>CM031371.1:46954524-47673934 GCA_018208015.1 Medicago ruthenica | reverse complement strand
CAAAACAGAAATAATCATCCTGATAGGTCGAAAACCCGAAAGGGCGATCTATGCAAAAGTTAAGGATCAAAAGACAAAGTAACTGCATCGAGCTGATCTCTACTCACTTGTGGCACAATTGAATGTCAAAAAGAAGCTCTGAATCAGAAGCATCCAAACAGTGGAATTCAAAGTTGTCAGGGAGGATAGTTGGTTATTGTGTTCAATGTACCTTCAATTTATATTTACCATTTTCCAAATTTTGTAAGATCTGTGGAGCCATGCCATTGGCGGGTCACCACTCTTTCAAATAAATTTGAGCCTGTTGCCTTTCATTTGGAATTCTCATTTATTCAGCTTATAAAACTGTCATACCCCATTTTTTGACCCGTTTTCGTCTCGTTTTATTTATTGTCGCGTTTTACGCATCTTTTTTAAAGGCCGAGAATTTTCGTCGTTTCAGACGAAATTTCGGCAGGGAGGTATTTTAAAATACCTCATGTCAATTTTTGTTCTGTTTATTAATTTTATTTTTTATCCCTTTTTATTTTTACTTTTAATTTCAGTTTTTTATTATTATCATTAATTTTATTTTAATTTTTATTATTATCATTTTTTATTATTTTTTACTATTATTATTTTTTATTATTTTTACATTTTTGTCCAAAAAAGTCCAAGGTCAAAGTCCAAGTCATGGTCCAACACAGGCCAGCACTGTAGCTGCGCCCCAAACACTGTAAATCATCATCACAAAACCTTCAACCACATCCAAATCATCATCACAAAATCCTCAAATCCAGCAAAATCACTTTCTCATTTAATGCTTGCAGAAATTTTATCCAGAAACACAGCTTGCAAGCTTATCACCTATGACAAGCAGCTCAAGCAAAGCTCTATAAAACAGAGCCAAATCAACAGAAAGAAAAAAGAAGAAAATTTTTGAGAAGAGGTTTTTTAAACATAACAAGCATTTTTCCAGCAAACAAACACACAGTACCACAAACCACCAATTTTCGCAAACCACTACACCACAACACAGCAAAGCTTCACAAACCCACATATACACAAACACAAAAACACGTCCCAGCTCAAAATCATCACACACGCTCGCAAAGACACACACACTCCAACCCACACCCAGTAACCAAACTCACGCACACCACATAACCCGTACGTCCCAACCCCACAGACCATACACACACAGTACACACACAAACACGTGAACAGAGACACACACACAAAGAGAAAGCAAGGCAAGGCCGAAGCCAAAACAGGAGGAAAAGGGGTAAAAATCTTTTTTTTAAAAAACTTTGTTCCTAGATCTAGGGTTATTGTTTGGTTTTTTTGGGATTTTGAGTGGAGAATCGTGATTAGAAGAGAAAGGAGAAGGTTTGGATCGGTTTGTTTTTTGAAAAGGGTGTGTTTTTGGGTTCCGGCGCGGTGGCGCCACCACCGGCCGCCGCACCGTCGCCGGAACCCTAGCAGAGCTTGAGAGAGGTGGGAGAGAAGGAAGAAGGTTCGGTTGGCTGAAGAGAGAAGAAGGAGAGAGAAAGAAATGAGTGAAATGAGGAAAATAGGAAGGGAGGGGGTTTAAATACCCCTCCCTGATTCAGTGAGGCAGGGTGTACGCGTTAGCGTACACCCACGCTCTCCTGGCCCTCTGATCTTAAATCATGTGGCCCTGCTTTCTTTACCCTGTGATCTAATCAGGGCCGTCTGATTAATCAGACGGCCCAGATTAATTTACGTAAGCCCAATGCTTTTTGGGCCTTTTCTTTCAAATTTTTTTTAGTTTTTACTTCTAACACCCCTAGTTTTATTTTTTACACCTCCCAAATTATTTATTTCTTTTATTTTCTTTGCAAATTTAATTTTTTCTTTTTGTTATTTATTTCTTTTTATTGTTTTATCATTTTTTACATCTCATTTATTTATTTACCTATCATTTATCTCATGCATTTATTTTTTATTTTTATTTCTTTTTGTTCATTTTATTTTATATCTTTTCTTTATGTCATTCATATGTACATTTAGGGATATATATATATAAATATGTATTGTTTTTATATAGTTCAATCCATGATAAACAAAAATCTTTTTATTTAAATCCAACGATCCTTTTATTTAATTCTTCGCGTTTAGTTTATTTCACCGCATTTATTTTTCTTTTTTAACTCTAAGTAAAAAAAATCCAAAACAACAAAAACATTTTCTTTTTTTGTTAAGTAACAAACTTGTTCATTTTGGTTGCAACAACTAATTTGGACAATTTATTTTCTCTTTTATTCTAAAAACGAGCGTTTTTTTTGTTAATACTTTTTTCTTAAAATTCAAGCGAAACTTGAATGAAAAAGGGTGGTTTGACGTATGTCTCTCCTTTCCCCGATCGGATAAACACTTGACGTATGTCTCGTTGCTTAGACGATCGTCATTCTTTTCTAGCTTCCCAAAAATATACGTTTTTAAATTCAAACAAAACTTGAATGAAAAAGGGTGGTTTGACGTATGTCTCTCCTTTCCCCGGTTGTACGAACACTTGACGTATGTCTCGTTGCTCGGACAATCGTCGTTCTATTTTCAAAGTGAATCCAACTCACCAATCTTGGCCCTTGTGGTCAATCCAAACCTTTCGCGCCTTTGCGCGTTAATTTTAAAACATTTACGCCTTGCGTGAATTTAACGCCTCCGTGCGTTTATTTTATTTTCAAGCTTTTGTACGCCTCCGTGCGTTTGTCTTTATTTTCAAACATTTTACGCCTCTGTGCGTCTGTCTTTTTTCCTTAAACATTTACGCCTTGCGCGAGTTTATCGCCTTAGCGTCTGTCTTTCACCTTTTTTAAGCTTTTTACGCCTTTGTGCGTTTTCAAACAATTCTTTTCCAAGAACTACGTAAGCTTTGAATTCTCCGACTACCGGGAGATACGTAGGAGCAAGACCGACGTCTTGTCAAGCCCGTTATTAAAAAATCTTTTTTCTCTTTTTTCTATTTCGTTTGTTTTTATCTCTTTCTTCACCTCACATTTTATTTACTTGTTCCTTTACATATATATATATATATAATTAAGCGTGCAAGCAAAACGTCAAAAACATTTTAAGCCTAAGCCAACTAAGAGGTTCCCGTTGAGTACAACGGATGTGAGGGGTGCTAATACCTTCCCCTCGCATAATCGACTTTCGAACCTAAAATCTCTTTTCAAGGTAATTTAGAACTTTTTTCCTTTTTCCCCGAAAAATTAAAAGTTCAGTCGTGATTTAAATTTAGTGATTCAATGCTAGTCAATAGCTTGACATCCGAAATTCGACGCGACAGAAATGGCGACTTCACTGGGGACTAACACTTAAACACTTTGTTTTCGTGTATTATAAGTCAAGCCTATCTTAGTCGGCTTTTAGGCTAAAATGTTTTTATTTTTGCTTGCACGCTTATGCCTTATCATCTTTATTTGTTTATTTTTTCTCGCTTTATATATATTTGTTTCATATTGCTTTATATTTATATTATATATATGTTGTGGGGTTACTTGAGCGGTGTTACTCCACATTGTTCGGGTTAATGCCGGACGTGTGAGGCTCTATTCCCGAGCTTTGAGAAAAAAATTAAGATAGGATGGGGTTGCGTAGCGGAGGCCCACTTGACGTATGTCTTGAAGGGAAGATGCGAAAACCCCGCCTAGAGTAGATTTCACTTGGAATTTATTGAGGTCTTGCGAGCATTTGCAATTGACGACAATAGTTCCATGTGAAGTCCGTGATCTCTAGGGACCTTTTAGAAAATCTCACCTTTAGTGCCCACACGTGAGGATGGGGGGAATTTTTGAACATACATACATATGCATACCATACATTTGTATTCATGGAAAATAATTTTGCACGTCATCTTGCTTTATAGGAAATTAAAAGGCAATCAAAATTAGCAAAAAGAGATATGGCTTCCGGAAAAAGAAATACATTTCCTTTCAAGGTCAAAATTCCTAAAGTGGAGGGCTTGCTAGCTTTAAGTCAACGGCTCTCTTTGGTCGACAAGAACAACTTTGAAGCAAGCTATGGTTTGATACTCGATCTCTTGCCCGTGAAGATAGATCCCGTGGCCTTAACCACCTTAGCCCAATTCTTTGATTCACCTCTCCGATGCTTCACTTTCCAAGACTTCCAATTAGCCCCTACCTTGGAGGAATTTGAGAGGATTTTGGGATGCAATTTGAAAGGTCATGGACCTTACCTCGGTTTAAAGGAGGATCCTACTCTAGAGGCCATCGCCGAATCTTTGCACCTTGGTATCCAAGAGATAGCACCGAACTTGGAAATTAGAGGAAATACCAAGGGTTTTACAAGGAAATTTTTGGAGGCTAAGGCTCGAAGCTCATTGGCCAACAAAGAGGGAGAAGCATTCAACGCAATCCTAGCTCTCTTGATATACGGGCTAGTATTGTTCCCTAATATGGAAAATATCATAGATCTCCCGGCTATAGGCGTATTCTTAACTAAGAATCCGGTGCCTACACTTCTAGCGGATTTCTATCACTCACTTCATGCTAGGCATGAAAAAGGGAAAGGAGGCATTATTTCTTGTTGCACCCCTCTAGTGTCACATGTGGTTAATGTCTCATATGCCGAGAAGTCGAGACTTTGTGGAGAATCGGGCCAAGCTCAAATGGTCGCAAAGGATGTTAGCTCTCACCGAGAAAGACATCCATTGGTTTTCTCCGAATTTAGAGGACCCGGAAATTATCCTAAGTTGTGGGGATTTTCCTAATGTACCCCTCATTGGTACTAAAGGATGTATTAACTATAATCCGGTCCTCTCTCTTCGCCAGCTAGGCTATTCCATGGACGACAAACCCGGTGATCTCTTGCTAGAACCTTTCTTCTTAAGAGAGGGAGATCAAGACTTAGCCTTGCTAGAAAGAATCCGAGGAGCTTGGAATCAAATGCACAAAGGAAAAGTGGGCAAGAGGAATTGTGTGGCCAAGCCATTATATACTCAATGGGTGAAGGAGAGGGTTAAAGCAATCAAGTTACCCTTTGGGGTCATATGCCCTCCTAAACCTCATACACCTAAACCGACCACCACCATTCCCAACAAAGAAGCGGAGGAACTCAAAGCTAAAATTCGAGAACTCCAAAACAAAAATGGAGAACTAGAATTAAAGCACCTCCAAGCTTTAGGAGAAACCACAAGGATGAAGAGATCTCGCGACGAAGCGACAATTCTCTTCTAACGTGTGAAAAACGTTTAAGAATCTCCGAGGGGAAAAGAGAGTGGATCGGAGGTGGCTTGGTTAGTGCGGATTCCAATCTTATTGCCAAGGACGAGGAGTTGGAAAGAGTTTTGCATTCCAACCAAGAACTTAAGAGATTCGGCGAGCTAGCCATCGAAGCTCAAAGGAAGTGGAGGTTGAAGTTTCAAGAGAAAGATCAACAACTCCAAGTAGTCGTCAAGGACTACAAAGAGCAGCTCCAAGCCGAACGCGTCCAAAGGCAAAGATATGAAAGCCTTTCTCATCAAGGAAAGCTACAATGCAATCGCCTCGAAGCGGACATCAAGAAATATGAAGAGTACTTCGACAAGATTGCAAGAGAGCATGGAAACCACATTGCACGACTCCTTGATGAGATTAGAAGTGCAAACATCCAGCTAGCTCAGCGCAAGGAAGTGATCGAATTTGTATGGCAAGACGCCACCCGGTTAAGTGAAGACTTCACGAGATTGGTCGCGTTCTCCAACATGGTCATCGCCAAGCTTCCAAAGAAACTAGCCAAGGCCGAGCTAGTCATGCCATACTTTGACATCCCTAAGAAAGTCAAGACCTTCATGGAGTTCTGCAAGGACACTTTAGACTTCTATAGGGAGGAAATCGCCAAGGCCGAAAAGCGAGCAGCTATTTGATTGTATTAGCATTAATTACCCTTTGTAATCTCAATGTTATTCAATCAAATAAATATATTTTGAACAATATTATTTTCTTGGCCTTTATTATTTTAATTGCTAATATTAATTGCGCACTTTTAAATTCCTAATAAAGCAAGACAAAATAAAATTTTTCATGCATTTTACATTAACATCATTCAATATCATGCATATGTCCATCTTCGAGTCCAAAACTCATTCCCTTTTCTTTCTTATCCTCAGGATTTCTCATAATCCAAATCGAGTATTCAGTGTTCGCATTTTCTCCGCAACACTACGCGTCTTTCCATAAAGAGAAGTGGCTCATCGTCTTGAAGTGACTCACGCCTACAACACTCGAGCAGCTTTAAAGAAGAAAATGGAGAATTTAGAGCAAGAGAATCACGAGCTTCGTGAAGAATTAACATCCATGAAAACGGAGATGGAGAAACTAACGGAGTTAGTGAAGCTACTAGCTGCCGCGCAAATACCGACACCTCCTCCTCCCTCCAGTTCTCAAGAGCAAGCATCAGCATTTGCTTCGACTTCATCATTGCATGTCAATGCTCCACAACACTCTAAACCCCTCGGTTGTACGTGGGGCATGCCTTTTGAGTTCGGTGAAGAGTCTATCCCAATTCCCACTACTCTCCTAGAAGCTCCGGTATCTCAACCCGAGTTTACCTTCTCTCCGGCTACTGTGGCCTTCACAACGCCAGTGGTCCATACCACTCAACATGATCACGGGCCTATCTTTCGTGCCGAAAGCTTAGGTGCCCAGGATAGGATGGCCGATTTCCAAGAAAAATTCGAGGAAATGCAAAAGGAGATTAAGGCCCTCCGAGGGAAAGATTTATTCGGGAAGGACGCTCATGATCTTTGCCTTGTACCCAATGTCAAAATCCCACCTAAATTCAAGGTCCCGGATTTTGAAAAGTACAAGGGAAATACTTGCCCGCAAAGTCACTTGGTAATGTACGCAAGGAAGATGTCAACGCAAACCGACAACCATCAGCTCCTCATACATTATTTCCAAGATAGCTTAACCGGTGCCGCTTTAAAGTGGTACATGGGTTTGGATAGTACTAAAATCCGAACCTTCAATGACTTGGGAGAGGCGTTTGTCCGCCAATACAAATATAATTTGGACATGGCCCCGGACCGGGACCAACTCCGGGCCTATGGCCCAAAAGGACAAAGAGACCTTTAAGGAGTACGCACAAAGATGGAGGGAGATAGCGGCTCAGATCAGCCCGCCTCTTGAAGAGAGGGAAATGACCAAGATATTCTTGAATACTCTTGGCTCCTTTTATTATGAACGAATGGTTGCGAGTGCGCCAAGTGACTTCACCGAGATGGTAAGCATGGGCGTACGTTTGGAAGATGCGGTCCGGGAGGGACGCTTAGTGAAAGAAAGTGCTCCATCAAGCAGCACTAAGAGATTCGGGGGTGGCTACCCCAGGAAGAAAGAGCAAGATATCGGCATGATTGGCCATGGAGGACCTCATCAAGGGTACTCAACATATCCTCATATCTCTGCTATTTCACCTACCATCTCAGCACCTCCAAACTACCAGATCCAAGTCCCACAAAGGCCTCCCCCTCCTTATCAACCAGCATATCAACAACAACAACCTCCACAAAATCCACAACCATATTATCCCCAACAACGCCCGCAAGGTCAGCAGCAATTCCGACCTCAAGCGCCTCAACAACCGTTTAATCATCAGAATCGCCCAAGAGTGGCATTCGATCCGATACCAATGAAGTACGCGGACTTGCTCCCAGCTTTACTTGCGAGGAACCTCGTGCAAACAAAGGCACCACCTCCCGTACCAAACGTGTTACCCCCATGGTATCGCTCCGACCTTACTTGTGCATACCACCAAGGGGCATCGGGACATGACATCGAACGTTGCCTCGCTCTAAAAAATGAGGTCCAAAGGCTAGTCCGTACTAAAGTGCTAACCTTCAAGGACTCAAACCCAAATGTCCAAACTAACCCACTGCCAAACCATGTCTCCTCTATCAACATGGTGCAAGAATGTCAAGGAGCCAGTCCTGTTTTGAAGGCCCAAGACATCAAGACGCCTTTAGTTCCACTGCACATCAAGATGTGTAGGGCAGCTATGTTCGAGCACGATCATGCTAGTTGTGAAGAATGCTCAGTGAGTCCTCAAGGATGTATGAAAATCCAAAATGACATACAAGGACTGTTGGACAAAAAGGAGCTTGTTGTTACAAAAAAGGACAAGAGCGTGTGTGTTATAATCCCGGAATTCAATATCCCGGATTACTTAGAGTTAGCCCCCAACAGCCAGGAGCCTGCCGCTACTCCTCTCATAATATGCTTACCAGGGCCTGCCCCATACACTTCCAACAAGGCAGTTCCTTACAAATACCTTGCAACCATGGTGAATGAAGGTCAAGAGGTACCAATTCCTCCTTTAGCCCCTGTCGGTAATATCACGGACAGTAGCAAGGTGCTAAGGAGTGGACGGATTCTTCCCACAGTAGTCCAAGAAAAGGTCAATACCCCGGTATTTGAACCAAGGCAAACCCAAGACCCCTGCACAAACAAAGATGTAGGTCAATCCAGTGGGGCAAATACCGATTCAGATCTTGATGAGGTTTTGAAACTAATCAAGAAAAGCGAATATAAGGTTGTGGACCAGTTGTTGCAAACACCTTCGAAAATCTCTATGCTGTCCTTACTGTTAAACTCCGAAGCACATAGAGAATCATTGATGAAGGTTTTGAACCAAGCCTTCGTGGAGCACGATATAACCCTTGGCCAATTCGGGGGCATTGTCGGAAACATCACTGTTTGTAACAACTTAAGCTTCAGTGATGAGGAACTCCCGGAGCAAGGAAGGCACCATAATTTGGCGTTACACATCTCGGTAAACTGCAAGTCGGATGCTTTAGCAAACGTACTTGTAGATACCGGTTCTTCATTGAACGTAATGGCCAAGACAACTCTTGATCAGCTTTCTTACCAGGGGACCCCCATGAGGCCAAGTGGGGTGGTTGTCAAAGCTTTCGACGGCTCAAGAAAGTCAGTAATTGGAGAGGTAGATTTGCCCATCACAGTCGGGCCGCACACATTTCAAATCACCTTCCAAGTAATGGACATACAAGCAGCGTACAGTTGTTTGTTAGGACGTCCATGGATCCATGAAGCCGGAGCAGTAACGTCCACACTTCACCAAAAGCTGAAGTTTGTGAAGAATGGAAAGCTAGTCACTGTGAGAGGGGAGGAAGCTCTGTTAGTCAGCCATCTGTCGGCTTTCTCGTTCATCGGTGCTGATACCGTTGATGGGACATCATTCCAAGGTCTTTCCTTAGATGATGAGAGTGCTATAAAGAATGGAGCATCCATGATGTCTTACGAAAGTGCACAAAGGACAGTGCGAGATGATTTACTCCCGGGTTGGGGAAAGCCGATAAGCCTTCCGGAGCATAGGCATAGAGAGGGGTTGGGTTTCATTTCAACCACAAAAGTTGCCGAACCAAGTGCTAGCATTGAATCGCTCAAGGACATTTTCCGCAGCGCCAGCTTAGAAACTAACGCCATCACTGAAGATGGACCGGAAGAAGCGGCACATGTCCATGTAACGCCCGGAGGAGTTTGCTGCGATTGGGACGCTGTCGACGTTCCTTCTGTTATTCAATTGTCAAAGTAATGTGTTTATTTATTTATCGCTTTCAAAAAAAAGATCCCTTCGTCTTGCCCAAAGCGAAGAAGGACTCATGTAGGGCTTGTTTAAAGTACTATTATCATAAATAAAATTTGTCGTTTTTATCACGCCTTTTCTATTATTCTCTTTGTTGTTTTATTGTCGTTTTTCCGAAAAAATGGTAACACAAAAAACCAAAAAAAATCAATCATAAGTATATTTTCTTCTTTTTAAATTTCAAAAAGTCTGCATTTTCTTTCATTTCACTAAAATCAATCATCCATCATTTGCAGACTAAACGTCCATAAACCCGTTGAACACCTTAACCCTAGGCTCTCTCCCAACTTTGAATTCCCTGTTTACGAAGCGGAAGAGGAAGAGGATGAAGAAATTCCGGACGAAATCAAGCGTCTATTAGAACAAGAGAGGAAGACTATTCAGCCTCATGAAGAAGCAATAGAGGTTATCAACTTGGGTTCCGAAGAGGACAAGAAAGAAATCAAGATTGGGGCATTGTTGGATGCATCCGTCAAAGAAAGAATCATCAAGCTTCTCGAAGAATATGTGGATATCTTTGCATGGTCATACCAAGATATGCCAGGATTGGATCCTGAGATTGTGGAGCATCATCTACCTTTAAAGCCTGAATGTCCGCCAGTCAAGCAGAAGTTGAGAAGAACTCGTCCTGACATGGCCCTCAAGATCAAAGAGGAAGTGCAAAAGCAAATTAACTCCGGATTTCTTGTTACATCAGAATACCCTCAGTGGTTGGCCAACATAGTGCCTGTTCCCAAGAAGGACGGTAAAGTTCGGATGTGCGTCGACTACCGAGATTTAAACAAAGCTAGTCCAAAAGACGACTTCCCTTTACCCCACATTGACATATTGGTCGACAATACTGCCAAGTCCAAGGTATTCTCCTTCATGGATGGTTTCTCTGGATACAATCAAATTAAAATGGCTGTTGAAGATAGAGAAAAAACATCTTTCATTACACCATGGGGCACCTTTTGTTATCAAGTGATGCCTTTTGGCTTAACAAATGCGGGTGCTACCTATCAAAGGGGCATGACCACTCTCTTCCACGACATGATACACAAAGAAATTGAAGTATATGTCGACGACATGATTGTCAAATCAGGAAATGAAGAGGAACATGTTGAATATTTGCTAAAGATGTTTCAACGTCTAAGAAAATATCGGCTTCGCCTGAACCCCAACAAATGTACATTCGGCGTGAGATCTGGAAAACTTCTAGGTTTCATTGTCAGTCAAAAGGGTATCGAGGTAGATCCCGACAAGGTCAAGGCCATCAGAGAAATGCCTGCTCCTCAAACTGAGAAGCAAGTAAGGGGATTTCTAGGACGTTTAAATTACATCTCTAGATTCATATCCCACATGACAGCCACTTGTGGACCCATCTTCAAGCTACTTCGCAAAAATCAAGAAGTAGTATGGACAGAAGATTGCCAGAAAGCCTTCGACAGCATCAAGGAGTACCTGCTAGAACCTCCAATACTTATTCCTCCAGTCGAAGGAAGACCTTTAATCATGTACTTAACCGTATTGGAGGACTCCATGGGTTGTGTACTCGGACAACAAGACGAGACCGGTAGAAAAGAGCACGCTGTCTACTACCTAAGCAAGAAGTTTACGGACTGCGAGTCCCGATACTCTCTACTCGAGAAGACTTGTTGTGCATTAGCTTGGGCTGCTAGGCGTCTTCGCCACTACATGCTTAACCATACTACTTGGTTGATATCCAAAATGGATCCAATCAAGTACATCTTTGAAAAACCCGCCTTAACTGGAAGGATCGCCCGTTGGCAGATGTTGTTATCAGAATACGACATCGAATACCACACTCAAAAAGCTATCAAGGCCAGCATTCTTGCCGATCATTTGGCTCATCAACCAATCGAGGATTATCAACCAATCAAGTTTGACTTCCCCGATGAAGAAATCATGTATCTAAAGATGAAGGATTATGACGAGCCACTATTCGGCGAAGGTCCAGATCCCGAATCTAGATGGAAGTTAATCTTTGATGGAGCTGTCAATGTCTATGGCAATGGAATTGGGGCAGTTATCATCACCCCCGACGGCAAACATCTCCCTTTCGCTGCAAGACTTTCATTCGACTGTACAAACAATATGGCGGAGTATGAAGCTTGTATTCTGGGAATTGAGGAAGCCATTGATCTAAGGATCAAGAACCTCGACATTTATGGAGACTCAGCTCTTGTGATCAATCAAATCAACGGAGATTGGGAAACTCGCCACACCGGCTTGATTCCTTACAAGGATTACGCAAGACGTTTGCTAACTTTTTTCAACAAAGTTAAGCTGCATCATATTCCTCGAGATGAGAATCAAATGGCGGATGCTTTGGCAACCTTGTCTTCCATGTATGAGATCAGCCGCCGGAGTGAGATTCCAACAATCAAGGTTGAGCATCTAGAAAGGCCTGCACATGTGTTTGCAGCCGAAGCAGTCATAGATAACCAGCCATGGTTCCATGACATCAAAAGTTTCCTCCAAAAGCAAGAGTACCCGCATGGGGCATCCAACAAGGATAAGAAAACTTTGCGAAGATTAGCCGGCAACTTCTTTCTAAATGGAGAAGTTTTATACAAGAGGAATTTTGATATGGTACTACTCAGATGCGTTGATGAGCAAGAAGCCGATCGTATAATGCATGAGATACATGAGGGTTCCTTCGGGACTCATTCCAGTGGGCACACAATGGCTAGGAAAATCTTAAGGGTCGGATATTACTGGATGACCTTGGAGAGTGATTGCTACAAGCATGCTAGAAAGTGCCATAAATGTCAAATTTATGCGGACAAGATCCATATGCCACCAACGGCTCTGAATGTCCTCTCTTCCCCATGGCCTTTCTCCATGTGGGGTATCGATATGATTGGTAGGATTGAACCTAAAGCTTCTAATGGACATCGCTTCATCCTAGTTGCGATTGACTACTTCACCAAATGGGTCGAAGCTGCGTCATACGCCAACGTCACCAAACAAGTGGTGGTCCGATTTATTAAGAATCATATCATCTGTCGATATGGTATTCCCAGCAGGATTATCACCGACAATGGGACCAATCTGAACAACAAAATGATGAAGGAGCTATGTCAAGAGTTCAAGATCGAGCATCATAACTCTTCTCCTTATAGACCTCAGATGAATGGCGCAGTTGAAGCTGCAAACAAAAACATCAAGAAAATAGTGCAAAAGATGGTAGTCACCTACAAGGATTGGCACGAAATGTTGCCATATGCCTTACATGGGTATCGTACTTCAGTACGTACATCGACAGGGGCAACCCCTTTCTCTTTAGTATACGGCATGGGAGCAGTGCTCCCCGTAGAAGTCGAAATCCCATCATTGAGAATCTTGATGGAAGCTAAATTGTCAGAGGCTGAATGGTGTCAAAACAGATACGATCAGTTGAACTTAATTGAGGAGAAACGCATGACCGCCTTGTGTCATGGACAACTGTATCAACAGAGGATGAAACAAGCTTTTGACAAGAAGGTTCGTCCTCGTGAAATCCAAGAAGGAGACCTCGTGCTTAAAAGGATCCTATCTTTTCAACCCGATTCCAGGGGCAAATGGACGCCTAACTACGAAGGCCCGTATGTAGTCAAGAAAGTTTTCTCCGGAGGAGCTTTGATTCTCACGACAATGGACGGCGAAGATTTGCCGCGTCCTGTGAATTCCGATGTAGTCAAGAAATATTTTGTCTAAAAACAAAAGAACAGCTCGGTAAGTCGAAAACCTGAAAAGGCGGCTTAGGCAAAAAATGAGCGTCTCGGTGGACTGAAAACCCGAAAGGGCGGTCCAGGCAAAAATTAGAGACACAAAACAGAAATAATCATCCTGATAGGTCGAAAACCCGAAAGGGCCACCTATGCAAAAGTTAAGGATCAAAAGACAAGATAACTGCATCGGATTGACTACAGTTTACTTCGGGCAAACCAACCGTCAAAGGACTCGGAATCTGAAGCATCCAAGCAGTGAATTCAAAGTTGTTAGGGAAAATAGCGGTTATTGTTCAATAAACCTTCCCTGTATATTTACCATTTTTTTCAACTTTGTAAGATCCGTGGAGCCACGCCGTTGGCGGGCCACCACCCCATTAATAAAATTTCTTCCTAGTGAAGTCTTTACATTTTGTTGGGAATTCCCATTTATTTTGCTTAGTTATTTCTTCTATTTTTGATAATAATACTTGGAACGAAACTCTTTTTCAAAAGAAAAATTTAAATCTTTTTAGAAGGCATAAATAATAAACACATTCTCTTTGGACTTGCGAATAATTGAAGTGCGCGCCAGCAGCTATCCCGAGAGCGGATAAACTTCGCAGACCAAATATGGTTAATTGCTAAACAGATTTCCCCAGCGGAGTTCCCCACGTGAATCAAAGGGAATATCCCCAGTGAATCAAAGCCCGACCTCGCTCGGCATTCAATCATAATCCCCAGTGGATTAGCACAATCCCCGGTGGATTAACAAACTCCCCAGGAAATCAACCTTGGTCCAAAACAATCAAAAGCCCAATTGTCATTGGCACCTACTCACAAAAGCCCAACCACCGTTGGCATCTAAGGCTGGATATCGATCATGCTTCCAAAATGATCCTTATATCCCCAGCGAAACCACAAATAAAGCCCAATTTTTATTGGCATCCCTCCAGTGGAGTCTCAACCCCTAAAGCCCAATCATTGTTGGCACCATCCAACCAAAGCCCGACCTCGCTCGGCATCTAAACAAAACATAAACATTCCCGGCGGAATCACAAATTCTTTCCCCAAGCGGATTAACACGATTCCCCAAGTGAAGTAACAATTTCCCCATGAAGTATGCATTCCTTATCAATGGTTACGGCTTCACCCGTCCCTATTTTGGAGGTGTTCCCTACGACGTCATCCCCATCGAAGATTACCGAGTGTTTGCAATGCGACGTCGGTCCACTTCTCATTTTGCCAATCTAAATCTTGTTTCACCAAGTTGTCGGTCACACAATAAATCAAAACATTTAGGGTATCCCCCAGTGCAAGCCAATCTTTCACACATCCCCAGTGGGAGACCTGCATTAGTGCATTCATACATTCGTGCATTTGTACATTTGTACAATCATACAAATCATACAAGCACGCATTCGTGCACACATGCATTCATACATGCAACATACCACAATGTCATATGTACATGGTTGCTTTAACCACCACGTTTCTTACCAATTTATCATGAACAATCTGCATTTTTCTCAAGTGTCATCCTCCAGTGATGTTACAAAGCAAAGCCCAATTTTATTGGCATTCCCCAGTGAGTCATCATTCACACTCACAAATACCAAATCATAACCAAAGCCCGACTTTGCTCGGCATCCCATCATAGTCACCAGAAAATGTTCCCCAGGTGTTATCCCCGGTCCTTTTGGTCAATTGATGTCACCCTTTTACGCCAAGTGGCAGTTCGAACGAACAGCTTGCACATCCTTTTTATCATAACTTTATGACAAGTGGCAGTTCAAACGAACAGCTTGTGCATATTCCCCAGTGTTGTGCCAAGTGGCAAGTTCTTTAATGGACAGCTTGTGCATCCCTTTTCCCCAAGTGAAGGGGCAATTCTGTAAGGAACGGCTTGTCAGTCGCATCCTCACCGTCGTCAATGAACGGTTCGGTAACCAACCCGGACAGTTGACGTGTCTTTATTTCCTACTGTCAATGAACGGTTCGGTAACCAACCCGGACAGTTGACATGTCTCTTTTATTTCCCGGCGTCAATGTACAGTTCGGTAACCAATCCGAACAGTTGACTTTCCTTTTTATCGTCAATGAACGGTTCGGTAACCAATCCGGACAGTTGACGTGTCTTTCTCTTTTTGTCGTCAATGAACAGTTCGGTAAACAACCCGGACAGTTGACATGTCTTTCTTTCTGACGTCAATGAACAGTTCGGTAACCAATCCGAACAGTTGACATTTCTTTTTATCGTCAATGAACGGTTCGGTAACCAATCCGGACAGTTGACATGTCTTTTATTTCTTATCGTCAATGAACGGTTCGGTAATCAATCCGGACAGTTGACATGTATTTTATTTTCTGACGTCAATGAACGGTTCGGTAACCAATCCGGACAGTTGACATGTCTCTTTTATTTCCCGTCGTCAATGTACAGTTCGGTAACCAATCCGAACAGTTGACTTCCCTTTTTATCGTCAATGAACGGTTCGGTAAACAACCTGGACAGTTGACGTGTCTTTACTTCCTATCGTCAATGAACGGTTCGGTAACCAACCCGGACAGTTGACGTGTCTTTATTTCCTGTCGTCAATGAACGGTTCGGTAACCAATCCGGACAGTTGACATGTCTTTTATTTCTTATCGTCAATGAACGGTTCGGTAACCAATCCGGACAGTTGACATGTCTTTTCTTCTTGTCGTCAATGAACAGTTCGGTAAACAACCCGGACAGTTGACGCGACATTTACTTTCTTGTAGTCAATGGCAGTTCGGAATTCAACCCGAACAGTTGACATTTTATTTCTTGTCGTCAGTGGCAGTTCGGCAACAACCCGAACAGCTGACCCTTACATTCAATCCTTGTCGTCAGTGGCAGTTCGGCAACAATCCGAACAGCTGACATTTTACCCCTTTTGGTTCCCGTGGTTAATTGTCC
The DNA here is from genome assembly GCA_018208015.1 of Medicago ruthenica. Classification (NCBI taxonomy): domain Eukaryota; kingdom Viridiplantae; phylum Streptophyta; class Magnoliopsida; order Fabales; family Fabaceae; genus Medicago; species Medicago ruthenica. Next base: position 47,657,692 of record CM031371.1, on the reverse strand, counting down.
ACTCTCCTCAGTGAACAGTTCGGCAATAACCCAAACGGCTACCCTTTTTCCCCAGTGGAACCCTATCCCCAATAGAGTCGGATCCCGTTTCTTTAACAAACCCGGGTATCCCTTTTGTCTCTGTTTGTCCCCAATCAGGTCATCTTTGTCATCTTGCATTTATACGTGCATCACATGCATTCATAACATTTGCATACAGGGCATCACATCCATTTTGTTTTACTGTCCAAAACTGGTCAAAAAATGGTGTACTCTGTATTTAAGTTTCTTCGACCCGTCGAATCAAAATTTCGCTTTTAATCTCCGTAGCGAAGAAACTTAAATAGGGGCATCTGTCATACCCCATTTTTTGACCCGTTTTCGTCTCGTTTTATTTATTGTCGCGTTTTACGCATCTTTTTTAAAGGCCGAGAATTTTCGTCGTTTCAGACGAAATTTCGGCAGGGAGGTATTTTAAAATACCTCATGTCAATTTTTGTTCTGTTTATTAATTTTATTTTTTATCCCTTTTTATTTTTACTTTTAATTTCAGTTTTTTATTATTATCATTAATTTTATTTTAATTTTTATTATTATCATTTTTTATTATTTTTACTTTTACTATTATTATTTTTTATTATTTTTACATTTTTGTCCAAAAAAGTCCAAGGTCAAAGTCCAAGTCATGGTCCAACACAGGCCAGCACTGTAGCTGCGCCCCAAACACTGTAAATCATCATCACAAAACCTTCAACCACATCCAAATCATCATCACAAAATCCTCAAATCCAGCAAAATCACTTTCTCATTTAATGCTTGCAGAAATTTTATCCAGAAACACAGCTTGCAAGCTTATCACCTATGACAAGCAGCTCAAGCAAAGCTCTATAAAACAGAGCCAAATCAACAGAAAGAAAAAAGAAGAAAATTTTTGAGAAGAGGTTTTTTAAACATAACAAGCATTTTTCCAGCAAACAAACACACAGTACCACAAACCACCAATTTTCGCAAACCACTACACCACAACACAGCAAAGCTTCACAAACCCACATATACACAAACACAAAAACACGTCCAGCTCAAAATCATCACACACGCTCGCAAAGACACACACACTCCAACCCACACCCAGTAACCAAACTCACGCACACCACATAACCCGTACGTCCCAACCCCACAGACCATACACCACACAGTACACACACAAACACGTGAACAGAGACACACACACAAAGAGAAAGCAAGGCAAGGCCGAAGCCAAAACAGGAGGAAAAGGGGTAAAAATCTTTTTTTAAAAAAACTTTGTTCCTAGATCTAGGGTTATTGTTTGGTTTTTTTGGGATTTTGAGTGGAGAATCGTGATTAGAAGAGAAAGGAGAAGGTTTGGATCGGTTTGTTTTTTGAAAAGGGTGTGTTTTTGGGTTCCGGCGCGGTGGCGCCACCACCGGCCGCCGCACCGTCGCCGGAACCCTAGCAGAGCTTGAGAGAGGTGGGAGAGAAGGAAGAAGGTTCGGTTGGCTGAAGAGAGAAGAAGGAGAGAGAAAGAAATGAGTGAAATGAGGAAAATAGGAAGGGAGGGGGTTTAAATACCCCTCCCTGATTCAGTGAGGCAGGGTGTACGCGTTAGCGTACACCCACGCTCTCCTGGCCCTCTGATCTTAAATCATGTGGCCCTGCTTTCTTTACCCTGTGATCTAATCAGGGCCGTCTGATTAATCAGACGGCCCAGATTAATTTACGTAAGCCCAATGCTTTTTGGGCCTTTTCTTTCAAATTTTTTTTTAGTTTTTACTTCTAACACCCCTAGTTTTATTTTTTACACCTCCCAAATTATTTATTTCTTTTATTTTCTTTGCAAATTTAATTTTTTCTTTTTGTTATTTATTTCTTTTTATTGTTTTATCATTTTTTACATCTCATTTATTTATTTACCTATCATTTATCTCATGCATTTATTTTTTATTTTTATTTCTTTTTGTTCATTTTATTTTATATCTTTTCTTTATGTCATTCATATGTACATTTAGGGATATATATATATAAATATGCATTGTTTTTGTATAGTTCAATCCATGATAAACAAAAATCTTTTTATTTAAATCCAACGATCCTTTTATTTAATTCTTCGCGTTTAGTTTATTTCACCGCATTTATTTTTCTTTTTTAACTCTAAGTAAAAAAAATCCAAAACAACAAAAACATTTTCTTTTTTTGTTAAGTAACAAACTTGTTCATTTTGGTTGCAACAACTAATTTGGACAATTTATTTTCTCTTTTATTCTAAAAACGAGCGTTTTTTTTGTTAATACTTTTTTCTTAAAATTCAAGCGAAACTTGAATGAAAAAGGGTGGTTTGACGTATGTCTCTCCTTTCCCCGATCGGATAAACACTTGACGTATGTCTCGTTGCTTAGACGATCGTCATTCTTTTCTAGCTTCCCAAAAATATACGTTTTTAAATTCAAACAAAACTTGAATGAAAAAGGGTGGTTTGACGTATGTCTCTCCTTTCCCCGGTTGTACGAACACTTGACGTATGTCTCGTTGCTCGGACAATCGTCGTTCTATTTTCAAAGTGAATCCAACTCACCAATCTTGGCCCTTGTGGTCAATCCAAACCTTTCGCGCCTTTGCGCGTTAATTTTAAAACATTTACGCCTTGCGTGAATTTAACGCCTCCGTGCGTTTATTTTATTTTCAAGCTTTTGTACGCCTCCGTGCGTTTGTCTTTATTTTCAAACATTTTACGCCCCTGTGCGTCTGTCTTTTTTCCTTAAACATTTACGCCTTGCGCGAGTTTATCGCCTTAGCGTCTGTCTTTCACCTTTTTTAAGCTTTTTACGCCTTTGTGCGTTTTCAAACAATTCTTTTCCAAAGAACTACGTAAGCTTTGAATTCTCCGACTACCGGGAGATACGTAGGAGCAAGACCGACGTCTTGTCAAGCCCGTTATTAAAAAATCTTTTTTCTCTTTTTTCTATTTCGTTTGTTTTTATCTCTTTCTTCACCTCACATTTTATTTACTTGTTCCTTTACATATATATATATATATATATATAATTAAGCGTGCAAGCAAAACGTCAAAAACATTTTAAGCCTAAGTCAACTAAGAGGTTCCCGTTGAGTACAACGGATGTGAGGGGTGCTAATACCTTCCCCTCGCATAATCGACTTTCGAACCTGAAATCTCTTTTCAAGGTAATTTAGAACTTTTTTTCCTTTTTCCCCGAAAAATTAAAAGTTCAGTCGTGATTTAAATTTAGTGATTCAACGCTAGTCAATAGCTTGACATCCGAAATTCGACGCGACAAAAACCTTTTCTATTTTTGATGGTAGCATTCGAAACAAGATATTTTTTAAAAATCATAAATTTTTCTTGTTTTTTTTTGAAGAGCACAAACAACAAACACATTTTCTTTGAATTCATGAATAAGTTAAGGGTGCGTCAACAACTATCCTAAGAACGGATAAACTCTGCAGGCTGAACATGGTCAATTGCTTACAAAAAAAAAAAGAAAAGGAAATATATGGAAAAAAGAACAAAAAAAAAGGAAATGAAAAAGAGAAACGAAAAGAGCTCGGTAAGTCGAAAACCCGAAAGGGCGGCTTAGGCAAAAATGAGCGTCCCGGTGGATCGAAAACCCGAAAGGGCGGTTCAGGCAAAAATTAGGGGCATACAAAAAGAATATATTCCCGGTGGACTGAAAACCTGAAAAGGCGGTCCAGGCAAAAATTAGGGATTCAAAAAGAAAAGAAAACAAAATGAGCATGACCACAGAAGCACCAGTTTCTTCTATCATGGTTTTCGGATTAGCACTCTCCCCAGGAAGTGGTTACTCCCCATCAGTTGTTGCACATGTTGGATTTTACCCCGTCAATGTTTTGATATGTCTCCAGTGGCATCATCCCCATTGAAGGTTACCAAGTGTTTGTGATGCGATGACGGGTCACCTTCCTTCTTACCTGTCCAATCTTGTCTCATCAAGTTTGTCATACATACAATTATACAAGTCAGTCTTTCATACAATCATACAAGTCAATTCCCCATATAATCACAGGTTAATCAGTCACACGGTCATACAAGTCGTGTCGTCATTCATACATTCATACATTCATGCATATGCACATTCATGCAGATATAACATACAAACAATATCATAGTTGCATTAACCACCCTGAGTCTTGCCTCAAATATCTTTCCATATCGATCAATCATAAAAATTTGTAGCTTTCTCTTTCCCCAAGTGTCATCCCCGGTGTGTCTGGTCCCGAGATGTCACTCCCTCTCCGCCAGGTGGCAATTCCTTAACGAACAGCTCGTGTTTTGTCTTATCCAGTCTTTTGTCGACAATAGCATTTAATCCAGCTTTTAAATTTCATCATGCTTTTAGATTTCATCCAGCATTTTAATTTCATCCAGCATTTAATCCAGCTTTTAAATTTCATCCTGCTTTTAGATTTCATCCAGCATTTTAATTTCATCCAGCATTTAATCCAGCTTTTAAATTTCATCCTGCTTTTAGATTTCATCCAGCATTTTAATTTCATCCAGCATTTAATCCAGCTTTTAAATTTCATCCTGCTTTTAGATTTCATCCAACATTTAAATTTCATCCAGCATTTAATTTCATCCAGCTTTTAATTTTCATCCTGCTTTTAATTTTCATCCTGCTTTTAATTGCATCTAGCCTTTAATTTCATCCAGTATTTAAATTTCATCCAGCATTTAAATTTCATCCCGCATTTAAATTTCATCCCGCTTTTAAATTTCATCCTGCCTTTATATTTCATCCAGTACTTAAATTTCATCCAGCTTTCAAATTTCATCCAGCATTTATATTTCATCCTGCTTTTAAATTTCATCCCGCATTTAAATTTCATCTCGCTTTTAAATTTCATTCAGCCTTTACTTTCCATCCAGCCATTACCTTTCATCCAGCATTTACCTTTATCTTTTGTCGTCAGTTGACTCGTTCGGCAATAACCCGAACAGCTGACATTTATCCCCGGTAAAACCATGTGATCCCCAGTGGAGTCGGACCCCGTTTCCTTTAACAGACACGGGTATCCTTTTGGCTTGTTATCCCCAGTCAAGTCATCTTCGCCGTCTTGCATTCATACTTGCATTGCGAGCACTCACAACATTACATGCATAGCATTGCGTTCATAACGTTTTGCATTTGAAACCGGTCAAAAATGGTGTACTCTGTATTTAAGTCTCTTCGACCCGTCGATTTTTAAATTTCACTTTTAAATCTCCGTAACGAAGAAACTTAAATAGGGGCATCTGTCATACCCCATTTTTGACCCGTTTTTATTTCGTTGTTCTCGTCTTTCGAGCCAGAAATTTTCGTCGTTTCAGACGAAATTTCGGCAGGGAGGTATTTTAAAATACCTCATGTTTTTGTTCCGAAGGCGACCGTTTTATTTTTTTTATTTTTCTGTTATTTTATTATTATTATTATTATTTATTTCTTTTCTTTTATTCCTATTAGTTTTTATTTTATTATTTTCGTTTTTTTATTATTGTTTTTTATTATTATTCTGTTTTATTTATTTCAAGTCATTTTCAGTCCAAATCAGTCTAAGCCCAGAGGGGCAGTTTGGTCATTTTCGTTTTTGCCTATTATTTTACTATAAATAGCACTGTTCATGAAAATTACAGGGGGCCAATCAGTACAGTACCAGTCAGAAATCAGAACCACCACTAGCAACACTCACCAACCACCCACAACCACCAACACAATCCATTTTCCGGCCACCGGAAAATCAAACAAAATCGAAAATCCAAGTAATCCACACCACAAACAGATTCGGCCAGGCATAAGCAAACAGAACTCATCTTTCTCAAACCAAAACATCACAAATCGCAAGCTCAAACCAAACACCACAAATCGCAAGCTCAAGCCAAAACACCACAAATCGCAAGCTCAAACTCAAACACACAAATCATAAATCATCACCACATAAACAGCTCGTAAATCACCAAACCACACGCAACCAAACTCGGCCAAGCCTTCGCAAACCCACGGCCAAGTTCGAAACAGAGATACACGAACCCAAACTAGATCCAGAACGAAGAAACAAGGTAGAACCGTGCGTTTTTTTTTTTTTCGTTTGAAAACAAGGCTTAAATTTGTAGATCTAGGCTTTTCTAGTACTGATTTCAAAAAAATAAGGTTGGATTTGCAAACTAGAGAAAAAAGGATTGTAGAATATGTGATTTGTTTTTTAAAAAAAAAGGAAGATTCTACTTCCGGTGCGGCGGCGCCGCCACCCATGGCCGGCCAGCCACCGCACCAAGAAACCTTTGCTGGCCGTGAGGTATAGAGAGAAGTTAGAGAACTTTTGAGATTCTGAAACATAGAGAGAGAAAAGGAATGAATTATGGTGATTTTTGAAGGTAAAAGCCCTTTTATAATACTGTTTGTTTTTCCTCTCCCCTATGCGCGCGTGTTCCGTGTTTTCCATGGACTCTCAGGGAATGGCCGTAGGATCCAAGATCTAACGGTCATTTTTACCCCCTGTTTATTATCAGACGTGTTGCACCCTTTTATTTTACCATGTCCTGCTCTCTCTGTGGCCTCTGGATCTAAATCAAGTGGCTAGAACTTTGTTTCTCAGGATCAAATCTGGGCGTCTCGATTAATCTGACGATCCAGATTTGATCTATTAAGCCCACAGTTTTGTTTTTAAGCCCATGTTTCTTTTTCTGTTTTACTACTCTTTTAATTTCTGCACTCCCCTTATTACTTCTGCACCCCTTTTCTTCCTCTCTATTCTTTTATTTTCTTTATTCATTTCTTGCACTTTTTTTATTTCTTTTATTTTTATGCACTTTATTTATTGCTTTTAATTTCCAGTACTATGCATTTTTTTTTTTTTTTTTATTGTATCATATTTATTTTTGCCTTGCATTTTACATTTTCTTTTATTTTATGCATCATATTTAATTTTATGCCTTGCATTTTTTTATTTTTTATTTTCTTTATTTATTTTCCAGCACCATATTTAATATTCAGTCTTGCATTTTATTTTTCAGCTCCATATTTATTTTTGCCTTGCATTTTTATTTTCTTTTATTTCACGCATCATATTTATTTTATTGTCTTGCATTTTTATTTTCTTTTAGCATCATGTTTATTTTTATTGTCTTCCATTTTTTTTATTATTTTATTTTCAGCATCATATTTATTTTATGCCTTGCATTTTTATTTTTTTTTTATTTACTTTAAGCACCATATTTATTTATTGTTTTTACATTTTATGCATTTTTTACTGCTTTTAGCATATTTACTTTAATGCAAATTTTATTTTTCGTCATTTATTTTCTTGCCATTAGAATGTATCTGGGACCAATGTAAATAAAATATAAATGAGAATATGCACCGACACCACATTTATTTTTTTTTTTATGCTTTATGTCGAGGGCGATTATGTAATTTGGACCGTATCCGAGAAAAGGACCCTCACTTGATCCAACGTCATTTTGAGGGATCCGGTACGTTAGATATCTCAGCATAACTAGTCTCTGGACCTTAGGACTTAATCAAAATTTTCATAAAAAGTCAAAAAAGTCAAAATCCAAAAACATTTTATAATCAAAGTTTTCAAAAATCAAGCTTTTATCTTTTCTTTCTTAATCAAATTTTAATCAATCTTTAATCACTCAAACTTGTTTTCTTCAAATTAAAATCAATCAAACTCGCTTCCTTTTTATCCTTCTATGCCTTTACGGCCTCTCATCCTTCTTAAAACCCTTTTTCAAACTTTAAAATCAACCAAAACCAATCACTTATCTTTTTACCCCGAACTACGAGATTTTGATCCCGCTCGGGTACGTAGGCAAAAGACTTTGTCTTTCCAAATCAATAAAAATAACAAAAACTTTTTTCCTTCCTTTATATTTCATCACTTTAATTCTTTTACACTTAGGCATTTATTTCACAAACAAATAATAATTTAGCATAAAGATAAAAATAAGCAAGAGGTTCCTATAGAGTACTATAGACGTTTAGGGTGCTAATACCTTCCCTTTGCGTAACCAACCCCCGGACCTTTTGATCTCCTAAAAATAGGGTTTTTCGAACTTTCTCCCTTTTCCTCGGAAAAATAAAAGATCGGTGGTGAGCTTAAAAATTGCGAGTCAACGCTAATTAAATAGCTTGATATCCAAAAATCACCGCGACACCAAGGATACAAACACAGTTAACACAGCATTTTCAAGAGCAGAAACTCTACTCATTTTAGCCTACAAACTCCACAAAATAACCAGAGACAATCCATCCAACACAAAGCTTTCCAAAGTTCCAAAACCTTCACCAATATTCAAACCTCTTGTGAAAGCCTTCAACCAAATCAAATCAAGTGCAGCTGGAGCTTTGCTAAGGAGTTCTGTAAGTTTCTAAGCACCTATCTTGCATTTATAATTGTGTTTGCATAGTTTTTTTGGCTCAAAACCTTTTGATTCTAAAAAACCCCTTTTGAATTTCAAAGAAATCCCAAGGTTTTCAAAACATCAAAACTGGTTTGTCCAACCTTTTCCACCCCAAAAACTCAAAGTTTTTCACCCATCTATAAGGTCCTGAGTGTGTTCAGAAGTTGTTTCTGAACAAAAGTTCAGAAACAGCTTCTGAACCCAAAATTTCGCATGCTTCGCAGTGCGAAGTCATGGTCGCAGTGCGACCATGACAGAACTCAGAACCTGAGTTTTTGTGTCAAAATGACCAATTTTTGAGGTTCTAGCCCCAGAGCTCAGAACCTAAGAGTTTTTAAACCCATGTTCTTCAAACCAAAACAAGGATTTTGCATAATTTTGACAAAATCACAAGTTCGTATGACCATTTTGTGGATAACTTGCAAAACAAGTTATCTTCCCAAACTTTCAAAACAGCATGAACAAACAAGCTATGTTCATCATTTCAATCTAAACTTGAACAATAAATATTGTTCAGGATGTTCAAAACTCAAAGATGAACATACACCGTTTACGTTCGCATTTTCGCAAAATGAGACGAACTTGCGCGTTTTTTAGCAAATTTGCTAAACCTTCCCATTTTGGGTTTTCAAACCAAATGTTTTGACATACCTTGGGATTTCTAAAGGATTCAACCCAAAAATATGAATGAAAAAGGGATGGTGTGACGTATGTCTCTCCATCGCCCCGATTGTACGAATGCGTGACGTATGTCTCGTCGCTCGGACAATCGTCATTCCCCTTTTTTTTTCAATATGTACAACCCTAACCAAACCAAATCTTGGCCCCTTGTGGTCAATCCAAACCTTTTGGTCCCCCGTTGGCCATTAGACTCAACCCCTCGACTCGTTTGAGTCCACTCGGTCAATGTTCGACTCGTCCGAGTCCATTGTACCCGTTCTTGATCTCAGTGGATCAATCGAACAATCGCCCGACTCGTTTGAGTCCACTCGGTCAATGTTTGACTCGTATGAGTCCATTGCACCTCCCTTGGTCCCGTAGCGACCAATTCAACCCTTTACTTTAACGGACGTACCTTTTAACAATTCTAATGTGATTCACGAACAAACGCTTAATAAGTCTCCAAGTGCGAGCATACAAGCTACGTTCTAATCGCAAGAATTCGGTTAAAACATCGTCCATTTAAAATCAACCAACACATGTACGTTTTTCTACCAAAGAACTACGTACGCTTTGAATTCTCCGACTACCGGGAGATACGTAGGAGCAAGATCGACATCTTGTCAAGCGCAATAATAAAAAAAACTTTTTTCCTTCTTTCGTTTGTTTTTATCTCTTTCTCCCCCCTTTTATTATATTTTTAACATAAATAAACATGCGCGCAAAGTATAAAAAAAAACAATTCAAGCTTTAACCAAATAGGAGGTTCCCGTTGAGTACAACGGACGTGAGGGGTGCTAATACCTTCCCCTTGCGTAATCGACTCCCGAACCCGACAATGGTTGCGATGACCAAATCCTTATCCTCATCGTCTAAAGGGTTTTATTATCGTTTCCCTTTACAACAAAAAAAAACTTAAGGGTTTATCAACGTTCCCTTTACACAAAAACTTTGGTGGCGGCTTCACAAAGGCACCTCCGAGTGTTTGCGAACGACCTCGGAGGATCTGCGCGTCTTTTTCCCCGAGGAAAAAAACGAGGTGCGCACAGCTGGCGACTTCACTGGGGACACAGTTCCCACTAGTGAGTCAAGCCGAACCTATTTGGTTTAAAGCCATTTGTTTTATTTTCTTTGCATGCCATGTTTATTTATTTTATTCATACATGTTATATTTATGTTTTATGTTTATATCTGCTTTATCTGCTTTATATTCATATTATATATCAAATGCGGGGGTTACTTGAGTGATGTTACTCCACATTGTTCGGGTTAATGCCGGACGTGTGAGGCTCTCTACCCGAGCTTGAGAAAAAAACTAAGTTAGAAGGAGGTTGTGTGCGGAAGCCCGCGTTGACGTATGTCCGTGAGGTAGGATGTCCAACCCCGCTTAGATGAGATTTTCACGTGGAATTAATTGAAGTCATGTCGACGTATGTCCATAGACAACCCTAATTCCATGTGAGGTCTATGACTCTAAGGACCTCTTCTTAGGATATTTCACCATTTAGAGCCTACATGTGAGGATGGGGGGAAGTTCCGAACCTTCATAAACCAAACCCCTGCATATCATAACATTTGCATTCATGAAAATTTTTTCGCATAAACAAAAAAAAAAGGGGCATATTTTGCATAGCATACATCCACATGCATCTTCATGCATTTTTCAAAAAAAACTCATTCATGCCCATTTAAACAGTTCAAAGCAATCATAGCCCGAAAACCCCGAAAGCCCTCGGTCCAAGAACCAGATATTCAACACTCGTACGGAACACGAGCTAACAAACAAAGGATCATGGACAATTTGGAGCAAACTCAAGCGGCTTTGAGAGAAGAGGTTGATGGAATGAAAGGAAAGATGGATCAAATGCTAGAATTAATGCAAGCTCTATCGGCACGAGAAAGTAACATTCGCCCAACAACGGATGCATCCAATGTGCAATGGCCTCCTTATGGTTTACCTGTGGGTTATACCCCACCCTTTGAAAATGAGGGTCATGGACCACCCCCACCGCTCACAATCCCCGTAAGGAATGAAGAGCGTCGTCCTCAGGGAACTTCCACTACTCAGCATGAAGTAATTCCCCACGATGTGGAAAATAGCCAGCTAAGGCAATCCGCTCCCGACACCACCCACCAAGACAATGATACCACCCAAATGTATCGAGTTTTGGAAGAAAGGTTGAAAGCTGTCGAAGGGTTCAGCTCATACGGTGCCCACAACGCCTTGGACATGTGCCTAGTGCCCGACGTGGTAATTCCTCCGAAGTTCAAAGTACCGGACTTCGAGAAATACAAAGGAATTCAATGCCCTCGGAACCATCTAAGGATGTTCTGTAGGAAGATGGCAGCCTACGCAATGAACGAGAAACTCATGGTGCATGTGTTTCAAGATAGTTTAAGCGGAGCGTCCTTGGATTGGTACATGCAGCTCGAGCGTACCCATGTCCAAACTTGGAAGGATCTAGCCGATGCCTTCCTAAAGCAATACAAATATAATTTGGACATGGCTCCAAATAGGATGCAACTACAAAACCTCCTGCAAAGAAGCAATGAGTCATTTAAGGAGTACGCTCAGCGGTGGAGAGAACTAGCTTCCCGTGTGCAACCACCACTATTGGAAAGAGAACTGGTCGACACCTTTATGGGCACACTTCAAGGCCCATATTACGACAAGATGATTGGAAGCACGTCTGCCGGTTTCTCCGATCTAGTCATGGTTGGTGAAAGAATAGAAGACGGAGTGAAGAGAGGAAAAATCCAAGGCTCTTCAGAAGCTCAAGGTGGAGCTAGAAAGCCCCCCAGCAACTTTCACAAAAAGAAAGAGGGGGAGACTAATGCCGTTCTAATGGGACCATCCTACCCACCACCGAATCAAATGCCTCACTACCACTATCCTTATGTGGCAGCAGCAGCGGCTCAAGGGCGTTACTCACCTCAAGTAATTCCCGCAACTCCACCTCGACAACCAGTAGTGTTGCCGCAGCAAAATCAACAGCAACAGCAACAAGGCGGATACCCACCAAGGAATCAAGCGAGCTCGAGGAACAGTTATGTTAATAGGCAGTTTGATCCTCTACCCATGTCTTATGGTCAAATCCTGCCATACCTAATCCAAAAGGGTATGGTCGAGACAAGACTACTACCACCAATGTCGCCACCATATCCACAGTGGTACGATGCAAACGCCAAATGCGATTTCCACGCAGGATCCGTGGGGCACAATATCGAAAACTGTAGAGTTTTCAAACACAAGGTGCAGGATCTTATTGACAAGAAGCTGTTATCCTTCAAAGAGGAAAGCCCCAATGTGAAGAACAACCCATTGCCGGGGCATGCGGGTCCCTCTGTAAACGCGGTGGAGGAACAAGAGGACTTTGGTCCAGTCAAAAGGGTATCCAATGTTAAAACTCCCCTGTCAACCATAAGGGAGCGTTTAACCGGCTTTGGACTATTCGAGGAAATGCACGCCAACTGTGAAGCCTGCAAGGTCAACCCGAATGAGTGCGAAGAGTTGAGGAGCTGTCTTCAAGAGTTAATGGACCAAGGTTGGATCCAAATTGGTTATATAAAGGAGGGCACGGACATTGCTACCTTAGAGTCTAACGGCCCAAAACCTCTCGAGATTCCATACCAAAGGAGGGAGGTACCAATGCCAATACAACCCATAACATTCCACGTACCTGCACCTTTCTCTTTTGAAAGCACAAAGAGGGTACCATGGAATTACCAACCTGTGGCCTATGTGGAAGGAAAACCACTAGCCAAAATTGAGCCCAGCATCACTAACATTACCGGTGTTGGAGGAATGACTAGAAGTGGTAGAGTCTTCGCTCCGAAAGAACTCGGGAAGACGCCAGCTGTACTACCAAAGGAGCCGCCCAAAGAAAAGAGCGTGGAGGAAAAAGAGAACCAAGCGGGGCCTTCTCAAAAGACAATCCCACAAAGAGAGGCCGAAGAGTTCCTAAGGATAATCCAAAAGAGCGAGTACAAGATCATTGACCAGCTAGGTCAAACTCCCTCTAAGATCTCCATGCTATCATTACTACTCAGCTCGGAAGCACACCGAGAAGCACTACTGCGGATCCTCAGTGAGGCACATGTCACCAAGGACATTCCGGTGGACCAATTTGACGGGATAGTCGGAAATATCACCTCAAGTAGGTACTTGGGTTTCAATGGCGATGAGCTACCCGACGAGGGGCACATTCATAACCGCGCCTTACATATCTCCGTAAAATGCATGGACCACATCCTCTCAAGAGTGTTAGTGGACACGGGGTCATCATTGAATGTCATGCCCAAGACTACCCTTCTCAAACTATCATGTGAAGGGACCGTAATGAAGCCCAGCGCCTTGGTCGTAAAAGCTTTCGATGGGTCAAGAAGAGCCGTCATAGGAGAGATCGACTTACCGGTCCAAATCGGACCTAAGGTTTTCACCATAACCTTCCAAGTCATGGATATTAATCCAACATACAGTTGTCTTCTCGGACGACCATGGATCCATGCGGCCGGAGCCATTACCTCTACCCTGCACCAGAAGCTGAAATTCATCATTGATAACCAAATGATTGTAGTTTCCGGGCAGGAGGACATGATGGTAAGCCATCTCTCATCTTTCCGTTATATAGAAACGGATGAAGAAGCTGTGGACGTCCCATTCCAATCTTTGGAAGTGGCGAATGTCGTGACATTGAGCTCAAAGCCCAAGGAAGAGGCTAGGACAGCCATGTCATCATGGAGGGCGATAAGAGAGGCCCTAGAAGAAAGCCGACCCACCGGATGGGGCAAGTTAGTGGACATACCGGAGAAGAAAAATCGCTTCGGGTTGGGGTATCATCCATCAGCCGAAACTTTCTCAAAGCCTTCAAAGCAAGGGATCCTCCCCATTTCGGAAACATTCATCAGTGCGGGGTTTATCCATGAAGATCAAGTGGCTCTACTCGAAGATGTAGACGAAGACGTGCCTGATTTGGTGTATCGTTGCGCTTCGGATGAAGCTTTGAACAATTGGAGGGCTATCGCAATTCCCGAGATCATTACCAGGATCAAGTAATAAACCATGTTTGTTTGTTTTTTACTTTCAAATAAAAAAAATCATTTAGCTCTGCCCAAGGCAAATGATTAGTCGTGTGGGGCCCCCATGTTTTAAAAGTTATTTACAATCATGAATAAAAGCAATCTTTTATGTTCATTTGAGTCTTTTTCTTTTTGCATTTGTTTAAAAAAATTTTTACAAAAAGCCTAAAAAAAAAAAATCATACTCATGCAGATCTACAAATCCACCCTCCAAAAACAACACTGCCTTAAAACCTTATGACTTCGATTGCCCGATTAATCAAACGGAAGATGATGAAGAGGACGATTATGAACCGCCTGAAGAATTGTCTAGACTTGCAAACCAAGGGGATAGGGTAATACAACCTCACCAAGAACCAATTGAAAAGGTCAACTTGGGGACCGAAGAGGATAAGAAAGAGGTCAAGATAGGAGCCTCCCTGCACGAGGATGTGAAAGGAAAGTTGATCAAGCTTCTGCAAGAGTACGTGGACGTATTCGCTTGGTCGTATCAAGACATGCCGGGTTTAGACCCTAACATCGTTGTACACAAGCTGCCACTCAAGCCGGAATGCCCGCCAGTGAAGCAGAAATTGAGAAGAACTCGACCCGATATGGCTCTCAAGATCAGAGAGGAGGTCAAAAAGCAATTCGATGCCGGCTTCTTAGCTGTAACCAAGTATCCAACATGGGTTGCCAACATTGTGCCAGTTCCGAAGAAGGATGGCAAGGTGAGAATGTGTGTGGATTATCGGGACTTGAATAGAGCAAGCCCAAAGGATGATTTCCCGCTACCACACATCGACATATTGGTGGACAACACAGCCCAATTCTCAGTCTTTTCCTTTATGGATGGCTTCTCGGGCTATAACCAAATCAAGATGGCTCCAGAGGACATGGAGAAAACTACGTTCATCACCCCATGGGGGACATTCTGCTATAAGGTAATGCCTTTTGGATTAACAAATGCCGGGGCAACATACCAAAGAGCAATGGTGACTCTTTTCCATGACATGATCCATAAGGAAATTGAGGTCTACGTCGACGATATGATTGCCAAATCCCAAACGGAGGAGGATCATCTAGTCCATCTACAAAAGCTTTTCGAACGCCTAAGAAAGTTCAAGCTGCGCTTAAATCCTAACAAGTGCACATTTGGCGTTAGATCCGGGAAGTTATTGGGCTTTATCGTCAGCCAAAGAGGTATTGAAGTGGATCCCGATAAGGTGAAGGCCATCCAAGAGATGCCAGCGCCAAATACCGAGAAAGAAGTCCGGGGTTTCTTAGGAAGATTGAACTACATCGCCAGGTTCATCTCACACATGACAGCTACCTGCGAACCAATCTTCAAGCTGCTAAGGAAAAACCAAGCCGTTCATTGGAATGAGGATTGCCAAGAAGCGTTTGACAAGATCAAACAATACCTGCAAGAACCACCAATTTTAATACCTCCGGTTCCGGGTAAACCCCTCATCTTATACCTAACCGTACTTGAAGGATCAATGGGTTGTGTGTTAGGACAACAAGATGAAACGGGAAGAAAAGAGCACGCAATCTACTACCTAAGCAAGAAGTTTACCGACTGTGAAACAAGGTATACTTCACTTGAAAAGACTTGCTGCGCTTTAGCATGGGCTGCTCGACGTCTAAGGCAATACATGTTGACCCATACAACTTGGTTGATATCAAAGATGGATCCCATCAAGTACATCTTCGAAAAGCCTGCCCTCACAGGGAAGAGAGCCCGTTGGCAAATGTTGCTGTCTGAGTATGACGTCCAATATGTTGCTCAAAAAGCCATCAAAGGGAGTGTTTTATCCGAGCACCTTGCTCACTAACCATTGGAGGATTATCAGCCCATACAATTCGACTTCCCAGACGAAGATGTCGTAGCTTTGAATGACGAAGAAGTCACAAGCGATGATGAAGGACCAGAACCAGGAGCTCAATGGAAGCTCGCTTTCGACGGCGCCTCAAATGCCATGGGACACGGTATCGGAGCAGTTTTAATCTCCCCAAGAAATGGATACCAACCCTTCACAGCAAGGTTGTGCTTTGACTGCACCAATAACATGGCAGAGTATGAAGCATGTATCCTAGGCCTCGAAGCAGCAATTGATCTAAGGATAAAAAACCTTGAAGTATACGGTGACTCAGCTTTAGTCATCTATCAAGTCAAAGGAGAATGGGAAACGAGACATCCCAATTTAATTCCCTACCAAACCCCGGTTGTAGAATTGATCAAGCATTTTGATGAAATCAATTTCCACCACATACCTCGAGAAGAAAATCAGGTAGCAGATGCTTTGGCTACATTATCATCAATG
The DNA here is from genome assembly GCA_018208015.1 of Medicago ruthenica. Classification (NCBI taxonomy): domain Eukaryota; kingdom Viridiplantae; phylum Streptophyta; class Magnoliopsida; order Fabales; family Fabaceae; genus Medicago; species Medicago ruthenica. The sequence continues at coordinate 47,641,231 of CM031371.1, read as the reverse complement.
TACCAAGTAAATTCCTACAACGAAGCACCAATCATAAGGATGGATCGTAGAGACAAACCAGTTGTATGTGCATCAGTCGAAGAAGGACTTGACAACAAACCTTGGTTCTACGACATCAAGCGATACCTCGAAAAGCAGGAGTATCCAGAAAGTACCTCGCACACCGACAAGAGGACCCTCAGAAGATTGGCATCCCAATTCTTCCTCAGTGGAAATACCCTCTACAAAAGAAATTATGACATGGTCCTGCTCAGATGTGTGGATAAACATGAAGCGGACATGCTCATCAAAGAAATCCACGAGGGATCTTTTGGAACCCATGCTAATGGGCATGCAATGGCAAAGAAAATCCTAAGGGCGGGCTACTATTGGTTAACCATGGAAGCTGATTGTTTCCACTATGCCAAGACTTGTCACAAGTGCCAGATTTACGCCGACAAAGTGCATGTGCCACCAACTCCACTGAACGTCATGACTTCACCTTGGCCATTCTCTATGTGGGGCATAGACATGATTGGAATGATCGAGCCCAAAGCGTCAAATGGACATCGCTTCATCCTCGTTGCCATCGACTACTTCACCAAATGGGTAGAAGCAGCTTCGTATGCAAACGTAACCAAATAAGTGGTAGCCCGATTTGTCAAGAAGGAAATCATTTGCCGTTATGGTACTCCCCACAAAATCATCACCGATAATGGGGCAAACCTAAACAACAAGACAATGAAGGAGTTGTGCAAAGATTTCAAGATTGAGCACCATAATTCCTCCCCTTACCGACCAAAGATGAACGGTGCGGTAGAAGCAGCCAATAAGAACATAAAGAAGATCATCCAAAAGATGGTGACAACATATAAGGATTGGCATGAGATGCTTCCCTTTGCGCTACATGGCTACAGAACAGCCATTCGCACTTCAACTGGGGCAACCCCCTTCTCCTTAGTATACGGTATGGAAGCTGTTCTCCCCGTAGAGGTGGAAATTCCTTCGCTAAGGGTCTTGATGGAAACCAAGCTAGAAGAAGCTGAATGGGTCCAAACAAGGTTCGATCAACTGAATCTCATAGAGGAGAAGCGTCTGACGGCAATATGTCACGGCCAACTCTATCAAAGGAGGCTCAAGAGAGCGTTCGACAAGAAGGTCCGTCCCCGAGAGTTCAAAGAAGGAGACCTAGTGCTCAAGAAGATATTACCTATCCACAAAGATCCCCGAGGGAAGTGGACTCCCAGCTATGATGGGCCATACGTGGTAAAGAAAGCTTTCTCAGGCGGAGCCCTGATCATCACCACTATGGACGGAGAAGAGTTCCCACTCTCAATAAACTCCGATGCAGTCAAGAGGTATTATGCCTAAAGAAAAAAAAAGCTCGCTAAATCGAAAACCCGAAAGGGCGGTTTAGGCAATAGAGAGCGTCCTGCTAGATTGAAAACCTGAAAAGGCGGTCTAGGCAAAAATTAAGGACATCAAAAAAGGAAATACACCCCGGTGGATTGAAAAACTCGAAAGAGCGATCCAGGCAAAAGTTAGGGGTTAACAAAAAAGAAGGGCAATGACTGCAGCATCCAAGCTCCGGACAAGATTCAAGAGGAGAGGAATCGGTCTCGTCAGCGTCTTCCACCAAACGAAAATCTCGAAGTCATAAGGAAATAGCATGTGTTGTGCCAAAACCAACATTTTCTTTTTTGCTTTTTCTTGTCTTTCTCTACCCCACTTCTCACTTTGTGTATTTTTACCCATTCAAGAGGTCAAATCTGCATTGAATAAATTTCCTTTTATTTTATGTTCTCAGTAGCGCATAAAATTTTGTTTTATTCATGATGAAAATGCTTTAAAACATGGGAAATAAACAAAAGAATTTTTCTTCCGAAAAGAGAAAAAACAAACAAACATCGCTTTATTTTGAATCTTCGTGAATTCTGAAAGAATTGCGGTAATTCCCACCAAAATATTGCACCAAAGGACTTATGCTCCTTAGCAACGGCAAGTGCGTAGCTCGCGGCCCGCGGAGCGCAAAAACCCCCAAGGGTTAGGAGGAGCAAAATTCCCCAGTAAGCACCCTAAACATCCAAACACCAAACAAGGCTGGATATCGATCATGCTTCCAAAATGATCCTTTATCCCCATAAGCCAAACCTTATTGATACTCCCCAGGGAGTCTCAACCCCAAAGAAAAGTCCAATCGTCATTGGCAGACAAACACAAATCTTCGGGCTTAGGCTCGAACTACACCGGTTTTGATCCCATTTGGGTATGTAGGCAAAGGACCTTGTCCTTCCAAACCGACCAACCAAAAAACCAACAAAAAAGAGAAAGCCCAACTGTCATAAACACAACCACAAACAAAGACCGACTCTGCTCGGCACCCAACCAACATTATTTCGTTTCATGCATGCATATTTAAAACCATTCATACACATGCATTTCATTTCATAAAACATGCATCCTCAACAAGGATCCTCCAGTGAGTATCACATATTCACCAACATCCATCAACATTCAACCAGGGGCACCTATTTAGGGTAAGACCGCAGCTTGTTAGGAATCGACATTCAGAAGCAGTGCCTGAATAAGATCACCTAGTTTAGGTATCGATCTCTAGAAGCAGTACCTAGAGTAGATCACCTCCCCCAGTGTATCGACCTTCAGTGTTAGCGGCTGAATAAGATCACAGCTCGTTAGGAATCGACATTCAGAAGCAGTACCTGAATAAGATCACCTAGCTTAGGTATCCACCTCTAGAAGCAGTACCTAGAGTAAACCTCCATCTTAGGTATCGACCTCTAGAAGCAGTACCTAGATAAGATCACCTACCTCAACGTTCCACCTCTAGTGACATCCTAGAGTAAACCTCCATCTCAGGAATCGACCTCTAGAAGCAGTGCCTAGATAAGATTACCTTCATCCCCCAGTGAATCTACCTCCAGTGTTAGCGGCTGGATACGATCAACCTTTACCAACCATTGCATTTGCATTTCGCGAAGGACAAAATTCGGGTCCTTCTTTTGTACTTAATTGATCTTCGCAAAGAGTTCATGAGATGCCCTCGGCACTCACGCGCTCTATGCGAAGACACAATTAAGTAGGGGCAGCTGTAGTACCCTAATTTTGTCCTACGCATTTTAAAACAAAAATCAAAAAAAATCAAAGAGGGGAAAAAAGTCAAAAGTCAACAAAAGTCAACAGAAAAGTCAACATTTCAAAATTGAGGACTTCGCAATGCGAAGCTCACTTCGCACTGCGAAGTCTGCGATTTTTCTGCAGATTTTTGGTTTCTTAGATTTAATTCCAGAATTTGTTGCATATCATTTCTATAATTTTTTTAAGTAGCATTCATGGCTAATTGGGCCAAGCAAAGCCAGAGTTGAAGGACTTGCCATTAATGCCAAGGTTGGAAGCTTTTTCTTCCAACCTAGCATGTGACAAGCAAGTGGGCTTGCCCTTGGGCAGCTCTAGTCCCTCCCATGTGACCTGTTAGCCACCACAAGGTTGCCAGGCACCTGCTTGAGGACCTTCCTCCTGCTTGCTCTCCCCAAAACCAGTCAAACCAGCTGGATTTTTTCACTTGAAAAACCATGATTGCCTACTCTGTTTTGCAGCAGCTTTTCACCCTCTCACACCAGCCATAAGTAGCCTTTTCATCCCTCAATCTCTGCACATTACAGTGCACGTTTTCATTTGCCAACCATTGAGATTGCAAGGATTGATCCCCAAGCATTGGCCAATGGCAAATCAGCTTTGTTCTTCATCATTACCTTCTAGAACTAGTTGAATTTGTGGCTGAAATCAAGCTGGATCTTGCCCCTTGGTACAAGGCAGGGTTGCCTCTATCCATTAGCATTTAATGCAAAGGGATTCAGCTTAATCTTGGCCACAAATCAGCTGAATTTTGGGATTGTGTAATGATGAAAAAGATTTGGTTTTAGCCTATAAATAGAAGGCAATGCCCAAGGATACAAACACAGTTAACACAGCATTTTCAAGAGCAGAAACTCTACTCATTTTAGCCTACAAACTCCACAAAATAACCAGAGACAATCCATCCAACACAAAGCTTTCCAAAGTTCCAAAACCTTCACCAATATTCAAACCTCTTGTGAAAGCCTTCAACCAAATCAAATCAAGTGCAGCTGGAGCTTTGCTAAGGAGTTCTGTAAGTTTCTAAGCACCTATCTTGCATTTATAATTGTGTTTGCATAGTTTTTTTGGCTCAAAACCTTTTGATTCTAAAAAACCCCTTTTGAATTTCAAAGAAATCCCAAGGTTTTCAAAACATCAAAACTGGTTTGTCCAACCTTTTCCACCCCAAAAACTCAAAGTTTTTCACCCATCTATAGGGTCCTGAGTGTGTTCAGAAGTTGTTTCTGAACAAAAGTTCAGAAACAGCTTCTGAACCCAAAATTTCGCATGCTTCGCAGTGCGAAGTCATGGTCGCAGTGCGACCATGACAGAACTCAGAACCTGAGTTTTTGTGTCAAAATGACCAATTTTTGAGGTTCTAGCCCCAGAGCTCAGAACCTAAGAGTTTTTAAACCCATGTTCTTCAAACCAAAACAAGGATTTTGCATAATTTTGACAAAATCACAAGTTCGTATGACCATTTTGTGGATAACTTGCAAAACAAGTTATCTTCCCAAACTTTCAAAACAGCATGAACAAACAAGCTATGTTCATCATTTCAATCTAAACTTGAACAATAAATATTGTTCAGGATGTTCAAAACTCAAAGATGAACATACACCGTTTACGTTTGCATTTTCGCAAAATGAGACGAACTTGCGCGTTTTTTAGCAAATTTGCTAAACCTTCCCATTTTGGGTTTTCAAACCAAATGTTTTGACATACCTTGGGATTTCTAAAGGATTCAACCCAAAAATATGAATGAAAAAGGGATGGTGTGACGTATGTCTCTCCATCGCCCCGATTGTACGAATGCGTGACGTATGTCTCGTCGCTCGGACAATCGTCATTCCCCTTTTTTTTTTCAATATGTACAACCCTAACCAAACCAAATCTTGGCCCCTTGTGGTCAATCCAAACCTTTTGGTCCCCCGTTGGCCATTAGACTCAACCCCTCGACTCGTTTGAGTCCACTCGGTCAATGTTCGACTCGTCCGAGTCCATTGTACCCGTTCTTGATCTCAGTGGATCAATCGAACAATCGCCCGACTCGTTTGAGTCCACTCGGTCAATGTTTGACTCGTATGAGTCCATTGCACCTCCCTTGGTCCCGTAGCGACCAATTCAACCCTTTACTTTAACGGACGTACCTTTTAACAATTCTAATGTGATTCACGAACAAACGCTTAATAAGTCTCCAAGTGCGAGCATACAAGCTACGTTCTAATCGCAAGAATTCGGTTAAAACATCGTCCATTTAAAATCAACCAACACATGTACGTTTTTCTACCAAAGAACTACGTACGCTTTGAATTCTCCGACTACCGGGAGATACGTAGGAGCAAGATCGACATCTTGTCAAGCGCAATAATAAAAAAAACTTTTTTCCTTCTTTCGTTTGTTTTTATCTCTTTCTCCCCCCTTTTATTATATTTTTAACATAAATAAACATGCGCGCAAAGTATAAAAAAAAACAATTCAAGCTTTAACCAAATAGGAGGTTCCCGTTGAGTACAACGGACGTGAGGGGTGCTAATACCTTCCCCTTGCGTAATCGACTCCCGAACCCGACAATGGTTGCGATGACCAAATCCTTATCCTCATCGTCTAAAGGGTTTTATTATCGTTTCCCTTTACAACAAAAAAAAACTTAAGGGTTTATCAACGTTCCCTTTACACAAAAACTTTGGTGGCGGCTTCACAAAGGCACCTCCGAGCGTTTGCGAACGACCTCGGAGGATCTGCGCGTCTTTTTCCCCGAGGAAAAAAACGAGGTGCGCACAGATGTAATCAAGGGATCCATGTGTTCTTTGTTTACCTTTGTTGAACTTCACTCTACAAGATTTTCCAAGTACACAGGGTTCACAAAACTTCAGCTTTTCGACTTTGTCTCCACCAAGCAGATTTTGTTTCCCTAGTTCGACCAGACCCCTTTCACTGACATGGCCCAATCTCATGTGCCAAATTTCTGTCTTCGACAAAGGTTTCGTGGATGCAACATTTGTCGAACTACTTACAACTTCAGCCTCAAGGGCATACAAGCCTTGTTTCTTCACGCCTCTCAAGACTTCCTTCGACCCCTTCATGACTCTAAGGATACTTTTCTCTCCTTTGAAAACATATCCTTTCTTGTCGAATTCACCAAGAGAAATCAAATTCCTCTTCAAATCAGGTACATACCTAACTTCAGTCAATAACCTTATTGACTCATCATGGAGCTTGAATCTCACAGATCCAACACCAGCAATCTTGCAAGCTTTGTTGTTTCCCAGCAATACAGATCCACCATCTTGCTCACATAGTTCCTCGAACACGTCTTTGTTTGGGGTCATGTGCCAAATACAACCTGAATCCATAATCCACTCCTTCGTTGAGTCGCTGCTTGAAACCACAAGAACATCAGATGAGTCGAAATCATCTTGTGCAATGGCTACGTTGCCATTATCCTTACCTCCATGATCCTTCAGGCGTTCAGGGCACACCTTTCTTGTGTGACCCTCCTTCTTACAATGATAGCATCGAATGCCAGATGCCTCGCCACTGTAAGACTTCTGCTGACTTTTACCTTTCTTCTTGTCGAACTTACCATCCTTTCGCAAGAATTTTCCCTTGACGGCCAAACCTTCACCAACAGTCGAAGGTTTATGCTCCTTTCGTTCGTTCAAGTCCTTCGAATACAAGGCTGATTGAACTTCTTCAAAGGTCAGGGACTCCCTTCCATACAAGAGAGTTTCTTTGAAGTGAGCATGTGTTCTGGGCAAAGCGCACAACAGCAACAGCGCTTGATCTTCATCATCGATCTTCACATCAATATTTTCCAGATCAAGAATCAGCTTGTTGAACATATCCAACTGCTCAGCCAACACTTTGTCTTCACTCATCTTGAATGAATACAAAGCCTGCTTCAGGTAGAGTCGATTTACCAGCGATTTGGTCATGTACAAACTTTTAAGTTTCACCCATAACCCTGCTGCCGTCGTCTCCTTTGATACCTGTCGTAGAACCTTATCACCAAGGCTCAGCAAGATTGCGCTGTGGGCTTTCTCTATCATGGTCGTCTTCTCCTTCTCCGTTAACGCAGCATCCATGGCTGCGACTCCCTTCAAAGCTTCTAAACAACCTTGCTGAACCAGTAGGGCTTTCATCTTCAAGCGCCACAGACCAAAATCGTTCACTCCGGTGAACTTTTCAATCTCATACTTTGTTGAAGGCATCTCCTCCACGCTCACCGCACCAATTTGTTGTGAAAAACGATGTCAAGAACAAAGTATAACGGAAAAGGAATCGGAAAAACAAGAAGAACAACAAGGATTGGTTATAACTGCTATTCTTTACTGTCTCTTTAAACAAGATTACAAGCGTTACAAGAATAACAAATAACCCTCTCACCCTAAATTAGGATTTGCCGTCGTAGGGTTTTCCGTCACTTCTAAGATGAGAGACTAGTATGCTATTTATAATAAACCTAACATACTAACTAATGGGCTTTTTCACAATTACCCATTACAAGCTAACTTAAACAATTGGACATAACAAACAGGCCCAATTCGATATGCTAACAAACCTAGCAATATCCACTAATGCATGTTAGAACAACTTCGACTACAACACGCACTACTTCGACAGCGGCATGCGAACAATCTTTGACCTCATGCTTATTCCCTGTCGAACCAGAAGCTACCCTAGAGTTCGTTCCAATATCTCACAAATCTAATAAACTTCACAACAAAAAAAAAGGTAAAAATACCCACTATTTTCTCATGATTGAACAACCATCGGTCCAAAAAAACAACTAAATTTATTCTTTTTGTTTGTATAGAATAACCTAAAAAGTAAACCATTTAAATTCTACTAAGAAATTAGTATTTGCGACATTTAGTATTGATGTGAATTTTTTCACAACTTGCTTGAATCAATTAACAAAGAGAAGTATTAGTCAAATATTTCTTGGTCCTTTAAGTTTGACAAAAATATCAGGTTAGTCCTTTAAGTTTTTTAAGTTTCAAATATGTCCTTATTACCCTTTTAAGGACTTATTTGAAACTTAAAAACTTAAAAAACTTCAAATAGGTGCATTAAATTAACAATTTAAAGGACCTATTTGAAAATTAAAAAAACATAAAAAGACATATTGGAAACTTAAAAAAACTTAAAAGGACTTATTTAAAACTTAACAAACTTAAAGGACTACCCCGATATTTTTGTCAAACTTAAAGGATAAAAAGAGGTATTTAACCGACGTATTTTAGAAACTTACCAAACCTTTGGGAATATGTGGTTTATTAATTAAAGATTAAAACAAAATTAATATATCAATTATTTTAAATTAAAAAATCAATCTGAATATTTGATAAATATCATGCAATTATTGTCTATCGTTCTCATGAATTAAACATTACTCTTTGAGTCTAGAATTTCAATCACACACAACATCATCAACTACATGTACGAACCACCAATATGTTTTGAAAATAATACACACCTCCCTCATTATTTCATGTAGTAAATATTAATATTGGAATCATGCATTTAAATCACAAATAACAACACCAACTACATACTCTTTCAAAAAAAAAAACTACATGCAAAAACAACCGATACATCTTGCGAAAAATACATATCTCCCACGTTCTTCACGTATTAAATATGATTATTTCAGCCATACATATCATGTGAGAAGAAATATTATATATGTTAAAAATAATAAGTGATTGTAAATTTTAACCCCTATCACATTTATTTCTAAAAAATGTAAATGGTCCCTGTAAAAATATTTGTTTGGTTTTAGTCATTGGAAATATTTTTTTATTTTGCTTTTGGTCCTTGTTGTTTTGTTTTAGCATTTGGAAAATTAATTCATATTGGATTTGATCCTTGTAATATGTAGAATATTTGATTTTAGTTCTTCAACATAAGAATTAAAATGAAAATTATAAGGCCAATTCAATCTGAATAGATTTTATAGAGGCTAAATCAAAACAACAAAGAGAAAAACAAAAGACTTTATATTTGAAAGCACTGAAACTAAAAAAATATTTTTACAGGGACTAAGATCAAATCACTTGATATTTGCAGGGACCATTTGCATATTTAAGCCTTCTTTTATATATTATGTATCTATTATCTATCAAATAATTGATTTTATTTATTATAAAAAATCGCATAAAATTTTATAATGCTATATTATTTTATGGAAAAATAATAAATTACACAATTAACTTTGCAAGTAGACAAGAAACATCAACAATGTTAATTATTTATTTGGTCTCTCATTTGTTTTCATATATTCTTTTGTATTTTATTCTTTTACTTTCTTTCTTTCTTTCTGAAGATATTTTATCTTTTAGTTCTATCTTTCTAGTTTAGTTTTGATTGATGTCTTTAGTAAGTTTTTGTACAACACCCGATCATTCTAGATCAGTCACTCCATACAAATTGTTTTTAGAAAGTTAGTGGAAAGGATAGAAGCAAGTTGTCATTATTCATTTTCTAAAAACTACATCTTGATTTGAATCAATGCTTCTCACTGAGCCATTTGATTCGAATCATTTCTTGCATCAAGAAGTCATGGGTTGAATCATGATTTGAATAAATACTCTCACATGGTTACTTTGATTCGATTCATTTCACCCATCTGTGTTGTTATGATTCGATTCAAATTTTTGTGATTCGAATCAATCTTCATTTGGAAACCTATGTGTAGTACCCTAATTTTGTCCTACGCATTTTAAAACAAAAAATCAAAAAAAAAAATCAAAGAGGGGAAAAAAGTCAAAAGTCAACAAAAGTCAACAGAAAAGTCAACTTTTCAAAATTGAGGACTTCGCAATGCGAAGCTCACTTCGCACTGCGAAGTCTGCGATTTTTCTGCAGATTTTTGGTTTCTTGGATTTAATTCCAGAATTTGTTGCATATCATTTCCATAATTATTTTAAGTAGCATTCATGGCTAATTGGGCCAAGCAAAGCCAGAGTTGAAGGACTTGCCATTAATGCCAAGGTTGGAAGCTTTTTCTTCCAACCTAGCATGTGACAAGCAAGTGGGCTTGCCCTTGGGCAGCTCTAGTCCCTCCCATGTGACCTGTTAACCACCACAAGGTTGCCAGCCACTTGCTTGAGGACTTTCCTCCTGCTTGCTGCCCCCAAAACCAGTCAAACTAGCTGGGTTTTTTTCACTTGAAAAGCCATGATTGCTACTCTGTTTTTGCAGCAGCTTTTCACCCTCTCACACCAGCCATAAGTAGCCTTTTCATCCCTCAATCTCTGCACAATACAGTGCACGTTTTTATTGATCAACCATTGAGATTGCAAGGATTGATCCCCAAGCATTAGCCAATTGCAAATCAGCTTTGTTCTTCATCATTACCTTCTAGAATAAGTTGAATTTGTGGCTGAAATCAAGCTGTATCTTGCCACTTGGTACAAGGCAGGGTTGCCTCTATCCATTGGCATTTAATGCAAAGGGATTCAGCTTGATCTTGGCCACAAATCAGCTGAATTTAGGGATTGTGTAATGATGACAAAGATTTGATCTTGGCCTATAAATAGGAGGCAATGCCCAAGGTTACAAGCACTTCTGAAAAACACAGTTAACACAGCATTCAAAGAGCAGAAACTCTACTCATTTCAACCTACAAATCTCCACAAACAACCAGAAAAAACCAATCCACACAAAGCATTACAAAGTTCCAAAATCATCACAAATATTCAAACCTTTTGCACAAGCCTTCAACCAAATCAAATCAAGTGCAGCTGGAGCTTTGCTAAGGAGTTCTGTAAGTTACTAAGCTCTTTATCTTGCAGTTATAATTGTGTTTGCATAGCTATTTTGGCTCAAAACTCTTTGTCCTAAAAAACCCCTTTTGAATTCCAAAGAAATCCCAAGGTTTTCAAAACATCAAAACTGGTTTGTCCAGCCTTTTTCACCCCAAAAACTCAAAGTTTTTCACCCATCTATAAGGTCTTGAGTGTGTTCAGAAGTTGTTTCTGAACAAAAGTTCAGAAACAGCTTCTGAACCCAAAATTTCGCATGCTTCGCAGTGCGAAGTCATGGTCGCAGTGCGACCATGACAGAACTCAGAACCTGAGTTTTTGTATCAAACCAACCAATTTTTGAGGTTCTAGCCCCAGAGCTCAGAACCTAAGAGTTTTCAAACCTCTGTTCTTCAAACCATAACAAGGTTTTTGCATAATTTTGGCAAAATCACAAGTTCGTATAACCATTTTGTGGGTAACTTGCAAAGCAAGTTATGTTCCCAAACTTTCCAAAACCACATGAACAAACAAGCTATGTTCAGCTTTTCAATCTAAACTTGAACAATAAATATTGTTCATGATGTTCAAAACTCAAAGATGAACATACACCGTTTACGTTCGCATTTTCGCAAAATGAGACGAACTTGCGCGCTTTCTAGCAAATTTGCTAAACCTTCCCATTTTGGGTTTTCAAACCAAATGTTTTGACATACCTTGGGATTTCTAAAGAATTCAATCCAAAAACATGAATGAAAAAGGGATGGTGTGACGTATGTCTCTCCATCGCCCCGATTGTACGAATGCGTGACGTATGTCTCGTCGCTCGGACAATCGTCATTCCTTTTTAATATGTACAACCCAAACCAAACCAAATCTTGGCCCCTTGTGGTCAATCCAAGCCTTTTGGTCCCCCGTTGGCCATTAGACCCAACCCCTCGACTCATTAGAGTCCACTCGGTCAATGTTCGACTCGTCCGAGTCCATTGCACCCGTTCTTGATCTCAGTGGATCAATCGAACAATCGCCCGACTCTTCGGAGTCCACTCGGTCAATGTTTGACTTATATGAGTCCATTGCACCTCCTTTGGTCCCATAGCGACCAATTCAACCCTCTACCCTAACGGACGTACCTTTTAACAATTCTAATGTGATTCGCGAACGAACGCTTAATAAGTCTCCAAGTGCGAGCATACAAGCTACGTTTAATCGCAGGAATTCGGTTAAAACATCGTCCAAGTAAAATCAACCAACACACATACGTTTTTCTACCAAAGAACTACGTATGCTTTGAATTCTCCGACTACCGGGAGATACGTAGGAGCAAGATCGACATCTTGTCAAGCACAATAATAATAAAAACTTTTTCTTCGTTTGTTTTTATCTCTTTCCCCCCCTTTTACTATATTTTTAACATAAATGAACATGCACGCAAAGTATTAAAAAAAACAATTCAAGCTTTAACCAAATAGAAGGTTCCCGTTGAGTACAACGGACGTGAGGGGTGCTAATACCTTCCCCTTGCGTAATCGACTCCCGAACCCGACAATGGTTGCGATGACCTAATCCTTATCCTCATCGTCAAAAGGGTTTTATTATCGTTTCCCTTTTCAACAAAAAAAAACTTAAGGGTTTATCAACGTTCCCTTTACACAAAAACTTTGGTGGCGGCTTCACAAAGGCATCCTCCGAGCGTTCGAGGACGACCTCGGAGGATTTGCGCGTCTTTTTTCCCGAGGAAAAAAAACGAGGTGCGCACACTATGTTTCAAATTATTGTTCGTGTCAATCGACTCAATCTTCATAGCAACTCAGAATTCAGAAAATGCATTATTGATTCGAATCAAACACACTTTTTTAGCTTTATTTTTATCCCAACTTGTTCTTATCTCACTCTCTTATATATAGTTTCCTCCACTCATTCTATCACTCATTGAATCAAATTGCAAAAACACTCGAAAGTCTTTTCTCTCTCTTTTTCAACAAACTTATTCAGATTAAACACTTTTTCTAAGAACACTTGTGAGATTTGAGATCTAGATTGTTATGGTGCTATAAGATAATTGTAAGTTTGGTTGCATTTAAGGATTTTGGTGGAGCATCAAGGATCTAAAGAAAAAGGAGATAATTTTCACCTCCAAAGGTAATTGAGGGGGTTGTTTCTCAAACAATCAAGGTTGAAGGGAATCAAATTGAGGTTATAGCAAAGATGATTTATTGGTTAAAAAGATCGAATGATTGCATGCTAGCTTGATCCAAAGACCTTGGGATTCATCCAATTTCAAGGAGCTTGAAGATTAGAGGCATTGGAGTGGTTATATAGTGTAGAAGATTTAGGATTGTGGTGAATCGTAAATTGAAGAAACCTTGTAGTTAATATCAAAATTGGTTTTCCAGCGTCAACAATTAATCTTATTATGAGTTGCACCACCTCTTCATCCCTATCTCTTAAGAGGAGCAATGAGAAGCTTGATCATTTTTCTCCTACATGTCGTTTAAGACAAGTCATCCCTGTGTCTCCTTACTTATTTTTGCTTTGCATAGAGAAATTGGCTCTTCTTATTCAGGAAAAGATACAATCTAATCACTGTCTTCCAATATGTTTCTCTAACAATTGACCAAATATTTCCCATCTCTTCTTTACAGATGATTGCTACTTTTTACAATAGCAAACACTTCTCAGTTAAGGCTAGTTAATGAGGCAGTTCAAGCTTTTTGTAAAGCCTCGAGTATGAAGATTAATGTTCATAAATCTAAGAACTTACCATGGTCAAAAGTCATGTAATTTAAAGGTATGATTAATTTTCAACATACCTACAATAGTGGTAAATATATTGGCTTTCCTTTGCTTTATATAAGAGTAACAAATGCAAATTATCTTTTATCATTTATAAAATTAATCCTTGTTTAGTTAAACGCAAATGTATGCTTCTTAGTAGGCCTGGGAGGTCGACTCTTGCTAAGTCTATGCTTAGTTCTATGCATGTTTATACCATGAATAATTTGTGGCTTCCAGAAAGCATAGGTAGTAAGATTGATTCTTGTATAAGACGATTCATTTGGGGTGATAAATCTGGCCATTGGGTTAAATGGGACACCATAACCCAACCTTTAACTAGAGGTGGTCTTGGTATCAGAAGTGCTAGACATGTTAATGTTTCCATGTTGAGTAAACATGTATGATAGCTTATTCAATATCCTGACAAGTTATGGGTCCAATTATTATTGTCTCGACATATTCCTAAATCCCATATCCTCGAGGAGAATAGTTACCATTGAGCAATGTACATGTGGTCTTCTATTGTTAAAGCAATCGATACTCTCAGTCTGGGTTTTATTACCAAAGTCGGGAGGGGGGACATTTCTATTTGGTATAATGACTGGATCTTCAATGGTAGAATTTGTGATATAATTTCATCAGTGGATGAACAAGATACCCACCTACAAATTATGGATGTCTGCAGTTACGACACTTGGAATTATGACATGATATTCTTTACTAATGAAGACTCAAATGATATTCATATTTAGGAGCCTTCTGCATTAGGTACTTATACCACTAACTTGGCTTATTCTTGGTTAACTTCAATGTCTAAGCCATATAAAATTAAATCAATGACTTGTTCTTGGATTTGGAACCTTAAATTACCTAAAAATATTCTTCATTTTGTTTGGATCACGATGCATGTTAAGTTACCTACCAACCTCACACCAGTTACTAATCACATTTCAGCAGAAGCCTCTTGTTTTAGATGTAGTTCAACTAATGAAAATATTTTACATAGTCTTAGAGATTACCCCAAGGCCATACATGTTTAAAAAAAAATTCAATTTCACATCTCAAATTCATTTTTATGAGGATGATAGGTATATTTGAATAAAAATTAGCGTGATTGCTAATCATGACTCTTTCTTCTTCAATTCTTGTTGGATGATTTGGAAATTGTGTAACGAAGAGTCCTTCAATGATAGTAGACACTCTCTGGAATATTGTTAGTCAAATTACTACTTTTTTTCATCCCACTGTTTACGTTGAAATTTGGTAAACAACCGCTAGTCTGGGTTAATTGCTTGCGAGACCAACTAGTGAATCTCAGGAGCATAGTACTTTGTTTGAATTCTTTAAATTATTTGAATGTTCATTATGCATAAACATTTATTGTAGTTTTGGGGAGAATTAAACGTAAAAATCACTTGGATTGCAAATAACAAGGAAAACAAGTTCTTACTAAACAAATACTTCGTTTCGATCGAAACAGAAATGAATAGAATTTAAATGAGAAGCATTAAACTTTTCATGAAACTTAAAGTGCTTAAAAGATACATTTACATGAAACAGTAAATTGCATTGAATTGTAAAATATGCTTTACAGAAAAGAATGATTCACAGATTCATACTTGGATCCCATTTCACTCGTTTCTCTCGATAGCATGGGTACTTTGAGTTTACAAGGATTTTTGTATAAAATGAATTGCGACCCCTTTTTCTGACTAAAAAACTACTATATATAGACTTTCTAAAATAAACTGCCCTAACGATCGAACACTATACTGCTGCCAAATGTCCTGCCACGTACACCCTGCATGCACTTAACTGCTCCTTAGAACGGTTGTATCTCTCGAAGTCGAACTGAGTTTTATGAAGTTTGTCAGAATTGTGCTAAGTCCAGAACTTTGTTGCTTCGATTCGATCATACGCTAGGTCGATTTGCCTTATGGTTCGAAGTCCTCCTTCTTGCCTTAGCCTTGTATTTGTAAATATTCCCTTGAACCTGTGAACAATTCCAAGATTCTTTCTGCTCTTCGATTAGATAGAATCTTGCAAGATTCCCTTCAGCATTTAATGCATGTTTAGAGCATATTCTTAGTTTATAAAAATATGGGCTAACAAATTGCCCCCAAAAAATGTCTGCTTCGATTCGTGATCGAAGGAAGATAAGAAGTTGACATTTTTTCTTTTTCTACACGTTTACTGAAACGGCGTCATGATGGCACGTTTTACTGTATAACTGTCACCTCGATTCCCACTATCATCATGAGTTCCAACTTTCTAGGTAAAAGTGGGACACGTGTCACACTGGGAAGTCGAAGTGATTTTGATTTGACAGATTTTTATTAAAATTTATTTTTTATTTTTTTAAAAAAACCCTATAAATAGGCCAGAAACGGCGATTGAAGCACTTTTTCCAGACGAAAGCTTATCAGTTCTTACTTTTTCAATCTCTTGCTTCTTAAACTCCACAGCTCCTCACGAATCAAACCAACCCGTTGTTTCCTTTCACCATCGTGTGTTCTTGAATCTCTAGTAAGGAAACCCTTTTCTCAGAATCATCGACATTGATTCAACCCATCTGTCATCAAAAAACCTTATTCGTAAGAAGTTCCCACAGCTGGAAGATGGCCAAGCACTATCACAAATAATGATGGCAAAGACATGGTACCCGAACCTCACGGGGACGCAGCAAAGAAAGCCGTCTGGGAGTTGAACGTAATGATCCCATTCTCTGTGGGCGGCCAGACTTACGCTTTTGGTGGGCCTCTTCCAGATCAGCCAAATCTATCGAAGGCAATGGATAAGGTATTTCCTTCGTTCACAACTTGTGAACCTAGGATATTCCTAAGTGACCCATACAACTTCAGTTTTCTAAGTAAACCAAGTAAGCTATTTCGATCAGCTCCTTACGTAGGTAATCAAGATTACATCTCTTGGCTTGATCGAGTCGAAAATGACTATGGAGAGTTTTGGAAAAGACACGAGATTTTCGACCTTATCCAATTTTCCAGGACTGGTCCAGAGTATCGACCAGAGATGATCATTGCTGCTCTGCACTTCTTCGAGAGTGCAACCAACACGTTCCAATTCCCTTGCGGTATGCTTACTCCAACCCTCTTCGATGTAGCTGCTCTTACAGGCCTTAGGCCTACTGGGGATACTTATGACCCTACCATCACTAATGACGATATTAAAGTTGATTTTAAAGAGGCAACTTTTGCTAAATACATAGCGGAGAACAGGGGTGATGACGATGAAGTATCCTTCGAAGAACACGTTGCATTCCTGACCCTGTGGCTGTCGCACTTTGTCTTTTGTTCGAAATCTCTACAGGTGGCAAAGAGATTTATTCCTATGGCCCAGCAGATTGGAGAAGGCAGGATATTTGGGCTTGGTCGCCTTTTGCTGGCCGTTCTCTATGATTCGATTGGGGAGGCCTGCGATGACCTGAAAAAATCGAAGGATGGTTCTTCCTTCCTAGTGTCCGGCCCAATGTGGCTTCTTCAACTGTGGCTTAATGCCACTTTCGAAAAGGAAATGGGACTGTTCATCCCACCAGACTACGTTGAAGAAGTTGCAAATCGTTCTATTGAGGGCCAAAGGGCACTTCGCCTGACGCCCAGGACCTTAGGCCAGAGCCCACAGAGGCTCTTTCTCACGTATATGCAAATCTTCCTGGACTTCAAGCATTTTCTTCCACAACATGCCCCCTTCCATAAGAGACAATTTGGTCCGGCTTGGTTTACGAAAGATTTCCCCACCATTGACCCAGACAATGAAGACGAAGTAAACGAAGTACGGTCAGCTTACTTGTATCCTTCCATACTTTCATGTAGGACTGGGGTGAAATCGAACTACCTAGGTTTGGTTGGGTACCAACCTAATCTAGTGTCAAGACAGTTTGGGTTTTCTCAACTTCGACCCAAGAGTATGCTCTCAGACCCCAAACATGTTTTGAGGGGAGCTAACCTCTCAGATAAGCTTTACAAGAGATACCTGAAGTCATCTGAAGAGCTCCTGTTTGAATTACACCCATTCGAATACAGTGCTTCGTTCTTCTGCACCACAGAATTCACAAAATGGTGGGGGAAGCATTTTTCTGGTCACTCAGTGGGAGACACTAAAGCTATGATCTCCAGACTGGAAAGTGGCTTTTCTCAGCCAATCATTGAGAACATACGTTCGAAGCTCCCTGCTCGAGGTATCAAACTCATTTTTGTCACTTATTGTTATATGCTAGTTTCATTTATTTATGCCTTTCGATTTCATCTGTTCAGGAAAAGCACCGGTGACAAAGAAAGGTGTAGAATAATCTCGAGCTGGGGAAAAACCCAAAAAATCAACTGGCATAAAGATCCAGGAGGCCCCGAAGGAGAAACAAGAAAAGGTAACTAATTTTATTTACCTTGTTTTAATTTCCAACATTTTCTAACTTCTTTCAACTTCGATTATGGCAGAGTCGCAAAAGAGATAGTAGCTCTGAGGCTACCACAACCTCTAAAAAATCAAAGCCTGAGGTCATCTATGTTATAGATGAAGAAGAAGTAAGCCCATTCGAAAGTCTTTCAACTACCTCACTTTTTGATCTAGTGTCAATCCCTTTAGTCTTTTCTTATCCTTTTCTTTTTTATAACAGGAAGAGGAGGAAATTCCTCTTATTAGGAAACGAAAGACGCCCCCCAGCTCAACACCCACCGAGTCCATAGAACAGACGGGTCTAGGTAGTTCTCAGGCTCAGGGGCCTAAAGAGAAGAAAAGGAAGAAAGACAAGAAAGCCAGGCCTGAAATTTCTGCAGATCGAAAAGCAGAAGAGCCTGTTGAGAAGAAGAAAAAGAAAAAGTCTTCTAAGTCTTCAGGAGATCATCCAAAAGCAACTCCTTCTGAATCTCAGCCTGCTTCGACCGAGGTTGATAATCAGTCTGACAAAGAGCATAAAGACCAAGAGGATGATGGAGGGGTTAAGACTCCTGAAGACCTTAATCCAAATCCCATCATTGTAGAGGTTGAGGTACGAGTTTATGCACAAACCTCTTCTTTTATGAATAAGATTGCCTTTGCTAGCATCCTTTTTTATTTCGTTTATATTTCGACTCAGGTGGAAGGTCATGCTGCAGAGGGCGCTCCAGCATGGACAGAAAAAATTCCAAGCCCCCTTATCGAAGAGCCTCCCAGTCCTGTAAGAACGGAAGCTGCTGCTGAGGCAGACCCACAGAAAGAAGACCAACTAGATCAACCAGCTGCGTCTGAGAGTCCTCGTGGTCGGAGGGGCAAATCTGTCGAATCTGAAACTGAACAACCAAAGGCTGTTGTCTCTACTGAATCGAGTAAGGGTTATTCGCCTTCCCCTGAGAGGTACCAATTCGATGATGAAGCTATCAAGGAGGCTGAGGTAGGAGGGTCAGAAATCTTGCCGGAGTCTTCAACTTCGAAGCTTTCTGCCAGCTTAGGGTTGCCTGAAGAGGAATTCATGCATATGCAAAGTTCAGACCCTGCAGCTACCCTTCGACTTCTGCTTGCCAGGCAAACCCCTCCTCCGACTTCAAGTGACAGGGCCACGGATTCGACTCAGTCAGCAGAAGAAATTAACTCATCTGTGCGTCAAGACTCTCTTCTGTTAAAACTGACTACAGATTTTGTAATGCAAGATGTGCCTAGCATAATCAAAGCAAATCCCTCCACCGCTTTTGGACATCTCAACTTTTTGAAGAAGCTCCACAATCCCTTGACTACTGACGAAACCTTAGGGAAGGTTATTCAAATCGAGTCAATTATTGATCAACTGGCCAAAACTGTGCAACATGATGAGGACAGTGCCATGAGACTTGTTACTCAGCAACGAACACATGACCATTTGCTCGAAAGGGCCAAAACTGCACAGGCTGAAGTTGATCGATTAGCAAATCTCGCCAAAGAAGCGCACCCTGATATTAAGGCTTGCAATGACAACATCTCTGATTGGGAAAATAATATCATCGTGTTGCAGTCGCAGATCGACAACTATAGGCAGAAGATTGCTGAAGAGGAAGCCAAACGCAACCGACTCGAAGAGGACGTCAACAATTCGATTAAGGCTCGAATTGATGAGAAGGGACGGGAGGGTCTTAAGGCTTACAGTGCTTCTGCAGTAATACTTGAAGAGGTTAAGAGCTTCGAAAGTGCCCGCCAGGTCTTCGATAAGGAGATCAACAGCTTAATCAAGTTGTACTGGGAGTCTGTAAAGCATTTGTAATACCTTAATTATCTTGTGAATTTCGAACATTTTTTTTTTGGCATATTTTGATTGTAATGTTCAGGACATGCCCAGTTTGTGGCAGTTTCTTTAATTATCATTTCGAATCTCTGAAGTTTTATTCTGCGCTTATTTTTACTTCGAGTCACTTTGACTATTTTAGCATTTGAAAACGCCAAATATCGAAGATTTACTTGGTCTTCGTGATACACTCTGAACTCCTCTTTTTTAGTAACGGATAAGATTGTGCTTATGACAAAACGCGTAACTATTAAGCCATATCTCTGACTGGCTCTAGTTTCAAAACGAGTCAAACATCCGTTTTCAAAACAGTCTAGCTGAAATGGCGTGAATTGTGAGAAAAATTAGGAAACGGTTGAAAATTCATTAATGATCTTACCATTATATATATGGTCATTCTCTATCCGTCTTACTTACTCTACTCTGCAAGTCATAATAATATAGCCAGTATCATCAATTTTGAAAGAGAAACATGGGTAAGGGCAAACAAATTGCGAAGAACACCGATAAAAAGAAAGCAACGTCTGCAAAGAAGGACAACAAAAAGACTGTTGATTCCTCAAAGAAGACCAAGAAACCTTCTTCCAAGGGCGAAAGCTCAAGAACCTGCAGAGCCCCCCCTCCTCCTGAAGGGAAAACACCTTCAAAGGCTCAACCAGAGATTTCTTCTTCAGAGTCTGATAGTACGGACCCTGATTGGGCAGAGTTCCTTTCGACTTATGATGAAAACAAGGAATATCTTCGTTCATCAGACTCAGAAGTGGATTCGAAATGAAGGCCCCTTCAAGATCAACGTGTCACTTTTCTTTTAGATGAAGGTCCATTCAAGATTAACGTGACACTTTTTCTTTTGTAATTCGAATAAAATCTTAGCACTTTATGATGGGTAAAAAATCCAAGATAAGATCTTTGTATGATGAGGGATAAAACCCACCATTTTTAATTCGAATCTTTTTATTTTATTGGCATCTTCGCTAGTTGCCACTTTAGTTATTTACTTCTCGAACTATTCTTGATTTATTCGAATCTCTTGCAGCGCTGGTCTATATTTTTTCAAATATTTACCATTTATACTCATGGTACGTTGATCAGGAGTTAACTCCTCTAACTCATAAGCACCGTTCGAATAAATTATCTTAAATGGTCCTTCCCAATTTAGGGACCACTTGCCCAGGGTTCGATCTTTTCTATCCATGGGCAGAATGACTTTCCACACCAAGTCTCCAACATTAAAAGTTTTTGACTTTACTTTCTTGTTATAAGCTTTTGCAACTCTTTCCTTTTGCCTAGTCAAGACTTCTAATGCTCTTAATCTCTCCTCATCCAAATCAACCAACTCCTCTGACATCATTTCCCAATAATGATCAATTGGTATGTCCATTTGTTTTTGTATTCTGGGTGATTGCAAATGTATTTCGACTGGAAGTACAGCATCATGACCAAACGTCAGTCGAAATGGGGTAGTGCCAGTTGATTCCTTAGGAGAATTTCTACATGCCCATAAAACTTGATCCAACGTTTTATTCCAATTTCTTGGTTTTTGGGCAATATGTTTTTTAATCAAGTTAATGATAATTTTATTGGCTGCTTCGACTTGACCATTTGCTTGCGCGTAATATGGTGTTGAGGTTAATAATCGAAAGCCAGTTTCTTGAGTAAATTCTTGCATCTTTCGTCCAGTAAAAACTGAACCTTGATCAGTGGTAATTGTTTCAGGGATACCATACCTGTAAATAATATGGTTTTGAATGAAACTAATTACTGCCTCCTGATCGACATTTGGTAAAGGCACTGCTTCAATCCATTTAGTAAAATAATCTATTCCAACTAAAATATATCGTTGGTTTTTAGACGAAGCAGGCTTAACCTCACCAATTAAATCCAGAGCCCATCCTCTGAAAGGCCAAGGTTTGATAATGGAGTGTAACTCACTAGCAGGTACATGCTGTATCCCTGCATGCTTTTGGCATTCTTGACAGCCTTTAGCAAATTCTATGCAGTCTTTTAACATAGACGGCCAATATAAACCTTGTCGAAATAAAAGCCATTTCATTTTATGGCCTGCTTGATGTGATCCACAGGCACCACTGTGAACATGGGAAACTGCTAAATATGCTTCTGATTCACTTAGGCATTTTAATAAAATTCCTTCTGCAGTCTTTTTAAATAATTCATTTCCCATAATCATGTAGTTCAAAGCCCTATATTTGATCTTTCGAGCCACATTACCTGTTGGATTTTCCAAATATTCAACAATGGATTTTCTCCAATCATTATCCAACATATTGTCAATGGCCAAAATTTGAATTTTTCCCTGAAGATCATCTACGTTTTCATCTTCACTACCTTGTGGTGTACTTGCCCCCACAAGTTTTGGCATTGATAATGTAGTGCTCAATGGCTCTTGTAACACCAGTTTATCTTTTATTTCAATCAACTGAGTTAACTTTTCCTTTGACAATTTGTACCCTGAAGCTATTTGGGCTAAATCATTTGCTTCTTGGTTTTCTAGTCGAGGTACATGTTCAATATTAATATAATCGAAATGATTCAGAAGAGAACTTGCTATAACAAAATATTTTGCTAAGTGTTCTTTCACACATTTGTATTCTTGTGTTAATTGTCTCAACACTAACTCTGAATCACCCCTTATGTCAACATTTCTTGCCCCCAAGCTAATTAAAATTTCAAGGCCTGTGATTAAAGCTTCATATTCAGCCTCATTATTTGAGCAAAGACCTTTAACTTTATATTTAAACTTAGTTGGGACTTTTGTGGGAGATATTATTAAGATTCCAATCCCAGTTCCATGTTTATGTTTAGAACCATCGAAATACAAAACCCAAGGTTCAGTATCTACATAGTCCTGAGACATTTCGATCACTAAGTGATCTACAATAAAATCTGCCACAATTTGACCCTTAACAGATTTCAAGGGCTTGTAAGTTAAAGAATATTCTGTTAATGCTAAAGCCCACTTTCCAATTCTACTGTGTAAAATAGGCTTCGATAACATGTGTTTAATAATATCATAATGAGAATACACATAAACATCAACAGGCTTTATATATTGCTTAAGTTTAATACAAGAGAAATACAAACAAAGACAAAGTTTTTCTATGGCAGTATATCTAGTTTCTGCATCATTTAATACACGACTAAGATAATAAATTGCATGTTCCACGCCATTTTCATCTTCCTGAGCCAACATGCTCCCAATGGTCTTGTCAGACGCAGCAATGTACAACTTCATATCTTTGCTTCGACTAGGAGGCATTAGTACATGAGGCTTAATCAAATACTCTTTAATTTCATCGAAAGCCTTTTGATGCTCTTCCTCCCATTTGAATGGTTCATCTTTCTTGAGTCGAAGCAATGGTGAAAAAGTTTGAGCTTTGCCACTTAAATTCGAAATGAATCTTCTCAAGAAGTTGATTTTCCCTAGCAAAGATTGAAGCTGTTTCTTGGTCTTAGGAGGCTTTGTCTCAAGAATAGCCTTTGTCTTGTTCTGGTTTATTTCGATGCCTTTTTTATGCACCACAAAACCAAGGAAATCTCCTGCATGCACACAAAAAGCACACTTTAATGGATTCATTTTTAATCCATGTTTCCTCATTCGTTCGAAAGACTGCCTAAGGTAATCCAAATGGCTATCTTCGGACGAGGATTTGATGATTATATCATCTATATAAACTTGCATAAATGTGTCTATAAAATCATGGAACATAGAATTCATGGCCCTTTGATAAGTGGCCCCAACATTTTTCAAACCAAAAGGCATAACAACCCATTCATAAGTGCCTAATGCACCAGGGCATCGAAATGCTGTTTTTGAGACATCATTTTCAGCAATAAATATTTGGTTATAACCAGAATAACCATCTAACATACTTAAAAATTCAAAGCCAGCTGCTGAATCTACTAACATTTCTGCTACTGGCATAGCATATTCATCTTTAGGTGTGGCATTATTTAAATCCCTAAAATCTATGCATACTCTAAGAGTTCCATTCTTTTTAATAACAGGGACTATATTTGCTAACCATTCGACATACCTGGCAGCTCTGATGAATTTACACCTCAGCAGCCTTTCGATCTTATCCTTGATCTTGGACATGATTTCTGGTGCGAACCTTCTTGGTAATTGTTTTACTGGCCTCTTTCCTTCTTTAATAGGTAATTTCAGTTCGACCGTTTCTCTGCTTAACCCAGGCATTTCGTTGTAATCCCAAGCAAAGCAGTCTTTGAATTCTTTAAGAAGAAACACCAGCTTTTCTTTTAGACTTGAAGTGATATTGGCACTGATATAAGTTGGCCTTTTAATCGAGCCATCTCCAATATCGATCTCCTCCAAAGGATCTTGTGCTTGCATCTTTGGCGCCTCACTCATAGGATCCTTCTCGAACCCCAGCGGCTCATCATCATAAATGCAGTCAAGTCTTCGATCCTTTGTTTCTTTGATTTCCTGATCTTCGATCTTGGCTTCCACTGCCATATTTTGTTGAAACTCAGCCTCAAGGGCCGTATTTAATCTATTTTTGGCCATATAAGCCGTAATCTTGGCCCATGCAGTGGCCTCAGTCATAGTAATCTTCATATATATTCCACCCAGTTGGTGGAATGACTCCATCTTCAGAAGAAACAGCACTAATTTCTTCCCTCTCCCATGTAAAGCCATGGGCAGGATGGAGCTTGACAGAATGGATAACATTGTCACTTAGCTCGAAAGCAGAGTCCTTGTCACCACAAGGTGCTATATTAGCCAAATTTTTGTCAAAGGTTTGTGGAGTGACAATGTCAACCTCTGATCTATAGAAGCTTTGATCTGCCTCTATGTTTTCAACAATCCCATCCTCCCTCCAAATAATAAGCTTTGATCTGCCTTTATTATTTTACTATTATTATTATTATTCATTATTATTTATTTCCTTTTTTTAAAATTCTTTTTTATTAGTGTTTTCTTTTTATTTTCGTTTTTATTATTATTATTTTTATTTTACTGTTTTTATTTTTTTCAGTCATTTTTGGTCCAGACCCCAGGAGGGGCATTTTTGTCCATTTGGTCCACAATCCATTTTCACTATAAATAGTACACTTAGTGTATTGTTCACGCATCCCAAGTACACCCCAATTAGTCAGAAATAGTCAGAGTGCCCAACCACTGTGAGCCACCACCGCAAACCACCCACAACCACCATCAAATCCAGTTTCCGGCCACCACCTACACAACCCAATCAAACCCTAATTTTCTTTCTTCTTTCCATCTAAAACAGAACCAACACAGAATCATCACCAAAACCAAAATCAAATAACCAAAACAGAACCAATACAGAATCACAATCACAAAACCAACCGAAATCAGAATCACAATCACAAAAGAAACCGAAAGCCAAATCCTCAAAACCAAGAACTAAATCAACACAACCGAACCGAAATCCAAACACAGCTGGGTTCAAGATCATCAAAACCGAATCAAAGGGGCCAAACAAAGGTAGATCGTCCCCTTTTTTAAACCCTAGATCTAGGATTTTTGTGAGGGATTTAAAAAAAATCATGTTGATTTTCTTAAAGAGTGTGAAAAAGGATTCATGAAAACGTAAAAAAATTTAAGAAAAGGAGAAGTTTTTACTCCGGCATGGTGGCGCCGCCGTCTAGGCCGGCCGACCACCGCGCCGGAAACCTTTTCCGGGGAGGAGAGAGAGGTGAGAGGTGAGAACATTGTAGTGGGAGAAAGAGGAAGAGAGAGGAAGAGAAGTAAAAAATGAAGAAAGTCTGAGAAAAAACATTTACATAAGTGTCTGGCCCAACCACACGGTCCAATTCACCTTCTTCTTCTTCCTATTTTATATTTTGCTTGCTAACTGCACTCCTCCTTCTGCTCCTACACCCTCCTTCATCTCTATCTTTTTTCTTTTTATCTTTTCCTTTTATTTTCTTTTCTTGCATCCTTTTATTTATTATTTATTTTCTTTGCATCTTTATTTCTTTTTTCTTTTATTTATTTTCTGTCATTTTTATTTTTGTTTCATTTATTTATTTATTTATTTTTTGCCATTTTTTTAGCACTAGTTTATTTTTTATGCATTTTTTTCTTTCCCTTTTAGTTTAGTTCATTTTCATTATTTATTTTCTTGCACTTTCATTTATTTTTCAGCACTTCATGCATTTTTCATTTTCTTTATTTATTTTATGCAACATATTTATTTCTTGTCTTGCATTTCATGCATTTTTATTTTCTTTATTTATTTTTATGCAACATATTTATTTATTGTTTTGCATTTCATGCATTTTTAGTTTCTTTATTTATTTTAGCATATTTATTTTAGTTCATTTGCACTTTTATTTTATTTATTATTTTGTCATTTTTTTTACTTTATTAGAATGTATTTAGGAACAATGTAAAGATATAAATGAGAATATGCACCGACACTCACATTTATTTATTCCGCTTTATGTCGAGGACGATAAAATGTAATAAGGACCGTATCCGAGGAAGGACCCTCACTTGATCCAACATCATTTTCAGGGATCCGGCGCGCTTTAGACTATCTCAACTTACTTTAGTCTCTGGACCTTAGGAATTAATCAAAACTTTCTCAAAAAAAAGTCAAATAGCCAAAATCAAAAACATTTTATAATAAAAAAATTTCAAAAAAATTCAATCTTGGATTATAAACCAAGTGTCTTTTCTTTCTTAATCAAACTTTAATCAATCTTTAATCAATCAAACTTTTTCTTCAATTAAAATCAATCAAACTCACATTTTATTTCTTCTATGCCTTTTCGGCCTCTTATCTTTCTCAAAACATTTTCAAAACTTTAAAATCAACCAAAACAAATCACTCGGCTTTTTACCCCGAACTACATGATTTTGATCCCATTCGGGTATGTAGGCAAAAGACTTTGTCTTTCCAAATCAACAAAATAACAAAAACATTTTCCTTTCTTTAAACTCATCACTTTAATCTTTTTACACTTAGGCACTTATTTACAAACAAATAATCAATTTTAGCATAAAGATAATTAAAAACAAGAGGTTCCTATAGAGTATTATAGACGTTTAGGGTGCTAATACCTTCCCTTTGCGTAACCAACCCCCGAACCTTGATCTCTTAAAAAAAGGGTTTTTCGAACTTTCTCCCTTTTCCTCGGAAAAATAAAAGATCGGTGGTGAATCTTAAAATTGCGAGTCAACGCTAATTAATAGCTTGATATCCAAAAATCACCGCGACAGAAAATGGCGACTTCACTGGGGACCAAAATCCTAAGTGGGTTAAACCTATCTTGCTTTTCTTTATCTTTATGCTTTATTTCTATTTGTAATTGTAAATACGTGCTTAAGTGTTTATCTTTTTACGTGAGTGGTGGGATAAGTCCTATACCCGGACTTGAGGGAAACATAAGATAGGATGGCGGTATAATCAAAGTGTCTTTCCGAGAGTGAGTTTTGGATGTGGCACATGTGATAACCCCGCTCAATGGAGGAATCTTGGAAGTATTACTATGTTGGCATGAGTAGTCGTGTTCGGCATTGATATCTTCAAGTGACCTATGAAGTTGAGGACCTTTAGTTACCTTTAACCCATCTTGGCCTTTTAGGACGTAGTGCGGTGGCTAATCAAGAGTAGTCTTGAATTGGTTGATACTCGATACTTCACTCAAACGAGACTTTCCTACGGACGTTGTTGGACCGGGAGTAGTCCCGTAACCCGACAATATTCGGAAGTGGTCAATGACTTTGGGAAGTTGGTAGAACCCGTGATACAGGTACATGTGAAACCATAGTCTTTACCAAATGGCGTGTTTACCCTTGGCTCCAACGTTATGGACTTAACCTCACCATGTTTTCTCTTCTCTTTAGCATAATCATGCATACATGCATCCATGCATAAACTCTTTTCTCTCTTTTTCATCCAATTTACCGAAGGACTTAGACAAGTTTTGCTGTAAACATCATAGGGATGAACTTCACAAAGAGGAACACTCGGAAGCATAACTCAAAAACCCGGATTTGACAAACTTAAGGAAGCTAGGATCTTTAATGACTAGTCCGGAGGATTTTTCGAGCCCGTTATGGGAGATCATTGGCATCATCAAGTTTGAAATATCGGGGCTTTTTCAAGATTTCTACTGATGAACTTTTGAGCATATCCCTTGGCTTTGTTCCCAAAAAGGGGATTGTTTATAATTTTTTAAATGAAACGTTCAAACTATGATGTTTACAATTACTTCGACAAGTCCTTCGATAACAAAACTTTTTTTTGCATAAGCATAATCATGCATCATACTACATTCATAGTTTCCAAATCGAGTCTCACACTTTGTTCACCAATAAAAGGTTAATCTGCCGCCGTCAAAGAAAGTGGCCCGGCGTGTTCATTGCAAGCCTACTCGCATTCACAACACTCGAGCACATCAGAGAAAAAGAATGGATCTGTTAGAGCAAGAAAACCAGAACCTCCGGGAAGAGGTGGCCAATCTCCGGGAAGGGATGGAGAAGTTGACCTCCATGATGAATGCTCTATTAGCTTCCCAGGCCCAGGCGCCAGATCCTCAGCCTGCTGTCACTGCTCTTGAGCAACCAATCTCGATTGCTTTGCCAACTTCTACCGTGCTCACTCCTTCGCCCGGTCTGTCGTTCACTCAAGCAACTATGACGTATTCAGCACCTCTTATCCACACCGTTCAACAAGAGGCCGAACCCATCTTTCATGTTGAAAGTGTTGAAACTTTTGACAAGATGGATGAACTTCAGGAGAAATTTGATGGGATGCAACGGGAAGTTGAAGCTCTCCGGGGAAGAGACCTGTTTGGGAGAGATGCCCGCGAACTCTGCTTGGTCCCTAATGTCACAATACCACACAAATTCAAGGTCCCTGACTTTGAAAAGTACAAAGGAAATACATGTCCACGCAGCCATCTGGTGATGTATGCAAGAAAGATGTATATGTACACTGACAACCACAAGCTTCTTATCCACTTCTTTCAGGACAGTCTGACTGGTGCTGCCTTGAAATGGTATATGAACCTGGACAGTGCTAGCATCCACACTTTCAACGATCTTGGCGAGGCTTTATCCGCCAATATAAGTATAACTTGGACATGGCCCCAGATCGGGACCAGCTTCGCGCTATGACTCAGAAGGACAAAGAAACATTCAAAGAGTATGCCCAACGCTGGAGAGAAGTGGCTGATCAAATTGTCCCGCCTTTAGAGGAGAAAGAAATGACCAAAATCTTCTTGAAGACCCTTGGTCAATTCTACTATGAAAAGATGGTCGCAAGTGCGCCGACAGACTTTACTGAGATGGTTAACATGGGAGTACGTTTGGAGGAAGGTGTCTGAGAAGGACGATTGACCATGGAGAGTATCCCTACTGCTAGTGGTACTAAGAAGTTCGGGAACCATTTTGCGAAGAAGAAGGAGCGAGAAGTGGGAATGGTAGCTCATGGCAGGCCCTAACAAGGTTACACACCATACCGCCAAGTTGCAAATGTCGCATCAGCCGCCCCAAACCCAAGATATCAACCACACTTTCAACAACAAAGACCACAATACCCATACCAACAACAACCCTACCAACAATACCATCCACAACAACAATACCATCCACCACAACAAAACCGTCCACAGAATCCTCAACAACCATTCAACCCACAATATCGCCAAAGAACAACCTTCGATCCCATTCCCATGAAGTATGCAGAATTACTACCAGCCTTGCTTGCTAAAGACCTAGTAAAGACAAAACCTCCTCCTCCTATGCCAGCAACACCACCAGCCTGGTTCCGACTCAAGCTTACCTGTGCTTTTCACCAAGGGGCCCCAGGCCATGATACTGAGAACTGCTATCCTTTGAAGAATGAGGTGCAGAAGTTGGTCCGAGCTAACATACTGTCTTTCAAAGACCAGAACCCAAACGTTCAGGCAAACCCTCTGCCGAACCATGGACCAGCTGTTAATATGATACAAGATTATTGTGAAGATGGTGTCATTCTCAATGTCCAACATGTTCGGACCCCCTGGTTTCGATACACATTAAGATGTGAGATAGCTTTGTTTGATCACAACCATGCAGCATGTGAGGTGTGTCTCGTGGATCTAAGAGGATGTCAAAAAGTGCAAGATGATATACGAGGACTAGAAGGTAGAAGGGAGTTGATCATCACAAAGAAAGATAAGGAGGTATGTGTCATCACTCCTGAATTCAAATGGTTGGAGATAGCCTATAATAGTGAGAAGCTAGCCATTATTCCTCTGGTGATATGTTTGCCAGGACCTGTACCGTATACTTCTCAGAAAGCGGTCTGTACAAATACAATGCCACGATGTTGGAAAATGGACAGGAGGTACCTTTACCCTCTCTCACTTCTGTAATTTATGTGGACAATATCGCCAGTGATAACAGGATACTAAGGAACAGGCGTGTCATCCCAACAGTGTTTCCGAAGAAAATAAGTGATCCAGTAATGGAACAAGTGCCAATGATTGGTCCTAGTGCAAACAAGGAAGTGGGCCAATCTAGTGGGGCCAACAGGAACTCTGATCACGATGAAGTATTGAAATTGATCAAGAAGAGTGAGTACAAGGTAGTGGACCAGTTGCTACAAACCCCCTCCAAGATATCCATTCTGTCGTTGCTGTTGAATTCTGAAGCTCATCGTGAGGCTTTGATGAGGGTGTTGGATCAAGCATTTGTGGAGAAAGATGTAACGGTTAATCAATTGGACGAGATAGTGGGAAACATCACTGCTTGCAACAATCTGAGTTTTAGTGATGAAGAACTCCCGGAGGAGGGAAGAAATCATAATCTGGCATTACACATATCAGTGAATTGCAAGTCTGATGCTCTATCTAATGTACTTGTGGACACTGGTTCTTCTTTGAATGTAATGGCCAAGACAACTCTCGACCATCTCTCCTACCAAGGGACTGTTGGTTGTAGTATTAACAATTCAACAAACGAGGTAAGTATTTTTGTATCGTCTCCACAGGGATTAGTGCGACACTTCGAACCGTTCAACAATCGCTATCGTTTTGAGCTAAAAGGGTTTTGTACGAATGTTTGTACATAAACTATGGTAATGTAAAAATGCGGAAAATAAAGACGACAAAAAGTAGGGAATAAAAGCGTTGAGATAGGATTTCCTCAATCGGGCGTCGAATGTAATCTAAAGATCGTGCATATGAGTTGTAGCGTTTTAGCGAAATTACCACGTATCGCTCGACAACGTCATTGATTTCCCAAATGGCGTCGCGAGATCGATCGTATCGTTTCATAGACGATTTCCCAACCTATCAAACGATACGAAAGCTTTAAGTTCCGACACTATATGCGATTATCAAAACCCAAATCCATGTCTAGATTTTCTTATTTTGATAGAGCTATTCTCGCCAAAGATTTAAAAGTATTCGTCAATAGCATTTTAAATCAAAACATGACAATGAATGGCAAGAAAATCTCAATTCACATAAATTGCTAAAAACCATATCTATTGCATAATCAAACTATTACATCTAAGCTAGAAAGAGTGCATCCAATCCCAACTAGGGAAAGTTAGCTATTCATTCTCATGATAGCTTTACAAAAGTGTAGAGAAAAGATTAAAATACAAACCTAAATTCTTGATTTCCCAAAGAGTTTTGGTTGATTCCACAATCCAATCACCTTTGCTCCTTGAAGATCAAAGCTTCTAGCCCTTGTTTCTTGTCTAAAAACTAAGCTAAAATATTCTACAGAAAAACTACTAAGAAATCTACAAGAACTTTTTCTGAACTCCTGTACAAAACTGTGCTGAAAGGCTTTTATAATCTGAGAAAATGCACGCTCGCTACAAGCGACGAGCTGGTCGCTTGTAGCGATGAAGTCTTCTGGCCAATGGGAATGATCCACGTCAGCATGGAACCTTAAACCGCCCTTGGTCGCTTGAAGCGACCGGTCCATCGCTTGTAGCGATGAATCCTCCAATTTCCCTGCCTACGCTCGCTTGTAGCGACCAATTCTGCGCTTGTAGCGATGGCATCAAGAAAACTTCATTTTCTTTGCTCAGCTTATGGCCTGGCTTGTATTTTCCTGCACAATTGGATGGGGAAAGAAGTAAAAGCAATAGTGGCATTTAATCAGTAATTATTATGAACTTTTACCATGATAACTTGCAAAACAAGCTATTTAAGTGCTTAAATTAAATATGCATTTTAACTCATTTCTAGCACTTATCAGGGACCCCCATGAGAAGAAGCGGGGTGGTTGTTAAAGCTTTCGACGGTTCTAGGAAGTCTGTCATTGGGGAAGTGGATCTGCCTATTACAATTGGACCCTCTGTTTTTCAGGTTACATTCCAGGTGATGGATATTAGGGCTGCATAGAGTTGCCTTTTAGGAAGGCCATGGATCCATGAGGCAGGGCCTGTAACATCAACACTACATCAGAAGCTGAAGTTCATCAAGAACAGAAAGTTAATCACTGTGGGTGGAGAAGAAGCCCTGTTGGTAAGTCACTTGTCGGCTTTTTCTTTCATTGGCGCTGATGATACAGAGGGGACACCTTTCCAAGGTTTGACTGTAGAAGGCAAGGAGCCAAAGAAGAGTGGAGCGTCCATCGCCTCCTTGAAGGATGCACATAAGGTGGTGCAAGAGGGAACGACTACAAGATGGGGAAAGGTAGTGCAGTTGCCATAAAACAAGAATCGTGAAGGACTGGGTTTTGTTTCCTTCGCAGGTTCCTCTAAGAGCAGTGTTGGTTCGAGCTCCATCAGTAGTACCTTTTATAGCGCCGGGTTCATCAACGCCCCGCCTGAGGCCAATGCTGTCTTAGAGGATGATTCTGAAGAGATAGTACCTGCTTTTGTCACACCTGGAGGACTTGTTCGTAATTGGGACGCGGTTGACATCCCTTCCGTAATTCACGCGTCAAAGTAATATGCTTTTGTTTTTTCTATTTTTTCAAAAAAAAGATCCTTTCGTCTTGCCCAGGGAGAAAGTGCAATCATGTAGGGCTATTTTGTTTCAAGCACTATCTTTATTAATGGAAAAGGTGGTTTATCCCAATATCTATTGTTCTTTTCTGGAAAATGGTAACACAAAAAACCAAAACAAACTTATTTTTTTTTCTTTAATCAATTTCCAAATATCTGCATTTACTTATTTACTAAAACTAATCATAAATCATACAAAAAGTCTAAACACCAATAAACTCGTTGAACATTGTAACCCTATGCTCTCTCCCAACTTTGAGTTCCCTGTCTACGAAGCTGAAGAGGAGGAGGATGAAAGGATTCTCGAAAAGATCTCTCGGTAACTAGAGTATGAAAGGGATGTCATTCAGCCTCATGAAAAAGCACTCGAAGTGATTAACTTGGGTTCCGAGGAACTGCCGCTACAGTATTCCTGATAAAATTTCAGATGAATGGTGCCGTCAAAGCTGCAAAAAAAAAACAACAAAAAAAAACAACAAAAAAAAAAGCAAAAAAAACAAACAAAAAAAAAACAAAAGCAAAAAAAAAACAAAGAAAGATAAATACATCAAGAAGATGGTGCAGAAGATGGTAACCACCTACAAGGACTTGCATGAGATGTTACCGTATGCTTTACATGGATATCGTACTTCAGTGCGTACCTCAACAGGGGCAACCCCCTTTTCTTTGGTATATGTCATGGAAGCAGTACTCCCTATAGAGGTTGAGATTCCATCAATGAGAGTTCTAATGGAGGTCAAGTTGTCAGAGGCTGAATGATGCCAAAACAGATATAATTAGTTGAACTTAATTGAAGGGAAACGCATGACTGCCTTGTGTCATGGACAACTATATCAAAAAAAGGATGAAACAAGTTTTTGACAAGAAAGTTCGTCCCCTCGAATTCAAAGAAGGAGACCTCGTGCTCGAGAAGATCCTATCTTTTCAACCCGATTCCAGGGGCAAATGGACGCCTAATTATGAAGACACATATGTCGTCAAGAGAGCTTTCTCCGGTGGTGCAATGACTCTTACGACTATGGATGGTGATGGGCTTCCCTTCCTGTGAACGCTGATGCTGTCAAGAAATACTTTGTCTAAAAATAAAAGAACAGCTCGGTAAGTCGAAAACCTGAAAAGGAGGCTTAGGCAAAAATGAGCGTCTCGATGGATCGAAAACCCGAAAGGGCGGTCCAGGCAAAAATTAGAGACATAAAACAGAAAAATAATCATCCTGATAGGTCGAAAACCCGAAAGGGCGATCTATGCAAAAATTAAGGATCAAAAGACAAAGTAACTGCATGGGGTTGGCCATAACCCACTTGGGGCACCTTAGCTGTCAAATAGACTCTGAATCTGAAGCATCCAAACAGTGGAATTCAAAGTTGTTAGGGAAAACAGCGGTTATTGTGTTTCAATGTACCTTCCCGTTATATTTACCATTTTCCAAACTTTGTAAGATCCGTGGACCCATGTCATTGCCGGGTCACTACTCTTTTAAATAAATGTGAGCCTTTTGCCTTTCATTTGGAGTTCCCATTTTATTCAGTCTATAAAAACTTCTTCTATATTTTATGGTAGCATTTGAAACAAAATATTTTTTAAAATCATAAATATTTTTCATGTCTTTTTGAAAAGCACAAACAACAAACACATTTTCTTTGAACTCATGAATAAGTGAAGGGTGCGTCAACAGCTATCCTGAGAACGGATAAACTCTGCAGTTTTGAACTTGGTCAATTGCTAAAAAAAGTGTTGAGTATTTTGGTGTTGGCTGCATATTTTGGAAAAACCAATGTGTTGAATAGTAGCATCTCCATGTCTAGAACAAATCTTTAGTTGCAAGTTTTTCATTTTGAAGTCATTCAGAAGCTGAAATCACCATCAGAAGCTGAAAGTTACTTCAGAAGCACTGTAGCACTTCAGAAGCTGAATTCAGAGTCTGATGCCAGCGTTGACTTTGGTTGACTTCATCAGAAGCTGATCTTTTTCAAGTTGTTTCTGCGCGAATCTTGGCAAAATTTAAACAGGAATTATCCTCGTATAATGTTTCTAGAATGCTGTTTGTTTTGGAGAAGATCTTATTGAAGATTTGGCTCAGTTTCATGAACTTCGTATTTTTCTGTTACAATCTTATTAAGATTCTTTCCTGGTTTATTTGTTTCCTTATTGGACCAATCATAATTCAGAAACAAATCAATTTGGAAGATTGGATTGGGTTTTATGCTGTTTGTTGAAGGTTATAAAAGGAGGAGTGCTGCTGCTTTCAAGACTTACGAAAATATAGAGTTCTAGATCAGAGAATTGAGTCTTAGTGTGTTAAGCTTCCAGCTTTATTTATGCACCACTCAGTTTGAGTTGGTTTAGAGTTTTTATTGAGTTGTAAATTCATTCTAAGCCTGTAGGTACGAATGAAGGTTTGTTGTTGAAGTTTTATTCAGAACAGGGTAGTTTTCAGGGTTGTTCAAGTAGCTGGGTTGCAGTTGCTTGAATAGGAAGTTAGTGGTTTCTAATACTCAACGTGTTGGGTAGAATTCAAGACTAGGAGGAAGTTAATTGCTTAGGCTGGGAACTGGGAGTCAGTGTCTTGAGTCATAAGGATTAATTCCTATAGTGGAATTCCTTCTTGGATTGGTATCCCCCAGAGTAGGAGGTGTTTACTCCGAACTGGGTTAACAAACCTTGTGCCTTTTTACTTTCCTGCACTTTTATTTTCTGCTGCTTATTTGCTTTTATACTGTGCTTAGACTTGTTCAGAACCTGTTGGTTCAGAACCTGTTAGTCTCATGTTGCCTGGCCAGAATTTCAATTGGCATCAGAGCAGGCACCCTGCCTGTGTTTTGGGTGAGATCCAGAGGAGTTAATTTCTAGCAAGCATGGATAGAGAAGGAGGCTATGTCAACAGACCACCCCTACTTGATGGCACAAATTATGAGTATTGGAAATCCAGAATGTGTGCATTCCTGAAATCCATTGACAGCAGAACTTGGAAAGCTGTGATTAAAGGCTGGGATCATCCTATGGTTTTGGACAAGGATGGGAACAAGACTGAGGTTCTGAAGCCTGAAGAAGAATGGACCAAAGCTGAAGATGATCTGTCATTGGGAAATTCAAAATCCTTGAATGCAATTTTTAATGGTGTGGACCAGAATATGTTCAGACTTATCAAGCAATGTACAGTTGCAAAGGAGGCCTGGGAAATTCTAAAAACAACTCATGAAGGAACCTCTAAAGTCAAGATGTCTAGACTCCAGTTGCTGACCACCAAATTTGAGAACCTGAAGATGATGGAAGATGAAACCATTCAGGATTTCTACATGAATGTGCTGGACATGGCTAATTCTTTTGATTCACTTGGGGAAAAGATGTCTGATGAAAAGATAGTAAGAAAAATCCTCAGGTCCCTGCCCAGAAGATTTGACATGAAGGTTACAGCCATAGAAGAAGCTCATGACATCACCACCATGAAGGTTGAGGATCTGATTGGGTCTTTGCTTAATTTTGAGACTGCATTCTGCAAACAGCCTGATAAGAAAGGGAAAGGAGTAGCATTTGCAGTTAATTCAGGAGCTGATGATCAACAAGAGTCTGATGAGGAGGGTAATGATTTGTCAGAAGCTCTAGTGTTCCTTGGAAAACAATTCAACAGAATTCTGAAGAAGGTTGACAGAAAATCCAAGACCAAAGGTCAGAATTTCAGATTCAAGAAGCAACCAACTGATGAGAAGAAGACCAAGTCTGAGGAGAAAAGTAACCAAGCCAAAGGTGTGCAGTGCTTTGAGTGTGAGGGGTATGGACATATCAAGCCTGAATGTCCTACTTTTCTTAAGAAGCAGAAGAAAAGCCTAGCTGTGTCATGGTCTGATGAAGATTCAGAAGAAGATTTTGAGAATGAATCTGCTAAGGGTGACACAAGTCTGATGGTTAAGCTGCAGTCTCAGAAATCAGAAGTTCTTACAAAGTCTAAAGAGTATTTAGAGACTGAAACCTTGTCTGTGTCTGACTCAGAGTCTGAGGGTTCACTAGTGTTTGAAGTCAGAGCTCAAAAACTCTCTTATGATGAACTGGCTGACACTTACAGAAAGCTATACAGGAGAAGTGCAGAAGTCTGCAAGGAAGTTCTGGATCAGAAGGAGGCTATTTTTCAACTGGAGGTTGAAAAAGGAGAACTTCTAGTGCAGAATTCGGAATTAAAAGAAGAAGTGAACCTGCTAAATTCCCAACTTGAGCATATGAAAAAGCAGGTTAGAATGATGAATACTGCTACTGATGTGTTGGATGAAATTTTAGAAAGTCAGAAACAAGGAAAAACTGGTTTAGGATTTGTGGATGAAAGTCTGAACCTCAAGCAGAAAAACCCAGTTAAACAGTTTGTTCCTGCTACTCAGACTCATGATCCTATGATTGGAACATCTAAGATGAGACCTCAGAAGGTAGCCCAGATACAAGGACAGCAGCAAACTCAGAAGAGACCTCAAAAGCATACTCAAATGAGACCTCAGAAGCATGTTCAAATGCAACCCCAGAAGTTCAACAGAAGAAGGAGGAATCATACCTGGACCTGTCATCATTGTGGTAAGAAGGGGCATATTAAACCTTTTTGCTTTAAACTGTATGGTTACCCTGAACACTTTCAATATAGAAGAGTGCAACCAGCTGCACCCAGACACAATGTTCAGAAGGTGTGGAAGCCCAAAGTTCAGAATGTAGGCCTTATAGCTCATACCTCTTTAAGAGCCACTTCTAGAGAGGACTGGTACTTTGATAGTGGTTGTTCAAGGCACATGACTGGAGTGAAGAAGCTGCTGAGCAATATCAAACCTTATTCTAGAAGCTATGTGACATTTGGAGATGGAGCAAAGGGTGAGATCCTGGGTATTGGTGATTTAATCAGTGAAGGCTTACCTAGACTGAATGATGTGCTATTGGTGAAAGGTTTAACCTCTAATCTGATCAGTATTAGCCAACTTTGTGATCAAGACTTAAAGGTTAATTTCAACAAGCAAGAGTGCATTGTTACTGATCAGGAAGATAAGATACAGATGAGGGGTTGCAGATCCAAAGATAACTGCTATTTATAGGTTTCTGAAGAAGAAAGAAGTCTGACTTCTTGTCTTATGAGCTCAGAAGAGGAAGTCAAACTCTGGCACCAGAAACTGGGACATCTGCATCTGAAAGGCATGAAGAAAATCCTAAGTACTGAAGCTATCAGAGGTGTACCTAATCTGAAGATCAATGAGGACAATGTTTGAGGTGATTGTCAAATTGGGAAACAAACAAGAAAGTCTCATCCCAGATTAGTTCACCAGGTAACTACTAAAGTACTAGAACTTGTTCATATGGATTTAATGGGGCCTATGCAAGTAGAAAGTATTGGAGGAAAGAGGTATGCATTTGTAATGGTAGATGACTACTCAAGATTCACATGGGTCAATTTTGTTAGAGAGAAGTCTGATACTTTTGAAGTGTTTAAAGACTTATGCACTCAATTACAAAGAGAGAAGGACTGTGGTATTGTCAGAATCAGAAGTGATCATGGCAAAGAATTTGAAAACAAGAGTTTCTCAGAATTCTGTGCTTCTGAAGGTATAAAACATGAGTTTTCTGCACCTATCACACCTCAGCAAAATGGTGTAGTTGAGAGGAAGAATAGGACATTAGCAAAATGTGCAAGGGTTATGCTGCATGCTAAGAAACTGCCTTATATGTTTTGGGCTGAAGCCATGAATACTGCATGCTATATCCATAACAGAGTTACTTTCAAGAAGGGAACAACTTGTACTTTATATGAATTATGGAAAGGGAGAAAGCCAACTATGAAATACTTTCATGTGTTTGGGAGCAGATGCTACATTTTGGCTGACAGAGAAAATAGGAGAAAACTGGATCCTAAGTCTGATGAAGGCATATTTTTGGGATATTCAGTAAACAGCAGAGCCTATAGGGTGTTTAACTCAAGAACTAAAGTTGTGATGGAGAGCATAAATGTTGTTATTGATGATCTGTCTGCTGAGAATGAAAAGGATAAGTCTGAAGTTATTCCAGAGTCTGAAGCCTCAGAAGAACAAACTTCAGAAGCAGAAAATCATCCAGAGTCTGAAGAAGCAGAAGTGCATCCAGATCATGATTCTGCAGCTAAAGGGCCATCTATTAGAGTTCAGAAGGATCATCCTAAGTAACTTATCATTGGTAGTTTGGATCAGGGGGTCAGAACCAGAAGATCAGACTCAGCTGCTACTGATTCATGCTTTGTGTCAAAGCTTGAACCTAAAAATGTGAAAGAAGCCCTAACTGATGAATTTTGGATTGAAGCCATGCAAGATGAGTTGAATCAATTCAAAAGGAGTGAAGTGTGGGATCTGGTTCCAAGACCTGAAGGGTTGAATGTGATTGGCACTAAATGGATATACAAGAATAAAACAGATGAAAATGGCACTATGGTCAGAAACAAGGCAAGGTTGGTTGCTCAGGGTTATACTCAAGTAGAGGGATTGGATTTTGATGAAACCTTTGCACCTGTGGCCAGACTAGAGTCCATAAGATTACTGTTAGGTGTATCCTTCATTCTCAAGTTCAAACTATTCCAGATGGATGTGAAGAGTGAGTTTCTGAATGGATATCTGCAAGAAGAAGTTTATGTAGAACAGCCTAAGGGTTTTGTGGATCATCAATTTCCAGATCATGTGTACAAGTTGAAAAAAGCCTTATATGGATTAAAGCAAGCACTAAGAGCTTGGTATGAAAGACTGACTCAATTTCTTGTTGCTCAAGGTTACAGAAAAGGAGGTTCTGATAAGACATTATTTGTGAAGAATGAACATGGAAGTCTGATGATTTGTCAGATCTATGTTGATGACATAGTATTTGGTGGAATGTCTCAGAAGATGGTCAAATTGTTTGTTCAGCAAATGCAGTCAGAATTTGAAATGAGTTTGGTTGGTGAGCTGACTTATTTTCTTGGATTGCAAGTCAAGCAAATGGAAAACACTATCTTTATTTCTTAGAGTAAATATGCCAACAACATTGTGAAAAAGTTTGGTATGGAATCTGCTGCTCATAAGAGAACACCAGCTGCTACTCATCTGAAGTTAACCAAAGATGAACATGAAGTATCAGTTGATCAAAGTCAATATAGGAGCATGATAGGAAGCCTACTGTACTTAACTGCAAGCAGACCTGATATCATATTTGCTGTTGGAGTTTGTGCAAGATATCAAGCTGATCCTAAGATGAGTCATCTGACACAAGTTAAAAGGATCCTGAAGTATGTGAATAGCACAAGTGACTATGGAATCATGTATTCACACAGTTCAAGTTCTGAACTGATGGGATTTTGTGATGCTGACTGGGCTGGAAGTGTTGATGACAGGAAGAGTACTTCAGGAGGTTGTTTCTTTTTGGGGAATAATCTAATTTCTTGGTTCAGCAAGAAACAAAACTGTGTTTCATTGTCAACTGCTGAAGCTGAGTATATTGCTGCTGGGAGTAGTTGCTCATAACTGGTGTGGATGAAACAAATGCTTGAAGAATATAATATTCAACAAGGTGTTATGACATTGTTTTGTGACAATTTAAGTGCAATTAATATCTCTAAGACCCCATACAGCACAACAGAACTAAACATATAGATATCAAACACCATTTTATCAGAAACCTTGTGGAGGACAAGATTATTCAGCTGGAACATGTGGACACTGAGAATCAAATTGCTGACATTTTCACAAAAGCCTTAGATGTTAAACAGTTTGAAAATTTGAGGAATAAGTTAGGTGTTTGTTTACATGAAGATTTATAGCAATTAATGCAAACTGGATGTGAGGAAGATAGAGTACCTACCAGTTGTGCCTGTGCTGAGTTTGTTCCTAAGTCAGAGTCTGAGACTACTTTTTATTTAGTTTTGATTCCCTATTTGAAGTCTGAAGTTTGTCATAATTTTGTGGCTAAAAAGGGGGAGAAAAACCTATGTTTAAGTTCAGACTGGAGTTGTTCAGAATCAAAATGTAATGTGTCTCAGGGGGAGTATATGGTTATTAAAATCCTGAGTGTTTGTGATCCTGAAGTGTTACTACAGTTCAGAATTAAGGGGGAGTTTTTAATATTGGATGCTGAGTTGCAGGGGGAGTGTTGTGGAGCTTCAGGAGTGTTTGTGATGATCAGGAGTTGATCATTAATTGGTTTATGTGTGCTTCAAGAGTTCAGAAGCTGAAGCTGTTGTTTAACATAGCTCAGAAAGTGTT
Source organism: Medicago ruthenica (assembly GCA_018208015.1). Lineage (NCBI taxonomy): Eukaryota > Viridiplantae > Streptophyta > Magnoliopsida > Fabales > Fabaceae > Medicago > Medicago ruthenica. Next base: position 47,600,154 of record CM031371.1, on the reverse strand, counting down.
TTGTCCGCTGCCTAATTTATGTGCTATGTTATATTGTTGTGAAGTTCTTCATTGATGAGCCAGTGTTATGGGAGATTGAAGAACTTGGATGTGTGAGCATTGGTTTTAGCCAAAAATTTGCCAAAGGGGGAGATTGTTGAGTATTTTGGTGTTGGCTGCATATTTTGGCAAAACCAATGTGTTGAATAGTAGCATCTCCATGTCTAGAACAAATCTTTAGTTGCAAGTTTTTCATTTTGAAGTCATTCAGAAGCTGAAATCACCATCAGAAGCTGAAAGTTACTTCAGAAGCACTGTAGCACTTCAGAAGCTGAATTCAGAGTCTGATGCCAGCGTTGACTTTGGTTGACTTCATCAGAAGCTGATCTTTTTCAAGTTGTTTCTACGCGAATCTTGGCAAGATTTAAACAAGAATTATCCTCGTATATTGTTTCTAGAATGCTGTTTGTTTTGGAGAAGATCTTATTGAAGATTTGGTTCAGTTTCATGAACTTCGTATTTTTCTGTTACAATCTTATTAAGATTCTTTCCTGGTTTATTTGTTTCCTTATTGGACCAATCATAATTCAGCAATAAATCAAGTTGGAAGATTGGATTGGGTTTTATGTTGTTTGTTGAAGGTTATAAAAGGAGGAGTGCTGCTGCTTTCAAGACTTACGAAAATATAGTTTTAGATCAGAGAATTGAGTCTTAGTGTGTTAAGCTTCCAACTTTATTTGTGCACCACTCAGTTTGAGTTGGTTTAGAGTTTTTATTGAGTTGTAAATTCATTCTAAGCCTGTAGGTACGAATGAAGGTTTGTTGTTGAAGTTTTATTCAGAACAGGGTAGTTTTCAGGGTTGTTCAAGTAGCTGGGTTGCAGTTGCTTGAATAGGAAGTTAGTGGTTTCTAATACTCAACGTGTTGGGTAGAATTCAAGACTAGGAGGAAGTTAATTGCTTAGGCTGGGAACTGGGAGTCAGTGTCTTGAGTCATAAGGATTAATTCCTATAGTGGAATTCCTTCCTGGATTGGTATCCCCCAGAGTAGGAGGTGTTTACTCCGAACTGGGTTAACAAACCTTGTGCCTTTTTACTTTCCTGCACTTTTATTTTCTGCTGCTTATTTGCTTTTATACTGTGCTTAGACTTGTTCAGAACCTATTGGTTCAGAACCTGTTAGTCTCTTGTTGCCTGGCCAGAATTTCAAAAAGAAAAAAGAGAAAAAGAAGAAAAAGAGAAAAAGAAAAGAGTTCGGTAAGTTGAAAACCCGAAAGGGCGGCTTAGGCAAAAATGAGTGTCCCGGTGGATCGAAAACCCAAAAGGGCGGTCCAGGCAAAAATTAGGGGCATACAAAAGAATATATTCCCGGTGGGCTGAAAACCTGAAAAGGCGGTCCAAGCAAAAATTAGGGATTCAAAAAAAAACAAAAGATAAGCATGACCACAGAAGCACCAGTTCTTCTACCAGGTTTTTGGATTAGCACGCTCTCCCCAGGAAGTGTTTACTCCCCATCAGTTGTTGCATATGTTGGGCTTTACCCCGTCAGCATTTTGATATGTCCCCAGTGGCCTCATCCCCAATGAAGATTACCGAGTGCTTGTACTGCGACGTCGGTCCACTTTCCATCTTATCTGTCCAATCTTGTCTCATCAAGTTCAACAGTTATACAGTCATACCAGTCATACAAGTTGTATCATCATTCATGCATTCATACATTCATGCATATACACATTCATGCATATACAATAAAGACAATATCGTTCATACATGGCTGCATTAACCACCATGAGTCTTGCTTTAACTATCTTTTCATATTAATCAATCATGAATAATTTGTAACCCTCCTTTTCCCCAAGTGTCATCCCCAGTGTGTCTGGTCCAGAGATGTCACCCTCTTTTCACCAAGTGGCAGTTCTTTAACGAACAACTTGTGCATCATTTAACTTTGTTTCTTGTCGTCAGTTGGCTAGTTCGGCAATAACCCGAACAACTGACATTTATCTTTGTTTCTTGTGGCTAGTTCGGCAGTAACCCGAGCAGCTGGCATTTATCTGTGTCTCTTGTGGCTAGTTCGGCAGTAACCCGAGCAGCTGACATTTATCTTTGTTTCTTGTAGCTAGTTCGGCAGTAACCCGAGCAGCTGACATTTATCTTTGTCTCTTGTGGCTAGTTCGGCAGTAACCCGAACAACTGATATTTATCCTTGTTTCTTGTGGCTAGTTCGGCAGTAACCCGAACAGCTGGCATTTATCTTTGTATCTTGTCGCTAGTTTGGCAGTAACCCGAACAACTGATATTTATCCTTGTATCTTGTGGCTAGTTCGGCAATAACCTGAGCAGCTGACATTTATCTTTGTTTCTTGTGGCTAGTTCGGCAGTAACCCGAGCAGCTGACATTTATCTTTGTTTCTTGTGGCTAGTTCGGCAGTAACCCGAGCAGCTGGCATTTATCTGTGTCTCTTGTGGCTAGTTTGGGAGTAACCCGAGCAGCTGACGTTTATCTTTGTTTCTTGTGGCTAGTTCGGCAGTAATCCGAACAACTGACATTTATCTTTGTCTCTTGTGGCTAGTTCGGCAGTAACCCGAACAACTGATATTTATCCTTGTTTCTTGTGGCTAGTTCGACAGTAATCCGAACAGCTGACATTTATCTTTATCTCTTGTGGCTAGTTTAGCAGTAACCCGAACAACTGATATTTATCCTTGTTTCTTGTGGCTAGTTCGGCAGTAACCCGAACAGCTGACATTTATCTTTGTCTCTTGTGGCTAGTTCAGCAGTAACCCGAACAGCTGATATTTATCCTTGTTTCTTGTGGCTAGTTCGGTAGTAACCCGAACATTTGACATTTATCTTTGTTTCTTGTGGCTAGTTCGGCAGTAACCCGAGCAGCTGACGTTCATCTTTGTTTCTTGTGGCTAGTTCGGCAGTAACCCGAACAGCTGACATTTATCTTTGTTTCCTGTGGCTAGTTCGGCAATAACCCGAACAGCTGACATTTATCCCTAGTGAAACCATGTTATCCCTAGTGGAGTCGGACCCCGTTCCTTAACAGACTCGGGTATTCTTTTGTTTTGTTATCCCCAGTCGAGTCATCTTCGCCGTCTTGCATTCATACTTGCATCGCGAACATTCATAACATTGCATACATGGCTTTGCATCCATATCATTTTATAGTCGAATTCGGTCAAAATGGGTGTACTCTGTATTTAAGTCTCTTCGACCCGTCGAATTAAAATTTCATTTGTAAATCTCCGTAACGAAGAAACTTAAATAGGGGCATCTGTCATACCCCATTTTTGACCCATTTTCAATTCGTTTTTCTCGTCTTTTTAAGCCGGCAATTTTCGTCGTTTCAGACGAAATTTCGGCAGGGAGGTATTTTAAAATACCTCATTTTTGTTCCGAAGGCGACCGTTTTTATTTTATTATTTTATTATTATTATTATTATTATTATTATTATTATTATTATTATTATTATTATTATTATTCATTATTATTTATTTCCTTTTTTTAAAATTCTTTTTTATTAGTGTTTTCTTTTTATTTTCGTTTTTATTATTATTATTATTATTATTATTTTTATTTTACTGTTTTTATTTTTTTCAGTCATTTTTGGTCCAGACCCCAGGAGGGGCATTTTTGTCCATTTGGTCCACAGTCCATTTTCACTATAAATAGTGCACTGAGTGTACTGTTCATGCATCCCAAGTACACCCCAATTAGTCAGAAATAGTCAGAGTGCCCAACCACTGTGAGCCACCAACACAACCACCGCAAACCACCCACAACCACCATCAAATCCAGTTTCCGGCCACCACCTACACTGTAACACCCATACTAACTTTAACTAGTATATTAGCATGTGCGTTAAACTGATACTGGATACATTTAAAATTTACAATAAATAATATATACAAACCACTGAATGAGTACAATTTGCTCGTTTACATAAATATCCAAATGTCATACAATACATGTTCATATACATATATAAAATCTGTCAACCTCCTGAGCTTGCCTTGATGAGCATCTGCACTCCATCCAGCATCTTCCTGAAGATCTTCATGTATAACACCTGCTAACCTATGAACCTGCACCAGAAGGATTGGGGTGAGACATACGTCTCAGTGAGCTCCAACCCAACCTACTGTTGGCAACCACGGGGGAAACCTAGGGTCGCCGTGCCTACTCTAAGCGATATTGGGGATACTTACGATCGCTGTCATTCTTTAACATCTATCGCGATCAAGGGGAAACCTAGGATCGCGTCATGTCTTTATCTTCCTATACTTGTCATTAACATAATCTTACTCTATTCTTATCTTGGTCTTATACGTAGTGATCCTGGGGACATCCTATGATCACATCTCGTTCACTAGGAACTAATCATCGTGTCTCGTATTACATATAAAGATATACATATTCATTTCATATTCGTATCATCTTTGCATATCACGTTAAGTTAGAAGTTAGGGTTGAACAAACAATCATTATCTTGGTTCATTTTACGGAGTGCATCCGGGTGGAGTAACCCCGAAGTACATCTCCCATCATACCGGTGAAATTCCTATCATATCAGGCTAACACCGGACTCCTCTTATCTTTGTGTAGGCAACCCTCTCGGTGAAGCCCCATCCGGCATAATCCGGAGCCTGCTGGACACAACTTGCATGTAGACAACCCTCTCGGAGAAGTCCCATCCGGCGTAACCCGGAGCCTGCTGGACATGCTTAAGTCTTTTAACATACGTGTGGACAATCCTCTCGGAAGAGTCCCATCCGGCGGAACCCGGAGTCTGATGAACACGTTTAATATCGTCTTATAACTTACGTGTGGATAGCCCTTTCGGAGAAATCCCATCCGGCATAATCCGGAGTCTGATGAACACGTTATCATATTCTTTATCATTAGGTTCTTTCTTAAGTTCGTATACATATCTATACGTTCATAATCTTGTGCATATCTAATGCATTTTTAAGTATTCATTCTTAATTGTCTAACCTATAAATAGGTCCTTAACTTAAACATTAATTCTCATCTTAAGTACTTGTAAGTACTTCTAATACTTTCTCTAGCCTTGGCATATTAATACATTCTTAGGGGGAAATAACCTCCCAACACATAACTTATTAACTTATGGTCTTACACTCATTGTTCTCCTAAGCCTTGCTTAGTCATTTGGAAACATTCCATAGCTTAATAATCTCTCTTGACATCTTAGGGATTGAGTATTCATCTCCCATTATGCACCTATCCTCATCTTATGTTAATTTGTACAATTCTGAGGAACAGGGAAATCGGGGGCCGATTTGGAGAAATCGGGGGCCGATTTATGTCGAAACCACCATGAATTGCAAGCCACAAAATCGGTGGCCGATTCTAGGAAATCGGTGGCCGATTTCTTCATCTGCAGGGTTCAAAATTTGCTTCTTAGGCTAATCCAATCCTATCCAATCTTCAAAACAACTTATGGGAAGAAAAAATCCAAAACATATAGGTAGCTAACAACATGATTAACTAAGGGATTTACCAAGCATAAGGAATTGAGCACTAATTATAAATTGTATCCAATACACAACATATTCACAAAATTCAACAAGGTGGGTTCTAAAACCCCAAGGGAACTCTCTTTGATTACTAGCTTTGCTCCTTGCCATGTCTCTAATCATCAAACCCCAAGCTTGAGAACCAAAGCTCTAGCTCCTCTCTTGATACTTTCTTGTTCTTCTTTCCTTTCTCTTGTACTAAGCTTCCTACCAAGCTTGCCTTGCAAGATTCCTCACTAGATTTTCCTTTAAGAGAGGTTGAATTGATGGAGAGGGAGATGCGGGAGAGGAGGCGTGAGAGTAGGGGGAAAGGGAGAGGAAGAGAGCTGATTGGGAGATATGAAAGAATGGGGAAAATAGCAAGATAAATATCTTGCTCCCATTCTAATAATCTTTCCTTTTTAAAATAATTACAAGATTGCCATTCCTCTTAATTACAAAAACGCCTTGCTTGTTTCATAAGTTTCTAACACTGTTAACCGTTACATTTAAGCGGAATATTACACTTGTCATATAATAACCCATTAACTGACAATTTACCAAATTGTCCTTTGCTTAAAACATCTCCGATACATTGTCTCAATATTAATAATTATTCGAGTCTTGGGCGGGATGTTACATACACAACCCAATCAAACCCTAATTTTCTTTCTTCTTTCCATCTAAAACAGAACCATCACAGAATCATCACCAAAACCAAAATCAAATAACCAAAACAGAACCAATACAGAATCACAATCACAAAACCAACCGAAATCAGAATCACAATCACAAAAGAAACCGAAAGCCAAATCCTCAAAACCAAGAACTAAATCAACACAACCAAACCGAAATCCAAACACAGCTGGGTTCAAGATCATCAAAACCGAATCAAAGGGGCCAAACAAAGGAAGATCGTCCCCTTTTTTAAACCCTAGATCTAGGATTTTTGTGAGGGATTTAAAAAAAACATGTTGATTTTCTTAAAGAGTGTGAAAAAGGTTTCATGAAAACGTAAAAAAATTTAAGAAAAGGAGAAGTTTTTACTCCGGCACGGTGGCGCCGCCGTCTAGGCCGGCCGACCACTGCGCAGGAAACCTTTTCCGGGGAGGAGAAAGGGGAGAGAGGTGAGAGCATTGTAGTGGGAGAAAGAGGAAGAGAGAGGAAGAGAAGTAAAAAATGAAGAAAGTATGAGAAAAAACACTTATATAAGTGTCTGGCCCAATCACACGGCCCAATTCACCTTCTTGGATATACAAGCAAGATGTACGTCTTCAGAAGCAGAACCTCAGAAGCTGAATCTTCAGAAGTAGAACCTCATAAGCTGAACCTTCAGAAGCTGAACCTTCAGAAGCAGAACTTCAGAAGCTGAACTTCAGAAGTTGAATCTTCAGAAGCAGAACTTCAGAAGCTGAACCTTCAGAAGCACTTACTTCAGAAGTACCTTCAGAAGCATCTTACAGCACCCTTGATTTCGCGCCTTGGAGCTGTTTATTATCTCACCTGATCTTTTAAAGATTTGATTGAAGAATTCATTCATGTTACTTGTTCTCCAAGCTGCGTGTGTTTCCAGAAGGAAGATATTTTCGAGAGATATTTTCCATATTGGATATTTTTATTTGTGTAAATATATTTTCAAAAGAGATCTTTGGAAAATATATTTCTGAAGAATATTTGTTTCAATATATTTCTGAGAAGAATATTTGATTCAAATATATGTTGCTGCTAAATGTTATAAATAGAAGACGCCACTATTGAAGAAAACAACTGAAGCCATCATTGAAAGAGTATTCTTAGGTTTCGAGTGTGTTAATTGTGAGCCTTTCTTGTGTCACTTTGATGCAAGCTTAGGACTCTGTTTATTGAGTTGTAATTGTGTATACCGCACCTAAGCTTTGAAGTACGGTGTGTGTTTGTGTCTGAAGGTGTCTTCATCTTTGTTACTTAAGTCTGAGATCACTGGGGCGGTGATTGATTGAGTGAGTGTGAGATGGGATCTCAGGTCTAGGAGTTCCTAGGCTGAAGTCAGTACGGGTAGTAGCTAGGTGATAAGTTGTGAACTTGGAGTTTACTGAGAACTTAGAACTAGGACTACACTAGTGGACTTCCTCCTGGCTTGGTAGCCCCCAGAGTAGGTGTGTTTGTCACCAAACTGGGTTAACAATTTCCTTGTGCCTTTTTATTTTTATTTTTGTCTGTTATTGTTTTGCGTTTATACGTGTTTTACTTATATCGTAACGTTGAAACACTACTGCGCCAGAATTTCAAAATAGTTAAGACCCATGGGTGTATGACACAGAAGGTTTTTAGAAAAGTAGAATTCTGAACTACTTCGCTTGGCAAAGCAAGTTCTCACTTTGCGAAGACTCGCTTAGCGAACTTGAACATCGCCCATACGAGGTTAGGCAGTAGCGAAATGCCCTGCTTCTGGCTACAGTGAGCTCTCGCTCGCTTAGCGAGCGTAGCAGAACATCAGCTTCTGCAAAACGTGTTTTCCTGCAAAAATGAGGTTTTAAGTTCCAATTTTCATATACATCACACCCAGGTCATGTCAATTACATAAAACAAGTAAAAATCTCAAGGATTCATACTAATTGAAGCTTGCATCAACAAAAGGGAAAAATTTACATTTCTAAACATCTACTCAAATTATCTCACTCAAAGCCCAAACCCAGGGAATCTAACATCTAAAGGAACTCGCCTTAACACTTTGCCAATCCTTGTCGTCCAAACATGCACTCCAGCAACTTCAGCTTAAGCTTCAACCTCATACTCTTCTTCTGCACTTTCTCGTTGGGCGAGACTTCAAGCTCGCTCAGCAAGCCTTCATGAACAAGCCCATATTCTGCAGAAATCCAGCTGCAACATCCAAACAACTTAATCATCCATTTTAATTCAATAATTTCGTGACCCAACACCCAATCAACAATAAACAACATCAACTTGAAACTCAACTCCTAAAACAACTTATTTTTTATTACCTTTTAAGCTCCAAGCAAAATCCCAAAATTACAAGCTCAAGCTTCTAATACTCATGTACCCAAGCTTCCAAATAGTTCAAAGAGGTGATTGAAGGTGAAATTTTAGCCTGTAAGCTTGGATTGATGATTTAGGAAGAAAGTTAGGGTTTAGGGTAACAGGAAAGGGTTCAGCCAAGGAGGGAAAATGAGAGGAGAAACAAAGCTTGTATGGGGTTTCAATGGTTCATAGGATCACTACTCATGCATGAATGTTGATTTCTTGGAGGAAATAGAAGGAAAGAGAGCTTGAGGATGAGGGAGAGTGTTCGGGTGAGAGGTTAGAGAAAGGGGGAGAAGAACTTTGATTTCTAGAGAGAGAGGAAAGAGTGGTGAAAATGAGGGTTTGGCCCTTATATAGCCCTCAGATTAAATTTATGAATTTGCCCATCTTAACTAGAACTTCCTCATACTCGCTCGTCCTCCGTTAACTAATGCTGCATAGTTAAATATTCCCCGTAGACCGTTGGAATAATGTGGTGATAGTACGGTATGTTTTCATATTCTCCGTTTATACAATTAACCCTTCACAATATTTCTTCTCTGATACGTCCAACTGATACTGCAGTCTGCTGAGAATTTAGCGGGATGTTACAGATCCCACGACATGTTGGATTATCAAATCCCTCGGCAAGTTGTGACTCTTAAAGTCCCTTCGGCAAGTTGTGAACTAACAAGTCCCGACTAGACATATGTATGCATGGACATCACGTATAGACTCAATAATGCACTCATCGTCATTTTGTTATATAATCCGCTCTATCATATAACATGCCTCTACTATTTGCATTATCAAATCAATACATTCCATACATCACAAGTTATTAGAACATCATTTCATCACATTCATCATGTTTAATCATCATAACATCATTTCATCACATTCATCATGCTTAATCATCACAACATTATTTCATCACATTCATCATGCTTAATCATCACAATATCATTTCATCACATCATTAATTAAATCACCACATCATTAATTCACTTCTTAAATCATGTTACAACACCATTAATATCATCATAGACATTTAACAATCTTGCATGCATTTTAATGACTCAAAATAGGTTTTCCATGTTTATTTCAAAACTTCACATTTTCGTCTCAAAATAAACAATTCAATTCATTTCAATGCAAGCCATCAAAGCATATGGTTAATTCATCAAAACAACATCAAAACAACACAAAAGGAATGCCCAGGGATGTTCGGAAACATCCCCTAAGGACCAAAACGCACAGAACAACACATGATGTTGCTGTCCTGGTCGCTACAGCGAGCAGGATCTCGCTACGGCGACGATTGCCAGACAAGTTTTCCCTGTTGTTGGACATGGTCGCTACAGCGAGCAGGATCTCGCTACGACCATGACCACCATAACAGGTTTTCCCCTGCTACGGGAAAACCTCCAAAAATCACCCAAAAATCCCATTTTGTGGCTTAGGTCTCAAGTAACTTGGACTCAAAGCCATGTTTAGAGCGTTCTAAAAGCTCTTTAAGGCGCGCCCCCTAGCGGGTTCGCCTAAGGCCTTTCTGGCCCTTATGGAGGGCGTTGAGCCCCTTTGGAGGGCGTCAAGCCATTCTAGAGAGCTTTGCGTCCTAAATGATAAGATTGATAGTAAAATATGTCTCTTTACTATGAAAAAGCGCTTTTTTTTTTTTTTGAAAAATCAGTTTTTGGCAAAATAAGTTTTCAAAGAAACTTGGACCAAAAATAAAATAAATCAAAGAAACTTACACACAAACATCACTACAAGTCTACAACATTAAATATGACTTTTTGAAAATCTTAAACAAACATACCCAAAGTCATACTTTGTTGAGTCAATTCTAGGGGCGTTGACATTTCAACCATTTAGTCAAGCTAAAAAATCACACTAGGATTACCCAAGCTGACCTGGCCAACACAAAAAAATCTATAATCGTTCCTAATGCCTAATATAGGAACCAAGACCATTAATACCTTATCAATGACAAAACCCACACCAATATTACAAGACACAACCTGCAGGTGGTGCAATCCAAAGACTAGTATAAAACATAAAAATATTTATGCATCCACCTTTAAATTCTTTCCCATCTCATCCACTCCTCTCCATTGAAATCATGTTTTTCCATTACATTCTTTTATAAAAGTTATTTGTCCGTTCATTCAAACATGAGACATAATTAAACAGTCATGTCATTCATGGCACGAGACATGTATATAATCTAGCAAATAGTACGTATAGTCCAAAGTAGATTCAATAAATAAGTTAGAAAATTTTCATTTATACTAAAATATATTTGAATTTATTTATTGAATTTTTCATACCTTACAATCATAAGTACAATACGCTAATAAAGGATACCCGCTATTTTGATATTTTAGACAAGTTGTATTTGAAACAAAAAGTTGTGATGTAGTTCAGTGAAAAACAAAAATTTTAGTTTTTGTACGATCTTCTACCCCCAATTCGTCAATCACATTTAAAATCAAACACCGTACATCTATAATTGTCATGTCCAGTTTTTTTTATTTTTTTTTAGCAATCATCAAAAGCAATCCCAGAAAAGAAAGAAAAAGCACTTTAAATTTGTTAGGCAACCTCAAAGATACTTTACCAACATTAAGTTGGTGTAAATTCTATTTATATTCTAAACAAGATCTCAAATTTAAGTCATTGTAGATAAAAAATGTAATCGAGAAAATAGACTTCACTAAAAGTGATTACTTAATTTTTGAAACATTAAATAATCATCAACAAAGTTGATAGACAATTCACACCTATAACATAGTTAATAAAAAAAACTTCCATAAATATTATAAATTTTAAATTATCACTTAAATATCTTTTAAAGTGTCACAACCAAGTAATTAAACTCAAATAAACTCAAATGAATAACAAAGTCTCCATAAAATCAAATAGTTTACAAGAACTCAAATTTGGTTTTTGGATAAAATAATTTTTATAGTCAAAAAATAACTTTCATATGTCACCTCACATATTTCTTTTTTGGTGAGAAAACTATTCTTAAAACAAACTCATAAAAGTAATTAAAAAGATTGTACCAAAAAAAGTAATCTTTATCTTTATTATACTAAATGTTAAGTACTGTTGCCCTAACCCTAATGTTTATCCCTAATTTTTAGTTCTGAAAAAATTATTAAAAAAACTTTTGATGGGGATTGAACCAAGTACCACATGCTTCCAATTCACAACTCTTACCACCAAGGTACTAATGTTTTTTATGACATATTATTGCTTCAATGTTATGTATTCAACACAAATCTTGAATCATCTTTCTTTCAATCTCACAATCCCTAAATCATTTCTCACTCACTTTCATCTCTCTGGCCATCATGCAATTGAACCTAATAACAATAACCCCGCCCTTTTTGACGGACCTAATTAATTTTTATGAAAAAAAGGTCTACAAGAAATTGAATCAGGTAGCACATCAAAGATCATTTTTTTAAAAGCCACTAATGTCATTGCAATTCCTTTTTTGATAACAGTTCCTTTTCATTATTAGCGTTTCCTTTTCATTATTATTTTTTCTTTCAATTATCACATAATGGTTCCTTTTTATTATTATTTTTTTTCTTTCGGTTACCAGATAACAGTTCCTTTTCATTATTTTTTTTTCTTTCGATTACCATATAGCAAATTCTTTTTTTTTTTCATTTTTATAAATTTAACATCTTTTGCGGTTATGACCAATTTCTTGGTGCAGACTTTTGTATATATTTTTTCATTTGATTTTGTATATATGAAGCTCTACAAAAAGTTAGATAGTCTGATCTAACCTTAATCCCGCCCTTTTTGGCGGGTTTAATTAATTTTTATGGAAAAAAAAAAGATTTGCAAGGAATCAAACTAGGTAGCATATGACAACACTTCACAACTTTCACCACTAGGCCACTCCCATTTTTGCTAAAATATTGTTGCTTCCAAAAAAGATATACAACACTAAAGCCTTTTTTTATTATCACTAACAACCTAGCGGTTCCTTTTCTGATAGCAGTTCATTTTCATTATTAGTGGTTTCTTTTTTTATGGTAGTTCCTTTCATTATTATTGTTGTTGTTGTTTTGTTATTGTTGTTTTCTTTCGGTTTCTTTTTTTATGGTAGTTCCATTCATTTTTATTTTTATTTTTAAAGATTTTTATAGATCCAACTTTAATATCCTAACTTTAATTAATTATTTGATAACATATTAGTATTGGATGCGACTTTAAAAGTAATAATATAACATACTTATATATGAAACTCTACAAAATCTGTGCATCGCATGGTAGAAAAATATTTATAGATTTACAATGGATACTGTTTTTTAAATTTTGTATTGGTCAGCCAAGAAAGAGAAAGAAAAAAAAGATATAATAAAACGCTAAAAAAATTTATGTTTAGTTTTGTGATTATTTTGTATTCTCGACAAAAAATGATTAATAATGACTAATTTCACATATATTAAAAAAAGTTGGTAGTATAGTTAATCTATCTAGTTTGTGTGTGAATTTTACTAAATTGTTTTATGTTTATATGTATATTTAATTTGACTTTTTATATTTTAATGCAAGTTAGCAGTATTATTAATTAAGGGTATGTTTAAAAAAGAAAAGTAAATGCACATACGGACGAACTACTAGAGAACAATTATAGATGCGTCAGGAATAGCATAATTGAAATTAAAAAACATTATCTATAAAAATGAATTGTCTACTATTTACAGAAGAATTTGAAGTGACGATTTATTTTGTCTGTTATGTCTTTTTCATGATAAATTTACATTCAAGTTCAACTAACTTGGAAAATTGATACAAGATCTAACATTGCATGGCCATCCACTTGTGTATAATTATTCCCCTATGCCTACTGAACACGCCAATGCAAGTCAGAAAAAAATAAATAAACTTAATACATAGGAAGCAATTCTACACAAAAATAAAAAACCAATTAACCTAAATTGCGTGATGCAACCAATCCTAAGAACTAAAAATTGATTATGAACACTTCAATAGGATTTTATCAAATCTCTTAAGCGCTATTGCTACCTATACACGGTGACCAATTTGTCACAATTCTAATCCTAAACTAGTAAAAATCTCGTGCAAGAATGCACATAAGTGCGATAAAAAAAAAATTATAAATGGCAAAATATTTTTCTTACAATAGACACATGGCGAATTTTTGATCTAAATCAACGGGCGAGATTTCCCACACTCCAGATGGAGCTTGCAAAGGATGCTCCTCCAGAAGAACCAGATTCTTGTGGGGAGTCTGTTGTCATACGTTGTTTTATTCTAATGTTTCTGAGGTCAGCAACAAATCCTGGTTTTGAAATCTTAACCTCTTTCATATCAACATTGTTGTTGGTCAACATTTCTACAACCTCTGACATTTTTGGCCTAAGTCTTGCTGTTTCTTGCACGCAAATTAACCCCACTTTGAGGAATTTTATGGCTTCTTCCATTGAATAGTTATTATTAAGCACTGGATCCACTATTCTTAATAGATCATTAGCCACATAAGCTGCCCAAGCCTGCAAACATGATCAAACAAGTTCACATTAAACCACTTTGACAAAATCTTAACATACAAGCCTAAACAAGAAAGACCATTTTGGTTTTAACTCTTTCATATAATATTGTTATTGGTTTACATGACTATAAAACCAACAAATTTTTAAATAATTTATACAATTGAAAGTCTTGGATCAAGTTGGTCATATATTTGACATTAATCACTTGAAAAGTCACTTTTTCATTTTTAATTATTTTTAAAAATATTAAAACACATAAATAATTTATCTTTTTTGTGTAGTTTTATGATGATTTTGTATTCTCAACCAACAATGATTAATAATTACAGTTTCAAAGTCTATTATTAAAGAAGAAACATGTCCATAATTATTTTTAGTGGCGGCGACAGTATAGATGGGACAGGAATAGCATAATTAAAATTATAAAACATTATTATCTATAAAAATGAATTGTCTGCTACAAAGAATTTGTAGTGACTATTAGTTGCCTTTTTTTATTTATTTTGTTTATAGAAAGGATTTGTAGTGACGATTTCTTTTGTCTGTTAAGTCTTTTTCATGGGTAAATATGAATTCTCCTTTGAGATATTAAATTAACAGACTAAAAAGCACTATATATGTGACCATTTTTAATTTTAAAAACTTTTTATATTGGATTAAATTTGTACACACTCACGTTTACAATGTAAAATTCTTTTACACATGTATTTCATCAAATCATGCTCTATAAATAATTTTTAAAGATAATTTAAGAACTAACCTTAAAAATAGCACTTTGGTGTGATTTAATTAGATGCATATGTAATAAAGGTTTACGCCAAAAGTGTATAAAATTCATCTCTTAGTAATTTTAGAAACTTAGCTTCACAAAGCTACAGTACCAACTGTTATGTTGGAAATTTGGATTTACCTACCATAGTAAAATTGTGCATTTGCTGCCGTTAAGTATTACTTAGACATCGTTTGGCCTGACTTTTTTACAGTACAAAAGCTACTTTAAAATAAAGTTAAAATTAAGGACTTTAAGAAAGAAGTTAAAATTGTTTTGTTACTTTATTATTTTTTTAGTTTTAAAGCTATTTTTAAGTTAAAAGTTGTTTGGCAAAATATTGTACAAATATATAATAAATAAAAAAATGTTAAAATATTTTTTGAAGGGAAAAAATATTTAAAATATTTTTTTAGTAAGTACTTAATAGATATTGTGTTTGGCCTACCTTCTCCTTAAATTAGAAAGTAGAAAAAAAAACCGTTAATGTTGTGGATCAAAGTCAGACAAATTAAGTTTCAAGTTTGAATTCTTTTGCATGCAATATGTCAATATCTAAAAAGTGAACTGTCTCATCTCAATTCAATAGTCAAAGATAATTAATTGCAGCAAATGCTTGTTTAGTCTAATGCAGAAGGAAAAATAACTTTTTGATTCAAAATTTCATACCTTTTCTACAATGAAACGTTCAATATCTTGATGAGCATCTACCACAGCCAAGCCAGTGATAATTTGTAAAAGCAATACTCCAAAGCTATAAACATCTGATTTTCTTCTTAGTTGTCCAGAACTAGCATACTCTGGAGCCAAATAACCCCTATTGATTTTTTAATGAAAAGTAGCATTAGTCAATGAATAAAAAGGATTGAAATTGTTAATCATTGTATAGTTTTTCATAATGTTCACACTTACAATGTTCCTGCAACTTTAGTGCTAATGTAAGATGTTTCATCTCTCATTAATTTGGCCAAACCAAAGTCTGCAACTTTTGGCGTAAAACTTCTGTCAATAAGTATATTTTTGGCTTTGATGTCTCTATGTACTATATGAGGCTTCAACTCCTCATGGAGATAGGAAATTGCACGAGCCACACCAATAGATATATTCCTCCTTGATTCCCAACTGAAGCTCATCCTTCTCTCCTCAGAACCTTTATCATTCAAAAGCCACAACAAGAAACATAGTTTATTTATATGTCAATTTAATGTGGATGTCATATGGCTCATTTAGATATTGTTCCAAACTCGAGTCCGTTGCAACGTTTTTCTGAGGTATTGTCTGCTTTAGGTCTTTTATAAGTCTTCATGGTTTTATCCTTAGTTAAAACAGCCTCAATGGTTTCAGAAAAGCGGTGCAAGAGACGCGGCAGTGTGTTTTCATAAGTGTTTTAAAAAACTGAAGCACAGTTCAATCTATTGAACATGAACCAGACTTTACTATGGTTCGGTTATTTAAAAGGTTTAATTGCAGTGCCGTCCCAGTTTGAGAAGTCTAAGACAATTGAAGCATGACTCGAATGTCTGATACGATGTCTGGTTCGGTTTTTAAAACATTTGTTTCTTCTATCAATTGTTGAGGCATTTGTTTGAAAAATTTAGAGGCATAAATAGAAAGAAATGTTAAAATGAATTTACCTAAGAAAGTGTGGTGGAGGCTATTATTCTCCATGTAATCATAGACTAAATATCTTTTTGCTCCTTCAACACAACACCCTTTAAGGCCAACAAGATTTTGGTGCTTTATATTTGCTAGTGTAGCCAATTCTGCAACAAATTCCCTCTCTCCTCTCATAGATTCAATCTCAACAGAAAGCACTTTCACTGCCACAAATGATCCATTCTTGAGCCTCCCCTTTAAAAGACAAATCAACACCAATCAGTTTTTCATCAAATAATAATCATAAATTCATAACTACTAATAAGCTAATTTTCATAATTTAATTACAATAAAAGTAACAATTTGCATTCTAAAGTCCATTTATGGACATTTGATATGCTGCACGCAATCCTCCACTTCTCAGCACTTAGTGTGTGTGAGTTTCGCCGCCGGTTAGTTTCAACAAAAAATCAAAAGACTCAAAATGAAATAATAATTAACAGAATGTAATATATCACCTTATAAACAGAGCCAAATCCACCTTTACCAATTTTGTGATCAAAATTATTAGTAGCAGATTTCAATTGGTTATAAGTGAATACACGAAAGCTTCCATCATTAATATCTCCCTCAGCATAATCTGCATATAAAAAAAAGATCAAAACATGATAAACAAAAACTACTGAACTATATTACACAACTGAAAGAACAAGACATAATTATAGTACCGTTGTTGATGTTGTTATTTTCAGTAGCCCATGAAGAGAAACAAGCGAAAAGTGAGAACTTCATAGCTCAAGAAAAAAGAATAAAAGATTATTTTGGTTGGTTAATGAATCTGGGTGTATAATGTATGAAGAGAATGAGAAAAAAGGACATGTTTGAAGGAACAGATAAATAAGAAAACACGGTCTAAGGCTTGTGTGTACTAAATATTTATTACCCTTTGACAATTTCTAAACTCGTTTAGGAATTCTTTTTGTTCATTTATTATTTTGGCAGGTCTTACTTGACGACGGGGTCCTTTTGGAAGTATATGAGGGGGTATTTTCTTTGACAATGAAAATTTATGAGGTTTGAAAACGACAAGAGCAGACAAAATCATGTTTAAAAGGTTTGTTAAAAAAAATAGGCTTAATTGCACTTTTCCCTCCTATATTTTGTCAATTGTGCGATTTTGCACCTATCTTTTTTTTTGAGCGATTTTGCACCCTATCATTTACCCATTTCTGATTTCGTAGCCCCTCAGCTGTTTTTTTTGCTGATGTGTTGAATTTTGCTGATGTGTATTCATTAAATGTTTGCTATGTGTAATTTGTATTTTTAAAAAAAATCAAAATTGAAATAATTTGTATTTTTAAAAAAATCAAAATTAAAAAAGATTTTCATCTTTCTCCATCTTCTTCTACGTTGGCCGGAAAGAATCGTCACCGATGGTGAGATAAGAAAGAGAAAGTACAGTCTGATTGCAAAGAAGCGAAGGACATGGGCTATGACCTTGAGGAGCCTGTCGGGCTGAAGTGAAGAACGGTCGAGGCAGAAAAGTACCCCTCGAGCCGCATCTAAGTGAAGAAGAAAGGGAAGTTTGGCTAGCCTGCGAGTACGTCGATCTCAGAAAACATAGGCTTGGGCTACTTGCCAACTCCGCTCCAAGCGCCGAAAACTTTGTCTGACGCCGAAAGTTCTAGAGATCTTTCTTTCAGATCTCTTCCAATTGTCTATAAACTCTGTCTCCGTCAAACAAAGAGCAAAGAGACGAGAGTCAGTTCAAGAATAGGATGTAGAGCCTGTGCCCCCTAAAGAGGACGAGGTCAAGTAAATGGATCTCGGGACTGTTGACAATCCTCGCCCTGTATTCCTAAGTGCAAGCTTCTCAAATGAAAGAGATTTGACAATACATGGATCTACTCAGAGAATTCTTTGATTCGCTTGGAGCTACGCCGAACTGGACTAGACCGAAAGATAAATGAGTTAGCTCAGGCTCATGGCGTGAAAGAAAATAGATAAGAAAGGCGGAGGAGAAAGAGGTTGAGGAGAAAGATGGAGAAAGATTAAAATCTTTTTTAATTTTGATTTTTTTAAAAATACAAATTATTTCAATTATTTCAATTTTGATATTTTTAAAAATACAAATTACACATGGCAAGCATTTAATGAACACACATCAGCAAATTCAACACATCAGCAAAAAACACATGCGGGGCTACAAAATCAGAAAGGGGGTAAATGATAGGGTGCAAAATCGCTCAAAAAAAAGGATGGGGTGCAAAATCGCACAATTGACAAAATATAGGGGGGAAAAGTGCAATTAAGCCAAAAAAATATTATTATAATTAAAATAGTAATGAAATGAGGGCATGCTTACTCAATCTTTTTTTTTTAGAATATATATTTTTAATCATATGATTTCGACCACCTCAAATTCTCAAACGTTCACCAAACAATTAAATTCCATCAATGACGAATTATTTAGAAGAATCTAAATTTGGTTTTTTTATAAAACAATTATTGATCAGACTTCATCACTTACATATAAATGTTAAGTAGTCTGATTACATGAATCCCTAACCCTAATGCAACCCTAACACCCAAAATGACACATTTCTCCCTAACTTTTCTTTTACATATAAATGTTAAGTAGTCTGATTACATGAATCCCTAACCCTAATGCAACCCTAACACCCAAAATGACACATTTCTCCCTAACTTTTCTTTTGAAAGAAATTTATGAAAAAAAATCCTTGCTGAGAGTTGAACCACAGACCAACTTCTAATAGGTCACAGCTGTAACCACTGGATCACTAATGGTTTTTGTGACTTATAATTGCTTTTATTTTATATATATCTACGGCAATTATAAAAAGGGGGGTTTGAATGAAGGAATTAAGTAGTGTTTTAATTAAATCTAAAATATTTTTATGCACAATCTAATATATTTTGGTTTGTGATATGAAATATATTTTAATACTCAATAATATATTTTTATACTGAATATGATATATTTTGGTACTCAATTTGAGATATTTTTGAATTAAATCTAATATACTATTTTTATATTGAATATGTTAGAAAGTGATTTCTTAGTCCCCAAGTTTTGCTAAAATATTTTTATGCACAATCTAATATATTTTGGTTTGTGATATGAAATATATTTTAATACTCAATAATATATTTTTATACTGAATATGATATATTTTGGTACTCAATTTGAGATATTTTTGAATTAAATCTAATATACTATTTTTATATTGAATATGATATATTTTGGTATTTTTATACTGAATATGATATATTTTGGTACTCAATTTGAGATATTTTTGAATTAAATCTAATATACTATTTTTATATTGAATATGTTAGAAAGTGATTTCTTAGTCCCCAAGTTTTGCTAAAATATTGTTATGCACAATCTAATATATTTTGGTTTGTGATATGAAATATATTTTAATACTCAATAATATATTTTTATACTGAATATGATATATTTTGGTACTCAATTTGAGATATTTTTGAATTAAATCTAATATACTATTTTTATATTGAATATGATATATTTTGGTACTCAATTTGAGATATTTTTGAATTAAATCTAATATACTATTTTTATATTGAATATGATATATTTTGGTACTCAATTTGAGATATTTTTTACTAAATCTAATATATTTTTGCACTTAATAATATATTTTAAAATTGAAGAGTAAACCCGTTAAATAGTTATGAGAGAAACCTAGCTCAGTTAAAAGGTTATAAATAGAGGAGAGCATTAGAGAATTAGGGTTACAACAAACAAGAAAAGATTAGAGATCAAAGGAAAACTAGGGTTGTGGAGAGAAGAAGCAAGGAGACAAGTGAGAAGAACCTGGAGAGAGATTTTACCGTAGGAATATCAAATTCTGCAAACCAAAGGTAAGGGGGAGTCTCTATTCACCATAAGGGGGAGTCTCTATTCTCATGTCTTTTATTTTGGCCTAAAAAATAGAAAAATCTTTCAGGTCATGGCAAATAAGTTATTAACATATATATAATGATGTGGCTTTGCAGTTTTTCTTTAAACCTTATAATGTGCCTTTGTTGTTGCCCATGTTCTGTTTTCAATAACTTCAAAAATCCTTGAATCTATCCTCTCTATTAGAATAAAAAATCAGCCAAAGTATGTTCTAAAATTTAGTGAGATTAATATACTTCACATTTATAATAATTCACATTTTTTGTGTTATGTATCATAACTAATGTGGATCACATCTGTTTTAGAATGACATTGGTGAAAGCAACCCCCATCTCTGATATCGTGTGCGGTAAGACTGATTTTAATGTCATGGCTCGGGTCATTCATCCCTGGTCAATTCCAGACCGAAACAAACATACTTAGCTATTTCGCATTTATTTGATTAGATTAGATATCTCTGTTTATGTGTTATGCATTTCTTTACTAAGCCAAATTCGACACTTTTGTAGGAAAATCAATGAAGATGACCCAGATCTCATAGTCAATTTAATAGTTTTATATGAAGCTATACAAAACCCGTGCATCGCACGGGTTAAAGTCTAGTTTACCTAATGGTTGGACTCTGGTTACCAGTACCCTTTTGCCTTTAGATCTGGAGGATTTACATTAAACGTAGGAACCTATCGTTGGGAATCATGATCTTGTTATCTACTTAGGTATAAATTAGATCTGTTCTTTCTAATAGTATGACTCATTTTTGTTCTTATTTTTGTTCTAGCATTTTGATTCAATTCGTATTATTTTGAATCGTATCACCAGATGTTTCTGTCATTTTCCTTTGTGACTTGAAGATTTTGAATCGATTCATGAATTGATGAATCTTATCATGCATGAATCAAATCAAATTAGTTTGATTCGTATCATTGTTTCTCTTTAGTCTTGGTTTTTGGCTTGTTGATTCGATTCACAAGTTATTGAATCGTATCAACCTTCATCCTGGGCAGTTTGATTCGATCCACGTTTGGTCTGAATCGTATCAACCTTCATATCTTATCTTGCTTGTCTTTTTGCTATCTGAATCGAATTACACATTATGTGAATCGATTCACTACGTTGTTTTTGGGAAAATTTTTACACTTAGCACTCTTTCCTATATATACTCATATCCTCATTACACCCAAACTACTGAATCATTTGCATATATTCTCTCTAGAGTCTCCAACTCTCATTGTCCATTTGTTCTTGAGATTAAACACTTTTTCTAAGAATCATTATGGTCTTTTTGAGTCATAGATTGCTAGATTGATATAGGGATTGTAAGTTGATTGCTTTCAAGGATGTTGATTGGGAATCACGGATCTAAAGTGAATTGAGTAATTTCATTCCACCTACAAGGGTATTGGGGGTTCTTTCTAAAGTTCTTGGTTGAAGGGGATCCAAACACCGGACGTAGCAAAGAAGAGTTTGAGTGAAGAGCTTCAAAGATTGCACAGGTGATTGAGGATTGGAAGACTTCAAGAAGCACCAATTTCAAAGGGTATTTGAAGATTGGGAGAGTGATTGCATAAGAATTGAAGAACTAGGGTAGTTTCAAGTAATTCTTGTAATCACATTGCAATCAAACATTTAATTCTAGTGGAAGTCCTTGGTGGAGACGTTTTACATCAAGAAGAGTAGACGTACCCCGAAGCAAGGACGAAAATGAAGGTGGGAAAAACACAAGAAGGGGGGGTTGAATTGTGTTGGCTTTTTCTTTCTCAAAAACTTAGGTCAGTTCAGAGTCTGATGTTGATCAGATTCTGAAGCTATTTTCAGAGTTAGGATGCAGCAGATATAAAGTAAATGAGAGAGAGAGAAGAAGGACACAAGCAATTATCCTGGTTCCTTCCACAACCCGGAAGTAGTCCAGTCCCCTTGTCACTTACAAGAGATTTTTCACTATAATCACCAAGATTACAAATTGCTCAAGCACAAAGCAAGAGACTTCCTATGCTCAAACACAAAGTAAGAGACTTCCAATTGCTCAAACACAAATTAAGAGACTTCCTATGCTCAAACACAAAGTAAGAGACTTTCTATGCTCAAACACAAAGTAAGAGACTTGCAATTGCTCAAACACAAAGTAAGAGACTTTCTATGCTCAAACACAAAGTAAGAGACTTCTGATTGCTCAAGCACACAAGCAAGAGACTTCCAATCAAACAGATTTACAAAAGAATATGTTTGAGTTGAACACTTGATATACTATCAGTGGTGTTCACAGAATACAACACAGATTTAGACTCTATACTTAAGAAATTCTAAGATAAGAAAGTTTGTAAGAATTTCTAAGTTATTGATGACTTTCGAATTTGGCAGAGTATATGCGCTTTCAAAATTGCAGAGTCTCGTTCTTCCTTCTTCAAATCTTCAGTCCTTTATAGAGGAATAAAGAGCCGTTGAGAAGATCTCAGGTCATCAATAGAGTCGTTGGAAATTGAAGCTTCATCCACGTTAATTTCATCCATGAAATGGATTGCGTGTTTCGTCCAGGGAGACAACGTTGCAGAGAGCGGTTCTGACTTCTGAGGATGTTGCAAACGTCTTGTCGTACTATGTATTGTTGACAGTGACAGCAGTTGACTTCTGAGTTTCCTTCAGACTTCAGACTCCTAGTCTTCAGACGCTGTTCTTCAGACTCTGATCCTTAGACACTGTTCATCAGACGCTGACCTTCAGACGCTGTTCATCAGACGCTGACCTTCAGAAGCTGTTCATCAGACACTTACCTTCAGACGCTGTTCATCAGACGCTGACCTTCAGACACTGATCTTCAGATGCTGATCCTCATACGCTGATTGTCTTTAGACTTGCAACACAAGCTTCAATATTTTCCTTTGCTCTTAACTTGTTCTTTCAGAACCACTATTAGATACATAATTTTCAGCGTATGGTCCTGCACAATTAGAACAAGCATTAGCATATCCAATTTTCTTTTTAACACTTTGTTATCATCAAAACTTAAAAGGGACTTGTTCATACGTTTTGTTCCAACAATCTCCCCCTTTTTGATGATGATAAACACAAGTATTAATAGTAAATTGTTGTTAATTTAATTAACAAGTTGACTTCAGGGTCTGAGGTTTGTAAGCTCCCCCTGAGTCTGATAATCCACAAGGTGAGGTTTGTAAGCTCCCCCTGAGTCTTATCCAGGTTAATTAAATTCAGTTTAAATCAATAAGGTGAAAAATCCAAAATGTTTCTGAGTGATTTTTCACAGAATTATCTCACAAAAGATTAATCAGAGGCTAAGAGATGAGAAGATGTTCTCCTAAGTTAATTAATTTTAAAAAATTAACTTATATTCTGATATGGCTCAGAGCCTGAAATACTTGTTACTTACTCCCCCTTTTGTCATCAACAAAAAAAATATTAAAGAAATTAAGACAAGAGAGAGTTAAAATGTGAGATAAAATTTTTCAGAGCATATTAATTTTCAGAGCAAAACAGTTTTGACAAGAATCAGAGCAAACTATCAGAGAATCAAGTTAAATTTTAAAGACTAAGGTGTGCAATCTAAGGTTAAGGAGGTTTCTTCAGAAGCTCGAAAATGGCACTGATCCCAGACTTCATTTCTTCCTGACTTGACATAATCTGAACTTGTTGTTCTGCCAAGACATCTTGTTTTGTACTCAGCTCCTGAATCTTGCTTTCCAAAGCATCTTGATTAGCTCTTTGTGAAACTAGTTCAACTTGCATCTGATTCACCATGTGCTTCAGCATAGGCTTTCTCAGTTCCAGTTTTAGAGCTTCAAAGTCCAGAGGCTTTAGAGCAGCCTTGCCTTGAAATGAGTTCTGAAGTCCATATTTCAGAATCTCAATAAGCTTCCCTTGATGAAAGATTTCAGACAGCGGTTCGGTGTATGGGACTTGAACCTTTCCTTTCAAGCTTTCACTGATGGAAATGTAGAGATGATTGAAGATGTAAGCAGCCAGGTTAACTGGTCTCTTCAAGTACCATTGAACTCTTTCAAACCCATTTCTGCTCTTGATTTCCCTTTCAGCCCAGGATTCTCAGCAGCCTTCTGAGCTTCTTCCTTGTCAAACACTTTACTTCTGAACCAGCCATTTGATTCTGAAGGATTGAGGTTTTAGGGTTCTAAAGGGGTTTTTGGAAAGGAAGAGTTTTTGGGTTTGAAAACTGAACGTGTAAGATGTGAAAGTGAAAGTGTGAGAGTGATCAAGTGTTTTTGTTGAAACATTTCAGAAATTGAAAGCAGACAAAAAAACATTAAACACAACTGCACATTAATGACGTTAGGGGGCTCAAAGTACAGCTTTCAAAACTAACTCATCACTGCCCAACAGTTATTACTTACCAGTTTCAGACCATGTGTCAGAATACTGTTCAGATTCACTCACATTAGTGGGCCACGTGTAAAGTGTCCACTTACAATGAGTTTTATCATAAGTCAAAAATTCAGATTCTGAAACTCAGACTCTGATGTCTTCAGAAGCTGAACTTTCTTCAGACTCTCAAAGTGAGCGTCTGATAAGTCTTAGCTTCTGATGTACTTCAGATTCTCAGTTTCTGTTCAGAGTCAAGCAATTTTTTTTAGAGATGAAATGCATGTTCATATTCTTTTTAATAAAATCAAATCTATCTTCTGCTAGGTGTTTTGCAAATATATCAGCCCACTGATGATAGTATCAATGAATTGAATATCCAAAACACCCTTCTGAACATAATGTCTAATAAAATGATGTTTAATTTTAATATGCTTGGATCTTGAATGTAGAATAGGATTTTTAGACAAACAGATAGCAGCAGTATTATCACAAAAGATAGGAATGTTGTTTTCATGAATCTGATAGTTTTCCAATTGATATTTCATCCAGAGTAGTTGTGTGCAACAACTTGCAGCTGAAATGTATTCTGCTTCTGCTGTTGACAATGCAATAGTTGATTGTCTTTTGCTGGCCCAAGATATCAGATTCTCACCAAGGAATTGACAATTTCCACTGGTGGATTTTCTTTCAATCCTGTCACCAGCATAATCAGCATCACAGAATCCAACCAGCTTATAATCTAAGGATTTCTTGTAAAGAAGTCCAAGATTAGTTGTTCCCTTCAGATACCTGAAGATTCTCTTGACAACAGTCATATGAGATTCTCTAGGATCTGATTAGAATCTTGCACATAAGCATACATTGAATAAAATATCTGGTCTAGAAGTTGTTAAGTATAACAGAGAACCAATCATACCTCTGTAGAGCTTCTGATCTACCTTTGAGCTTGTGTCTTCTTTGCTTAAGTTGCAGGTTGGATGCATTGGTGTTGTCATCAATTTACAATCTTCAAGCTTGAACTTCTTCAGAAGCTCCTTTGTATATTTTGATTGATGAACATACACTCCATCTTTGCATTGGTTGATTTAAATTCCAAGAAAGAACTTCAATTCTCCCATCATGCTCATTTCAAATTCATCCCGCATTAACTTAGAAAATTCCTTGCAAAGAGTGGCATTAGTAGAACCAAATAGAATATCATCAACATAGATTTGAACAATTAAGGTTTCTTTCTTAAGTGTCTTTCTGAACAGTGTATTGTCAACTTGTCCTCCTACAAAATCATTTTTAAGTAAGAAATTACTTAGTCTCTCATACCAAGCTCTGGGAGCTTGTTTCAGACCATACAACGATTTCTTAAGCTTAAAAACAAAATCTGGATGTTTTAAATCTTCAAAACCAAGAGGTTGTTTGACATACACTTCTTTAGAAATGACTCCATTTAAAAAAGCACTCTTAATATCCATTTGATATAAAATGATATTATGATTTACTGCATAGGAAAGAAGTAACCTGATTGCTTCCAATCTTGCAACTGGAGCAAATGTTTCAGTGTAATCAATTCCTTCCTGTTGACTGTACCCTTGAGCAACAAGTCTAGCTTTGTTTCTGACTACCTCTCCTTGTTCATTCAGTTTGTTTCTGAACGCCCATTTTGTTCCAATAATGTTCTTGTGATTTGGTTTTGCAACTAAATCCCAAACATCATTTCTTTGAAACTGATTGAGTTCTTCTTGCATAGCCACAATCCATCCATCATCTGCAAGTACTTCATCAACTGTTGTAGGTTCAATCATTGACAGTAATCCAAGCAAAGAGTCATTCTGACTGAATGCTAATCTGGTCTTTATTGGACTATCCTTGTTTCCAATGAATCTAAAAAGAATTGATTCTTCAACAACATGTGTTTCAGAATTGTACACTCTTTATGCCTTAGATCTCTCGAGTATCCTAAAAAGATACCCTTGTGAGCCTTAGCATCAAATTTCTTTAGGTAGACTTTATTGTTTAGAATGTAACATGTACATCCAAACTTATGAAAATATGAAATGCTTGGCTTTCTTCCTTTGAATAATCATATGCTGTTTTATTCAGAATTGGTCTAATATAGATTATGTTCTGAATATAACATGATGTGTTAACAGCTTCTGCCCAGAAGTACTTTGCAATGTTAGATTCATGAATCATGGTTCTGGCCATTTCTTGCAAAGATCTGTTCTTTCTCTCTACAACTTCATTTTGTTGTGGAGTTCTAGGAGAAGAGAACTCATGGAGAATTCCATGTTCTTCACAAAAAGTTTCAAATGGTTCATTTTCAAATTCACCACCATGATCACTTCTAACTTTTAAAATTTTCAATTCATTTTCAGTTTGTACTTGCTTGCAGAATTTGTTGAACACATCATATGTTTCATTTTTGGTTCTGAGGAATTTAACCCAAGTCCACCTACTGTAATCATCAACAATTACTAACCCATACTTCTTCCCATTGATTGATGTTGTGCCAACAGGACCAAACAGATCAATGTGAAGTAGTTCTAAGGGTCTGGAGGTAGAAACAATGTTTTTGGGTTTAAAAGAAGTTTTAGCAATTTTTCCTATCTGGCATGCTCCACAAAGAGCATCTGAGTGATAGTCAATGTTTGGTAAGCCTCTGACCAGTTGTAACTTGCTAAGCTTAAAGATGAGTCTCCAGTTAGCATGTCCCAACCTTTTGTGCCATACCCATTTCTCATCACTCACTGATAGAAGACAAACTACCTTCTGATCAACCAGTTCTAAAAAATTAATTTTATAAACATTGTTCTTCCTCTTTCCTTTGAACACAACAGATTTATCTTTGTTGTTGATTACAATGCAGGTGTTCTTATCAAACAAGACATCATAACCAATGTCACACAATTGACTTATGCTAAGTAGGTTATGTCTTAGTCCATCTACTAACCAGACATTATCAATGGAAAGGGAAGAATTACTTATCTTACCAGTACCAATGATCTTGCCTTTCTGGTTTCCTCCAAATCCCATAGTTCCTCCCACTTTCATGGTCAGGGTTTGGAACATAGACCTTTCTCCTGTCATGTGACGCGAGCAGCCACTGTCCAGGTACCAAGACTTCTCCTTTTCTTTGGCTTTTAAGCATATCTGCAACAGAAATGATTTCAGATTTAGGCACCCATATCTTTGAAGGGATTTAAGAGGGGTTTTTCAAAAATTTAATCCTCTTAGCGGAACAAATCCCATTGAAACGGATCTTGATTAAATCATTAATCACAAATCAAACACATACTTAAACACTTTAAGGATTCATGTGTTTACCTCTTGAAGAGCAGAACCTTTGTGGCAGAATTGTTTCTGATCACTAGCAAAGCAACGTAGCGATGCCTCTATTCAGTCCACACGAACAGACCTTCTCCGATGACCGGTGCTAGCCAATTTCAACGGAGATTTAGAGAGAATAGGGTTTAGAGAGCGGCGGCTAGGTTTCACACCTTTTGTGAATTAGGTGAAGTGTTTCAACAAAAGTCTGTAATGCTTCACCACAAGGGTTCTATTTATAGAACCACTTGTGTGGTCAACAAGTCAAGCACTTAAATACACCGTACCTTACGGTGCACCACATTTCACTTAAACACACCGTACCTTACGATGGACCGTGTTTCTCTATTTCATAAATTAAATAATAAATCATACTTAATTATTTAATTACTAATAAGTCCTACTTATTATTTTATAAATAAGTCTTACTTATTTATTTCTCTCATCTATCTGTCCTTTGTGTGTGACCCCTATAGGTTCCCGTAACGTTGACAATAATATTAAATCACATATTTAATATTATAAACAGTGAGCGATATCTAGCAACACATCACTGCTACCCAAGTGACGAGAATGTCATGTGATCTGACGAAACCTTTTCGTGATAATGATCATGTGTATAATTACCCCTTTGCCCTCATGTCTATATTGAACACAAGGCATAGACCGTGTCATCCTTGTCTAGTTCAATATTGCGCCCATAGAAATTTCTCCTGTTATGTAGGAGGGGCAAATTCCATCTAGGTCACTCATGTCCCTTAGCATGATTCATGGAGTACCCATCAACCAACTTTATAGTCATCCTATTACAGACAACGTTTGAATGGTGATAAAGCACTCGACTCCTACATCTAGGGTACATAGTGGTTTCAGGTCAAAGGATGGAATACACCACTATCACTATGAGAATATCTTATGACACTTTTCATAACTTTTACTATGTAGCATTCTCATGGCGGGTCAATCCAGTATAAATATTGCTCCTAATATTTATACCTATGTGAAGACTTGATAACTCTTTATTTATGATCTGTGAGATGTGATCATCAGTCTACCCACATAATAGTCTCTATGCTTTAATGTTATCCCATTTCACAATAAAGTTTGACTACGGATACTTTAAGAATAATGTCCTTTCGTTTAATGAGTCTCACGATTAAGTCACACTTAATGCTCCATTAAACAGACCAATTACTCTAGGGAATTTATTGTTTTGAAACAAAACAAAAGAATAAATAAATGTCTTATATATATATATATATATATATATTCATAAATATATATATATATATATATATATATATATATAAGTCATGATACAAAGCCAAATCCAATCAAAATAGATTGGCTATTAGGGCTTACTCCAACAATCTCCCACTAGCACTAAAAGCCAATCAAATATTAACTCAATATCTATTGGTCAAATGTTAGCATCAAGCACACTATGGGTAAGATACTCTACTAGCAGATAAGGAACCTTTCCTATGTTGGTAGGTTGTACTTCTTTCAATTTCCACTTTTGATCTTCTATCAAAAGGAAATTGAAGTGTCAACATATACATTTGAATCATTGGTGAGATCTAGTTTTCATTGCTCGCAAGATTAAACCAATTTCACCTCAGACGGGATCAATGGAATCCGCAACGCAGGAAACACATGTTTTCACTCAGTTATGAGCTAAACAATCCAAATCATATATTTGACATCTGTAATAGAAACAACAACTATCTAAAGCTTGTACTTTTACAAATTTCATAGTTGATATCCAAGCATAACATTTATTCCAGATTGCGATCTGGATATACTGTACACTGATATGAAAGTTGTCATCATTGTAACTCTTTTACGATGTTCCTTTTCATCCGTGTTCAAGAAACAATCCTAAGTCCTTTAAGACATCCAAGGATATTCTTAAAAGTATTCTAGTGTCGAACATTAGAATAAATTTTGGTACAAATTAGAAATAATTTTCTAACCATGTCTCACATGTGTAGATAAATTGTTTTGGTGACTAGTATGTGATCCACATACTCCACCAAACTAATATCAATGCTCCCACTAATCTCCTTGTGTGCACAAGATTTAAATTTGTTCTTTTATTAATCTAAGTTTTCATAAAACTCTATTAATAAAATAAACAATTCAACTTCGAGAAGCTTGCTCCATTCCATACATGAATTTTGTAATATATGTACCTTTCTAGCATCCGATTAACGAAACCCTACATATATGTCAAATACATATATAAGGTCATTCCAATTAAGGAATGCAACCTCATTATCTATCCTCCAGAATGTGTATTATAAAACAATGGCAAATGGAATCGTTAGATTTAAGAATTATCATGATGTAATGGTTTCATCACGATTTGCATCATGATTTTGCACGAAACCGTCTACGATCAATCATATCTTAAAGGTATTCATAATACCATCCATGTTAGTTTTATATAAGAAAACCCACATTCATCTTATGAGTCGTACTCATTGGATGATATAACCAATATCCATATATGGTTTGTGTACATGGACTCTATATAAGATCACATGGCATCTAGTCACTTCTCAGAATTCAGGCCATTTACGGCCTTCTAGTAAGTCAGGCGCCCATCTTCCATTAGCATCATATCACCTTGTTGAGCCATGACAAAATCATTTTTCTCATCCTAGTGATATGACATGTCAGACTCATCTAGATCTTGTGCTAATCGAACTGATGATTTAACAACAACCCTTTGTTGAATCAGTTCATGTTCCATTCTTAGAGAAACATGTATTTTGTGGTACTTGACTTAATTCAAGTTCTACATCACTCCCACTGGCTCCTGCAGAGATATACTCCTTCAAGAGGAATACTCCAGTTCTAGCGACAGACAACTTTTGTCATGTGATGTAGAATTAGTATCCTTTAGCTTCTTAAGGATACCTCCACAAATATATATTCATCTAGTTTGGAATTTTGTTTATCTAATAAACATCATAACCCAAATTTTCATAAAGTCAAAATAGGTGTTTTTCCTCCATATCTAATATGGTGTCTTTATGATTACCTCGATTGGAACTTATTGTGGGTGAAGAATAACTGTAATTTAATCAATTTCAAGAGTCAAGGAGTTATAATCAAACTATTTTAGATCGAGTCATGTCAAACATGAAGCGATATAAATTATCAATATACTCCTTAATTAAGTATTAACCATCACAACATACTCGTATGGTCTTTATACTTTTCAAAATTGTTCCTTTACTCCATCGTTGAACTCTTTGAACCAATTCAAAGATTTCTAACTAGTGTCAAACACACATTTACATTTACTAATCTAATCAGTAATGTAAATGAAGTAAGCGAAATAAATATCTCTAGAAAAAGTTTTTGGTGATCCATATACATCATATGTACATTGATTCGAATAAATCGGATGTTCTCTAACATTGAAATATTTTAAAGGTGGAACTCACATCCTTCAAATGATATAATATCAAATGAGTCCAATAGTCCATATTCATGGAATCTGGAATTGTGAATCACACTTCTTTGCAACAATAATGCCGATGATATACAAAAGGTCCAAATCTCATTTGATCCTTTCCTCATATGTTATAGACCAGCTTATCAAGATCATGGAACTCAAACCATTACTTGATTAGCACACTTGTATAGCAAACATTATTTGGATAATAGGACAACGTTTGTCTTTTATTCAAGTACACAATTATTCTCTTGTCGATACCAGATATATGATTTAATGCTTCTATTTTATGGAATTTAATAACAATTATTTGGTTCCATATCAAGTTAAATTTAAGTCCAAACATTAGCTTCTATGTCAATGAAACAATTTGTTCCATTCTAGACATAGGTGGACTTCACTTATAGTTAATGTCTTATTTCCTTAAAAACTCTATATTTCAACAAATATGAGATCAATCATCAAGTATCATATACTTATGATGCAGAAGTAGAAATTTAACCTTATATAACCATATGGGAAAAGAAGAAGTCTTACCTCTTTCTTATATTTTGACTCTTTTCAAAACATTAACAGTTTTTCTTGTACTTGAGAACAATTCTCAATTCTTGTATCAATTTAGAAACTCCTTTCTGAAGATTTCGTTCTTTATAAGAACATTTAACAGTATAATAAAATGTATATGCCAAAGAAATTTTAAATACAGAAAATAAATAAAATAAATGTATCATGATTTAAAACATATTTAATTAGGTCTTTAATTAATATGCTCCCACTATTTTACTCAAAACAAATGACCTTCAACATTTGATTCGGAAAATCTCATTGGAAGATTTTCTAGTGGGTTGAAATCCATATTTCACTTTGTTTTGAGTCAGCGAGGGCTGATCCCCCAAAACTTAGCTATTTAGGTAGGAACTCCTTCCAATTGTATCTCATACAACTTTCAAACCATTTGGGCGAGTAACTCCTTACTCTAATCTATCATATAGATGTTCCCAAACATTGCTTCTAAATATATTTTAATCTTATTAAAATAACTTAGTTAAGTTAGACCCAAAGAATAACAGTCGAGTAAATGGAATTACCTCACCGCAACTTACTAGTATAGAAAGTGCACTTCGCTAGGGCGAACCCACACTATTCGAGACTAGTCTTGAAGGGTGCTATCCTTTGGAAAGCAATTAACTTAATATTCTATTTGAAGTTAATATATTTTTAATCTTATTAAAATAACTTAGTTAAGTTAGACCCAAAGAATAACAGTCGGGTAAATAGAATTACCGCACCTCAACTTACTAGTATAGAAAGTGCACTTCGCAGAGGCGAACCCACACATTTCGATATTAGTCTTGAAGGGTGTTATACTTTGAAAATCAATTAACTTCAATTCTATTTGAAGGATTTTTATTAAGTTTGATCTCATCGACATATGTATCTCATACACATGTCTCTTAAGTTGCATGACATTCATGCTCATGGATAGCAAGTATATAAAAACATTTAAAACATACATGCTAACATTTATCTAAAACATGTTAAGCATACATCTCATACATGTGCTAACTAAACATACATTTCATGCATCACATACATAAAATAAATTAGGTAGTATGGTTATGACCTCCTAACGCGTAAGAATTAAATAAACTACTTTATTACAATTCCTTGACTCACGAGCAAACTTCAAAAGTTTCTCCATCGGAATCATCTTTTGGCGTCGTCTTCTCTTCAACTTGAGCAATTACATTATTTAACACTTAAATAAAATAATTAAAATAAATCACGACTCGCAGGTCGTATTTAAATAAAATAAATAACGACACGCATGTCGTATTTAAATAAAATAAATTATGACACGCAGGTCATATTTAATTAAATCAATAAATGCCAAAATAAACTAAGGTCATAACCATATACCTTAAACTTAATGATAAATAATAAAAATAACTATTTATTATTATCATTAAGCAATTTTAGAGTCAATCAGGTCATAAATAAAAATAAAATATGCAAATATTATGACCAAATCTAAAAGATCATATCCGATATTGAAACTCTTTCAATATCATGATTCTTTTAAATTAGAAACAAATTATGTTAACATCGTGCAAATCTTTTAAATAAATTCAAAATCATAAATGACATTTAAACTATTTCAAATCATGACATTTTAAATTTACTATCAAATAAGGATCATTTACTACCATTTCAAACAACTTTTGAAAAACAATCCAAAAAGGTAGAATTTTTATTTATTTAATTATATTAATATTGACACTCAATAATTATTATAATTAAATCTGCTTTATTTATGCAATCAATCTGTTTCCAAAACAAATTATGGTGCTAAAATTATGCAAATATTTTACTACCAAATTCAAAAGATCATATCTGATATTGAAACTTTTCAAAATCATGATCCTTTTAAATTGGAAATGAATTAAACTAAAGATATGAAAATCTTTAATTACCAAATTCAAAAGACCATACCTGATATTGAAACTCTTTCAAAATCATGATTTTTTAAATCTACCTTTCTCCAATTGAATTAATTAATTAAACATTATGATCAATCACACTACGCAGATCACACTACATCAATAGTTTCAAGGATTGTTTGTTTAACATGAACAATCGGATCTTTGATGCTTCACCAGATTCGGATATCGAAGCTCAATCTCACGAATTGTTCAAATTCACAACAATCTTTTGAAAATAATTGATCAAATGATACAACCATAATAATACAACTCTTGTATAGTTAGGTAACCTAATACGACGATCAAACATTAATAGTTTTAACAATTGTTTGTTCAGTATGGACAACCGGATCTTTGATGCTTCACCAGAATTGGATATCGAAGCTCAATCTCACGAATTGTCTACAAATTCACAATCAATCATATAAAACCTATTGAACGAATGACACAATCAATATATCACATATACTGATGTCGTATCAGAATCATATATCACATATATGATATCGATCAATTAATTATAATTAATATTTAGTAAAATAATTTTACAAGATTAATTTCAAAATAAATATGAAACATTTATTTATACATATCACATATATACAAAATATGTTCTGATTTTATTTCAAAATTAAATCAATAACCCTTATCGATTTTAATTAGTTTGACTCATGCGCTGGATTTAGAGATATCCAATATCACGTTTCCTTTCAAAAAAGAAATTATATGCTAATCAATTTCAATCATATTAAAACCGATAAAGCATCAAATCATGTTACGGAACCAACATATTTGAATTCAATGATTTAATCAGAACCAAAAACTCTGATACCACTGAAGGGATTTAAGAGGGGTTTTTCAAAAATTTAATCCTCTTAGCGGAACAAATCCCATTGAAATGGATCTTGACTAAATCATTAATCAAAAATCAAACACATACTTAAACACTTTAAGGATTCATGTGTTTACCTCTTGAAGAGCAGAACCTTTGTGGCAGAATTGTTTCTGATCACAAGCAAAGCAACGTAGCGATGCCTCTATTCAGTCCACACGAACAGACCTTCTCCGATGACCGGTGCTAGCCAATTTCAACGGAGATTCAGAGAGAATAGGGTTGCGGCTAGGTTTCACACCTTTTGTGAATTAGGTTAAGTGTTTCAACAAAAGTCTGTAATGCTTCACCACAAGGGTTCTATTTATAGAACCACTTGTGTGGTCAACAAGTCAAGCACTTAAATACACCGTACCTTACGGTGCACCATATTTCACTTAAACACACCGCACCTTACGATGGACCGTGTTTCTCTATTTCATAAATTAAATAATAAGTCATACTTAATTATTTAATTACTAATAAGTCCTACTAATTATTTTATAAATAAGTCTTACTTATTTATTTCTCTCATCTATCTGTCTTTTGTGTGTGACCCCTATAGGTTCCCGTAACGTTGGCAATAATATTAAATCACCTATTTAATATTATAAATAGTGAGCGGTATCTAGCAACACATCAGCGCTACCCAAGTGACGAGAATGTCATGTGATCTGACGAAACCTTTCCGTGATAATGATCATGTGTATAATTACCCCTTTGCCCTCATGTCTATATTGAACACAAGGCATAGACCGTGTCATCCTTGTCTAGTTCAATATTGGGCCCACAGACATTTCTCCTGTTATGTAGGAGGGGCAAATTCCATCTAGGTCACTCATGTCCCTTAGCATGATTCATGGAGTACCCATCAACCAACTTTATAGTCATCCTATTACATACAACGTTTGAATGGTGATAAAGCACTCGACTCCTACATCTAGGGTACATAGTGGTTTCAGGTCAAAGGGTGGAATACACCACTATCACTATGAGAATATCTTATGACACTTTTCATAACTTTTACTATGTAGTATTCTCATGGCGGGTCAATCCAGTATAAATATTGCTCCTAATATTTATACCTATGTGAAGACTTGATAACTCTTTATCTATGATCTGTGACATGTGATCAGCAGTCTACCCACATAATAGTCTCTATGCTTTAATGTTATCCCATTTCACAATAAAGCTTGACTACGGATACTTTAAGAATAATGTCCTTTCGTTTAATGAGTCTCACGATTAAATCACACTTAATGCTCCATTAAACAGACCAATTATTCTAGGGAATTTATTATTTTGAAACTAAACAAAAGAATAAATAAATGCCTTATATATATATATATATTGAAATTTCTGGCTTAGCAACTGGTAAGGAGGTTAAACTGGTTCTGATTAAAACTAGTTCTGAACCTAACAGGTTCTGAACTTGAAACTTAGCACAATTTCAATCACAGTTATGCAGCAGAATTAAAAAGTGTAGAAATAAAAGAACACAAGGTTTGTTAACCCAGTTCGGAGTAAACACCTCCTACTCTGGGAGATACCAATCCAGGAAGGAAATCCACTATTGGAATTAACCCTTAAGACTCAGACACTGACCTCCCAGTTCCTATCCCAAGCAATCAACTTCCACCTAGTCAGACTTCTACCCACGCATGAGTATTAGAGTCCACTAACTTCCTATTTAAGCAACAGCCCAGCTACTTGAACAACTTGAACTAAACCCAGTTCTTAAACAAAACTACCCAGTTTTTGAAGAACACACTTCAAAACAAAAACTTCATTCTTGCTTAAAAGCTTTGAATGAATTACAACTCAATTAAACCTAAACCAACTCAAAACATATGAGTGGTGCACAAAACAAAGCTTAAAAAGCTTACACACACTAAGACTCAATTCTCTGATTTTTTTCTCTCTAAATCATGTCTCTTGAATAGCAGCAAAGCACTCCTTATATAGTCTTCAGCAAGCAACATTAATCTGAATTAAATCTTCTCAAATAGATATGTTTCTGAATTATGCAAGGCTTAAAAAGGAAACATATAAATCTTCAATGTATCTGCAAAAGATTCCTTCAGGAAATACGATCTTCATAAAATATGAGCCAATCTTCTGAATTAGATTTGTTTATGAATTATGAATGATCCAATAAGGAAACAAATAAACCTGCAATGTATATTTATAAAGATTCTGCAGAAAAATATGAACTTCATAAACCTGAACCAAATCTTCATAAAATCTTCACCAAATCAACCAGCAATCTAGAAGCAATATGCGAAGATAAATCCTTGATAAATCTCGCCAAGATTCGCGCCAAAATAACTTGTAAAAATGCAGCTTCTGAAGAAGTCAACAAAAGTCAACGCGGGCATCAGACTCACATTTCAGCTTCTGAAGGATTTTTCAGCTTCTGAACAGCTTCAAATCAAGTTTCTTGCAACTGAAGACTTGTTCTAAATAAGGAGATGCATCTATTCAACACATTGGATTTGCCAAAACATGCAGCCAACTACAAAATACTCAACAATCTCCCCCTTTGGCAAATTTTTGGCTAAAACCAATGTTCACACACCCAAGTTCTTCAATCTCCCATAAGACTATCTCAGCAATGAAGAACTCCACAAAAATATAACATAGCAAACAGATTAGCAGCGGATTCATCTATGTTAAACATTAAAAACTATAACACCCTAACCCTTAACCGCCGATTATTAACTTTAATAAAACAAAACGTTAAGGCCATAGGAAGTTACAACCTTAAGAAACTCATTTTCATAAAACATCACCTGAAATCAAAAACATATTTGATTCACAAACACAGCAGCGGAAAATAACAAAACAAATGCTTATAATTAAGCTTGCATATATTACACAAAAATATATACATAATATTTTCAAAAGAGGCAATTCTACAACAAGCCATTGCCAAATTCATACATACGAGTTCAGATACCCCCAAGATAGTGTTACAAATATCAGAGCACTAGACTCTAACTAGGATACAACACCTAGTACCAAAAATGTAAGGATAGCTAAGCTATGCCCTTACCACTACAAAAGCTCCTAACAGCAAAGGGCTATTCCTCAACGATAGCCTCGCCAACCTGATAATCTGGATCCCCAATGATCCAGCACATAACACAAAACAGAGAGTGTTAGTATCACAAAACAATAAACATGTATTAATAACGCATTATTATACATATCAAACACAAAGCACAAAGGCTCATCAATAACTAAAATACAACAATGTAATTGTCAATACACAAACTCATCAATAACAATTACCACATAACAACCATTATGCACACATAATGTCACAAAAGATGCATGCCTCAAAATGCATTCACTAATGCATGTGGTACCAAATCATTTTGGATAAACTTATATCCTTATCAAGCACTCTTGATAATATCAAGCACTCTTGATAACCAAGCACTCTTGGGTTTCTTATCCGCACACGGATATCATACAATCATGAAATGCATGATGATTCAACAAACACAAACTCTAGATTATCAGCACTCTGATAAACACAACTAAATTATCAGCACTCTGATAATTATCACAACAACAACAACAAATACAACACTAAGCATTCATGGCCACATCATAAGACATAACATGTATTACTCACCCATGTTTAACAATCTCAAATAAACCAATCAAATCATATCAAGGACTCACACAATAGGGTTTCAAAAGGAAACCCACACACTTTGATAACCCACACACACTTGTTAGGGTTTTACTCCAAAACTTTCTTGAAAACAAATAATCTTTAGAAAAACATTAGGAATGGATTAAAAATGGTGGGCAAGGTTTCCAAAAATGTATTATAAAAATACAGTATCAAAAAGGACATCTCCGCGCGCACCAGGACCTCCAGAACGACTCAACGAAGTTGGCCTGTCCAGGGTTGGTCGCTACAAGCGAGCTCTTGGTCGCTACCAGCGAGCATAGGCAGGGAATCATCCTGCTTGGTCGCTACAAGCGAACCTTCGGTCGCTACAAGCGAGCCTGGTCGCTACAAGCGCCAGTGTGGTCGCTACAAGCGCGGATAGGCAGGGAATAATCCTGCCTGGTCGCTACAAGCGAGGTTCCGTCGCTACAAGCGACCGTATCAGTACAGTCATGTAAAAATGTGATTTTTCCACCATTTTAGCCCATTCAAGGTTACCCAACTTCCAGAACTTGTTAAAAACAACTTTCCATCACAAAACATCATTTATAAACCATCACAAACAAAGATTGCATCAAGCATAGAAATTAGGGTTCAAAACACTATTTTTCCAAAACTTTTCTTATGAACTCCAACACAATAACTCCAACAAATCATGCTAACAACATCACTTAGCATTCAATCAAGCAAAACATAATCATTTACAACTTTAAACCATAAAAACTCTCTAACAAAACCTAGACAAAGTGAGGAGAAGTTTGGGATGGAGAAATAGACATTCTCCCCTTCTCAATCACTTGTAATCAAGCAATACTAACTCTCTTACCTTGGAATGATGATTCTAAACTCAAGATTCCACCCTTGCTCACTTGCCCTAGCTCTCTTGCTCTTCTCCTTCTCTTCTCCTCTTCTTCTCACGTTTTCTTCACAAAGAAATGAGGAATGGCACTATTCCTTCTCACAAAATATCTTATAATCCCAACAAATGAATCTTGGCCCTTCATCTATACTAACTCACAAGGACTAATCCTAGCCCTTCAATCCAATCCAAGCTTACTACTATCATCCACATAGGATTATTACTACTCATAAACTAAAGCCCAACACTATTCACCCTCTAGGCCCAAAACCTTAAAAACTCGGTTACGAACTTATCTTCGCGCTAAATAATTATATCTCGATTACGAGAAAATATATTTAAATGCAAATCCATAAAATAAAATATATAAAAATATAATATACGAAAATAGGGTCGTTACAACTCTACCCCCCCTAAAAAGAATTTTCGCCCTCGAAAATACCTGAAAACAACTCTGGATAGGAGTCCCGCATCTTGCTCTCGAGCTCCCACGTCGCATATTCACCGGCTGGGCCTCCCCAAACGACTTTCACCGATGAAATCTCTTTATTCCTGAGCCTCTTCATCTCTTGTCCTTCAATCCTTAAGGGTACCGTTTCAACCGTCAAATTCTCTCTCACTTGTATCTCGTCCGACTCAATCACATGTGACGGATCCGATACGTATTTCCTTAATTGAGACACGTGAAAAACATCATGTAGATTCGACAACGACGGCGGCAACGCAATCCTATACGCCACCTTCCCAATCCTCTTCAAAATCTGATAGGGACCAATGAACCTCGATGCTAACTTCTTCGATTTCAAAGCCCTTCCAATACCCGTAGTCGATGTAACTCTTAGAAACACATGATCTCCTTCTTGAAATTCTATATCCTTCCTTCTCTTGTCGGCATAGCTTTTCTGGCGACTCTGCGACGCTCTCATCTTCTCTTGGATCATCTTGATCTTCTCGGTCGTTTGTTGCACAATCTCAGGTCCAAGCATCACACTTTCTCCCGATTCAAACCAACATAAAGGTGTTCTACATCTTCGCCCATATAACGCTTCAAAAGGTGCCATACCAATGCTCGAATGAAAACTATTGTTATACGTAAACTCAATCAATGGTAAGCAAGCTTCCCAACTCACTCCTTGTTCCAAAATGCACGATCTTAATAAATCCTCCAATGATTGAATCGTCCTCTCCGACTGACCATCCGTCTGCGGGTGATAAGCAGAACTCATCCGCAACTTAGTCCCCAACGCTTCTTGCAAACTCTCCCAAAACC
This sequence comes from Medicago ruthenica, assembly GCA_018208015.1. Classification (NCBI taxonomy): domain Eukaryota; kingdom Viridiplantae; phylum Streptophyta; class Magnoliopsida; order Fabales; family Fabaceae; genus Medicago; species Medicago ruthenica. The sequence goes on along the minus strand of CM031371.1, from coordinate 47,559,499 downwards.
TTGAAGTAAAACGGGGATCTCGATCCGATACAATACTTGACGGAATCCCATGCAATCTCACGATTTGCTCGACATAAATCTCCGCTAACTTCGGTACTAACATACCGGTCTTGATCGCTATGAAATGAGCAGACTTTGTTAACCTGTCGACAACTACCCAAATCATATTGTTACCTCTCGACGTCTTCGGCAAACCGCTTACAAAATCCATCGCAATACTATCCCATTTCCACTCTGGAATAAACATAGGTTGCAATAACCCCGACGGTTTCTGATGCTCCACCTTGGACTTCTGACAAGTCAAACAAGCGAAAACAAACTCGGCGATTTCTTTCTTCATCCCTTGCCACCAAAACATTTTCTTCAGGTCTTGATACATCTTAGTAACACCAGGATGAATACTTAAGTTGCTTCTGTGACCTTCCTCCAAGATCATCCGCTTCAATTCAGGCACATCAGGTACACATAACCTTCCCTGACATCTCATCACACCTTTCTCATCGATCTCAATGTTTACCTTTTTCCCTTGCTCGATGAGCGTCTTAAGCTTCATCAATCTCACATCAGACTTTTGCTTTTCCACAACCTCTTCAAGAAAATCATTCGTCAACTTCAACATTCCTAGCTTCACGCTTCTGGTTGTCCTTTCAAAAACCAAACTGAGGTCTCTAAACTCTTCAATCAATCTCAGTTCCTTCGCCATCAGAGAAGACATATGCAAAGACTTCCTACTCAACGCATCGGCTACCACATTAGCCTTACCCGGATGATAACTCAACTCGAAGTCATAATCCTTAAGAAATTCTAACCACCTTCTTTGTCTCATGTTGAGCTCCTTCTGATCAAACAAGTATTTCAGACTCTTGTGATCGCTGAAAACCTCGAATCTTGACCCATACAAGTAGTGCCTCCAAATCTTGAGAACAAACACGACCGCAGCTAGCTCCAAATCATGCGTAGGATAGTTCCTCTCATGAATCTTCAGCTGTCTTGATGCATAAGCAACGACTTGTCCCCTCTGCATCAGCACACCACCTAGACCCATCTTAGACGCATCACAATAAACCACAAACGGTTCCTTCGGATTCGGCAGAATTAGCACAGGTGCAGATGTCAACCTCCTCTTCAGCTCTTGGAAACTCTGCTCACACTTGTCATCCCAAATAAAAGCTTGACCCTTCCTAGTCAACTGTGTCAACGGCAACGCCAACTTAGAAAATCCTTCGATGAACCTCCGATAGTAACCGGCCAAACCAAGAAAACTTCGGATCTCAGTAACAGACTCCGGCGTTCCCCAATCTTGCACGGCTTCTACCTTAGCAGGATCCACTGCTATACCACCACTTGAAATAACGTGACCCAAAAAGCTAACTTCATGCAACCAAAATTCACACTTAGAAAATTTTGCATAAAGCTTCTTCTCGCGCAACACCTCCAACACAATCCTCAAATGCTCGGCATGTTCCTCTTCCGTCTTCGAGTATACCAAAATATCGTCTATGAAGACCACCACGAATCGATCCAAAAAGGAATGAAATATACGATTCATATATTCCATAAACACTCCAGGTGCATTCGTAACTCCAAAAGGCATAACGGCATACTCGTAGTGACCATACCTTGTCCTGAAAGCAGTCTTCGGTATATCTTCCGCTTTAACTCTTATCTGGTGATATCCCGATCTCAAATCAATCTTGCTGAACACACAGGCTCCCACTAACTGATCCATCAAATCATCTATCCTCGGAAGTGGATACTTATTCTTGATAGTTGCTTTATTCAACTGACGATAATCGATGCACAGACGCATACTACCATCTTTCTTCTTCACCAACAGAACCGGCGCACCCCACGGCGATACACTCGGTCTTACAAACTTCTTCTCTAACAATTCCTCCAATTGTTCCTTCAACTTTTCTAGCTCAGCAGCTGACATACGATACGGCGCCATTGATATTGGACTAGTGCCAGGTACGATGTCAATTGCGAATTCAACCTCTCTCTCGGGTGGTAAATCCACAATGTCATCTGGAAAAACATCTGGGAAATCACGCACCACCGGCAACGCATCAACCTCCATCTTCTCTTCCACTCTCAACGAAGCAAACATAGCAAACACATCCTCTTGAGCCTTCACTGATCTTACCACTTCTCGACAACACATGAGCTTCGAACACAACTCTGGCTCCGGTCTTGGAAATGTAACCGTCCTCTCACCGCAGTTGATATGAACCCGATTAAATTCTAACCAGTTCATACCAAAGATAACATCTATTCCGCTCAACGGAATGCAGACTAAATCCATACCAAAGAGTCGATCAAACATAATGACTGAACAATCAACACAGACTAGAGTAGTCGATACAGAACCACTCGCAGGCGTTTCAATAACCATGCGTCCCGTCATATTCTCTACTTTAAGACCCAACCTCTCAACACAATCCATAGAAATAAACGAATGGGTAGCACCCGTATCAATAATAGCAGACAAAGGAGTATTATTGATAAAGCATGTACCTCTGATCAAGTTGTCCGCCTTCGCATCACCACCATCTAAAGCAAACACTTTTCCTCCAGCCGCTCTAGGCTTCTTACACACGTTGCTCTTATGACCCTCTTCTTTGCAATTGAAGCATACAACACCTTTCTTGCACTGATCCGCTTTGTGGTTAGGATCACCACACTTGAAACATCTCCCATCATTCTTCGGGCACTCAAACATACGATGTCCCGGTTGTCCACACTTAAAACAATTTCTATTACCTCCAAACTTGCCACCACTACTCCCACCTTCATCAGGTTTCTTTCCACCTTTGCTATAAGGTTTACCTCTAGCCATGTCCTTTCCCCTCTTCTCATTCGCGGCTTTGTAGTAATTAGCCTTAGCTTTACCATCCTTATCACATATCCGGCTCTTATTCACCAACATCGGAAAATTCCTGATCTCACTAAACCCAATCAACTGCTTGATATCCGGCCTCAGCCCATTTTCAAACTTCACACACTTATCTTCCTCAGCTTCCACCGTGTTGTAATGAGGAGCAAAACGACACAAATCTTCAAACTTGGCCGCATATTCAGAAACAGATAAACTTCCTTGCTTGAGCTCCATGAACTCAATCACCTTACGGTTCCTCTCGTCTGCCGGAAAATACTTGGTTAAAAACTCTCTCCGGAAACGAGCCCATGTAATCAAAGCTCCACCAGCTCCCAACCTCTGACTAGCATTTCCCCACCAATGATCAGCTTCATCATGGAGAACATACGCTCCTAGCAACACCTTATGCGCATCCAGACAACGCATAGCTCCAAAAATTCTCTCAATCCTTTCCAACCAAGTCTGAGCTCCATCTGGATCGTATCCTCCCTTGAAGATAGGCGGTTTGTTGTTCATAAACCTCTCGAGTCTCAGCTCATCTTCTCCGCCTCCTCTAGCTTGTTGTGCGGCTCTATCCGCAGTCCTACTAGCAGCATCCTGAGCCATGGCATCAGCCATCCGCTCCATCGCATCCGCAAGTGCTCGTTGCGTCATATCCACACTACCAAACATCACATAACACAAGTGAGAACAAAGTGTTTAAGAAAACACATGTTACACAAAGGGTATACTAAACTTAATTGATCCAATGGATCAACCAGGCTCTGATACCAACTATTATAACACCCTAACCCTTAACCGCCGATTATTAACTTTAATAAAACAAAACGTTAAGGCCATAGGAAGTTACAACCTTAAGAAACTCATTTTCATAAAACATCACCTGAAATCAAAAACATATTTGATTCACAAACACAGCAGCGGAAAATAACAAAACAAATGCTTATAATTAAGCTTGCATATATTACACAAAAATATATACATAATATTTTCAAAAGAGGCAATTCTACAACAAGCCATTGCCAAATTCATACATACGAGTTCAGATACCCCCAAGATAGTGTTACAAATATCAGAGCACTAGACTCTAACTAGGATACAACACCTAGTACCAAAAATGTAAGGATAGCTAAGCTATGCCCTTACCACTACAAAAGCTCCTAACAGCAAAGGGCTATTCCTCAACGATAGCCTCGCCAACCTGATAATCTGGATCCCCAATGATCCAGCACATAACACAAAACAGAGAGTGTTAGTATCACAAAACAATAAACATGTATTAATAACGCATTATTATACATATCAAACACAAAGCACAAAGGCTCATCAATAACTAAAATACAACAATGTAATTGTCAATACACAAACTCATCAATAACAATTACCACATAACAACCATTATGCACACATAATGTCACAAAAGATGCATGCCTCAAAATGCATTCACTAATGCATGTGGTACCAAATCATTTTGGATAAACTTATATCCTTATCAAGCACTCTTGATAATATCAAGCACTCTTGATAACCAAGCACTCTTGGGTTTCTTATCCGCACACGGATATCATACAATCATGAAATGCATGATGATTCAACAAACACAAACTCTAGATTATCAGCACTCTGATAAACACAACTAAATTATCAGCACTCTGATAATTATCACAACAACAACAACAAATACAACACTAAGCATTCATGGCCACATCATAAGACATAACATGTATTACTCACCCATGTTTAACAATCTCAAATAAACCAATCAAATCATATCAAGGACTCACACAATAGGGTTTCAAAAGGAAACCCACACACTTTGATAACCCACACACACTTGTTAGGGTTTTACTCCAAAACTTTCTTGAAAACAAATAATCTTTAGAAAAACATTAGGAATGGATTAAAATGGTGGGCAAGGTTTCCAAAAATGTATTATAAAAATACAGTATCAAAAAGGACATCTCCGCGCGCACCAGGACCTCCAGAACGACTCAACGAAGTTGGCCTGTCCAGGGTTGGTCGCTACAAGCGAGCTCTTGGTCGCTACCAGCGAGCATAGGCAGGGAATCATCCTGCTTGGTCGCTACAAGCGAACCTTCGGTCGCTACAAGCGAGCCTGGTCGCTACAAGCGCCAGTGTGGTCGCTACAAGCGCGGATAGGCAGGGAATAATCCTGCCTGGTCGCTACAAGCGAGGTTCCGTCGCTACAAGCGACCGTATCAGTACAGTCATGTAAAAATGTGATTTTTCCACCATTTTAGCCCATTCAAGGTTACCCAACTTCCAGAACTTGTTAAAAACAACTTTCCATCACAAAACATCATTTATAAACCATCACAAACAAAGATTGCATCAAGCATAGAAATTAGGGTTCAAAACACTATTTTTCCAAAACTTTTCTTATGAACTCCAACACAATAACTCCAACAAATCATGCTAACAACATCACTTAGCATTCAATCAAGCAAAACATAATCATTTACAACTTTAAACCATAAAAACTCTCTAACAAAACCTAGACAAAGTGAGGAGAAGTTTGGGATGGAGAAATAGACATTCTCCCCTTCTCAATCACTTGTAATCAAGCAATACTAACTCTCTTACCTTGGAATGATGATTCTAAACTCAAGATTCCACCCTTGCTCACTTGCCCTAGCTCTCTTGCTCTTCTCCTTCTCTTCTCCTCTTCTTCTCACGTTTTCTTCACAAAGAAATGAGGAATGGCACTATTCCTTCTCACAAAATATCTTATAATCCCAACAAATGAATCTTGGCCCTTCATCTATACTAACTCACAAGGACTAATCCTAGCCCTTCAATCCAATCCAAGCTTACTACTATCATCCACATAGGATTATTACTACTCATAAACTAAAGCCCAACACTATTCACCCTCTAGGCCCAAAACCTTAAAAACTCGGTTACGAACTTATCTTCGCGCTAAATAATTATATCTCGATTACGAGAAAATATATTTAAATGCAAATCCATAAAATAAAATATATAAAAATATAATATACGAAAATAGGGTCGTTACAAAAACCAATCAGTTTCAGCTTCTGAACACTGATACACACAAAACAGCTTCTGATCAACTTAAAGCACACAAAACACAGTCACTGATCAACTCCTGATCATCACAAACACTCCTGAAGCTTCACAATACTCCCCCTGCAACTCAGCATTCAACATTACTCCATAAAAACTCCCCTTTAATTCTGAACTGCAGTAACTTGTGAAACAAGTAACTTCTGAAAAATTCTGGAAAGCTTGAAACACTTCAGGACCACAAACACTTAGGAATATAATACCCTTGTACTCCCCCTGAGACACATACTCCCCCTCAATAATATCTTGACAACTCTTGTTGCATTGGTTCTGAACTCTGAGCTTCACAGATAACTTCTGAATAGCACTGAAAGCTGAACATCTGAAATTTGAACTAATTCTGAGCAGTAACACATCTTCAAATTTTGAACAGCTCAAGCATAAGATTTTCTCCCCCTTTTTAGCCACAAAATTCTGACAAATCTCAGACTTCAAATAGGGAATAAAATCAAAACAAGTAACACAGATCCTTGAAAGAACTTCAGACTCAGATTCAGGATCACACTCAGCATGAGCACAACTGGCAGGTACTCTATCTTCCTCACATCCAGTTTGCAGTAATTGCTATAAATCCTTATGTTGACTAACATTTGAAGAACCATAACCAAAACCATTCCTCCCAGCAATTTGTTTCTCAAAATCAGCCACTATTTTCTGATGACAAGTCCTAGCAACTTCAGACTTACAAGAAAATAGTACCTTCTGAGCAGGAACATGAACTTTGCTCCAGACTTTGGATGGTCCAGCACCAGAATTCTTCTGTGCTATAGGAATTGGCTTGCTGTCATCAGCAACAGCCTTGCCCTTTCCTTTGTTCAGATTTTGAGCAATACCTTAACTCTTAGGTCTCCAAACTTTCTTGATTTTGCTCTTGTTCACAGCTGGTTCAACTTTTCTGTGTTGCAAATGTTTGGGATAACCATGCAATTTGTAACAAAAAGGTTTAATGTGACCCTTTTTACCACAATGATGACAGACCCAAGGTTGATTCTTTCTTTTGTTTCTGTTAAACTTCTGGGAATGCATCTGAGCATGCTTCTGAGGCAGCATCTGAACTTGCTTATGAGGTATCATTTGAGCTGGCTTCTGACCTTGCATCTGTGCTTGTTTCTGAGGTCTCGTCTTTGATGTTCCAACCATAGAATCATGAGTTTGAGTACCAGGAACAAACTGACTAACAGGATTTTTCTCCTTGAGCTTCAGACTCTGATCAACATAACCTAACCCAGTTTTTCCTTGCTTCTGGACATCTAGAATCTCCTCCAACTTATCAATAGCAGAGTTCATCATCCTAACTTGCTTTTTCATCTGATCAAGTTGGGAATTCAGTTGGCTCACTTCATCCTTTAAATCAGAGTTCTATACCAAAAGTTCACTTTTCTCAGCCTCCAGTTGACAAATGGTCTTCTTCTGATCCACTACTTGCTTGCAAACTTCTAAACTTCTGATGTATATATTCTTGTAATTTTCAGCCAGTTCATCATATGAGAGTTTTGCAACTTCAGACACAGATGAGGCTTCAGACTCTAAGTCAGACTCAGAAAATGTCTCAGACTCTGAAAATGCATCAGACTTTGAACTAGCTCCTGAGTTCTGTTTTAACCTTACCATCAGGCCTGTATTAACCTTAGCAGATTCACTCTCAGCATCTTCTTTAGAACCATCATCAGACCATGAAGCAGCTAGACTCTTCTTCTTCTGCTTCTTAAGAAAAGTAGGACATTCTGTCTTGATATGTCCAAAGCCCTCACACTCAAAGCACTGAACACCTTGTGATTGTTTACTATTTTCTTCAGTCTTGGCCCTTTTTAAATCATTATGAGGCTTGCTATTGTAAAACCTGATGTTCTGACCCTTGGATTTTGACTTTCTATCAACAAGCTTCAAAATCTTATCAAACTGTTTCCCCATCACCCAAAGTGCTTCTGATAAATCATTATCATCCTCATCTGGTTCTTGTTGATCATCAGCTTTAGAGTTTACAGCAAGAGCTATTCCTTTCCCTTTCTTCTCAGGCTGTTTGCAAAAAGCACTTTCAAAATTCAAAAGGGATCCAATTAGCTCCTCAACCTTCATAGTGGTAATATCATGGGCTTCTTCTATTGCTGTAACCTTCATATCAAACCTTCTGGGCAGGGACCTGAGGATTTTTCTGACTAATTTCTCATCTGTCATCTTTTCCCCTAGAGAATCAAAGGAATTGGCCATGTCCAGCACATTCATGTAGAAATCCTGAATAGATTCATCTTCCATCATCTTCAGGTTCTCAAACTTTGTTGTGAGAAGTTGAAGTCTGGATAGCTTAACCTTAGGGGTTCCTTCATGAGTGGTTTTTAGAATTTCCCAAGCATCTTTTGCCACAGTACACTGCTTGATGAGTCTGAACATGTTCTGATCCACTCCATTGAAAATTGCATTCAGAGCCTTTGAGTTCCCATGAGACAGGTCATCCTCAGCTTTGGTCCATTCTTCTTCAGGTTTCAAAACTGCAGTTTTATTTCCATCTTTGTCTATAACCACAGGATGATCCCAGCCTTTGATCACAGCCTTCCAAGTTTTGCTGTCAATGGATTTTAGGAATGCACACATCCTTGATTTCCAGTACTCATAATTGCTGCCATCAAGTAGGGGTGGTCTGTTGACAGGGCCTCCTTCTCTCTCCATAAAGCCAGACATAAATACCTCTGAATCTCACCCAAATTACAGGCAGGGTGCCTGCTCTGATGCCAATTGAAATTTCTGGCTTAGCAACTGGTAAGGAGGTTAAACTGATTCTGATTAAAACTAGTTCTGAACCTAACAGGTTCTGAACTTGAAACTTAGCACAATTTCAATCACAGTTATGCAGCAGAATTAAAAAGTGCAGAAATAAAAGAACACAAGGTTTGTTAACCCAGTTCGGAGTAAACACCTCCTACTCTGGGGGATACCAATCCAGGAAGGAAATCCACTATTGGAATTAACCCTTAAGACTCAGACACTGACCACCCAGTTCCTATCCTAAGCAATCAACTTCCACCTAGTCAGACTTCTACCCACGCATGAGTATTAGAGTCCACTAACTTCCTATTTAAGCAACATCCCAGCTACTTGAACAACTTGAACTAAACCCAGTTCTTAAACAAAACTACCCAGTTTTTGAAGAACACACTTCAAAACAAAAACTTCATTCTTGCTTAAAAGCTTTGAATGAATTACAACTCAATTAAACCTAAACCAACTCAAAACATATGAGTGGTGCACAAAACAAAGCTTAAAAAGCTTACACAAACTAAGACTCAATTCTCTGATTTTTTTCTCTCTAAATCATGTCTCTTGAATAGCAGCAAAGCACTCCTTATATAGTCTTCAGCAAGCAACATTAATCTGAATTAAATCTTCTCAAATAGATATGTTTCTGAATTATGCAAGGCTTAAAAAGGAAACATATAAATCTTCAATGTATCTGCAAAAGATTCCTTCAGGAAATACGATCTTCATAAAATATGAGCCAATCTTCTGAATTAGATTTGTTTATGAATTATGAATGATCTAATAAGGAAACAAATAAACCTGCAATGTATATTTATAAAGATTCTGCAGAAAAATATGAACTTCATAAAACTGAACCAAATCTTCATAAAATCTTCACCAAATCAACCAGCAATCTAGAAGCAATATGCGAAGATAAATCCTTGATAAATCTCGCCAAGATTCGCGCCAAAATAACTTGTAAAAATGCAGCTTCTGAAGAAGTCAACAAAAGTCAACGCGGGCATCAAACTCACATTTCAGCTTCTGAAGGATTTTTCAGCTTCTGAACAGCTTCAAATCAAGTTTCTTGCAACTGAAGACTTGTTCTAAATAAGGAGATGCATCTATTCAACACATTGGATTTGCCAAAACATGCAGCCAACTACAAAATACTCAACATATATATATATATATATATATATATATATATATATATATATATATATATATATATATATATAAGTCATGATACAAAGCCAAATCCAATCAAAATAGATTGGCTATTAGGGCTTACTCCAACAATCTTTATGGTCCTCTTTGGTTAGTTCTGAAAGGATATGGCTTCCTTTGCACTTTTGGTCTGACATTCTGAGATTTAAAAGGTTTTGTATAAACTGGTTTAGTATCTTTTGAAATTTCATAAACACAACCTTTTGAGAATTTGAGTCTGAATTTTTCAGAGTCTGAGACTTGCTTTTCTTGGGTTCTGATCTTTTCAGACTCTGAACCTTTTCAGTTTTAGAATCTGATTTTCTCATAATCTTAGACTTAGAACCTTTTAGTTTAGACTTTGGCAAAGTTTTAGATTCTTCCTTCATCTTTCCCTTAGGTTCAGAAGTTTTGGATTCTGAGTTGTTCAGAACTTCAGGATCAGCAGTCTCAGTTTCTGGTAATTTCTGTTTCTTAGAAATCTCAGATGCAGATACAAAACACACCTTAGTGTCTTTCATAATATCTCCAGAACAGGATGGAATGTTTGTTTCTTTGGAATGATTGAATGGATCATTTTGAAACCAATACCTTCTCCTCTGTTTCTGTTAATATTATAAATCATAGAAGAAACTTTACTCATGTTGATTCCAGTTAAGATGAACTTCTGAAGTGCAATTTCTCGCTCATTTGGAATTTCATCAGGTTTCTTATAAGCCATTTCTCTTAAATCTCTTACTTCTTCATTAATCTCATTGATATGATTATGAAGTTGAAGATTTTCATCAGACAACAAGTTATTTTTCTTTTTCAAGGATTTTAATTGAATTAACTTGCTTCTGAGATGGTTCATAAGATCTTTAACTGTATCAACAAGTTCAGAATGTGTAAGTTCAGAATATACCTCATCTTCATCTTCAGAGTCTGAACCTGACTCTGTATCAGAAGATACTATTGCCACTAGAGCTAGGTTAGCTTCCTCTTCATCATTCTTATCAGATTCAAATTCATTATCAAGATCATCCCATGTTGTCATAAGACTTTTCTTGAGCTTGTTTCTGAAGTTGCTTGATTTTGAGTTGGACTTCTTGGATTTCTCCTTTGATTTGTCCTTCTGTAGCTCAGGACATTCAGCTATGAAATGACCAGTCTTCTTGTACTTGTAGCAACCCTTCTGATCTTCCTTCTTGGAACCAGATCCTTTGAAGTTACTTCTCCTATTATAGAACTTCTTTTGTCTTTTCATCAAGTACTGAAATCTTTTAGAAAGCATTGCTAGCTCCTCAGCTTCTGAATCTTCTTCAGAACTTCCCTCAGGAGATTCTTCATTAGATTCTATAGCTTTTAGAGCTTTTGATGACTTTCCTTTAGATTTCAGTGCTATAGACTTAGACTTTCTAACAGATTTATCTTCATTGAGTCCTAATTCATGCACTTTAAGAGAGCTTATAAGATCTTCAATACTTAGAGTATTTAGATCTTTAGCTTCCTCAATAGCAGTCACTTTAGGTCTCCATTTAGACGGCTGACTTCTGAGAATCTTGTTCACATGATCAGCACTTGAGTAACTCTATTTCAGAATTTGAAGTCCAGAAACCAGAGTCTGAAATCTTGAGAACATAGTCTCAATGTTTTCATCCTCCTTCATTCTAAACAGCTCATACTGCTGAACCAGAAGATTTGCTTTTGCTTCTCTAACCTTCTTGTTTCCTTCATAGTTAGAGCAGAGAGAGGTGAAGATGACTTTAGCTGTTGATTTATCACTTAGCTTTAGATACTCATTGTGAGGTAGAGAGTCCACAATGATACCTCTTACATTGTGATGCTTTCTGTAGATCTTTCTTTCAGCATCAGTAAGGCTTCTTCTATTAATAGCTACTCCTTCTTCATCAACTGGTATAGTTATACCATCTTCAATGATATCCCAAAGGCTATCATATATTCCAATGATATGACTATACATCTTTCTTTTCCACCATGAAAATTTTTCAGGGTCATCAGTAAACATAGGAGGTCTATGGTGTAAATGTGATTGCTTGTCATCTGTTTTATAATCATATGATACAGAAGCACCACCACTTCTTTGAGAGGATTCACCAGAATCATCAGAAGACATGTTTTTCTCAGGATCTTGACTGACTCACTGTTAGGTGATTGAAAGTGAGAAAAAACCGGAGCTCTGATACCAACTGAAGGTGAGAAAAAACACAAGAAGGGGGGGTTGAGTTGTGTTGGCCTTTTTCTTTCTCAAAAACTTAGGTTAGTTCAGAGTTAGGTTGCAGCGGATATAAAGTAAATGAGAGAGAGAGAGAGAGAAAGAGAGAGAGAGAGAGAAGGACACCAGCAATTATCCTGGTTCTTTCCACAACCCGGAAGTAGTCCAGTCCCCTTGTCACTTACAAGAGATTTTTCACTATAATCACCAAGATTACAAATTGCTCAAGCACAAAGCAAGAGACTTCCTATGCTCAAACACAAAGTAAGAGACTTCCAATTGCTCAAACACAAAGTAAGAGACTTCCTATGCTCAAACACAAAGTAAGAGACTTTCTATGCTCAAACACAAAGTAAGAGACTTCCAATTGCTCAAACACAAAGTAAGAGACTTTCTATGCTCAAACACAAAGTAAGAGACTTCTGATTGCTCAAGCACACAAGCAAGAGACTTCGAATCAAACAGATTTACAAAAGAATATGTTTGAGTTGAACACTTGATATACTATCAGTGGTGTTCACAGAATACAACACAGATTTAGACTCTATACTTAAGAAATTCTAAGATAAGAAAGTTTGTAAGAATTTCTAAGTTATTGATGACTTTCGAATTTGGCAGAGTATATGCGCTTTCAAAATTGCAGAGTCTCGTTCTTCCTTCTTCAAATCTTCAGTCCTTTATAGAGGAATAAAGAGCCGTTGAGAAGATCTCGGGTCATCAATAGAGTCGTTGGAAATTGAAGCTTCATCCACGTTAATTTCATCCATGAAATGGATTGCGTGTTTCGTCCAGGGAGACAACGTTGCAGAGAGCGGTTCTGACTTCTGAGGATGTTGCAGACGTCTTGTCGTACTATGTATTGTTGACAGTGACAACAGTTGACTTCTGAGTTTCCTTCAGACTTCAGACTCCCAGTCTTCATACGCTGATCCTCAAACGCTGATTCTCAGACACTGTTCATCAGACGCTGACCTTCAGACGCTGTTCATCAGACACTGACCTTCAGACGTTGTTCATCAGACTCTGACCTTCAGACGCTGACCTTCAGACACTGTTCATCAGACGCTGACCTTCAGACGTTGATCTTCAGATGCTGATCCTCAGACGCTGATTGTCTTCAAACTTGCAACACAAGCTTCAATATTTTCCTTTGCTCTTAACTTGTTCTTTCGGAACCACTATTAGATACATAATTTTTAGCGTATGGTCCTGCACACTTAGAACAAGCATTAACATATCCAATTTTCTTTTTAACACTTTATTATCATCAAAACTCAAAAGGGACTTGTTCATACATTTTGTTCCAACAGAAAAGGGGGAACTACTATAAATCTCGGTGTCATTTCTCTTCTCTTTCCTCTTTAATTTTGTTTAATTGTGTATATGCTTGTTGGATAAATTGTTAGAATATATTTGAATGTGATCTTGTTTTTAACTTGTTAAACTTGACTTAATTCATTGAATTAGGTTTTTCTCTTAATTCACTTTGATCACATTTGGATTCAATCCATGTCAATTTATCAAACACATATACCTTGTGTTCATTAGTATAATTGTTTAATTGCTCTTAGGTTTGGTTTGAGATTTGTTTAGTTTTGTACATTGTGTGAGAATTATCAATCATAGATTGTATTAAGATTTGACTTTGAATCTCTCAATTCTTAGTGAATCATATTATTCATTACATTGTCTTATTACTTTTGCCATTGCCATTGTTTCAAGCATAAATTCAATTAGTCAACTTTGTTTTCAAAACTCTCTTTCGCTAAAAACTCAATAAACTTTTAAAACGATATTCACCTCCCCTCCCCCCCTCTAGCGCGTATTACCTTGCCATATAAACAAACACTGATTATATTTCAATTCCTTAATAATAATCAGCATATTAACGGTGTCGAAAGCTTTGAAAGGATGATTGCAGTAGGAGGGATGAGAAAAAAGGAGTGCACGTGCGTTGAGGAAAAAAGTTCACGTGCAGCATAGCTTTAAAAGTTGAACTCAATCAGAGTTGTTGAGTTTAATCTAACGGATATTAATTGCTCCTCTCATCTCTCAAAATAACTAATGCTCTCATTTGATACACCTCCTATTATATATATATATATACTCTCAATGCCTCAACATGCTTAACACATGTTCTCCTCAGCCTCTCCAAACTTACATCATATACATTCACTTAATCTCTCTTTACAACTTTAAGAAGATTAAAGGCGTTTGCAATAGTATGGTAATAAGTGATTTGAATATGATTTAACTTTATTTAGTTTTAAGGTCTCTCGATACAATTTGGAGAGCTAGGTCTAAATATATGTTTAAGAGTTTGAAGTGTAAACTTATTTGCAAGAGATATTGATCTGATAGGTACTTTGGAGAAAGTAGATTATATTTGAGTGTAATCTCTTAAGTCTTGAAGTTATGAAATGATATGTATTTATAGATGAATAAATACTTCATAATATTGGGAGCAAGATAGGATATTGTTGTTCACTTGCTTCTTCATTTTTTTGTTAGACCTTTAGAGAGTTGGGGAGCAAGGAATGGTGTAGATTTTGTCCTTACTTTCTCTGGTTTGTACTTCAAAGTCTTGGAGAACAAGTAAGAGTGTATTTGATCTTTGTTCTAGTATTTGATGACTGATTTGAACATTTTTTTATGGTTAATATGTTCAACCTTTCTATATATGACTGATCTGAACATTTGTTCTGATGTTCAATCTAAACCTTTGTTTTCATGGCTTTATATGAAGAAAACAATCTTGATATCTTAAACTGAACCACTATTTTGATGTATTAATGTGATCATTTTAAGAACATGATCTTTGTGTTCCTTTGAGGTTTTTAATATATGTATTATGTTTTCCTTTTGTCCATGTAAATTTGATTACTAGGGTTGCATTGAGCTACTAACAACGTTTAAACGTTCTTTCCTATTAGACCTACATTATTTGTCATTTTCAGTTTACTATTTTCCCTAAGTGTGTCTCTATATGTATGCAAATGATATTTGGACAACCTATTTTTAGCTCTCAATATATCTAGATTATGAAACAATATATCGCCTTCATATTAGACTCGGAATCGTTTGTTGGACATGATTGTGAGCTATGTTTTTGTATAAGATGGGTATGTTTTCAACCTCGTACACATCCATGAGGATCACCAAATAGCTATAACGGATACTAGCACAACATAAGCGCCATTGACTTTAGAACAAGACCAATATAATGTTAGATATTTCTTGCTATCACATGACCAATTTTAAAGAACAATCTTAAATTTACCAATGTTTCTAACCATTTTAGGGTTTAACAATTCATTAACATTAAAGCAGTAATTTCTTTAGCTGAATTGTATCACTAGGTGAGTGTTCAACTTTTCCACTCTCTTATCGATAATCTTCATACATATTTCCTTCTATTTTCGATTGGATGTTAATATTGCTTCCAGTTATCACCCCCTCTTTGTAAATTGTTAATCATCTTATAGTAGGTTGATTGAATCTTTGATGATGGAAGATTTTTTGTACCCTTGAACGCCATGATAATGGATTTTGTATGGTTAACTTTCATATAAATCCAAAGTCGATCTTGAATGCATGAGTATATTTTTCATGTGGGATAATTTCAATCCACCTCAAGAAATATAAGTCAGTCATGCCAACTTAACTATATTAATGCTTGAGTGATGCTTCCTTTAATGCATATCTTTAATACATAGAAGGAAAACAATTTCAGATATGTTGTGAATAAAGAAGGAAAACATCGACTGGCTGAAGATCTAACTACATATTTTCTAGTTAATTTTAGGCTCTTTTAATCGAATTGTGCCTATCTAAAATTAATCATATGTTGGCCTGGGGTGTCACACGTGATTTCAAAGTTTTGAAAAAGAATTTCTAAATGTTCATCATCTCACATTTGACTAGAGTAAAAGGAAGTATGTTGTTGTTCCTGTCTTAAGCAATTAAACAACTTCTAGTAAGAGTCCTGTTGTATTTTTCATACAATCATGTCCTAACAATTTGAACAATTGATATGAAAAATGCAAACCCACTAATGCGTGGTTGGAAACCCTAGAAAACCCCTCGCACAGTGTTATCATCTCAGGCTTCCAGTGTCTACATATTTATGATGGTGCCGAGCATTAAAGTTTCTTTAGTCATGACCTATTTTGGAAGGTCATGGTAATACATCTTCTGGTTCATGTATATTTGTTCAATATCTTTTTCTTGTCTTAGCAACACCTTTCTATAGTACTTTGTGCAGTTAAATTTTTATTTGATATGTGCAATTAACACTGTCACTTGTGTTGATTGATAGCTTTTCAATGGTGACTTGATGTTTTCATATATCACGTCAAAGTTCAGTTTACGATAACCCAGTGACATAGAGGTGTGTGTGCATGTATGAGGCCCACTAGTATGTCCAATTTCCTATTTCTTGTTCTTCTTAGGAATTAAATCTCTGCAGTGAAACAAGCATCAATATTCCACACATTCAATAACACACCTTATGAGATTAGGATGCACCTTTATATAATCTACTGTGTGTTTTATATGTAAGTCTTTGATTGAATCACTAAGTGGCACACAAGCCTGCTATGAAAGGTACAATAAATAGAAGTCAAAATTTTGTTTGTATGAGTATAATATATATATCTATATCAACAATTTGAAAATAATCGGGAGTATTAGAAAATTCACGAATTTTTGTGGGTCATGTGTTAAAGATAAATGACTTGTCACATGAGTTTGAAGGTGTTCTTTTGTTGAAGACAACTATTAGGGTTGAGATTGGTAGGGTTGTGTGATTATGGTATCTTTGTTGGTCACATGTTTCTAATTTCTGTTGATTCCTTGATCGGTTGGTTTGGGGGTAAGGTGCAAGCCAACTAAGATTGTGTTGATGAATGTATTTTGTGTATTTACTATTTTTGGTAAGTTTGTGTTCATTAATATTGGTATCGTGGATGCTACTTCTTTTTTGTTTCACATGTGTAATTTGTTGTCTATTTCGTGAAAGGTACAATAAACAGTAGTCGAAATATGGTTTGTATGAGTAGAATATATGAATGTGTGAGTGTGTGTCAGCAATTTGAAAATAATCGGGAGTATTGGAAAATTTACGAACTTTTATGTGGGTCGTGTGTTAAAGATAAATGACATATCACATGAGTTTGAAGGCGTTTTTTGTTGAAGATGACTATTAGGGTTGAGATTGGTAGGATTGTGTAATTTATGGTATCTTTGTTGGTCACATGTTTCTAATTTGTGTTGATCCCTTGATCGGGATGGGTTGGTTTGGGTTGTGGGTAAGGTGATGCATGTATTTGTGTATTTACTATTTTTGGTAAGTTTGTGTTTATGTTATTAATATAGGTGTTGTGGATGTGACTTCTTGTTTGTTTAACATGTGTAATTTGTTGCCTATATCGTGAGTTATGTGTGATGTGTAGATGTAAATGTAGATGAAGATGACGCTAGAGCTGGAAAATAATCAATGCAAAGAATAACTAAATAACAACTACTACCGTAAGATAAATATTCAATATCTCAAATTTTGAAGAAAAAAAATTATATTTGAGTATTTTTTTACCAAATTATATTTGAGTGATTTAAGTAGATTAATTTAATGAAAGTAATCTATAACATCTATAATATAGAATAAAGAAAACTTAAAAATTAACTATCGACTTATATCATATTTATTTATGTACAAATTTATTCTTAGTTGTTTTTTAAGTTTAAGTTTTTATTTAAAAGCACACCACATAAATATTAAAAACTGAAATTTAGATAACTTATGATAACATATATATTATGAAACTAAGAAGATTATTTTTTGTATACATATATTTTAAATAAAGAGAACTTCGTCTTGTAAGTACAACTTAGTTGATAGTTGTAAAGATAATAATATGTAGGGGTCGGGATTCAAACCACAATTCCTTACTTTTCACACTTAAATGTCTGAATCCATATCGTAGGCTACTTGACCAGAAAAATAAAGAATGAAGAGAACTTCAGAATAACCATCAATTTTGATCATACTTTTTATGTTCAATTTTGTTTTTAGTTCCTTTTTAAATTTGAATTTTAAAGTATACCACATAAATATTAAAACTGGAATTTAAATAATTTCTGATAATATATATTTTAGTAAACTAAAAAGATTATTTTTTATAAACATCAAAAATTTAAAATGAGACGATATCTGCAATCACTTTAGACTTAACGCGCGGTAGGAACTCATCTGTCATATTCTTACCACATTCTCCTAGGCTACTTCAATTTTTGTTACCGCTGAATTTCGCGGCTTGAAGTGGAAACAAATATTTGTGGATGTAGTAAGTAGTATACCATGGATTCAGAGGAGACGAAACGGATGGTAGAAGCAATATTTCAAACTTGTAATATGGAAGACGGAGGAAACTGGAGTAGTCGTTGACTCTGTTTGAGTTCACCTGTATCAGTAGTACTATCTCAACATAGGAACAATTTTATACGAAGCCTTGTATGATCATAACCCTGTCATACCCCAATTTTTGACCTAAAATTCTTTTTTACTCATCTTTTTTAGTTCGGAATTTTTCGTCGTCTCAGACGAAATTTCGACAGGGAGGTATTTTAAAATACCTCATTTTTTTATTTCGTTCGGGTCCGTCTTTTTGTTTGTTTTTATGATTCTTTTTATTTCATTGTTATCTTTATTCCTTTAAATGTTTTTTATTTCTTTTAACATCTTTATTTTCTTTTCTATTTATTTTATTAGTTTCTTTTTATTTTTTTAAATTGGTGGAGAAGACTTTTTGCTCAGTTTTAATTTGTCTTTAATTTGGCATTTAATTTGGTAGAGGAGACTTTTTGGTCAGACTTAATTTTGTTTTTTAAGTTGTTATTTATTGGTTGTTATGGCCACTTATTTTGGTCAACTTGTGTCTTATTGAGTACGAGTGGTAGCAATTAGGATTAAAAGGGGGAATTTTCAGTCAGAAAGGGGGGGGGAATGAATCAGTAACAGATTTTTCCAACACAGAAAAACACACGGCAAACACACAAGAAACATCATAACACAAACACCTCCTCCCTCATCCCAAATCCGCACAACCACACCTCCACTCTTCCCTCACACAACCAAAACACTAACTCACGTTCCTTTCCCTCCTCCCTAATCACAACACAACCTCCAACTCACCCATCAGCAGCCAAACCACTACAAGCCTGCCTAAACCACGCAAAAAAGACCAGCCGCTCCCATAACATTACATAGCCGTGCATCCCCTCCTTAATCTCAACCCTCACGCCTCCTCCTCCATACCCTCACCACACCTAATACGGCCACAAAACAATCACTCACGCCTCCTCCCTAAATCAAACTCGTCCTCTCCCAACCCCCCTAACCCACCTCACTCACGCTCCTCCCAACAATCAACCCACAACAACCGCAACTCACCTTCCCTCAAAAAGTCCTACCCCAAATACGGCCTCCCTCCTCTACCAACACAACAACCACAATCAGCCTACCACACTCCCCAGGCCGCACACCATACCACCACCATATCAACCATTCCAAACCGTACGGCACAACCCAGCCAAACCCACAACCCCAACAATCCGTACGCCCACTAATCACACCCAAAATCGCACATAGACCCATATCACCTCCTCCCCACAACCTTCCATAACCATCTTGGCCTTGATGGGTTTGTGTTCATTTTCGGATTTGGCCGTGTAAGAAACAAGAGAGTAGAGAGATGGAGAGAAGAGAAGAAAATAGAGAGAGAAGGAAAAAATGAAATGAAAGAAAAATCAGCTTTTTAAAAACATATAGCCTAAGCCCATTCCCCAAATCCTGCGGCCCATCTGCACTCTTTTTCTCTTATTTCTGAATTTCTTGTTCCTACTTTCTGCACCCCCATCCCCTGCTACTGCACCCCCCTTCCTTTTTTTATTTCTTTTTATTTATTTTTACCATTTCTTGCACTTATTTTTTTTAACTTTTATTTAGTGTCATGCATTTTATTGCTTTTAATTTTTTTAACACATCATGCATTTTATTTTATTTTATTATTTTCATTTTATCTCATGCATTTTTCACTTTATTTTTAGCATATTTACTCATCCTTAGTGTATTTGTTTTTTTTATTTTTATTTATTATTTTGTCATCTTTTAGAATGTATTTAGGTGCAAATGTAAATATAAATGAGAATATGCACCGACACCCACACTCTATTTATTTTGCTTTATGCCTTTTATTTTTATTTTATTTTGCTTTACAAACAAAAAATACAAAAATATTAGTTTAGTTTAATTTCAAAAGGGTTTCGTGGTGATCCAACGTCACCACGGAATTTCCTCGCGTTTAGCTTTTTTAGTCTTAGTTTATTGAAAACAAAAAAACAAAAACATGCAAATATTCAAAAATCCCAAAAAAATCTTTTCTTAATAAACCTTGATTTTCAATCAAGTGTCCGTTTTTTTCTTTTATTTTCTTTAAAAAATCATTAATCCACTTTAATTACACTTTAATCCTTTTTAAAATAAAAAACACAAACCAACCCCATTTTGCCATTTGGCTTTATTTTTAAAACTTTTTTTTAAAACCAATAAAAAACACAAAACAAATCAACCGTCATTTTTACCCCGAACTACGAGGTTTTGATCCCTCACGGGTACGTAGGCAGAGGACCTTGTCCTTCCAAATCATAAAAAACATTTTTATTTTTTCTTCTCACTATTCTAATTCACTCTTTCCTTTTTTAAAAAAATAAATAAGCAAGTTATAGCCAAAATAAATAAATAAAATCAAGAGGTTCTCGTAGAGTACTACGAACGTTTAGGGTGCTAACACCTTCCCTAAACGTAACTAACCCCCGAACCCTAATCTTTTAAAATTGTGGTAATTTAGAACTTTTTTCCACCTTTCTTTTAAAAAATTAAAAGTTCAGTCGTGAATTAAAATTAGTGAGTCAACGCTAATCAATAGCTTGATCTCCGAAAATCACCGCGACAGAAATGGCGACTTCACTGGGGACAATCGAGGGTTGAGCCTAACTTGAATTTATTTAAATATTTTGCGCTATAACTTGCTTAAAATAAAAATAAGAAGTGTAAATATGTGAATATGTGTTTTTTTCCTTTTACGTGAGTGGTGAGATAAGTCCTACACCCGGACTTGAGGGAAACATAAGATAGGATGGTGGTATAATCAAAGTGGCTTTCCGAGGGTAAATTTCGGATGTGACACATGTGATAACCCCGCTCAATGGAGGGATCTTGGAAGTATTATTATGTTGGCATGAGTAAGTCGTGCCCGGCATTGATATTTTCAAGTGACCTATGAAGTTGAGGACCTTTAGTTACCTTTAACCCATCTTGGCCTTTTAGGACGTAGTGCGGTGGCTAACCAAGAGTAATCTTGAATTAGTTGATACGCGATACTACACTCAAACGAGACTTTCTTACAAGTATTCTTGGACCGGGAGTCAATCTCGTAACCCGATGATATTTGGAAGGGGTTGAGGACTTTGGGAACTTGGTAGAACCCGTGATACAGGTACAAATGAAACCATAGTCCTTACCAAATGGCGTGTTTACCCTTTACTCCAACCTTATGGACTTAACCTCACCATGTTTTCTCCGTTTCTTTAGCATAACCATGCATGCATGCATCCATGCATAAACTCATTTTTTTCATCCAATTATCGAAGGACTTAAACAAGTTTTTTAAACATCATAGAGGAGCACTAGGAAGTACACCTCCGAGAGCCCTGATTTGTTGAATTTAAGGAAGTTAGGAGTCTTTAGATTTTTTTAAAAAAAATCTAGCTTCCACTAAAGGACTTTTGAATTGGTCCCTTGGCTTGGTTTCTAAAAAAGAACTATTTTGTAATGTCTTAATGCTCAAATGAAATATTCAAACCATGATGTTTACAGTTACTTCAACATAGTCCTTCGATAACAAATCTTTCTTCTTTTTTGCATAAGCATAATCATGCATCATATCGCATTCATAGTTTCTCAAAGCCGAGTCTCACGTCTTGTTTTTCCGAAGGTCTATCTGCCTAGTCCAAGAAGGTGGCCCGACGTCCTCAGCATAAACTAATTTACAACACTATGGCTGATCGGAAAAGAATGGAACATTTGGAGCAAGAAAACCAGAACCTCCGGGAAGAGGTGGCCAATCTCCGGGAAGGGATGGAGAAGTTGACCTCCATGATGAATGCTCTGTTGGCTTCCCAAGCCCAGACGTCAGTTCCTCAGCCTGCTGTTACTACTCTTGAGCAGCCAATCTTATCTGCTTTACCAACTTCTACCATACTTGCTCCACCGCCCGGCACGTTTAGAGCTTATCCATGGGGGATGCCATTTCTATCAGACGAGGGTTTTCATCCTACTTCTTTTGGAACCCCAACTCCGGCTATCCAGAAATCAGCTCCAGCCCCAACAAAGGTCTCGGCAACAGTATCAACAACAGCCTCGACAACAGGCTCCCCAGCAGTCCGACAACAGAATCGGGTTCAGCGGATATCCCATTTTGATCCAATCCCCATGGCGTATGCAGAGTTGCTTCCCGCTTTGCTTGATAAAAATCTTGTTCAAACTAGGGCACCTCCTAAGGTACCTGAAAAATTGCCAAGGGGGTATAGACCTCATCTTTCTTGTGCTTTCCATCAAGGGGCACCCGGTCATGACGTTGAGCATTGTTATGCCCTGAAAGCCGAAGTCCAGAAGTTGATCCAGGCCAACATCCTATCCTTCAAAGGGTCGAGTCCCGATGTGCAAGCTAATCTACTACCTGGCCATGGGACCCCATCTGTTAATTTGGTGCAAGATTGCCCAGAAGCTCACCCCGTTGAGGAAGGTGGCAGTGAATTTTGTAACACATGGCAGAGATTACTGCAATTGGGTCACTGTTGACATTTCCTCAGCTACTCATAGGTCCAAGTAATGTGTTTTGTTGTCTTGTCTTTTCAAAAAAATCCTTTCGTTCCGCCCGAG
This sequence comes from Medicago ruthenica, assembly GCA_018208015.1. NCBI lineage: Eukaryota > Viridiplantae > Streptophyta > Magnoliopsida > Fabales > Fabaceae > Medicago > Medicago ruthenica. The sequence goes on along the minus strand of CM031371.1, from coordinate 47,536,357 downwards.
ACGAAAGTGAACTTTTAGGGTTTTTGTTTCATGCGTTCCCATCATCAAATAAGAAGTCGTTTTGTTCCTGACTATGTTTTTTTATTATTCTTAGCTTTTTCTGGAAAATGGTAACACAAAAAACCCAAAAGAAAATATTTTATTTTAAATCAATCTCAAAAGGTCTGCATTTTTCACTCGTTTTCAAAAATCAATCATCAATCATATGTAGACCGAACATCAATAAACCCGTTGAACACTGTAACCCTATGCTCTCTCCCGACTTTGAGTTCCCTGTTCACGAAGCTGAAGAGAAGGAGGATGAACAGATTCCCGAAAAGATCTCTCTATTACTAGAATATAAAAAACATCATTCAGCCTCAGGAAGAAGCACTCGAAATGATTAACTTGGGTTCCGAAGAACTGTCATCACAGTATCCCTGTCCAAATCCCAGATGAGTGGTGCCATCGAGGCTACAAAAAAATCAAACAAAAAACATCAAAAAAGAACAAAAGCAAAAAAAAAGAGAAAGAAAATACATCAAAAAGATGGTGCAGAAGATGGTAACCACTTACAAGGATTTGCATGGGATGTTATCATATGCTTTACATGGATATCGTACTTCAGTGTGTACCTCAACAGGGGCAACCCCCTCTTCTTTAGTGTATGGCATAGAAGCAGTACTCCCTGTGGAGATTGAGATTCCATCAATGAGAGTTTTAATGAAACCCTAAGTTATCAGAGGCTGAATGATGTCAAAACAAATATGATCAGTTCAAACTTGACTGAAGAGAAAGCATGAATGCTTTGTGTCACGGGCAGTCCTCGTGTGCTCCAAGAAGGAGGTTTTGTGCTCAAGAAGATCCAATCTTTTCAAACCGACTCCAGGGGCAAATGGACGCCTAATTATGAAGGCCCATACGTCGTCAAGAGAGCGTTCTCCGGTGGCGCTTTGACTCTTACGACGATGGATGGTGATGAGCTTCCCCGTCCTGTGAACGCTGATGCAGTCAAGAAATACTTTGTCTAAAAAATAAAAGAACAGCTCGGTAAGTCGAAAACCCGAAAGGGCGGCTTAGGCAGAAATGAGCGTCTCGGTGGACTGAAAACCCGAAAGGGCGGTCCAGGCAAAAATTAGAGACATGAAACAGAAAATAATCATCCTGATAGATCGAAAACCCGAAAAGGCGATCTATGCAAAAGTTAAGGATCAAAAGACAAAGTAACTGCATTTGGTCTGATCTTTACTCACTTGGGGCACATTAAATGTCAAGGAAACCCTGAATCTGAAGCATCTAAATGGTGGAATTCAAAGTTGTTAGGGAGAATAACGGTTATTGTGTTCAATGTACCTTCCCCTTATATTTACCATTTTCCAAACTTTGTGAAATCCATGGAGCCACGCCATTGGCAGGCCACCACTCTGTTAAAATGAATTTGAGCCTGTGCCTTTTATTTGGAATTCTCATTTATTCGGTTTATAAAATTTCTTCTATTTTCGATGGTAGTACTTGAAGCAAAACTTTTTTTCAAAATCATAAATCTTTTTATATTTTTGGAAAGCATAAACAACAAACACATTCTCTATGAACTCATGAATAGGTGAAGTATGCGTCAACATCTGTCCTGAGAACGGATAAACTCTGCAGGTTGAACATGGTCAATTGCTTAAAAGAAAAAGAAAGAAGAAAAAAGAAAGAGCTCGGTAAGTCGAAAACCCGAAAGGGCGGCTTAGGCAAAAATGAGCGTCCCGGTGGATCGAAAACCTGAAAGGGCGGTCCAGGCAAAAATTAGGGGCATACAAAAAGAATATATTCCCGGTGGACTGAAAACCCGAAAGGGCGGTCCAAGCAAAATTTAGGGATTCAAAAAAGGAAAAAGAACAAAAAGCATGACCACAGAAGCACCAGGTCCTTCTGCCAGGTTTTTGGATTAGCACGATTCCCCCAGGAAGTGTTTACTCCCCACCAGTTACTGCATATGTCGGGCTTTACCCCATCATTGTTTTGATATGTCCCCAGTGGCATCATCCCCATTGAAGATTGCCGAGTGTTTGTGATGCGACGTCGGGTCACTTTTCATCTTATCCGTCCAATCTTGTATCATACAAGTCAGTCTTTCATACAATCATACAAGTCAGTCTTCCGTACAATCTTACCAGTAAATCCTTCATACAGTCACAAGTTAATCAGACATGCCAGTCATACAAGTCACATCATCATTCATGCATTCATACATTCATGCATATACACATTCATGCATACACAACATGCACATAACATCATGCAATACATGGTTGCATTAGCCACCCTGAGTCTTGTTTTTCATACCAATCGGTCATGAACTTTTTTTTAACTCTCTTTATCCCCAAATGTCATCCCCAGTGTGTCTGGTCCAGAGATGTCATCCTCTTTATGCCAAGCGGCAGTTCTTTAACGAACAGCTTGTGCGTACCTTTATTCCTTGTCGTCAATGGCAGTTCGGCAACAACCCGAACAGTTGGCATCTATCCTTTTTTCCTTGTCGTCAATGGCAGTTCGGCAACAACCCGAACAGTTGGCATCTATCCTTTTTTCCTTGTCGTCAATGGCAGTTCGGCAACAACCCGAACAGTTGGCATTTATCCTTTATTCCTTGTCGTCAGTGGCAGTTCTTTAACGAGTAGCTTGTGCATTTTCCTATCCAGTCTTTTGTCGTCAGTTGACCAGTTCGGCTACATCCCGAGCAGCTAACATTTATCTGTCACCTCCTTTAAGCTATCCATACAACGATAGTAGACGGTGTCTCCTTTTATATTACCTCTTTAAGCTACCCTCACAATGGTAGTAGGTAAAACATGTCACCTCCTTTAAGCTATCCATACAACGATAGTAGACGGTGTCTCCTTTTATATTACCTCTTTAAGCTACCCTCACAATGGTAGTAGGTAAAACATGTCACCTCCTTTAAGCTATCCATACAACGATAGTAGACGGTGTCTCCTTTTATATTACCTCTTTAAGCTACCCTCACAATGGTAGTAGGTAAAAACATGTCACCTCCTTTAAGCTATCCATACAACGATAGTAGACGGTGTCTCCTTTTATATTACCTCTTTAAGCTACCCTCACAATGGTAGTAGGTAAAACATGTCACCTCCTTTAAGCTATCCATACAACGATAGTAGACGGTGTCTCCTTTTATCTTACCTCTTTTAAGCTATCAATACACGATAAGTAGGTAATACATGTCATCTGTCTGTTTAAGCTGTCATCTCTGTTGATAGTAGACAACTCCTTCCCCAGTGAAATCATGTTATTCCCCAGTGGAGTCGGATCCCTTGCTTTAACAAACTCGGGTATCCTTTTGTGTTGTTTACCCCCAGTCGGGTCAGCTTCGCCGTCTTGCATTTGCATTTGCATCACGAGCATCTCACATTTTTTTCTTTTTAGGTCCAAAATTGGCGTACTCTGTATTTAAGTCCCTTCGACCCGTCGAATCCAAGATTTTCTCTTCAGATCTCCGGACGAAGAGACTTAAATAGGGGCATCTGTCATACCCCAATTTTTGACCTAAAATTCTTTTTTACTCATCTTTTTTAGTTCGGAATTTTTCGTCGTCTCAGACGAAATTTCGACAGGGAGGTATTTTAAAATACCTCATTTTTTTATTTCGTTCGGGTCCGTCTTTTTGTTTGTTTTTATGATTCTTTTTATTTCATTGTTATCTTTATTCCTTTAAATGTTTTTTATTTCTTTTAACATCTTTATTTTCTTTTCTATTTATTTTATTAGTTTCTTTTTTATTTTTTTAAATTGGTGGAGAAGACTTTTTGCTCAGTTTTAATTTGTCTTTAATTTGGCATTTAATTTGGTAGAGGAGACTTTTTGGTCAGACTTAATTTTGTTTTTTAAGTTGTTATTTATTGGTTGTTATGGCCACTTATTTTGGTCAACTTGTGTCTTATTGAGTACGAGTGGTAGCAATTAGGATTAAAAGGGGGAATTTTCAGTCAGAAAGGGGGGGGGAATGAATCAGTAACAGATTTTTCCAACACAGAAAAACACACGGCAAACACACAAGAAACATCATAACACAAACACCTCCTCCCTCATCCCAAATCCGCACAACCACACCTCCACTCTTCCCTCACACAACCAAAACACTAACTCACGTTCCTTTCCCTCCTCCCTAATCACAACACAACCTCCAACTCACCCCATCAGCAGCCAAACCACTACAAGCCTGCCTAAACCACGCAAAAAAGACCAGCCGCTCCCATAACATTACATAGCCGTGCATCCCCTCCTTAATCTCAACCCTCACGCCTCCTCCTCCATACCCTCACCACACCTAATACGGCCACAAAACAATCACTCACGCCTCCTCCCTAAATCAAACTCGTCCTCTCCCAACCCCCCCTAACCCACCTCACTCACGCTCCTCCCAACAATCAACCCACAACAACCGCAACTCACCTTCCCTCAAAAAGTTCCTACCCCAAATACGGCCTCCCTCCTCTACCAACACAACAACCACAATCAGCCTACCACACTCCCCAGGCCGCACACCATACCACCACCATATCAACCATTCCAAACCGTACGGCACAACCCAGCCAAACCCACAACCCCAACAATCCGTACGCCCACTAATCACACCCAAAATCGCACATAGACCCATATCACCTCCTCCCCACAACCTTCCATAACCATCTTGGCCTTGATGGGTTTGTGTTCATTTTCGGATTTGGCCGTGTAAGAAACAAGAGAGTAGAGAGATGGAGAGAAGAGAAGAAATAGAGAGAGAAGGAAAAAATGAAATGAAAGAAAAATCAGCTTTTTAAAAACATATAGCCTAAGCCCATTCCCCAAATCCTGCGGCCCATCTGCACTCTTTTTCTCTTATTTCTGAATTTCTTGTTCCTACTTTCTGCACCCCCATCCCCTGCTACTGCACCCCCCCTTCCTTTTTTTATTTCTTTTTATTTATTTTTACCATTTCTTGCACTTATTTTTTTTAACTTTTATTTAGTGTCATGCATTTTATTGCTTTTAATTTTTTTAACACATCATGCATTTTATTTTATTTTATTATTTTCATTTTATCTCATGCATTTTTCACTTTATTTTTAGCATATTTACTCATCCTTAGTGTATTTGTTTTTTTTATTTTTATTTATTATTTTGTCATCTTTTAGAATGTATTTAGGTGCAAATGTAAATATAAATGAGAATATGCACCGACACCCACACTCTATTTATTTTGCTTTATGCCTTTTATTTTTATTTTATTTTGCTTTACAAACAAAAAATACAAAAATATTAGTTTAGTTTAATTTCAAAAGGGTTTCGTGGTGATCCAACGTCACCACGGAATTTCCTCGCGTTTAGCTTTTTTAGTCTTAGTTTATTGAAAACAAAAAACAAAAACATGCAAATATTCAAAAATCCCAAAAAAATCTTTCTTAATAAACCTTGATTTTCAATCAAGTGTCCGTTTTTTTCTTTTATTTTCTTTAAAAAATCATTAATCCACTTTAATTACACTTTAATCCTTTTTAAAATAAAAAACACAAACCAACCCATTTTGCCATTTGGCTTTTATTTTTAAAACTTTTTTTAAAACCAATAAAAAACACAAAACAATCAACCGTCATTTTTACCCCGAACTACGAGGTTTTGATCCCTCACGGGTACGTAGGCAGAGGACCTTGTCCTTCCAAATCATAAAAAACATTTTTATTTTTTCTTCTCACTATTCTAATTCACTCTTTCCTTTTTTAAAAAATAATAAGCAAGTTATAGCCAAAATAAATAAATAAAATCAAGAGGTTCTCGTAGAGTACTACGAACGTTTAGGGTGCTAACACCTTCCCTAAACGTAACTAACCCCCGAACCCTAATCTTTTAAAATTGTGGTAATTTAGAACTTTTTTCCACCTTTCTTTTAAAAAATTAAAAGTTCAGTCGTGAATTAAAATTAGTGAGTCAACGCTAATCAATAGCTTGATCTCCGAAAATCACCGCGACAGAAATGGCGACTTCACTGGGGACAATCGAGGGTTGAGCCTAACTTGAATTTATTTAAATATTTTGCGCTATAACTTGCCTAAAATAAAAATAAGAAGTGTAAATATGTGAATATGTGTTTTTTCCTTTTACGTGAGTGGTGAGATAAGTCCTACACCCGGACTTGAGGGAAACATAAGATAGGATGGTGGTATAATCAAAGTGGCTTTCCGAGGGTAAATTTCGGATGTGACACATGTGATAACCCCGCTCAATGGAGGGATCTTGGAAGTATTATTATGTTTGGCATGAGTAAGTCGTGCCCGGCATTGATATTTTCAAGTGACCTATGAAGTTGAGGACCTTTAGTTACCTTTAACCCATCTTGGCCTTTTAGGACGTAGTGCGGTGGCTAACCAAGAGTAATCTTGAATTAGTTGATACGCGATACTACACTCAAACGAGACTTTCTTACAAGTATTCTTGGACCGGGAGTCAATCTCGTAACCCGATGATATTTGGAAGGGGTTGAGGACTTTGGGAACTTGGTAGAACCCGTGATACAGGTACAAATGAAACCATAGTCCTTACCAAATGGCGTGTTTACCCTTTACTCCAACCTTATGGACTTAACCTCACCATGTTTTCTCCGTTTCTTTAGCATAACCATGCATGCATGCATCCATGCATAAACTCATTTTTTTCATCCAATTATCGAAGGACTTAAACAAGTTTTTTAAACATCATAGAGGAGCACTAGGAAGTACACCTCCGAGAGCCCTGATTTGTTGAATTTAAGGAAGTTAGGAGTCTTTAGATTTTTTTAAAAAAAATCTAGCTTCCACTAAAGGACTTTTGAATTGGTCCCTTGGCTTGGTTTCTAAAAAAGAACTATTTTGTAATGTCTTAATGCTCAAATGAAATATTCAAACCATGATGTTTACAGTTACTTCAACATAGTCCTTCGATAACAAATCTTTCTTCTTTTTTGCATAAGCATAATCATGCATCATATCGCATTCATAGTTTCTCAAAGCCGAGTCTCACGTCTTGTTTTTCCGAAGGTCTATCTGCCTAGTCCAAGAAGGTGGCCCGACGTCCTCAGCATAAACTAATTTACAACACTATGGCTGATCGGAAAAGAATGGAACATTTGGAGCAAGAAAACCAGAACCTCCGGGAAGAGGTGGCCAATCTCCGGGAAGGGATGGAGAAGTTGACCTCCATGATGAATGCTCTGTTGGCTTCCCAAGCCCAGACGTCAGTTCCTCAGCCTGCTGTTACTACTCTTGAGCAGCCAATCTTATCTGCTTTACCAACTTCTACCATACTTGCTCCACCGCCCGGCACGTTTAGAGCTTATCCATGGGGGATGCCATTTCTATCAGACGAGGGTTTTCATCCTACTTCTTTTGGAACCCCAACTCCGGCTATCCAGAAATCAGCTCCAGCCCCAACAAAGGTCTCGGCAACAGTATCAACAACAGCCTCGACAACAGGCTCCCCAGCAGTCCGACAACAGAATCGGGTTCAGCGGATATCCCATTTTGATCCAATTCCCCATGGCGTATGCAGAGTTGCTTCCCGCTTTGCTTGATAAAAATCTTGTTCAAACTAGGGCACCTCCTAAGGTACCTGAAAAATTGCCAAGGGGGGTATAGACCTCATCTTTCTTGTGCTTTCCATCAAGGGGCACCCGGTCATGACGTTGAGCATTGTTATGCCCTGAAAGCCGAAGTCCAGAAGTTGATCCAGGCCAACATCCTATCCTTCAAAGGGTCGAGTCCCGATGTGCAAGCTAATCTACTACCTGGCCATGGGACCCCATCTGTTAATTGGTGCAAGATTGCCCAGAAGCTCACCCCGTTGAGGAAGGTGGCAGTGAATTTTGTAACACATGGCAGAGATTACTGCAATTGGGTCACTGTTGACATTTCCTCAGCTACTCATAGGTCCAAGTAATGTGTTTTGTTGTCTTGTCTTTTCAAAAAATCCTTTCGTTCCGCCCGAGACGAAAGTGAACTTTTAGGGTTTTTGTTTCATGCGTTCCCATCATCAAATAAGAAGTCGTTTTGTTCCTGACTATGTTTTTTTATTATTCTTAGCTTTTTCTGGAAAATGGTAACACAAAAACCCAAAAGAAAATATTTTATTTTAAATCAATCTCAAAAGGTCTGCATTTTTCACTCGTTTTCAAAAATCAATCATCAATCATATGTAGACTCGAACATCAATAAACCCGTTGAACACTTGTAACCCTATGCTCTCTCCCGACTTTGAGTTCCCTGTTCACGAAGCTGAAGAGAAGGAGGATGAACAGATTCCCGAAAAGATCTCTCTATTACTAGAATATAAAAAACATCATTCAGCCTCAGGAAGAAGCACTCGAAATGATTAACTTGGGTTCCGAAGAACTGTCATCACAGTATCCCTGTCCAAATCCCAGATGAGTGGTGCCATCGAGGCTACAAAAAAATCAAACAAAAAACATCAAAAAGAACAAAAGCAAAAAAAAAAGAGAAAGAAAATACATCAAAAAGATGGTGCAGAAGATGGTAACCACTTACAAGGATTTGCATGGGATGTTATCATATGCTTTACATGGATATCGTACTTCAGTGTGTACCTCAACAGGGGCAACCCCCTCTTCTTTAGTGTATGGCATAGAAGCAGTTACTCCCTGTGGAGATTGAGATTCCATCAATGAGAGTTTTAATGAAACCCTAAGTTATCAGAGGCTGAATGATGTCAAAACAAATATGATCAGTTCAAACTTGACTGAAGAGAAAGCATGAATGCTTGTGTCACGGGCAGTCCTCGTGTGCTCCAAGAAGGAGGTTTTGTGCTCAAGAAGATCCAATCTTTTCAAACCGACTCCAGGGGCAAATGGACGCCTAATTATGAAGGCCCATACGTCGTCAAGAGAGCGTTCTCCGGTGGCGCTTTGACTCTTACGACGATGGATGGTGATGAGCTTCCCCGTCCTGTGAACGCTGATGCAGTCAAGAAATACTTTGTCTAAAAAATAAAAGAACAGCTCGGTAAGTCGAAAACCCGAAAGGGCGGCTTAGGCAGAAATGAGCGTCTCGGTGGACTGAAAACCCGAAAGGGCGGTCCAGGCAAAAATTAGAGACATGAAACAGAAAATAATCATCCTGATAGATCGAAAACCCGAAAAGGCGATCTATGCAAAAGTTAAGGATCAAAAGACAAAGTAACTGCATTTGGTCTGATCTTTACTCACTTGGGGCACATTAAATGTCAAGGAAACCCTGAATCTGAAGCATCTAAATGGTGGAATTCAAAGTTGTTAGGGAGAATAACGGTTATTGTGTTCAATGTACCTTCCCCTTATATTTACCATTTTCCAAACTTTGTGAAATCCATGGAGCCACGCCATTGGCAGGCCACCACTCTGTTAAAATGAATTTGAGCCTGTGCCTTTTATTTGGAATTCTCATTTATTCGGTTTATAAAATTTCTTCTATTTTCGATGGTAGTACTTGAAGCAAAACTTTTTTTCAAAATCATAAATCTTTTTATATTTTTGGAAAGCATAAACAACAAACACATTCTCTATGAACTCATGAATAGGTGAAGTATGCGTCAACATCTGTCCTGAGAACGGATAAACTCTGCAGGTTGAACATGGTCAATTGCTTAAAAGAAAAAGAAAGAAGAAAAAAGAAAAGAGCTCGGTAAGTCGAAAACCCGAAAGGGCGGCTTAGGCAAAAATGAGCGTCCCGGTGGATCGAAAACCTGAAAGGGCGGTCCAGGCAAAAATTAGGGGCATACAAAAAGAATATATTCCCGGTGGACTGAAAACCCGAAAGGGCGGTCCAAGCAAAATTTAGGGATTCAAAAAAGGAAAAAGAACAAAAAGCATGACCACAGAAGCACCAGGTCCTTCTGCCAGGTTTTTGGATTAGCACGATTCCCCCAGGAAGTGTTTACTCCCCACCAGTTACTGCATATGTCGGGCTTACCCCATCATTGTTTTGATATGTCCCCAGTGGCATCATCCCCATTGAAGATTGCCGAGTGTTTGTGATGCGACGTCGGGTCACTTTTCATCTTATCCGTCCAATCTTGTATCATACAAGTCAGTCTTTCATACAATCATACAAGTCAGTCTTCCGTACAATCTTACCAGTAAATCCTTCATACAGTCACAAGTTAATCAGACATGCCAGTCATACAAGTCACATCATCATTCATGCATTCATACATTCATGCATATACACATTCATGCATACACAACATGCACATAACATCATGCAATACATGGTTGCATTAGCCACCCTGAGTCTTGTTTTTCATACCAATCGGTCATGAACTTTTTTTTTTTAACTCTCTTTATCCCCAAATGTCATCCCCAGTGTGTCTGGTCCAGAGATGTCATCCTCTTTATGCCAAGCGGCAGTTCTTTAACGAACAGCTTGTGCGTACCTTTATTCCTTGTCGTCAATGGCAGTTCGGCAACAACCCGAACAGTTGGCATCTATCCTTTTTTCCTTGTCGTCAATGGCAGTTCGGCAACAACCCGAACAGGTTGGCCATTCTATCCTTTTTTCCTTGTCGTCAATGGCAGTTCGGCAACAACCCGAACAGTTGGCATTTATCCTTTATTCCTTGTCGTCAGTGGCAGTTCTTTAACGAGTAGCTTGTGCATTTTCCTATCCAGTCTTTTGTCGTCAGTTGACCAGTTCGGCTACATCCCGAGCAGCTAACATTTATCTGTCACCTCCTTAAGCTATCCATACAACCGATAGTAGACGGTGTCTCCTTTTATATTACCTCTTTTAAGCTACCCTCACAATGGTAGTAGGTAAAACATGTCACCTCCTTTAAGCTATCCATTACAACGATAGTAGACGGTTGTCTCCTTTTATATTTACCTCTTTAAGCTACCCTCACAATGGTAGTAGGTAAAACATGTCACCTCCTTTAAGCTATCCATACAACGATAGTAGACGGTGTCTCCTTTTATATTACCTCTTTAAGCTACCCCTCACAATGGTAGTAGGTAAAACATGTCCACCTCCTTTAAGCTATCCATACAACGATAGTAGACGGTGTCTCCTTTTATATTACCTCTTTAAGCTACCCTCACAATGGTAGTAGGTAAAACATGTCACCTCCTTTAAGCTATCCATACAACGATAGTAGACGGTGTCTCCTTTTATATTACCTCTTTTTTAAGCTATCAATACACGATAAGTAGGTAATACATGTCATCTGTCTGTTTTAAGCTGTCATCTCTGTTGATAGTAGACAACTCCTTCCCCAGTGAAATCATGTATTCCCCAGTGGAGTCGGATCCCTTGCTTAACAAACTCGGGTATCCTTTGTGTTGTTTTACCCCCAGTCGGGTCAGCTTCGCGTCTTGCATTTGCATTTGCATCACGAGCATCTCACATTTTTTTTCTTTTTAGGTCCAAAAATTGGCCGTACTCTGTATTTAAGTCCTTCGACCCGTCGAATCCAAGATTTTCTCTTCAGATCTCCGGACGAAGAGACTTAAATAGGGGCATCTGTCATACCCAATTTTTGACCTAAATTCTTTTTTACTCATCTTTTTTAGTTCGGAATTTTTCGTCGTCTCAGACGAAATTTCGACAGGGAGGTATTTTAAAATACCTCATTTTTTTATTTCGTTCGGGTCCGTCTTTTTGTTTGTTTTTATGATTCTTTTTATTTCATTGTTATCTTTATTCCTTTAAATGTTTTTTATTTCTTTTAACATCTTTATTTTCTTTTCTATTTATTTTATTAGTTTCTTTTTTATTTTTTTAAATTGGTGGAGAAGACTTTTTGCTCAGTTTTAATTTGTCTTTAATTTGGCATTTAATTTGGTAGAGGAGACTTTTTGGTCAGACTTAATTTTGTTTTTTAAGTTGTTATTTATTGGTTGTTATGGCCACTTATTTTGGTCAACTTGTGTCTTATTGAGTACGAGTGGTAGCAATTAGGATTAAAAGGGGGAATTTTCAGTCAGAAAGGGGGGGGGAATGAATCAGTAACAGATTTTTCCAACACAGAAAAACACACGGCAAACACACAAGAAACATCATAACACAAACACCTCCTCCCTCATCCCAAATCCGCACAACCACACCTCCACTCTTCCCTCACACAACCAAAACACTAACTCACGTTCCTTTCCCTCCTCCCTAATCACAACACAACCTCCAACTCACCCATCAGCAGCCAAACCACTACAAGCCCTGCCTAAACCACGCAAAAAAGACCAGCCGCTCCCATAACATTACATAGCCGTGCATCCCCTCCTTAATCTCAACCCTCACGCCTCCTCCTCCATACCCTCACCACACCTAATACGGCCACAAAACAATCACTCACGCCTCCTCCCTAAATCAAACTCGTCCTCTCCCAACCCCCCTAACCCACCTCACTCACGCTCCTCCCAACAATCAACCCACAACAACCGCAACTCACCTTCCCTCAAAAAGTCCTACCCCAAATACGGCCTCCCTCCTCTACCAACACAACAACCACAATCAGCCTACCACACTCCCCAGGCCGCACACCATACCACCACCATATCAACCATTCCAAACCGTACGGCACAACCCAGCCAAACCCACAACCCCAACAATCCGTACGCCCACTAATCACACCCAAAATCGCACATAGACCCATATCACCTCCTCCCCACAACCTTCCATAACCATCTTGGCCTTGATGGGTTTGTGTTCATTTTCGGATTTGGCCGTGTAAGAAACAAGAGAGTAGAGAGATGGAGAGAAGAGAAGAAAATAGAGAGAGAAGGGAAAAATGAAATGAAAGAAAAATCAGTTTTTTCCAAACATATAGCCTGAGCCCATTCCCCAAATCCTGCGGCCCATCTGCACTCTTTTTCTCTTATTTCTGAATTTCTTGTTCCTACTTTCTGCACCCCCCTTCCTTTTTTTATTTCTTTTTATTTATTTTTACCATTTCTTGCACTTATTTTTTTTAACTTTTATTTAGTGTCATGCATTTTATTGCTTTTAATTTTTTAACACATCATGCATTTTATTTTATTTTATTATTTTCATTTTATCTCATGCATTTTTCACTTTATTTTTAGCATATTTACTCATCCTTAGTGCATTTGTTTTTTTTTATTTATTATTTTGTCATCTTTTAGAATGTATTTAGGTGCAAATGTAAATATTAATGAGAATATGCACCGACACCCACACTCTATTTATTTTGCTTTATGCCTTTTATTTTATTTTATTTTGCTTTACAAACAAAAAATACAAAAATATTAGTTTAGTTTAATTTCAAAAGGGTTTCGTGGTGATCCAACGTCACCACGGAATTTCCTCGCGTTTAGCTTTTTTAGTCTTAGTTTATTGAAAACAAAAAAACAAAAACATGCAAATATTCAAAAATCCCAAAAAAATCTTTTCTTAATAAACCTTGATTTTCAATCAAGTGTCCGTTTTTTTCTTTTATTTTCTTTAAAAAATCATTAATCCACTTTAATTACACTTTAATCCTTTTTAAAATAAAAAACACAAACCAACCCCATTTTGCCATTTGGCTTTTATTTTTAAAACTTTTTTTAAAACCAATAAAAAACACAAAACAAATCAACCGTCATTTTTACCCCGAACTACGAGGTTTTGATCCCTCACGGGTACGTAGGCAGAGGACCTTGTCCTTCCAAATCATAAAAAACATTTTTATTTTTTCTTCTCACTATTCTAATTCACTCTTTCCTTTTTTAAAAAAATAAATAAGCAAGTTATAGCCAAAATAAATAAATAAAATCAAGAGGTTCTCGTAGAGTACTACGAACGTTTAGGGTGCTAACACCTTCCCTAAACGTAACTAACCCCCGAACCCTAATCTTTTAAAATTGTGGTAATTTAGAACTTTTTTCCACCTTTCTTTTAAAAAATTAAAAGTTCAGTCGTGAATTAAAATTAGTGAGTCAACGCTAATCAATAGCTTGATCTCCGAAAATCACCGCGACAGAAATGGCGACTTCACTGGGGACAATCGAGGGTTGAGCCTAACTTGAATTTATTTAAATATTTTGCGCTATAACTTGCCTAAAATAAAAATAAGAAGTGTAAATATGTGAATATGTGTTTTTTCCTTTTACGTGAGTGGTGAGATAAGTCCTACACCCGGACTTGAGGGAAACATAAGATAGGATGGTGGTATAATCAAAGTGGCTTTCCGAGGGTAAATTTCGGATGTGACACATGTGATAACCCCGCTCAATGGAGGGATCTTGGAAGTATTATTATGTTGGCATGAGTAAGTCGTGCCCGGCATTGATATTTTCAAGTGACCTATGAAGTTGAGGACCTTTAGTTACCTTTAACCCATCTTGGCCTTTTAGGACGTAGTGCGGTGGCTAACCAAGAGTAATCTTGAATTAGTTGATACGCGATACTACACTCAAACGAGACTTTCTTACAAGTATTCTTGGACCGGGAGTCAATCTCGTAACCCGATGATATTTGGAAGGGGTTGAGGACTTTGGGAACTTGGTAGAACCCGTGATACAGGTACAAATGAAACCATAGTCCTTACCAAATGGCGTGTTTACCCTTTACTCCAACCTTATGGACTTAACCTCACCATGTTTTCTCCGTTTCTTTAGCATAACCATGCATGCATGCATCCATGCATAAACTCATTTTTTTCATCCAATTATCGAAGGACTTAAACAAGTTTTTTAAACATCATAGAGGAGCACTAGGAAGTACACCTCCGAGAGCCCTGATTTGTTGAATTTAAGGAAGTTAGGAGTCTTTAGATTTTTTTAAAAAAAATCTAGCTTCCACTAAAGGACTTTTGAATTGGTCCCTTGGCTTGGTTTCTAAAAAAGAACTATTTTGTAATGTCTTAATGCTCAAATGAAATATTCAAACCATGATGTTTACAGTTACTTCAACATAGTCCTTCGATAACAAATCTTTCTTCTTTTTTGCATAAGCATAATCATGCATCATATCGCATTCATAGTTTCTCAAAGCCGAGTCTCACGTCTTGTTTTTCCGAAGGTCTATCTGCCTAGTCCAAGAAGGTGGCCCGACGTCCTCAGCATAAACTAATTTACAACACTATGGCTGATCGGAAAAGAATGGAACATTTGGAGCAAGAAAACCAGAACCTCCGGGAAGAGGTGGCCAATCTCCGGGAAGGGATGGAGAAGTTGACCTCCATGATGAATGCTCTGTTGGCTTCCCAAGCCCAGACGTCAGTTCCTCAGCCTGCTGTTACTACTCTTGAGCAGCCAATCTTATCTGCTTTACCAACTTCTACCATACTTGCTCCACCGCCCGGCACGTTTAGAGCTTATCCATGGGGGATGCCATTTCTATCAGACGAGGGTTTTCATCCTACTTCTTTTGGAACCCCAACTCCGGCTATCCAGAAATCAGCTCCAGCCCCAACAAAGGTCTCGGCAACAGTATCAACAACAGCCTCGACAACAGGCTCCCCAGCAGTCCGACAACAGAATCGGGTTCAGCGGATATCCCATTTTGATCCAATCCCCATGGCGTATGCAGAGTTGCTTCCCGCTTTGCTTGATAAAAATCTTGTTCAAACTAGGGCACCTCCTAAGGTACCTGAAAAATTGCCAAGGGGGTATAGACCTCATCTTTCTTGTGCTTTCCATCAAGGGGCACCCGGTCATGACGTTGAGCATTGTTATGCCCTGAAAGCCGAAGTCCAGAAGTTGATCCAGGCCAACATCCTATCCTTCAAAGGGTCGAGTCCCGATGTGCAAGCTAATCTACTACCTGGCCATGGGACCCCATCTGTTAATTTGGTGCAAGATTGCCCAGAAGCTCACCCCGTTGAGGAAGGTGGCAGTGAATTTTGTAACACATGGCAGAGATTACTGCAATTGGGTCACTGTTGACATTTCCTCAGCTACTCATAGGTCCAAGTAATGTGTTTTGTTGTCTTGTCTTTTCAAAAAAATCCTTTCGTTCCGCCCGAGACGAAAGTGAACTTTTAGGGTTTTTGTTTCATGCGTTCCCATCATCAAATAAGAAGTCGTTTTGTTCCTGACTATGTTTTTTTATTATTCTTAGCTTTTTCTGGAAAATGGTAACACAAAAAACCCAAAAGAAAATATTTTATTTTAAATCAATCTCAAAAGGTCTGCATTTTTCACTCGTTTTCAAAAATCAATCATCAATCATATGTAGACCGAACATCAATAAACCCGTTGAACACTGTAACCCTATGCTCTCTCCCGACTTTGAGTTCCCTGTTCACGAAGCTGAAGAGAAGGAGGATGAACAGATTCCCGAAAAGATCTCTCTATTACTAGAATATAAAAAACATCATTCAGCCTCAGGAAGAAGCACTCGAAATGATTAACTTGGGTTCCGAAGAACTGTCATCACAGTATCCCTGTCCAAATCCCAGATGAGTGGTGCCATCGAGGCTACAAAAAAATCAAACAAAAAACATCAAAAAAGAACAAAAGCAAAAAAAAAAGAGAAAGAAAATACATCAAAAAGATGGTGCAGAAGATGGTAACCACTTACAAGGATTTGCATGGGATGTTATCATATGCTTTACATGGATATCGTACTTCAGTGTGTACCTCAACAGGGGCAACCCCCTCTTCTTTAGTGTATGGCATAGAAGCAGTACTCCCTGTGGAGATTGAGATTCCATCAATGAGAGTTTTAATGAAACCCTAAGTTATCAGAGGCTGAATGATGTCAAAACAAATATGATCAGTTCAAACTTGACTGAAGAGAAAGCATGAATGCTTTGTGTCACGGGCAGTCCTCGTGTGCTCCAAGAAGGAGGTTTTGTGCTCAAGAAGATCCAATCTTTTCAAACCGACTCCAGGGGCAAATGGACGCCTAATTATGAAGGCCCATACGTCGTCAAGAGAGCGTTCTCCGGTGGCGCTTTGACTCTTACGACGATGGATGGTGATGAGCTTCCCCGTCCTGTGAACGCTGATGCAGTCAAGAAATACTTTGTCTAAAAAATAAAAGAACAGCTCGGTAAGTCGAAAACCCGAAAGGGCGGCTTAGGCAGAAATGAGCGTCTCGGTGGACTGAAAACCCGAAAGGGCGGTCCAGGCAAAAATTAGAGACATGAAACAGAAAATAATCATCCTGATAGATCGAAAACCCGAAAAGGCGATCTATGCAAAAGTTAAGGATCAAAAGACAAAGTAACTGCATTTGGTCTGATCTTTACTCACTTGGGGCACATTAAATGTCAAGGAAACCCTGAATCTGAAGCATCTAAATGGTGGAATTCAAAGTTGTTAGGGAGAATAACGGTTATTGTGTTCAATGTACCTTCCCCTTATATTTACCATTTTCCAAACTTTGTGAAATCCATGGAGCCACGCCATTGGCAGGCCACCACTCTGTTAAAATGAATTTGAGCCTGTGCCTTTTATTTGGAATTCTCATTTATTCGGTTTATAAAATTTCTTCTATTTTCGATGGTAGTACTTGAAGCAAAACTTTTTTTCAAAATCATAAATCTTTTTATATTTTTGGAAAGCATAAACAACAAACACATTCTCTATGAACTCATGAATAGGTGAAGTATGCGTCAACATCTGTCCTGAGAACGGATAAACTCTGCAGGTTGAACATGGTCAATTGCTTAAAAGAAAAAGAAAGAAGAAAAAAGAAAAGAGCTCGGTAAGTCGAAAACCCGAAAGGGCGGCTTAGGCAAAAATGAGCGTCCCGGTGGATCGAAAACCTGAAAGGGCGGTCCAGGCAAAAATTAGGGGCATACAAAAAGAATATATTCCCGGTGGACTGAAAACCCGAAAGGGCGGTCCAAGCAAAATTTAGGGATTCAAAAAAGGAAAAAGAACAAAAAGCATGACCACAGAAGCACCAGGTCCTTCTGCCAGGTTTTTGGATTAGCACGATTCCCCCAGGAAGTGTTTACTCCCCACCAGTTACTGCATATGTCGGGCTTTACCCCATCATTGTTTTGATATGTCCCCAGTGGCATCATCCCCATTGAAGATTGCCGAGTGTTTGTGATGCGACGTCGGGTCACTTTTCATCTTATCCGTCCAATCTTGTATCATACAAGTCAGTCTTTCATACAATCATACAAGTCAGTCTTCCGTACAATCTTACCAGTAAATCCTTCATACAGTCACAAGTTAATCAGACATGCCAGTCATACAAGTCACATCATCATTCATGCATTCATACATTCATGCATATACACATTCATGCATACACAACATGCACATAACATCATGCAATACATGGTTGCATTAGCCACCCTGAGTCTTGTTTTTCATACCAATCGGTCATGAACTTTTTTTTTTTAACTCTCTTTATCCCCAAATGTCATCCCCAGTGTGTCTGGTCCAGAGATGTCATCCTCTTTATGCCAAGCGGCAGTTCTTTAACGAACAGCTTGTGCGTACCTTTATTCCTTGTCGTCAATGGCAGTTCGGCAACAACCCGAACAGTTGGCATCTATCCTTTTTTCCTTGTCGTCAATGGCAGTTCGGCAACAACCCGAACAGTTGGCATCTATCCTTTTTTCCTTGTCGTCAATGGCAGTTCGGCAACAACCCGAACAGTTGGCATTTATCCTTTATTCCTTGTCGTCAGTGGCAGTTCTTTAACGAGTAGCTTGTGCATTTTCCTATCCAGTCTTTTGTCGTCAGTTGACCAGTTCGGCTACATCCCGAGCAGCTAACATTTATCTGTCACCTCCTTTAAGCTATCCATACAACGATAGTAGACGGTGTCTCCTTTTATATTACCTCTTTAAGCTACCCTCACAATGGTAGTAGGTAAAACATGTCACCTCCTTTAAGCTATCCATACAACGATAGTAGACGGTGTCTCCTTTTATATTACCTCTTTAAGCTACCCTCACAATGGTAGTAGGTAAAACATGTCACCTCCTTTAAGCTATCCATACAACGATAGTAGACGGTGTCTCCTTTTATATTACCTCTTTAAGCTACCCTCACAATGGTAGTAGGTAAAACATGTCACCTCCTTTAAGCTATCCATACAACGATAGTAGACGGTGTCTCCTTTTATATTACCTCTTTAAGCTACCCTCACAATGGTAGTAGGTAAAACATGTCACCTCCTTTAAGCTATCCATACAACGATAGTAGACGGTGTCTCCTTTTATATTACCTCTTTTAAGCTATCAATACACGATAAGTAGGTAATACATGTCATCTGTCTGTTTTAAGCTGTCATCTCTGTTGATAGTAGACAACTCCTTCCCCAGTGAAATCATGTTATTCCCCAGTGGAGTCGGATCCCTTGCTTTAACAAACTCGGGTATCCTTTTGTGTTGTTTTACCCCCAGTCGGGTCAGCTTCGCCGTCTTGCATTTGCATTTGCATCACGAGCATCTCACATTTTTTTCTTTTTAGGTCCAAAATTGGCGTACTCTGTATTTAAGTCCCTTCGACCCGTCGAATCCAAGATTTTCTCTTCAGATCTCCGGACGAAGAGACTTAAATAGGGGCATCTGTCATACCCCAATTTTTGACCTAAAATTCTTTTTTACTCATCTTTTTTAGTTCGGAATTTTTCGTCGTCTCAGACGAAATTTCGACAGGGAGGTATTTTAAAATACCTCATTTTTTTATTTCGTTCGGGTCCGTCTTTTTGTTTGTTTTTATGATTCTTTTTATTTCATTGTTATCTTTATTCCTTTAAATGTTTTTTATTTCTTTTAACATCTTTATTTTCTTTTCTATTTATTTTATTAGTTTCTTTTTTATTTTTTTAAATTGGTGGAGAAGACTTTTTGCTCAGTTTTAATTTGTCTTTAATTTGGCATTTAATTTGGTAGAGGAGACTTTTTGGTCAGACTTAATTTTGTTTTTTAAGTTGTTATTTATTGGTTGTTATGGCCACTTATTTTGGTCAACTTGTGTCTTATTGAGTACGAGTGGTAGCAATTAGGATTAAAAGGGGGAATTTTCAGTCAGAAAGGGGGGGGGAATGAATCAGTAACAGATTTTTCCAACACAGAAAAACACACGGCAAACACACAAGAAACATCATAACACAAACACCTCCTCCCTCATCCCAAATCCGCACAACCACACCTCCACTCTTCCCTCACACAACCAAAACACTAACTCACGTTCCTTTCCCTCCTCCCTAATCACAACACAACCTCCAACTCACCCATCAGCAGCCAAACCACTACAAGCCTGCCTAAACCACGCAAAAAAGACCAGCCGCTCCCATAACATTACATAGCCGTGCATCCCCTCCTTAATCTCAACCCTCACGCCTCCTCCTCCATACCCTCACCACACCTAATACGGCCACAAAACAATCACTCACGCCTCCTCCCTAAATCAAACTCGTCCTCTCCCAACCCCCCTAACCCACCTCACTCACGCTCCTCCCAACAATCAACCCACAACAACCGCAACTCACCTTCCCTCAAAAAGTCCTACCCCAAATACGGCCTCCCTCCTCTACCAACACAACAACCACAATCAGCCTACCACACTCCCCAGGCCGCACACCATACCACCACCATATCAACCATTCCAAACCGTACGGCACAACCCAGCCAAACCCACAACCCCAACAATCCGTACGCCCACTAATCACACCCAAAATCGCACATAGACCCATATCACCTCCTCCCCACAACCTTCCATAACCATCTTGGCCTTGATGGGTTTGTGTTCATTTTCGGATTTGGCCGTGTAAGAAACAAGAGAGTAGAGAGATGGAGAGAAGAGAAGAAAATAGAGAGAGAAGGAAAAAATGAAATGAAAGAAAAATCAGCTTTTTAAAAACATATAGCCTAAGCCCATTCCCCAAATCCTGCGGCCCATCTGCACTCTTTTTCTCTTATTTCTGAATTTCTTGTTCCTACTTTCTGCACCCCCATCCCCTGCTACTGCACCCCCCTTCCTTTTTTATTTCTTTTTATTTATTTTTACCATTTCTTGCACTTATTTTTTTTAACTTTTATTTAGTGTCATGCATTTTATTGCTTTTAATTTTTTTAACACATCATGCATTTTATTTTATTTTATTATTTTCATTTTATCTCATGCATTTTTCACTTTATTTTTAGCATATTTACTCATCCTTAGTGTATTTGTTTTTTTTATTTTTATTTATTATTTTGTCATCTTTTAGAATGTATTTAGGTGCAAATGTAAATATAAATGAGAATATGCACCGACACCCACACTCTATTTATTTTGCTTTATGCCTTTTATTTTTATTTTATTTTGCTTTACAAACAAAAAATACAAAAATATTAGTTTAGTTTAATTTCAAAAGGGTTTCGTGGTGATCCAACGTCACCACGGAATTTCCTCGCGTTTAGCTTTTTTAGTCTTAGTTTATTGAAAACAAAAAAACAAAAACATGCAAATATTCAAAAATCCCAAAAAAATCTTTTCTTAATAAACCTTGATTTTCAATCAAGTGTCCGTTTTTTTCTTTTATTTTCTTTAAAAAATCATTAATCCACTTTAATTACACTTTAATCCTTTTTAAAATAAAAAACACAAACCAACCCCATTTTGCCATTTGGCTTTTATTTTTAAAACTTTTTTTAAAACCAATAAAAACACAAAACAAATCAACCGTCATTTTTACCCCGAACTACGAGGTTTTGATCCCTCACGGGTACGTAGGCAGAGGACCTTGTCCTTCCAAATCATAAAAAACATTTTTATTTTTTCTTCTCACTATTCTAATTCACTCTTTCCTTTTTTAAAAAAATAAATAAGCAAGTTATAGCCAAAATAAATAAATAAAATCAAGAGGTTCTCGTAGAGTACTACGAACGTTTAGGGTGCTAACACCTTCCCTAAACGTAACTAACCCCCGAACCCTAATCTTTTAAAATTGTGGTAATTTAGAACTTTTTTCCACCTTTCTTTTAAAAAATTAAAAGTTCAGTCGTGAATTAAAATTAGTGAGTCAACGCTAATCAATAGCTTGATCTCCGAAAATCACCGCGACAAACCCCGTCGTGTGGGACAAAATACAGAGATAGGAATTTATTGGAATAAGCTGTGGTGCGAGAGATGACTTGAAGAGTAAGAATATTCAAAGAAGGTAAGATCGGCACGATGTTGGCAGAAGAGTTATGCAGATAATGAAGGTGACTTTTAGAATTTAGTAAAGTATTTAATTATGAGTAACCCTAAGTTAGATTTACTTGAAGCGTAGCTCAAAGTTTATCGGACGTATTGGTTCAATCAGCCTTGCCTTCCGCCATGTCTGAATTATAAGATGTACTCCAAGTCTCTCAGTTAAGAAAATTCATACCCAATCCTTTTCAGCCTATAGAATTGGAAACCATAGCCCTGAAATCAGTTTTAGTCTTTCAGCTTGAGCCGACTTGTATGGATGATCGAGGTGTCAGGTCCTTAAGTAGCAATGGAATACCAATTATCGGATTTGAGTGGGAAGAATCAGTTAATGGTGAATGTTTGTTGACAGCTAAAATCGAAAGTAATGGAGGATTACCTCTGAATCCTAACAGGTAGGTTTCTAAATTTCGAGTAAGAAATTTTCTTAAGGGGGGTAGAGTGTAATATTTCGCTTAATTTCTACCAATCTGCAATGTCACTTAAGACGAGTCTGAGGAAAATCTTTTAATAAAGGACATTAAAGTAATTGTGACCTATGTATATATAAGTGAAAACAGCACTTATTTCTCATTTTCCTCATTCATTTCTGCCTTACATCAGAACTTCACTCCCTCCACATACTCTCTGCTCCATCACAGTCTCTCACTTTCTCAAGCACCATCCACCAAAACTCAACCAAACTAAGAGAAAATCAACATACAAACCCTATCATGAGATCCTAAGCTGACATTGATACACATTGCAAGTTTTAATTCCTTCTCCTCCTCCCTTTTCCCTCTCAACCGAACCTTTTCTCATCCTTTTGTTACTTGGAGATTTTGGAAGTTTAAGCTTTTGTCCGGCTTTGCATGTGATCTAAGGATGATGATTATGTTTTGATTGGTGTTCAGAAGCAAGAAGCATAAGTGTAAGTAGAAGTTGGAAACTAGGGTTTCGTGTTTGGAGGAAACTTAAGCTATTACAAGGATGGATTTAAGTTGCTGTATGGAATAGACTTAAGTTGTAGCTTACGGGTTTGAATTTTTAATTTCATTTTTGGAGCAGAGGAATAGCAAGAGGTGTTTAAGTTGGACTTTGGGTTGTTTATGAGCAAGAATTAAAAGATTAGTACAAGGATTGAGGCAATTGCTGGAGCTTAAGCTGTTCAAAGTGGCCAGAAGTGATTTTCGTTAGTTCCTCATAGTTAGAACCCACCTTGAGATTATTTAATCATTTATGTGTGACGAAATAATGATTTTTAGACTAACATAATCAATTCTAGGTTTCCCCCATGTTAATGCACACATTAGGGCTTGTTTGGTATGGAAAAGTTGTTTTCTCGCTTATGGTAATCGATTACCATCCTTGGGTAATTGATTACCACTCTCTGTCAGCACCAAAAATGAACTTTTGTCTATGGTAATTGATTACCACACTCTGATAATCGGTTACATGCTGCAAAAAACTGCTTTTAATGGTTAGAAACTGACAAGAAACATGGTAATCGATTACCATGACATGATAATCGATTACCAACACCAGAAACTTCAAAATTAGTTTTTAAATGATGGGAAACGAATGCATACATTTGGTAATCGTTTACTACTCAATTTTCCATACGAGACGAACCTAATAAGCATTGCATTAACACGAGTGTTGGTATATTACTTCAAACGTATGTTCGGTAAATTATGACAAGAACCTAATAAGATAAGTTATGCAGTATAAGAAATATACACAACATAATGTATTTAGATAATATTCCAGATATGATGTGTCCTTCGAGGCTCCAGATTATGTTGGATGAGATTCTCCCTAGTTGTAAATCCACACACACGTAAGTATAAGTTAAGTTGTGTCCTTCGAGGCTCCAGATTATGATGGATGGGATTTCCCCGCAAAGGAAATCTACACGACGACAAGAGGAGCCCGGTGTTAGCCTGATATGATAGGAATTTTCACCGGTTATGTTATGGGGGTGTTCTGGGGTTACTTCACCCAACCATCCCGTAAATGAACTCAGATAATATTGTTTGTCACACGCCAACTTAATGAGATATAAATATGAAAATATGATGTGTTTATGACATGACTTATGATAGTATACAGTTAGGGATCCTAGTTTTCCCCAAATTGCTACGATATGCAGAATAGAACAGTAGACCTTAGATCATGTTTATGTACAGACAGATGGTGATCATAGGTTCCCCGAGATTGCCTATAACCTAGGATAAGTGGAACTCACTGAGGCATCATGTCTCACCCCAATCCCTTTATTTTATTTCAGATCAGCAGGTTATTTGTGGCAAGGGAAGATAGACATGAAGCTGAATGACTTACCCTCATATGAACGTGTTGTAATGATTTAGATAATTCTTTATACTTTCAGATATGTATCAGATATATGTATTTGACGGATGTTATGAGTTATCAGGTGTGCAGACTTGTATTGATGTTATTTTCATTCAGCCGAAATTCTGTTCTAAATTTTTAATGTATCCAATACTATATTTAATGCTTATGCTAAATATTCTAGATAAATTTAGTATGTGCGTTACATTTGGTATCAGAGTTTAGTTCTCCTTTAATTTTTGTACCCCTATTTGACATCTATGTAAGGCAAAGCATGATTGGATATACATCATCTCTTTAATTTTTATTAGTATTTTTACGCCAAGTGTGGCATATGAGGCTGGGTTGGGTGTATGACTCGGGGGTGGGTGTCTACATATCGGTATCATTAAAGCATGGAAAACCATAAGGATATAATAGCATATGAAAATGTTTAGTGTACACCTTGTGTGGATGCATATACACATTGAAATGGAAAAAAAATTGAGTGATGTGATAGATTCATGATTTAATAAGAAGAGAGATGTAAAAATAAAATAAGATGTTAAATAAATGTATAAAAAAAAGTAGGTTGTTCAAATATAATGGTCCAATAACATAAATGCAAGAGTCTTTTTTTTCAGTAAGAGAAATGATATTTGTACAACTATTGTCAACATTTTGACAACTATCTTTTATACTCACATTAGTTCTTATTGTCTCTCTTTCTTATTCTCTATTGTTTTTAACAAATCAAAAAAGAGAAAAATGAACTTGTCATAAAAATTATCTCTGATGGTTGTTCGAATATCACTACTCTTCCTTAAAGTGCTCAATAATTCTTTAAAATAAAATAAAATTAAAGTACTCTATAATTGGTCAAAGTTCGTTTTACCCAAAAGGGTCAATATCAGGAAATCTAATTTATTCCTTGTGTAAATTCTATTTTGACTCAATTTTTGTACGAAGATAAAGTTGTTGACTACAATGTGTGGCTCAGCTTATCCCAATTTTCCCATGATACTTTTATTTATTTATTTATTTATTTATTTATTTTCTTTTTGCGGCTTATTTTGGATTGGACATTAAGTTTGACTTTGTATTATGATAACGAGACAACCATAGTTAATAGCCGAGTGTTGTTTCTGATCATATATCTATCCATTTGCATCTTTCTTCAAGACAAATTAATCTTGTCTCCTTTTTTTGGACAGGATTAATCTTGTATCTTTGTCTGTCAATTAAGAGTTATTATCTTTCTTTTATTGAAAGGATTATGTTACTCTTGCCCTCTAAAGTCTCACCAAGTAATATTTGGTAAGAAGTAGTAAAATCAGATAGGTTTTATTGATAATGGTTTAATATATGGTGTATAGCGAAGAAGTAAACATTTTTTTAATAGTCCTGCAAGTGTATCTCAATTGGTAGCTTTTAAGTATATTATTTGTAACGGTCGGGGTTTGAACCCCTGATTCTCCACTTCTTAACACATAATGTGTGTGAATCTAACAACTATGTTAATTGACAAAAAAACGACATTAAATAATATTTTTAGAGATGTGTTATTTGAACATCTATGAATTTACAAAGGAAAGTAGGTATTGATACGCAAACCAAAACAATAGAGACAAAAAGTAAAAAACATAATGTAAATATTAAAGAGAAAATTGTCACAAAATGATTGTATAAATATCATTTCTATGTTTTTATGAGCATTTTTAATAGAGAACTCTTACAATGAGTTTTTAAATGGATTTTATATGTACATAAAACTCATTTGTGATTTTTTAATATCAATCGCTAATAAGCATTGAATCTCTCTGATGCAACACACAAATCCAAAAAAATTAATCGACGGAGCAATATTTTACACTGTAATTTTTTTTATAAAAAAACATATCGATATATGAGTGATAAAAATAATAACACAATTATTACAAAGCAAAAATTTAGATTAAGAAAGTTATGCTATTTTATATCTATAAAATTAAAGACATCTAATATCGATATATTATAGTTCTTACGTGTATTAATATTTTAAAATGATTATATGATTTTTTTTTATTCGCAACACTATCAAATACAACTATTGGGGTTCCATTTGAGTGATTTTGAGCCGGTGACTTTGTCTTTATCTCTCTTTTATAATCATTCTCTCTTATCAAAATAATTTATTTTAATTATTATCTATCAATTAAAATCACAAAAGTCACCAAAACTCAAAGTTACTCAAGTATTTTTTTCCGATTTTGTATGTATGAGACCAAATAATCATTGAACAATTTATCTCTCATACTATTGTATATGTGATTTTGTATAACTGAAAATTTAAATATTTTTTATGTGGGATCAATACTTAATTTTTAATAGAATAAAAATATATTATTGAATATTTTAGAACAAAATAATTAAGTGAGTAGGGGAACTTGCCCCCAATGTCATACAGGTAGATCCGTGCATGATGCAGCACTTCTAAAAATTTACTAAATAAATGAATTCATCAATAACTACACATCATTATATTAATTTCAACAATAATTTATAGTTTTTCTATCAATAATTATAACTTGTTTTAAAAAATAAATTATCTGTGGAACCCACACGTCGGAGGAGAAAGAGCATGCTTGTATAAACATTTTCTCTCATTTATTTTCAAGAAGAATGCTAAATCATTACTTGTTTCTATTTGTGGATTCCTTAACCTAGCAACCACTCTATTTTCAATTATGCATGCTTTGTTGAAATCATTCACCATTAAGCCTCACTTGCTAATATGTAAAGAAGCCTCCATTGAAGATGCTTTGATCAGTAATTCGTATTTAAATATGTTCAAGCAAAATAATAATAATAATAATAATAATAATAATAATAATAATAATAATAATAATAATAATAATAATAAATAATACGGACGAGAACAAGTGAGAACAACTTGAAGTAATGTCTAAAAAATGCTATAACTTATTGATTCGAGGTAAAAAAAAATTAAAAAAAATAAATTAACTCATCGAGATTGACACCAGGAAGAATCGAATATGAGATCTTGAGGAAAAACATACTTCAAGGTCACAAGCTAACACCACTAGGTCAATTGTAACTATAGAATTTAATAAAATAAACATTTTAATTGACACTTTACAATTTATAGACCAAATTTAACTATAAATGTCGTACTCATATAATTAGAAAGAAAAAAAAATAAATTTTGTTATCGATTACTAATCAATTACACTAATTTTAAAGAAATTATTACTACTATTAATTTCGTCAAAGTTTATTATTTCTAACAGTTATATGATAAAATAAATCTAATAGCCAACGGGAATGCCTATTGAATGGAAGAAAAAAAAGGTAATATAAAAAGAGCAATTTCATGAGTTTTAATATTGAAAATGTTGACAACGATTATATATGACATAAGTTTTAAACGTGCAAACCAGCAATTTCATGATTCCCATATAAAATGACTGACGTGAATCGTTCAGTTATACTTACTTGGAATCAAATTACAGTGTTATTGATTAATTCATAGAAATAGCTGATTCCAGGAAATTAAGTGATCTAATAAAGTTGATCATTGGGCGTGTTTTCAATTATGTGGCTGCCTAATTTTTTAAATTGATATTTGAATTTATAGTTGAAGAAATACATGTTGTCTTTATAGTATTTCTTTTTTCAATTTTGTTCATTTGATTTGATCGAGCTATCAAGCTGAATTGAATTGTTTGCGAACTTTAATTGAATTGAATTCAAACTAAAAAAAGATTGTGACAAACTCAAGTCGAGTTTTGAATTAAATATTTGTCAAGCCGAACTGAATCAAATTCGACTTATTTCTAGTTATAATTCATTTTGGCTTCTTAAAAAAATTGATTGATGTGAAATGCTAGTGGTATCTAATTAGCTCTAGTGGAATTAGTTGAATCAACCAACCGGATTAGAAATACTAATTAAAAACAACGTGTGGTCCTAATGCGCTAATTATGTTCATGCATACCTTAATTGACTGAAAAAATATTTTTGAGAGGTAAGGATCCTAGCCTAGGATTCCTAGGATAAAAATTGACTGAGTAGCCTAGCGTATGTTCCTTTTTTTGACGATACCTAAAAAAATATGTGTTTTAATGATCCAATTTGTCTTTTTTTAATTTCCATGTGACCCAAATTCATCAATATAGCCCCTGCTCTAACCACTTTAACTTCGAATGAATCAATTCTCTGGCTGACCTGATCCCATGTTTTTGAAGTTTCCTCGATCACTACTTTAGCAATCATATTTTTGGAGAGAAAAAAAAAATAATCTCTAAAGGCATCCTATATAATTTGATAGAACAAAGTGAACTTGGGAAAGTTTGAGAAGAAAAGAGTTTGAGAGATATTAAAGAGAATCAAAATGAATTTTATTAAATGAATTGCATTACAAAATAATTAACATGTAGTCTATATTTATACTACAAAAGTTTAACAAACTACAACAAAATTTTGTAACTAAATAAGTTTACTTGTTCAGTAAGTAAACTCCTTAACTCCTAAAATCATGCTAACCAACTAGCTGAATTAACTTCTTGATACACCTCCTTATTCATTAGTTAGTGCCTTCAATCATTCCTAGCTTGTTCCTCAAGTATTCAAAGTTGCTGGTCTTTAGAGGCTTGGTTAACAGATATGCAATATGTTCTTCTGTCTTGCAATACTTGATTTCCAACTTATCCTTGTTTACTTGATCCCTAAGAAAATAGAAATGTGTCTCAATGTATTTAATTCTACCATGAGCCACCAGATACTTAACTACGTCTATTGTAGACTTACTATCAATCAGCAATTCCCTCTTCTCATCTTTCTTCAAATTCATTTCCAGCACGAACATGTTGATTTACTGAGCTTGACAAACAGCCATTGAAGCTACTATGTACTCACATTCACAGGACGATAGTGTTATTATTGCTTCCTTATTAGAACTCCACGATATTGTTGTATTACCATACATGAACACATAGGCAACAATGTTTTTCTTGTCATTTTTTTCACCACTCCAGTCAGAATCGTAGTAGCCAAACGCTTCATAGTTTTGATTGTTCTGATTCTTAGTGTATAGCATACCATAGTTGCAAGTACCCTTCACATATTTGATAATTCTCTTAGTTGCAATTAGGTGAGAAGTTGTAGGTTTCTCTATGTATCTACTGATCAAACCTACTCCATATGTTATACCAGGCCTTGTATGCATAGATACCTCAGTGACCTCACTATTTGCTTGTACAAAGTTGAATCAACTTCTTTCTCATCAGTGCTCAAAGTAAGCTTGATTCATATGTCTATTGGAGTTGAAATTGGCTTGCAATTTTGCATATTGAACCTCTTCTATATATTTGTTGAATCACTAAACCTTGTACATTCATTTCAAATTCAATTCCCATGAAGTATGCGAGATCGCCTATAGCAGACATCTCATATTAATGAGAACAGACATCTCAATTCCCAAGAAGTATGTGAGAATCTTGAAAGTTCTCTGGTTTGACAATGGAACTTTTGCAACAATTTACCAAAACTGTTAAGATTGGTAACCTATCCTTGCAATCAAAATATCTAATAACCTATCCCTGCAATCAAAATCTCTTGTTGTATGTGCTTCCATCTTCATAGTATATCCCTTTAGCAACAATATACCAATACTGACAAGATTGATTCTCATATTTGGCACATATAACACACTAGTGATATATGCTTTCTTGCCATCATTTCTGGGTATTGGTACTTTACCAATTCCTTCAACACACACTATTCTATTTTATGCAAATCTTATTTTTCTTCTGATTAGCTATCTAATTCACAGAACTAAGATTTCTTACCAGTCATGTGATTTAAGTAGCCAGTATCAAGATAAAAAAAAGTATTTGAATACACAGTTAAGATATATGTTGATTTTTTACCAAAACTGTTAAGATTGATAACCTATCCTTGCAATCAAAATATCTAATAACCTATCCTTGCAATCAAAATATCTCTTGTTTCTCTCATTTCATACTAACCTATCCTTGCAATCAAAATATCTTGTTGTATGTGCTTCCATCTTCATAGTATATCCCTTTTGCAACAATATACCAATACTGATAAGATTGATTCTCATATTTGGCACATATAACACACTAGTGATATATGCTTTCTTGCCATCTTTTCTGGGTATTGGTACTTTACCAATTCCTTCAACCCACACTATTCTATTATATGCAAATCTTATTTTTCTTCTAATTAGCTATCTAATTCACAGAATTAAGATTTCATACCTATTGTCATACCCCAATTTTTGACCTAAAATTCTTTTTCACTCGTCTTTTGGTTCGGATTTTTTTCGTCGTTTCAAACGAAATTTCAACAGGGAGGTATTTTAAAATACCTCATTTTTTTGGTTCCGAAAGCGACGTTTTTTTTATTATTATTTTTATTTGTCATTTTTACCTTTTATTTCTTTTTATTTTTAGCTTTATTATTTTCCTTTTTTATTCTTATCCTTTTTTTATTATTTATTTTATTTTTCGTTTTTCCTTCTATTATTTTTTAAAAAGGTCTGACTTTTGATTTTAATGTGTTTTAATAACCATTTTAATGGTTGCTTTTTTAGTCTTTTGCTTATTAATTGTGTTTATTGCCCATCATTGGCCTTTAAATCACATTAATTGGCATTGCTTAATAAAAGAGGACACAGAGTCAGAACACAGGAGGAGCCATCAGAAAACCAACACAAGAAAAACTCATCAGTAAGCCAATTCAAAAACCAAACAAAAATCCAGCAGTAACCATACCGAACTCAATCCATCAAAAATCATCAGAACACAAAATGATCTCCCACTAAACAGAAACAACAACATGGCCACCACTCACCACGCCCTCAACCACATAAAACCGTACGGCCTCCCACCCAAACCTTCACACAACCGCTACCAACACAACAACAACACAACACTAACCTAACCAAAATCATTCACACCCCCTTTTGCTTGCTGCACTCCCCTCTTCCCTTTTATTTTTGTTTATTATCATATCTAGCATTTTATCTTGTTAATTTCTTATTTATTTTCATGCATTTTGTTTCATTGCATTTACCTTATAGGATTTCATGCATTTTTTTCTTATTATTCTCCTTTTACTTTCATGCATTTTTTATTTTTATTTTATTTCATGCATTTTCATTTTAGTTTTATTCTAGCATACTTGTTTTCATACCTTTGCAATTTTGTTTTTTCTTTCCTTGTTTATCATTTTGTCATTTTTATTTTCATTTTATTAGAATGTACTTAGGATCAATGTAACAAAAATGAATGAGAATTTGCACTGACACTCACTTTATTATTCCGCTTCATGTCTTTATTTCTTTATTTATTTATTTTGCCTTACGAAAAAATAAAAAAATATTAGGTTAGTTTAATTTCAAAAGGGTTTCGTGGTGATCCAACGTCACCACGGAAATTCCTCGCGTTTAGCTTTTAGTTTTGTTTTTTAGTCTTAGTTCATTAAAAGCAAAAAAACAAAAAAACATGCAAATAACAAAAATCACAAAAAATCTTTTCATAAACAAACCTTGATTTTCAATCAAGTGCCCATTTTTCTCTTTTATTTTCTTTAAATAACCATTTATCCATTTTAATAACACTTGAATCATTTTCAAAATTAAAAAACACCAACCAATCTCATTTTGCCACTTGGCCTTTTATTTTATCTTTAAAACTTTTTTAAAACCAATAAAAAACACAAAACAAATCAACCGTCATTTTTACCCCGAACTACGAGGTTTTGATCCCTCACGGGTACGTAGGCAGAGGACCTTGTCCTTCCAAATCATAAAAAATACAAAAAAAAACATTTTTATTTTTTCTCACTATTCTAATTCATTCTTTTCTTTTAAAAAAAAAATAAGCAAGTTATAGCCAAAATAAATAAATAAAATCAAGAGGTTCTCGTAGAGTACTACGAACGTTTAGGGTGCTAACACCTTCCCTAAACGTAACTAACCCCCGAACCCTAATTTTTAAAAATGTGGTAATTTAGAACTTTTTTCCACCTTTCTTTAAAAAATTAAAAGTTCAGTCGTGAATTAAAATTAGTGAGTCAACGCTAATCAATAGCTTGATCTCCGAAAATCACCGCGACAGAAATGGCGACTTCACTGGGGATTCCCTAAGAGGGTTGAGCCTAACTTGAATTTATTTAATTATTTTGTGCTATAACTTGCTTAAAAAAAATAATAATAATAAGGATGTAAATACGTGCCTATGTGTTTCTCTTCTTTTACGTGAGTGGTGAGATAAGTCCTACACCCGGACTTGAGGGAAACATAAGATAGGATGGTGGTATAATCAAAGTGTCTTTCCGAGAGTGAGTTTCGGATGTGGCACATGTGATAACCCCGCTCAATGGAGGGA
Organism: Medicago ruthenica; assembly: GCA_018208015.1. Classification (NCBI taxonomy): domain Eukaryota; kingdom Viridiplantae; phylum Streptophyta; class Magnoliopsida; order Fabales; family Fabaceae; genus Medicago; species Medicago ruthenica. Next base: position 47,503,549 of record CM031371.1, on the reverse strand, counting down.
TCTGGGAAGTATTACTATGTTGGCATGAGTAGTCGTGTTCGGCATTGATATTTTCAAGTGACCTATGAAGTTGAGGACCTTTAGTTACCTTTAACCCATCTTGGCCTTTTAGGACGTAGTGCGGTGGCTAATCAAGAGTAGTCTTGAATTGGTTGATACGCGATACTACACTCAAATGAGACTTTCCTACGAATGTCGTTGGACCGGGAGTCAGTCCCGTAATCCGACAATATTCGGAAGTGGTCAATGACTTTGGAAACTTGGTAGAACCCGTGATACAGGTACATGTGAAACCATAGTCCTTACCAATTGGCGTGTTTACCCTCGGCTCCAACATTATGGACTTAACCTCCCATGTTTTCTCCGCTTCTTTGGCATAATCATGCATACATGCATCCATGCATAAACTCTTTTCTTTTTTCATCTAATTACCGAAGGACTTAAACAAGTTTTTTTAAACATCATAGAGGGAGCACTAGGAAGTACACCTTCAAGAGCCCTGATTTGTTGAATTCAAGGAAGTTAGGAGTCTTTAGATTTCTTTTAAAAATCTAGCTTCCACTAAAAGACTTTTGAATTGGTCCCTTGGCTTGGTTTCTAAAAAAGACCTATTTTATAATGCCTTGATGCTCAAATGAAATGTTCAAACCATGATGTTTACAATTACTTCAACAAAGTCCTTCGATAACAAATCTTTCTACTTTTTGCATAAGGATAATCATGCATCATATCGCATTCATAGTTTCTCAAGCCTAGTCTCACGTTTTGTTTTTCCAAAGGTCTATCTGCCTAGTCCAAGAAAGTGGCCCGACATCCTCGGCAAAAACCGACTTACACATACAACACTAGGGCATATCAGAGAAAAAGAATGGAACAAGAAAACCAGAACCTCCGGGAAGAGGTGGCCAATCTCCGGGAAGGGATGAAGAAGTTGACCTCCATGATGAATGCTCTATTGGCTTCCCAAGCCCAGACGTCAGTTCCTCAGCCTGTTGTCGCTACTCTTGAGCAGCCAATCTTATTTGCTTTGCCAACTTCTACCATACTCGCTCCACCGCCGGGCATGTCTAGAGCTTACCCATGGAGGATGCCATTTCTATCAGACGAAGGTTTTCATCCCACTTCTTTTGGAACCCCAACAAAGGCCTCGGCAACAGTATTAACAACAGCCTCGACAACAGGCTCCCCAGCAGTTCATACAACAGAATTGGGTCCAGTTGATATCGCAGTTTGATCCAATTCCCATGACGTATGCAGAGTTGCTTCCCGCTTTGCTTGATAAAAAGTTAGTTCAGACTAAGGCGCCCCCTCGGGTACCTGAAAGGTTGCCACGTGGGTGTAGACCTAATCTCTCTTGTGCTTTCCATCAAGGGGCACCCGGTCACGACATTGAGCATTGTTACCCCTTGAAAGCTGAAGTCCAAAAGTTGGTCCAGGCTGGTGTCCTGTCCTTCAAAGATTTGAACCCCAATGTGCAAGCTAATCCACCACCGGATCATGGGACTGCATCTGTTAATATGGTGCAAGTTTGTTCAGAGGCTTACCCAGTTGAAGACAATCTGGAGGAGGTGGCAGCTAGCTTTGTGACACATGGCAGAGTTCGCCGCAATTGGGTCGCTGTTGACGTCCCTTCCGCTATTCATTGTTCTAAATAACATTTTGTTGTTTTTGCTTTTTGTTTTAAAAAAAATAATAAAAAAAATTATATAAATCCTTTCGTTCCGCCCGATACGAAAGTGAACTTTTGTAGGGCTTTTTGCTTCATATATTTCCATCATCAAATTAAGAAGTCGTTTTGTTCCCAACTATGTTTTTATTCTTAGCTTTTCTGGAAAATGGTAACACAAAAAACCCAAAAAATATTTTTATTTTATTTTCAATCAATTCCAAAAGGTCTGCATTTTTCACTCATTTTCTAAAATCAATCATCAATCGAATGTAGACTGAACATCAATAAACCCGTTGAACACTGCAACCCTATGCTCTCTCCCGACTTTGAGTTCCCTGTTCACGAAGCTGAAGAGGAGGAGGATGAGCAGATTCCCGAAAAGATCTCTCTGTTACTAGAATATAAAAGAACATTGTTCAGCCTCATGAAGAAGCACTCGAAATGATTAACTTGGGTTCCGAAGAACTACCATTACAGTATTCCTGGTCAAATCCCAGATGAGTGGTGCCATCGAGGCTGCAAAAAAAAACAAAAAACAACAAACAACAAACAAAAGTAAAAAAGAACAAAAAGAAAGAAAATACACCAAAAAGATGGTGCAGAAGATGGTAACCACTTACAAGGACCTACATGGGATGTTACCGTATGCTTTACATGGACATCGTACTTCAGTACGTACCTCAACAGGGGCAACCCCCTTCTCTTTAGTGTATGGCATGGAAGCAGTACTCCCTGTGGAGATTGAGATTCCATCAATGAGAGTTTTAATGGAACCTAAGTTATCAGAGGCTGAATGATGTCAAAACAAATATGATCAGAGAAACGCATGAATGCTTTGTGTCACGGGCAGCACCTGTGTGTTCCAAGAAGGAGGTCTTGTGCTCAAGAAGATCCTATCATTTCAACCGGACTCCAGGGGCAAATGGGCGCCTAATTATGAAGGCCCATATGTCGTCAAGAGAGCGTTCTCCGGTGGGGTAATGACTCTTACGACTATGGATGGTGATGAGCTTCCCCGTCCTGTGAACGCCGATGCAGTCAAGAAATACTTTGTCTAAAAAATAAAAGAACGGCTCGGTGAGTCGAAAACCCGAAAGGGCGGCTTAGACAAAAATGAGCGTCTCGGAGGACTGAAAACCCGAAAGGACGGTCCAGGCAAAAATTAGAGACATGAAACAGAAAATAATTATCCTGATAGATCGAAAACCCGAAAGGGCGATCTATGCAAAAGTTAAGGATCAAAAGACAAAGTAACTGCATTGGTCTGATCTCTACTCACTTGGGGCACATTAAATGTCAAAGAGACTCTGAATCTGAAGTATCTAAACAGTGGAATTCAAAGTTGTTAGGGAGAATAACGGTTATTGTGTTCAATGTACCTTCCCCTTTATATTTACCATTTTCCAAACTTTTGAGAGATCCGTGGAGCCATGCCATTGGCGGGCCACCACTCTGTTAAATGAATTTGAGCCTGTGCCTTTTATTTGGAATTCCCATTTATTCGGTTTATAAAATTTCTTCTATTTTTGATGGTAGTACTTGAAGTAAAATATTTTTTCAAAAAATTATAAATCTTTTTATTTTTGGAAAGCATAAACAACAAACACATTCTCTTGAACTCATGAATAAGTGAAGTGTGCGTCAACAGTTATCCTGAGAACGGACAAACTCTGCAGGTTAAACATAGTCAATTGCTCGAAAAAAAGAAAGAAGAAAAAAGAAAAGCTCAGTAAGTCGAAAACCCGAAAGGGCGGCTTAGGCAAAAATGAGCGTCCCGGTGGATCGAAAACCTGAAAGGGCGGTCCAGGCAAAAATTAGGGGCATACAGAAAGAATATATTCCCGGTGGACTGAAAACCCGAAAGGGCGGTCCAGGCAAAAGTTAGGGATTCCAAAAAAGAAAAAAACAAAAAGCATGACCACAAAAACACCAGTTCTTCTGCCAGGTCTATGGATTAACACGTCTCCCCCAGGAAGTGTTTGCTCCCCACCAGTTGCTGCATACATCGGGACTTACCTCGTCAATGTTTTGATATGTCCCCAGTGGCACCATCCCCAATGAAGATTGCTGAGTGTTTGTAATGCGTCGTCGGTCCACTTTCCATCTTACCTGTCCAGTCTTGTCTCAACAAGTCCATCAGTTATACTATACCACAAGTCAATCCTCCATACTGTCATACGAATTGTATTGTCTTACATACATTCATACATTCATGCATATACACATTCATGCATACACAACATGCACATAACATCATTCAATACATGGTTGCATTAACCACCCTGAGTCTTGTTTTTCACATCAATCAGTCATGAACAATTTTTAACTCTCTTTGTCCCCAAGTGACATCCCCAGTATGTCTGGTCCAGAGATGTCACCCTCTTTATGGCAAGCTGTAGCTTCTTTAACGAACAGCTTGTGTCTACCTTTATTTCTTTGTCGTCAATGGCAGTTCGGCAACAACCCGAACAGTTGACATCTACCTTTATCGTCAATGGCAGTTCGGCAACAACCCGAACAGTTGACATCTACCTTTATTTCGTTGTCGTCAATGGCAGTTCGGCAACAACCCGAACAGTTGACATCTACATTTACTTCTTGTCGTCAATGGCAGTTCGGCAACAACCCGAACAGTTGACATCTACATTTATTTCTTTGTCGTCAATGGCAGTTCGGCAACAACCCGAACAGTTGGCATCTACCTTTATTCCTTGTCGTCAATGGCAGTTCGGCAACAACCCGAACAGTTGACATCTACATTTACTTCTTGTCGTCAATGGCAGTTCGGCAACAACCCGAACAGTTGACATCTACATTTATTTCTTTGTCGTCAATGGCAGTTCGGCAACAACCCGAACAGTTGGCATCTACCTTTATTCCTTGTCGTCAATGGCAGTTCGGCAACAACCCGAACAGTTGACATCTACATTTATTTCCTTGTCATCAATGGCAGTTCGGCAACAACCCGAACAGTTGACATCTACATTTATTTCTTTGTCGTCAATGGCAGTTCGGCAACAACCCGAACAGTTGGCATCTACCTTTATTCCTTGTCGTCAATGGCAGTTCGGCAACAACCCGAACAGTTGACATCTACATTTATTTCCTTGTCATCAATGGCAGTTCGGCAACAACCCGAACAGTTGACATCAACATTTTTTCCTTGTCGTCAATGGCAGTTCGGCAACAACCCGAACAGTTGACATCTACCTTTATCGTCAATGGCAGTTCGGCAACAACCCGAACAGTTGACATCTACCTTTATTTCGTTGTCGTCAATGGCAGTTCGGCAACAACCCGAACAGTTGACATCTACATTTACTTCTTGTCGTCAATGGCAGTTCGGCAACAACCCGAACAGTTGGCATCAACCTTTATTCCTTGTCGTCAATGGCAGTTCGGCAACAACCCGAACAGTTGGCATCAACCTTTATTCCTTGTCGTCAATGGCAGTTCGGCAACAACCCGAACAGTTGGCATTTACCCTTTATTTCTTGTCGTCAGTGGCAGTTCGGCAACATCCCGAACAGCTGACATTCACCTTTGTTTCTTGTAGTCAGTGGCATATTACTTTTATTTCCGTCTTTACCTCAAGTGGCAAGCTCTACAAACGGGCAGCTTGTGGTCGGTGTCGTTCCCATATCATACTTCCTTTTTCCGCTATCAATGCGATAGTTGATCCCTTCCCCAGTGAAACTATGTTATCCCCCAGTGGAGTCGGATCCCTTGCTTTAACAAACTCGGGTATCCTTTGGTTTTGTTTTACCCCGGTCAGGTCATCTTCGCCGTCTTGCATTCACATTTGCATCACGAGCATTTCATGTTTTTTGTTAGGTCCAAAATTGGCGTACTCTGTATTTAAGTCCCTTCGACCCGTCGAATCCAAGATTTTCTCTTCGAATCTCCGGACGAAGAGACTTAAATAGGGGCATCTGTCATACCTCAATTTTTGACCTAAAATTCTTTTTCACTCGTCTTTTGGTTCGGATTTTTTTCGTCGTTTCAAACGAAATTTCAACAGGGAGGTATTTTAAAATACCTCATTTTTTTTGTTCCGAAAGCGACGTTTTTTTTTATTATTATTTTTATTTGTCATTTTTACCTTTTATTTCTTTTTATTTTTAGCTTTATTATTTTCCTTTTTTATTATTATCCTTTTTTTTATTATTTATTTTATTTTTCGTTTTTCCTTCTATTATTTTTTAAAAAGGTCTGACTTTTGATTTTAATGTGTTTTAATAACCATTTTAATGGTTGCTTTTTTAGTCTTTTGCTTATTAATTGTGTTTATTGCCCATCATTGGCCTTTAAATCACATTAATTGGCATTGCTTAATAAAAGAGGACACAGAGTCAGAACACAGGAGGAGCCATCAGAAAACCAACACAAGAAAAACTCATCAGTAAGCCAATTCAAAAACCAAACAAAAATCCAGCAGTAACCATACCGAACTCAATCCATCAAAAATCATCAGAACACAAAATGATCTCCCACTAAACAGAAACAACAACACGGCCACCACTCACCACGCCCTCAACCACATAAAACCGTACGGCCTCCCACCCAAACCTTCACACAACCGCCACCAACACAACAACAACACAACACTAACCTAACCAAAATCATTCACACCCCCTTTTGCTTGCTGCACTCCCCTCTTCCCTTTTATTTTTGTTTATTATCATTTCTAGCATTTTATCTTGTTAATTTCTTATTTATTTTCATGCATTTTGTTTCATTGCATTTACCTTATAGGATTTCATGCATTTTTTTCTTATTATTCTCCTTTTACTTTCATGCATTTTTTATTTTTATTTTATTTCATGCATTTTCATTTTAGTTTTATTCTAGCATACTTGTTTTCATACCTTTGCAATTTTGTTTTTTCTTTCCTTGTTTATCATTTTGTCATTTTTATTTTCATTTTATTAGAATGTACTTAGGATCAATGTAACAAAAATGAATGAGAATTTGCACTGACACTCACTTTATTATTCCGCTTCATGTCTTTATTTCTTTATTTATTTATTTTGCCTTACGAAAAAATACAAAAATATTAGGTTAGTTTAATTTCAAAAGGGTTTCGTGGTGATCCAACGTCGCCACGGAAATTCCTCGCGTTTAGCTTTTAGTTTTGTTTTTTAGTCTTAGTTCATTAAAAGCAAAAAAACAAAAAAACATGCAAATAACAAAAATCACAAAAAATCTTTTCATAAACAAACCTTGATTTTCAATCAAGTGCCCATTTTTCTCTTTTATTTTCTTTAAATAACCATTAATCCATTTTAATAACACTTGAATCATTTTCAAAATTAAAAAACACCAACCAATCTCATTTTGCCACTTGGCCTTTTATTTTATCTTTAAAACTTTTTTTAAAACCAATAAAAAACACAAAACAAATCAACCGTCATTTTTACCCCGAACTACGAGGTTTTGATCCCTCACGGGTACGTAGGCAGAGGACCTTGTCCTTCCAAATCATAAAAAATACAAAAAAAAACATTTTTATTTTTTCTCACTATTCTAATTCATTCTTTTCTTTTAAAAAAAATAAGCAAGTTATAGCCAAAATAAATAAATAAAATCAAGAGATTCTCGTAGAGTACTACGAACGTTTAGGGTGCTAACACCTTCCCTAAACGTAACTAACCCCCGAACCCTAATTTTTAAAAATGTGGTAATTTAGAACTTTTTTCCACCTTTCTTTAAAAAATTAAAAGTTCAGTCGTGAATTAAAATTAGTGAGTCAACGCTAATCAATAGTTTGATCTCCGAAAATCACCGCGACACCTATCATGTGATTTGAGCAGCCAGTATCAAGATACCATTCATCATTCTATTCCTCTTCACTTTTGATTATAGCCCTCAAAAGAAATTCATATGAATCGTAGCTTTCATTATGAGCAAATTGTGCTTCATCACCTCTATTTCTTGGAACTTTCTTACACCTGCATTCAGATGCATAATGGCCCCATTTCTGACAGTTATAGAATTGAATCTCTTTCTTATCAAACTGTCTTCTTTTGACCTGAGTTATTCTTTGTTACATATTTCTTGAAATTTTCTTGATTCTTATTGGAACCTTCATCTTTCTTGGAAGCTTGATCCTTCCAATAATTCTTTCCTTTCTTGTATTTCCTTTTCTTTGCATCTGAGCTTGCAAAGCTTGATCTGATTCGGAATCTTTGGACTTTTTCTTCTTTCTATCAGTTAACCTCAATGCATGAGCTTCAAGACTTGCCTGCAATTCTTCAATCTTCATCCCATCCAAATCTTTGGATTCTTCTAAGACTACAACAATATGACTAGACCTTGGTGTCAAGGTTCTGAGTACCTTATCTATATTAATCAAATTAGTGATGGTGACTCAATTCCTTTTCATTTGATTTGTCAAATTTATCAGATTATTAAAATAATGACTCACTAATTCACCTTCTGCCAAATACAATAATTCATATTGTCTCCTTAATGCTTAAAGTCTCACCTTCTTCAACTTTCCATCTCCATAATACAAACTCTCAGGACCATCCCAAGTTTCCTTTGCATTTTCACAGTGCATGATCTTCTAAAAAATGTCACCATTAACACACTGGTGAATAAGAAACATTGATTTCCCATCCCATCTTTCTTCTTCTTCTTCTTTACATTTTTGTGTGCAATTTGTTGAACCTCTGTTACGTTTCTTGCAAGCACTAGTACACCATTGTTCACAATATCAAAAACATCTTGATACCTTAATATTACCTTCATCTTCACGATCCATTGATCATAACTCTTGCCATCAAAAATTGGTACATGCGCAAGGAAGCTTCCATTGTTGTGAGTTGTCATCTTTCACAAATTCTTCAACAATGGTGATTGGAACCGGTTCTTGATGCCAATTTGATAGAACAAAGTGTACTTGGGAAAGCTTCACATACTTGAGAAGTATGTAAAAAAGCTATGATGTGAGTGATGTTGTTCATGTGCTTGTTGGGTTTTTGAGTTCTAATGAGGTGAAAATTCAAGAAGAGAGTTCTAATGAAGCTATGAGGAATCTTCTTGAGGATGCCAATTTGATAGAACAAAAGTATGTTGAACAACAATCACCTTCACATACTTCTCATCCTCAACAACAACCTCAAGAAGATTCCTTATAGCTTTTTTCTTTCTATCCAAATCACCAATCTTTATCCTCGTCAAAATATCTCTCACATAGAACCTCATATCCTCTTTACTAGCACCAAGACACGGTTTTGAAACAACATGCGCAAAACCCATTTGTCAAAATCCCCGTTCTATAAATCTCGCCGGAGGGTTCTATGTATTCATAAGCATTGCTATATTCAGCGAATTTGTTTTCGGAAAATCTCGCAAGCATCTGTTTCAAAGAGAACTACAAAATGGATTGTATGACTTCAATCCCCAAAGTTATTGAAATCACCCGGTAGTGGTGATTGATAATCAATCACATTTATTAGCTATTGCTTCGTGATTGGTTTCTTCGTTGAATTTATCATTTTCCAATTCATAGTCAAGGAAAAAAGTTATCAACAAAGTAAAATCACTTGCAGGCATTCGTTCAATTTCGTCCTACCAGTTTTGAAAAAGAGCAATGGTAACAAACTCATTCACTTATAATATTTTGAAAAAGAGCAATGCTAACCAACTCATTCACACGGAGTGAAAAAGTTTGCAAAAAACCAACAAAGTTTTACCACATAGGCAACACACTTCTCCTCAAAGAAATAAATCAGCAAAATTCACATGATTCTACATTAAGCTAGATATTGTAGCTTCTGATTCCATAATTGAATTTTACACTCAGATATATTATTCAAACCGCTTTTACATTAATGTATGCAAACATAAATCACTTTATATTCAAGTCAATTTTAGCCAGAATCAAATTTACATAATTAATTCACTCAAATTCAACATTTCTCACGGTAGAACCAAACACACACTAAAAAGTCTTAAGGGATTACAAAAAAGTGATTTAGTGAACCCCCATTTAGAATGTCTATAGAAAGTTTTTTTTTTTGTTTCTTTCCAAAAACTTCATTTATGTTAAAGTAATTGGGGAGTAGGGGCTAATTGTAACTTATGAACAATGTTTTTTTTAATTAAATTTTGGTTTTGATTAAAATTATAGATATACATTTTTGCGACTTTTAAATTATATCAAATCATGTTTATCTTCTTCAATTACACAAACAATATACCAAATATATAATATAATTTTTTTTGTATAAAATTTTCCTTTAACTTTGTTTTTCAAGAATAAAATTATAATTGGTATACCAAACAATAAATTATATCATGAATGCTTGTTCTTGTGAATAGTTTTCAATTTAGATGGGATTGGTGTGGAAACTAGAAAACATATTGTTTATCCAATGGTGTACTTGTTTTTGAAGTTAACATTACCTTTGCCTGTGGCAACTATTATTAAAAGTTTCTCTGCTATCATTTTGTGAAGAAACAAATATGCAATTGTATGAGGGATGGATTTTTGAATGCGATACATAGAGTGATATATTTGATAGTGTTGAAAATGAAAAAGATCTTACAACACTTTCAAAGTATGAAGTCACAAAGAGAGAGTAATTATAATTCTTCGATATTAAAGTTTTTTTCAATTTTGGAAATACAATGATATACATTTTTTATTTTGAAGGGAATGATATAATTTTATTAAACTCCATTTTTTTTTCTTAATGATATTTATTTCATCATTTTATTGGTTATGAATGTATATATTTTTGTATAAATATTTATGATAAACGACGTAGACCCCATTCATAGAAGTTTCTGGATCCATCCTTGCTTTCATTACTCCAAGGTCAACATCTTCCACTATACATTTATGATAATTATGATTATCCTAAAAAAAACAACACATGATAATATAAATGATAATTTTGTAAAAAGGTCACTCTCTTTCATTCATTTATATATTTTTCTTAATTTAAGTGAAATCATCAAAAGGGTCACTCATTGTAGAAAGGATGCGTATAGTTTTTTCCAAAATGTAAAAGTTTAGGGGTAAACTACCAATTATAGGGTATACTTAACAATTTAATAATTATAACTATTATTTCATGTTTTAGGCCTATTAGAGACAAAGCCCAAAGAAGCCTAGTAATGTTTCATATATTATTTGAAAATTGCTCTTTAGGTCCCATATATTGCTTATGGACCCTTACAAAATCACAAAAATACCCCTCTTGAGTTCTAACTCCATAATCTATCGAGACCTAACTCCCAATCACTTTAGCTTGAGAGTTACTATCTGATCCACATCAGTAAAATATTAGATTCAAGTTTTGAAACAACTTGAGAGTTACAACTCGATCCAAGATCATGTTTTATCTTCTAATCCATACAGAAACCTTATCTATTACACTTTATGTTTTGATGCACACTTTGTTATTATTTTATAATTATTTTATTTTGTGTTTTTAGTTATTTATTTATTTATAATTATGGTTGAACCTCCCATTGATTCAAAACCGAGCAATGTGTAGACTTTCGTTGATTCGAAACCAAATATTGTTGAAGTTCTATTTGATTCTAAACCTCTCGTGCACTCGAACAATGTTCCCCGCACATGTGAATGGACATTAAAAGGCAACTTGCAACTATGAATTAACTACTTCATGTTTGCAAAGAAGCCTGAGATTAAAAAAACTGGAAAAACATAACAAAATTGGAATCAACACTCTACTTTGAACAACCTTGTAGATAATCCAATGTCAGTCTCATTATTAATAGCAAGAAAAATCAATTTAACTTATAGCACTTGCAATGATGTAATGTCTAAGACGCATCCAAAACATTAACTTAGATCAATATAATTTCATAGGAATTTATTTACAATCATTGCAATTTTCACACATTGAGTAAAGTTTCACTAAAATAGAACGGTCATAATTGGGGTTAATCCTTTCTTTTGATCGTGACTTCTGAGAAAGTGCAATAAATAAGGTTTTGGTATGGATCAGAAGATACAACCTGATATTGGATCGGGTTGTAACTTATGAATTGTCTCATAACTTGGATCTGGTATTTGAAAGTTGTTGTTCACACTTCATGGTTTGCCTAAAAACACCAGTAAATTACTCAAATGCCCCCACGGCAGTTAACTGCCGATGGAAAGGAGCCGGCGGCAGTTAACTGCCGATGGGAAGGAAACCAGCGGCAGTTAGCTGTCGTTGCCATGTTTTGCCCATATTTTCCAAAACTTCACATTTTTTTCATCTTATTGTAAACAAAAACGATAAAATGAATGAACAAAAACGATAAAATGATATGTGATTAAAGTGAAAAAGCTAAAAAAAAAATGACAGCTAATTTTTTAACTTAAAAACTGTTTTAAATTTTTTTTAAAAACAGATTTAATTTTAACAAAAAACTAATTCTAACATAGTTTTAATTTTAAAAAAAAAACTGATTTTAAAAAATCAGTTTTTATAAATTGTTTTAATTTAAAAACAGTTTTCAATTTATTAAAAAGCAGCTTTATTTTTTTTATAAAAAAACTGTTTTCCAACAATAAACCTTTTTAGTATATTATTTTTTATGAGGTATTTTTATTAAAAAAACAGTTTTTTAAATTAAAAAAATTAATTTTTAAAAATTATCAGATTTATGACTACACAATGTGGTTGTGAATGTGTCGTTAGTTATGGATTGATAGTTATCAATCGTTGCCTTCGTGAATAAGATGAAAAAATGTGAAGTTTAGGAAAATATTGGGAAAACATGGCAACGGCAGCTAACTGCCGCTGATTTCCTTCCCATCGGCAGTTAACTGCCGCCGGCTCCTTCCCATCGGCAGTTAACTGCCGATGGGGGCATTTGCGTAATTTACTGGTGTTTTTAGGCAAACCATGAAGTGTGAACAGCAACTTCCCTGGTATTTAGTGATACAGATCAAATCGTAACTCCCGAGCTAAAGCGATCGAGAGTTAGGCTCTAATAGGTTCGGTAGTTAGGACCTAAGGGGGATATTTTAGGATTTATAGGGGTCTGTGAGCAATCTAAGAGGCCTAAAGAGCAATTTTCATATTATTTTGATATATTCCAGGTCCATTTCATTAAAGTTCTAGAGAAGTTTAGAACAAGTGTAGAGAACACTCATCTGCTTTTTGTCCTCATCCCCATATTACTCTTCGTTTTGATCGTCAATCTCTTACATAGTTTTCTCATTCGCCCCGTTTTGTTCTCACACAAAAATTTTATAACACATGAAAACCTAAATATAATAAACTTGAAAAAAATATATAAAAAAATGAAATTGAAGTTATGTGGATAAGGGTTATGTTGTAAACATATTATGAACGGGGTAATCCTGACAGTCGCCACAAAGATCTCCACTTATGAATAATAATTGATATTCTTGACATAAACTTCTCCTAATAAGTGTAATATTGATCTAAGACTCAAGAGTCTTACAGTATTGAGATCTCCTAAATAGAAATGTAAGAGGAGAACCCGTCCACAAATGTGAACCTCTTTTTGCCAACTAGGAGGTAAGCTAGTGTTGGCTAATGACTATTTCTAGCCAACAAGTCTTACATGGACACAATCTGAAATAAAAATTATTTAGACATACACAAATAAAAAAAATTAAAAGAAATAATTTATTCACATTATTTAATTTTTTTAAAATATACTCCTTATTAATACTATTAATTTATCTTAGAAGATGAAATACAAAATTAGACATGTCTATACACAAAATGATATTTTATGAACATTCATACACAAAATGAGGAGGTTAAATGCATTATCTATTTGTCTTAATATATGGTAAAAAAAATGAAATAAGAGACTTATAATAAAGGATATTGATCATATAGTATTATTTATGATTGATGTATTTTCTTAAAAACTCTACATATTTATAAAATCGATCCAGTTAAGAGATGAATATAAGTATTACAACTTTTTCTTTTAGAGTATAAGTATTCCACCTTGACAAATATACCATTACATAGATGTTACGAATAATATTAAATATGGATCTGGATATTTATTTTTCTTAAGCTTTCATATTGGGAAGAATGTAAGAGCTAAGTGCATCACGGATTGTAGAGTCAAAGCGAAGCCTAAGGATGTCAAAGTTGATGGGAAAGAAGTGAAGGAAGTGAGGGAGGAGAAGACAAGTGATGTTGTTGACAAAATCATGAGTGCTTGGAAAGATTTGGTTGAATCTTCTACAGAGGATTCATATGCAAGTGCGATAAAGCAATTCAAAGATATATGCAAACCATTTCCAAAGTTCCTTGCATATGTTGAAACCACAATATTGAACACCGTTAAGGAAAAATTTGTGAGGGCATGGACAGATAAAGTCTTGCATCTAGGGTGCAGAACCACCAACATTGTTGAATCGGCTCATGGAAAGTTGAAAAAATATTTGAGGAGTAGTGTGGGAGATTTGGCATCATGTTGGGATGAAATAGACAAAATGTTGGCTGTCCAGCTGTCTGAGATACAAGTAAGTTTTGGGAGGAGCCGTACCATCTTAGAACACAGATACAAAGGCAACTTTTTGTACTCTGAGTTGGAGGGTTGTGTATCTAGAGTCGCATTGAGTTTTATCTTTGAGGAAGCAAAACGGTCCAAGACATTCGGCTTTGCTAAGAAAGATTGTGGTTGTGTACATAAGACATCGTACGGGTTACCTTGTGCATGTATTTTTGACATGATGATAAAAGGAAAATCGCTTATTCGATTGGATGACATAGACCCTCATTGGCAAAGGTTAAGTGTATGCGGAGAAGAGGTTGATGATGATTTTTCTGTGATGGAGGAGTTGAATGACATTCAAGAACGTCTCAAAAAAGCCCCTTACATGATGAAACTCCAAGAAAGAGGTGATGCGTCAACTGGCAGTTTCGGAAGACGCAATGTTGTCTCCACCTCCAAGAAAGGTGGTAACCAAGGGAGCACCTAAATGGGTGAGGTCTACACCAAAAGAGTCATCCACGGGTCGAATCCGCTTTACGTGGGAGCGTGTTGATTCTCAATTTCCCGATAGTCAATCGTCACAAACCAAGACATCACTTCCAAAGAGGAAAAGTGCACGTATTGGCAATTCATCGTGCTCACAAACTTCAACGCCTACTACACAACCGTTTCGGGATTTACCATACATTACACAAATGCCAAAGATCATGAGACCTTACATTGAAAATATTGTGAATGCTAAAGGGGATGGTAATTGTGGATTCCGGGTCATAGCTAGACACATGGGCATGGATGAGGAAAATCACATATTGGTTCGTAGTGCACTTATTCATGAGTTGAAAACTAATAAGCGAGACTATTTTCTGATATTTAGTTTGGAGAAGCGTTTTCAATATATCATGAATGGTTTACACCCTCCAACAAATAGTGGTGGAATTGCATACTTAGATAAGTGATTGACATTACCGGATATGGGTCACATTGTTGCAACTTGTTACAATAGAGTTATTGTTCATTTGGTTTTGCCCGAAAAAGGTATATGTGAGACTTATTTCCCAATCTGAGGTGCTCCGTCACTTAACCTACATGCCCACATCATGTGTCTTGGCTTAATTCCCGGCCACTTTCTTCATGTTTATTTGAAAGACGGTTGTCCATTACCGCCGTCTTGTATGGAGTGGAAGAATCACAAGATTGGTGAGGCTGAGGAATGAGAGTATGCATTTTTGGATAGACAAGCCTTGTTCAAAGACCTCATGTCTAAGGAGCCAAAACCGCCGAAAAAACCAACAAATCATCTCAATCCAATTTATTGCGACACTCCCACTCCTGAAAAACCAAAAGGAGAATTTGAAGTCATTGAAGAAGATGAAGATGATTCCCTATCACTAGCTAGTTAGATATGCTATGACATTTTTTTGTCGGTGTTCGTTCTTTTTTTTGTCGATATTACACCGATATATTTTTTGGTGGCCGGTTATGTAACGCCGATATTTGTGGCCAATATGTATCTAACATTATATAGATTATATAAATATATGAAGTGAAATATTTTTTGGTGGCCGGTTATGTAACACCAATTATTGCTCGCATTTTTTTGTCTCTAATTATTCAACTATTTATTTTATCTTTCATTTGGTTTTATTCTCAATGTATTTGTACATGTGTCATGCGTGAACCTGAGGGAGGATAAGGATGAAAATAAGTGGAAGACCGTGTATTTTCCACAAGTTATCCGTGATGATAGCGACGTTGATTACATGTTTAGATTAATGGTTGAAAATAACATTTTACATCTTTGTGTCTGATCCATTGAAGTGTAATATTTATTAACATGTAATAGTGTAATGTGTTCGAATTTGTGTCCGCAATGTTGCAGTTTAATGAATTTGTGTCGAATTTGTGGATTGTGTATTTAACGACGAATTTGTGTAATTTGGATCGTTTATGTGTGATTATATGTGATTAACGACGAATTAGTGTAATTTGAATCAACTATGTGTGATTAAGTGATTATGTGTGATTAACGACAAATTTGTGTAATTTGGATCGATTATGTGTGATTATGTGATTGTGTGATTAACGACGAATTTGTGTAATTTGGATCGATTGTGTGTGATTATGTTGTTGAAATGATGTAATTTAGATCAATTATGAGTGTGTATTGATTACGGGTCATTAATGGCTTGGTTGCTTGCATTCAATGTTGTTATGTTGCTACACCAGAAGCCAACGTGAGTTAACTCATGTTGACTTGTAATGAACGTGACTTAAGTCACGCTCGGTATGATGGTCGGTGACTGAACGTGACTTAAGTCATGTTCAGTAAGATGGACGGTTATCAACATGAGTTAACTCACGCAGGTTAGTGCCCAGCGTGAGTTAACTCACATAGGATGGACGACAGTTAGGACGGTGGCCAATCAAGGAGCAGTTGTTACTTTCTACAACCAATAGAATTCAAGCAAAAAATTTATAAATTGAAACATTTCCTTTCATTTTTCCTCATTCTCATTTCTTCTCATTCTCCCATCTCCCATCTCTTCTCTCATATTTCATTTTTGTAGTTTTGTTAGTATAGGCGTAAATGGCATCAATGTCCGTTGTCGATTAATCATAATGATCTTATGCTGTTTTTTTATGACGGCGATTGAGATCATTATATTAATCGAAGAGGGAACTTTTTAGGTCTATTATGACCATTATGATTAATCGAAATGAATTTATAACACCCATACGAAACTGCTAGAATATTTAGTATGCATATTAAACTTAGTACTTGATACATTAAAATTACAGCAGAATTTCTTTTCAAATGAATACATCCCTAATAAAGATTCGTACACTCAATATAATATAACATCCATCGCGTATACATATGTATCTAATACATGTCTGAGTACATAAGGAACTATCTTTGACTGGTACGAATCACGTATATCAAGATAAGTCATCCGGCTACATCCTGCTGATCTCTGGTGCGACCCCTTCTGCTTACAAACAACCTGCTTATCTGAAAATAAATAAAGGGATCGGGGTGAGACATGATGTCTCAGTGAGTTCCACCTATCCTAGGTTGTAGGCGACCTCGGGGATCCTATGATCGCCATCTGTCTCTACATGACCCTATTCAGGGTTTACTGTTCTGTTTTGTTCTACATAACTTAGCGATCAGGGGAAATCTAGGATCGTTATCTGTCTACTACCTTGAGTCTTATCATATTCATCATGTTTTCAAGCTTTAAGTTAGAAGATTAGCGTTGAACATACAATTATTATATGGGTTCATTTTACGGAATACATCCGAGTGAAGTAACCTCGAAATACATTCTCATAACATACCGGTGAAAATTCCTATCTAAGGCTAACACCGGACTCCTCTTGTCGTCGTGCAGGACTTACATAGGAACAACGCATGTCCACTACTAACGGGAAGCCTGAGAATCACGACTTAACTCTTATTGTGTGGATTACCTTTGCAAAATAATCCCATCTAGCATTACCTGGAGCTTGAAGGACACAACTTAATCTTATATATATATATATATATATATATATGAATCCTCGTGAAGGTTACCTGGCGGGATGAACTATCCAGAATAAATCTGGAGCTTACCAGAGCCACACACACACATGTATTCTTTGATCATAATCCATCTCTCGATGTTAAAACATGTAACCACTTATGTTAAGCCTTGATTCTGTTCATTTAAAGCTTATTTCGGACCATTAAATGTCCATTGGTACAGTACACAATGTTTTAGAAAAGTTGAATTTTGGACATGCTCGCCCAGCCAAGGGTTTCTCTTTTAGCGAGACAAACAACCCAGAACTTGGTTGAAAGGCTCGCTTAGCGAAGGTAGGCAGTAGCAAATGCTCTGCCAGCTCGCTAGGCGAGTTCCTGCTCGCGCAGCGAGCTCATCAGAACATCAGCATCTGCAGAAACATGTTTGTGTCAAAAATCTCGTATCCAAGGGTCCATAATCACGTGTAATGTATCAATGGCTTAAAAATTTCATAATAGCTCGAGAATCAAGTTTAACGTTACTTTAGAAACATGCAATAACAACATAGGGGAAAATAAGCTATTTTTCATAATCACTAAATTCAAGTTAACTCACTCCACCATGACCCAAGGGAAAGTTGCTAATCTAAAAGGAACTCACCTGACTTAATCCGGATATCTTTCCCGCTTATCCACAGCTTGAACATTCCTGCCATAGCTTATTTGCAGCTTATAACTTCTGCAGGTTCCAGTTTCGATCCAAGCTTTAACCCAAACTTTTATTAAGTTTATCAAGCATGAGTATTTGGTTCCGGTACCATTCAACCAACTTAAACTCGCATTTCAGCTTATTCTGCAAAAACTACGCCAAACCCGTAAGCAGTTTCCAACATGATTTGTCCAACTTCAAACGCGTTTTCTGCATTCGTTCCCGATCCGTTCCATGTGAAATTTATACCCAAACTGAAGGAAATTGAGTGTAGAATCCAAAAATCCAACAACCATTCAACTCTGAGTTACAGATCAAAAGGTACGAACCAAAAAGTACAATCTGTCCAAACAGCTTATTCAACTTAATCACTTATGTAACAATAATAATCCAATTTAACAATAACTCCAGCCCAATCTACATCAATAACAGTCCAATTCATCACTAAATTCCAACAATACAACCATTACCAATATCAGTTTCAACTTAATAAATAACTCACCTTTAAACTTCTGAAAAACTGCTTAAGTTTAACCCACAGTCAGCTTATCCAAATTCTATTCTACTGCCCAAACCTCAGCTTGCTACACCCTTTTGTTTCTGAGTTCTTATCACCAACCCAAAGCATAATCTTCATCAAGAACACACATACATGGCCAACCAAGCTTGAACTTGAAAACCTTCTAGCAAGAGGGATGAAGGAAGTGGTTCGGCTAGGTAGAGCAAGAGGGAAAGTGGAAAACTTAAAACTTGCAAGAGGTGCTAGACATGCTGACAATGGGGTTTGTACATTTGTATGTTGGATTTGATGGAGTGCAGGGATTGAGAGGGAGAGGCCGTATGAGCAGAGAGAGAAGAGAAAATTCTGATTCTTCTTAGAGAGAGGAAGTTAGAAGGAAAATGAAGAAAAGTTATGTTTTGTGCTATTTATAGAGGAAAGGAAAATTACCAAACTTCGACATTCTTAAAAAGAGTTTGCTCAGATGCAATACATACGACACTGATAACTGATAACTAACATAATTGTTAAGCCGGTTATTACAGAATCCGCCATGATTGTGTTTTCCCCCTAACGGTAGAAGTGGTTATAGCGGGTTCGTCTATCTTAGATTTGTTATAGGGGTTGCCCAAAAATGACCTTTTACCCCCCAAGAAGATTGGTCATTATGATTGATCGATTTTAAAAAAAAAAAAATCTTTAAAATTTATGTTATAATAATCATTGTTGAATGTAATGAATTGCAATGCAATGTAATAATATTTCTGTTGTGTGTAATAATATTTATGTTTTAATGCAATGTAATAATATGTATCGAGCGTGAGTTAACTCACGTTGGTATACACCGAGCGTGACTTAACTCACGTTGGTATATACCGAACGTGAGTTAAGTCACGTTGAAGGTATTTTGGTCAATTTGTATCGGAGTGAGCAATTTTACATGGAAGAAGAGCAGTTTGCTTTAGAGTAGTAGTAATTGTTATAGGCCTCTACTTCTAAGGTCAGTGATGTTATTTGTACCAAAAAAAAAGTTAGTGTAGCTATTCATAACTTGTACCTTACATGTCTTGTCTTATATAAGTAGGACTCATGTATCATTGTGTACACCAAAGGTAAAATGAACTTGAAGAGCATAATATAAAAAAAGTTGTGTTATTTGAACAATCATTTTAATAACAACTTATGGGACAATCATAATTTACAAAGAAAATGAATTATTTGCACAAAACACAAAACAATAGAGGAAGAAAGTAAAAACATAATGTGAGTATGAAATAGAAAATTGTTACAAAAGTTGTAAAAAAATGGTTGTACAAATATCATTTCTTAATAAAAAAATCATCTTTTTGTCTCTTTCACTCCCTCGTTTATATTTACAATATCATGTTCCGATTAATTAATTTTATAACGCATTTTCAGCATAGAACCCTACCGAAATAATGACTTATCATGTTGGAGATGACAAAGAATACTATAGATTTTCCTTCAAAAAGAGAATACTATAGATTTGTTTGTTCGTGTATCAATATTTGTATTTATATATTATAATAATAATAATTATTATTAGTAAAGTTAAAAAGCTTGCATCCTAGCTAGTCCATGAGTCCAGGTTACCCCACTAAAATTATACGCACAAAAATTTGCTCATACGGTTTTTCATTTCTCTCAAGAAATAAAGAAAATGCCTACTTACAAGTTACAATATAGGGGTAGAGAGATCCCCTTATCTCATATGATTTGTTTTTTTGTTAAGTCTTGTGGATAAGAATTAACATTTTTAAGGTAAATAAATAAAGTGTTTGAACTTCAAACTTCAGTCCCTACATATATTATACATATACATAACAACTAAACTAAATTTATGGGATTAGTTCAAATTTTAATATAGATTTTATTTATTTTTTAAATGAAAGAAACCGAACATTAAATATGAATTGTCTGTTGTCAATTCAAGGGTTACCGTCCACCAATAAAAAAGACTGCAAATACGTTAAAATTTATTTCCCAACTGCGAAGAATCGATTTTCTTTCCCACCATATCCCCAAATTCCAATTATTTGATGGTTTACTATGAAACGCCCTACTTGATGTATTTTAGCAGGAATACACGTGTACAACACTGTCCTCATTCACTCTCATCCCCACATTTCTACTACTCTAATAAATAAGAAAATTAATTACCACCCATTTTCCTTAATTACCCTCATATAAGTTAATGTTATCACTAATTTTGTAGGCAAAATGGTCTAATTACATTATAATCTCAAATAATTATCACACTTCTTTCAATTCTGACATTTAACCCTTCATTTCCCAATGTCCATTTCTTCGTGTTTCATTCCTTTTAGTATGATTTATCAAAAACAGTTTTGTTGAAAACTAAAATAGCAATTTTTATCTTCTTCCAAACAAAAAAAATTCACTCTTCCAAAACGTTAAATATCATTCTTCAGAGTCCATTATAATTTTTGTTAGAAACCAAAGTAGTAGTATAAGTTTTTAACTTAAAGGTTTCATTAAAGGTTTCATTTTTCACTTTAACTCCATTAAAGGTTTCATTTTTCACACTCTTATGTTCTATACGTTTTTTCTGAAATGGGTTTTAATCAATTATGACTTTATTTTTCAATCACTAAAATTGAACAACAACCATATTTTGTGTGTGTTTTAAGGTGTTGAAATGGTGAAAGCAGAGAGTGAAACTCGAAAAATAACCGACACCGGAAATGTTTTTGAGGCCTCAAAATTGATTATGGTTGAAAGAAATTTATGGGTTTTGGAAAGGATGAAGAGAAGAACTTAGTGGTGGTGTTGGTGGTGGCATGTCCAAACGAAGAGAGAAATTTAATGGCAGTGGTGGTTTCATGGTTGAAAAGAATTAGAAAGAGAAAAAAAATGAGATGGAGATGAAGAGTTGTCGTAAAGAGAGAGATGTGGGATGACAGAGTTTTTTTTTTTTTCCTTTTCAATTAATGAATAATTTAATAAATAACAAAATGATGGATGATGTTGAAAAGGTTGGGAGGCGTGTAAGGAGTGAGAGAGAGAATTTTCTTTTCTCTTGCAATTTAAAAAAAAAATGTTTATAAAAATATTAGAGTAGTGTTGTATAATTTTGAAAATATTTATGAATTTTTAAAAAAACTTATCATATATTGGTTTTATATCAATTTGAAATCAATGAGATATAAAAAATTGTATTTGTGTATATAAACATTTAATGTTTGCGATAAATGCGGTGTAAATATTTTAACGGAATTTTGTATATAAAGTATTAAATTATATTGGTTAATATATCTACTATGGGTTTTTCTATTATGTGCAAATTTGCACATGTTATGAATTTAAAATAGTAAGATTGTATCCAAATTTGTGTATTTTATATTAAATATATAATTTTTTAATAAATAATTGTTCTTTTTCAATATAAAATTGTTATTTTTAGTTTCTTTAACATGTGCAGTATTGCACATGTTAGAAAAACTCATCTACTATATACT
Source organism: Medicago ruthenica (assembly GCA_018208015.1). NCBI lineage: Eukaryota > Viridiplantae > Streptophyta > Magnoliopsida > Fabales > Fabaceae > Medicago > Medicago ruthenica. The sequence goes on along the minus strand of CM031371.1, from coordinate 47,481,205 downwards.
ATTAATATAATAAAATTTTACTGTAGCAAAATTTCTTGATTATCCTTATTTAATTAATTTCATTAATATAATAAAATCATAATTTAACAAAATTTTAAGTTTATCTTTTCTTAAGCTCACGATCTTCTTAATTTTATGTGTCTAATGATCATTTCACAAAATATTAAAACCAATTTAATTCCTTTTTCTTCATCTTATTATCTAATTCCCTTAAATATAGAAAAAAAAAACAATACATTATGGCATAAATATATGCATAAAGTTTATTATGTTCTTTTATGTCATAAGTTTAGAAAAATAGTTTATTCTCATCTCTTTTAATCTCTTTTTTTGACAAAAGTAAATGATATTCATTCATTCAAATTGATAGAGTACATTGATACAATGCAAATTCTCTAAAAACAACAAGGATGAATCTGCGAACAAACTCACAACATCCATGTTAATAGCATAAAACAGCTTAGTACACAAGTCTACACATATGACTATATTCAAGTCTCTGGAATACTCATGTCTCCGGATCTGCAACGTGGACGACGCCAAAGTCATTGATTGGATTTAAATATAAAAAAATCAATAAAAACACTACATTAATGTTGATATTTTTAAAATAATCATAGTTTTCAAAATTTATGCAGATGAACCTTCACATATCGGTATATGTAAAATTTGATTTTTGAGATACAAGTACATAGAATGTGCAACGATTGCGGTGTAAATATTTAACGATATTTTATATATAAAATACAAAATATTTAATAAAAACACTATAATAAAGTTGATATTTTGAAAATAGTCACGAGTTTTCAAGATTTTTATCATCATCACATAACGCTACATAAAATTTTTCTTCTACAATAAGCATATAAAATCTTTTAAGAGTGCGGTGCAAATATTTAACAGTGTTCTAAATGTAAAATAAAAATTTATTTAATAGAAACACGATATTAATGTTGATATTTTAGAAATAGTCACGAGTTTACAAACTTTTATCATATCGACTTTCTAATATATGTATATAAAAAAAATATATGCAAATATAAGCACATAAAATCTACAACGGGTGCGGTGCAAACATTGAACAGGGTTTTGCATATAAAATAAAAAGTTATTTAATATAAACACTACATTAATGTATATTTTAAAAATATTCATGCGTTTTCAATATTTTATCTTATCAGCATTATTTTCGACATTATTTTTTATATAATTACCGCATTTGTTATGTGACCCGTGCGAAAGCACGGGTCTTTTCCTAGTTTCTAATTAAATGATAAATCAAATCACGAGTAAAGATAAATAAATAAAGGTGTTATTAACGAATGTCTCCGGGACACACTTTAAGCATTCTAAATTAAGTAATTATTTTTTAAAAATGTCAAAGTTTTAAATTTTCAATATTACACAAATTTTCATAAAAAATTACTATTTAAAGTCCTTAACTAGTGTCTTGAGGCACTAGTTAGCATTTCTCATAAATAAATAATAAAACACACCACAACTTGATATATACACCTTGTCAAAAAAACTTGATATATACACATAATCTTTCTTTACCAATAACTGAATTATAATAGAATAAACCCATCAACTCACGTAATAATTGTCTATTCCATTCCAAGGTATTCATTTATATATAGCTTCCCTTCTTTAAAAAAAAGTTATATATAGCTTCACTTGGGAATGAATTCTCTATGTTAATATAAAAGAAATGTCATGTTAACAAGTGTTTGTGAGATACTCTCTTCAGTTTCAATTATAAATAAATTTTTACTTTTTAAATTAATCGAATAAATGGTGTATGTGGTTTATAATACATTATTTATTCATTGAATCTAAAAAGAAAAATATTGTTTATAATTGAAACAGGATGAAATACTTGTTAAAAATAGAAAGAAAAAAACAAATTTTGCATTGAAAATAACTCATTTCTAACATTCAAAAAGTATAATACACAATTTTAAAGTAACATTTTGTTTTTTAATTTCTTAACAAGTGTCACTTGGTAACAAAAAACAAATTAATGTCACTCGGTCACTTATTAGCATTTTCCATAAAAGAATAATAAAATTCAAACCATTAAATAAAAAGGCGAGATAAGATTATTATTTTTCTTCCCAAGGCTAAGTAATTTTTTAATTTAAAAAAATGAGGGAAAAAAGGTTTAAGAGTGATATATTTATAATATATGAGAAAATTTAAGAGAAAAAAAATAGGAAAAATGGATTGTCGCATCACCTAAGGAGTTTTGAGTCAAATAAAAAAGCTTAAGGACTTTTGAATTTTATGAATTTGTTACATGTTTGAGTTGAGTTGATTCGTCTCCATTCAAGTTTCTTGTTCTTCCGGTTGAGTCCAATCTGAGGAGGTTTACAACTTAACTTAGTACCCATGCCAGTCATATGCATCATGCGAAGAAGACCAAATGGTTGGAATGGTAGATACATATCTCCCTTTATTTTTCCTCTTATTTTGAGGGCTCTAAAGAAAGTCATTTTTGAATTGATTAGGATTCAACATCGATCTTTTCTCGTAGGGTGGTTTATGTGATGGGAAAAGAAAGATTTGTTGGATTAGTTAAGCGGCTGTGATGAAAAACAATAATCAATAGACTTCTAATATCTTATATTGATGTAAAAGAATAATCAATAGACTTCTCCGAATAACCATCATGTCAAATAAACAGTTAAACACTCCCACTGTGGCATTAAAAAACAGAACAGCTATTTGTCGCCAGTATTAAATTCACGATGCTATTGTTAAGATAATTAGGGTTAGTTAATATTAGATGGCTGATTAGCCTTAGTTTGATAATGTTGGCTTGAATCTTGAGGTGTGCTCCTCTGAAGCTTACATGTTCAATTCTTTTCTGTGTCAAATTCGATGAACTGCTTCTTGAAAAAAAAGATGGTTAGTTGCATTAGTTAGAGTTAGTTGTTCAATTAGCTATTGTAGTTCAGGTCTATAAATAGGACTATCATGTTCTCAAATTACTATCTTTTGATCAATATAATTTTCTATGAATTTTACTTCCACTTGTGTTATTAAGTTCTTTTATCTCTTTTTTCTTGTTATTCTCAAAATCTTAATAGATATCATGAAGTGTTTCCACAGTTGGATTCTCATTTGGTGGAAAACATGAATGGTTGTATGAAAAAGACAGTTGCAGTTGCAGTTACTCATTTATATATATAAATGTTCATGATGCCTTGGCTATTTAAATTTTCGCTATAAGAAGCATTACTTTTAAAAAAATGAGTGTTTATAGAGATGAATGCTTTTATAAACACCCTCTTGTATTATATTCAGGTCCAACATGCATTCTCTCTTCAATTATTATTTTATTTTAATATTAAAAAAATTAATTGATGAAATGTAATGATATAAAGCTATTGGTGAGACCATTTAGTAAAAAAAATTGTGGTGTTGTGTTAGAGAGATTGAATGCTTATTAATTGTAATATTAAAAAAACTATAAAATAAATAATATGTACACGTGATACATATTTAAGCACCCAGGTAAAAGAACTATATAACAATATAAAAGGGAACACATTTTTGGGCTGGACTTTTTCTTCAATTTTTACAACTCATTTAAACCATTTTATCTTTTATATTATTTAAATTATCAATTAAAAAATTAGTTAAATCTCATTGAATAAGAACAATTCAGGACAATAGGAGGAACAATTCACAACAATAAAAATAATGTTGGACACTATAAAACAAATCTTATTTTAATCTTATATAAAAGATTATTGTATTTTGGTCTAACATATTCTCTTTCAATTCTACCATCCACTAATTATTTTTCACCATTTTATAGTTCTTACTAATAAAAGCAGAATGACATGTGTGTCTTGACGGTAGTATATATAAAGAAGATAATTATGAATTTGGAGTACCGACTAAATTGAGTTCGGGGTTAGTTTGGTAGCCAAGAAAATCTAAGCAAGCATGCATTATGAACACCAGAAATATAGATATTAAAGCAAATTAAATATAACAAGAAATGACACATAACGACAATATGCTTTGTTTTATTGTCAATAAAGCAATATGCTTTTTTTTTCCGCCCGCACACAATGCTGAAAACCGTGAAATCCTTAATTACTTATATCACAATAATTGAGTTTGGTTGTAAATGACTAAGATGAATAGCGTGTAAAAAAGGACAATTATTGGATTCTGGAATCTAAACATGACTCCTTTCAAGGTTTTTTATGTGACAAAGACTGCTTTCAAGTTAAACAACTAATTTTCACACATGTATAAAATATCTAAGTTTACTCGTAGAAGGTAAATGAACTCACAATCGTGGATATGGAAGTTGGAATCCGAGGAGGAGGAGGAGATGACGGCAATGGTCTCCGCTAATAGATGTGGAAATCGGAATCCGTGGAGGTGGAGATGATGGGTGGTGTTGGATGGTGGGAGGAATTCATGACGGTCATGTGCTCCTTAATAGAGGTAGAAATTGGAATTCGAGGATGTCGAGATGACAACAACAGAACAGGGTGTATCTGTAAACACTATGAGCGGGGGTGTATCTGTAAACACTATGAGCGGGGGTGGTATCTGCAAACACTATGTTCAAGTAAGTATATGTTTGGGGTGAATGTTAGGATTAGAATGAGGCATGTCTTGTTAGGTTGTAGTGTTGTGCTTATATAGGCCAGCAAATGTGGTATGAAAATTGATCTTCTCCCAAACACTTTTGCTTATTCCCACCTTAACCTGTCTAAAATAACCCCAACGTGACTTAACTCGCGTTCGGTAAATCCCACGTGACTTAACTCACGCTGAGCCAACATGAGTTAACTTGCGTTGGTGGCCAACGTGAGTTAACTTGTGTTGGTTTTAGGTAAGCTAACAAACCATCAATTCTTCATAAAGATGTTATTTTTAAGCCCATAAATGTACAATATGTTATGTTCATTGTTTAAAAGTACGTCTTAGCTTAGAAAGATCATTTCATTCATGATCCAAAAAAATCATAACTAAAAATACACAAGTACGCAAAATCAATTTCAAAATAATATAATACGACAAATTTATTTAGTTTTAATTTCATCTTCGTTCAAATCGGGCAATAAACAAAGTGTTACGTTACATTACATTCTCCCTAAATATGTGGTATCATCATGATGTTTGATTTAAATTAAATTCTTGAAAGTTTGCCGAAAATGTTGACATTGAAGTGTCTTATACTTAGTGTAAAAATTTACTAGTCTCTTTGAAAACTCAAAAGAATGAAGAGAACACATCACATGTATTCTACCAAATCAACTATACATGTTCTCACATAGAATCCCTTCATATAATATAAGTCATGACAAAAAGGAATGTATCCTAATATTTTTTTTGAACTTAATCCTACTACCCTGCCAACTGACAAGTTTCAATTGACAGAGGAGCATGATCAAGCTCAAAACAACATCTTAGAAATGCATTTCTGTTCGTCACACTAATCTTATACGAAGAAATTCGATGTGAAAACTTATATAGTTGATTTGGTAGAATACAAAATGTGTTCTCTTTATTCTTTTGAGTTTCCAAAGTGATGAGATCAAAAGCCCATTAAGCATGTGGAAAGAAACATATAAAAAAATACACACAAATTTTTTTTATTCATTTTAATTTATTGTTTTCGAATTTAATTCCATGCAAGCCTTTGAAATTCTGATTCACGTATAGCCTACAAGTGGGAAATAAGTCATTGGTTTAAATTTTGTTATTGGAATTTTACAACTCAAGAATTAATTCCATTTGGAATATGGGAGTAATTTTATAACTGCCATTAGATGGAAAATTCATTGACATGAATTCAATCAAGTAAACGTTACTTTTGGCCTATTGGAAGATTAGTATATCATAGCAATTGGATCAGTTTAGAAGCTCACGAAATACTTGCTAATTTACTCTATGGAATGACGACATCTGAATGGTGGTGTTTTGATTTGACATTTGTATTCTCGTTATAGCTTTATTTTAATAAATAATTGTAAGGCTAATAATATGCCATTTAGATTAGGATTTAATTTACAAATTTTATTTAAATTAATTAGGGATTGTTGAGTTATTAGAGCCAGAACTCTATAAATTGTAAGTTTTTCTATGAAATAAAGGGAAGTTGAATTTTGTAGAATTTTACACATATGTGTATTGAGAGCTTTGTCTCTTGTGGTTCTGGATTGAACCATCCTTGATCTTATCAAGAAATCATTTTCTTGTGGCGATCCTCATCCATCGGCTTATCAATCTTTCTTGGATTGGAAAGAGTGTGGCGCCCCTGTCTATCCATTCTATTTCTTCATTTTTGAGTCCTTTCACCTTTTCCACCAACAATATTCCTAATTTGCTTCCGACGTCTCCGCGTCACTCATCATTTGGACAATTATTCAGATCTTAATTTTAACGTAACATTGACCCAAATCCTGAACAACTTGTTGGACTTTCCACCGTTAAAGCAGACTTCAACTAACATTGTGTTCGGATCTACTGAATAATTGTCCATTGCTTCATATCTACACCATAAGAAATTAATAACAATCGATGAAAACTCATTCAAATATTTCATCAAACACTTGGAGTGCAAATTATACATAAACCCTAAAACTAAAAACTATAACATAAACATGCAAACATCTAAACATTTAATCAACATAAGTCATTTACATGTAAACACTGAATCATTTCTTACAAACAAAAAAAATCAAAATTTAAATAAACCCTGAAATTAAAACATTTCTAATTTAAGAGGAAAAATGTAACATATAAACATAAAATGTCAATGGTAATTGATTATGAATAATTACTTGGTATTGGAGTGGTGACTGATTTGAGAAGTTTTTAAAGATTTGAGATGTGAAATGAAGAAAAAGCCACTGCATAAGCTATGAAACAACGCAACATGAGTTAACTCACGTAGGTTATAGCCCAACGTGAGTTAACTCACGTTCTGTCTGTGTCATGTAGCAGAACAACAAAATTGCATATTTTCCTTGTTTTCATTCATTCATTCATTCTTCCATACACTCATTCATTCATTTTCATCCATTTATTCAATCATTCAATTATTCATTCATTCAAATTTAAAATACGCAACTTTATTCAAAGTTATAATACGCATAGTAAAACCAAAAATTAAGTATAATGTCATAAAAATACGCAAAGGCGCGAGTGTAAATATAATACATCCATATCTGCCAAAATGTCATAAAAAATCTAAAAATATACAATGTCATAACAACACTAAAAAAAGATCCTACTGCTCCAGACTATGGCTCTGCCCCCTATCATCGACTACTAAAAAAACTGTGTTTTCGGACGGAATTTTCGGACGGATAGGTAGCTCCATTCAAATCGTGCTTCAACTCAAGGTAGCTCCATTCATACCGGTGGTTCTATATCTATGGGTGAGCATGAACGTAGGATGGTAAGACACTTGATATTTCTTTACTTGACCCATTAATTTGTGAACAACATATTGAAAATTTTCTCATTGAAGTTATGGAAAAAATGTAGGAGAATGAAACAGGAGTCAAGCCTGCCATGGAGGAGGTATTTGCACATTGCCATATTAGAAAGGATAAGGCATGGGTTGATAATAGAGCTGAGCAAGCCTATGTAAGTAGTTATTTAACATTATAGATTTAATTTATCTATAATTTAAGTTATGGTAATAGAGCTGAGAAGGGATAGATTTTAATTTATCTATGATTTTACTAACAATACAAATTTATAATTGGTTGTAATTTAAATGACTAACAAAATTCAAATTTGTAGGGAGATTTTAAGAAGAGAAAAGCAGAGTTGTTGGAAATATCTATGTCTCAAAATCAAGAGGAAGAAGGATTGTCTTCTGAAACCCAGCATAATATGCCAGATGACTTGACTATTTGGAAGGAAGTAGCTCCTAAAGGTAAAAAAGGAAAATTATATGGTTTAGGTTCCATTGGAACAAATGCCTCAAAGTATACTATTGGTTCATGCTCAAATGCCTTTAAGGAAAAAAACATAGAACAAGAGCTCTTAAAATGGAAAGAAAAGGCAAATGAGCAAGAACGTATAAACCAAGAGCAAAAACAAAAACTAGAGCAGCAACAAAAAAGAATTGAGTCAAATGAAAGCATGCTTGCAGTTTTATTTGAAAAGTTGAACATGCCATTGCCTCCAAACTTTGCTTGTGCGACACCTATGCAAGATGAACCCAATGATGTTGGTGAAACCTCTAATGGAAACAATGCTGATAATTTTGGATTTGATTGATGAGTTTGGCCTAGTTGGTTTTATGTTGTCCTGCTGATTTGTGGTTGTTGCTGCTGGTTTGTTTTTTGTTTTTTTGTGTGAATGATGTGTTTGATTGCTGCTGGCTTGTATTTGACTTTGTCTTGGGATTTTCTTTTGGTTGGAGTTATGTTTCCAAACCTCTTTACCATGTTTTTTGAGTATTGACTAATGAACAATTTAGTCATGTTAGTTTGTGATATATTATTGTGCTAGAACATTGAGCACATATACAAATCTAGTTTGTATAATTTTGTTTCAGACAATGAGCATTTGTTTACTCTTGAATTATTATTTATTTTTATTTGAATCTAGTATGTATTATTGAATATAAATTTTACGGATTTGAACTTATCTCAAACTCATTAAAAAATATTAATTTTGTGGCAATTCTGTAAAACAATAAGCTTATAACCTCGTCCGAAAAGCGTGGAAATATTTTAAAGCAAATTATTGTTTGAAAAGTGTTGATCATTGAAATTTAAAAGTCATCATTGAATGCTTAATTCCGTGCGAAAATCGTTGGAAAATTGAACTTAAATCTGTCCGAAAATCGTAGGAAGTTTTAACTGAAATATGTCTGAAATCTAACTTAATTCCGTTTGAAAACCGTAGGAAATTAAACTTAATTCCGTCCGAAATTCGTTCAAAGTTTAGTCCAATATCCCACAAACTTAAATTTCAGAGTTTGTGTGAAATCCGTGTGAAATCCGTCTGAAATATATTTGGGACGGAATTTCGGACGGAACTATAATTTGCGACGCGGCCTTTTCGGACAATGCACTTTCTGTCCGAATTTCATCGGAAAACATATTTTCGTCCGAATTCCGTGGGAAATCCATCCAAATTTCGTCCCAAAACCGTCCGAAATTCCGTTCGAAAATGACCTTTTTTTAGTAGTGATCCCTCTTACTCCGCATGCGGGCAACCATCCCCTCCTAGATCATGTGATAATCATCCTGGATGCTCATCAACACATTGTGATAGTATGAATGTGGGTCAGAATATTGCAATGCAGACTCGACTTTGGCAGTGATGTTTCCAATAACCTGGAGTGGGTTGGGAACCTGTCTCTCATATTGCTCCTCAACAATAAGCTCCTTATTAGGTGGCCTAGGAGGTGGATACTCAACAACGGGCACATGCTCTCTCATAATAGGATGAGATACACTATAGAACCAAGTGATGTACCCCCTTCTACACCTCCACTGATCTGTTGCCTCCCGACCCCGATCAGCCTGTGAAAGGACATGGAGCAAATAATCCTGGAAGGCCACGACTACCTGATCTGGCGTAAGAGGTGCAAAGACAGTAGGAGACATGGGAATTCCCTTCACATAGTCGTACTGCCTGAAAACATGCTCTGGGAAGTGAAGGCACATCATCGTTTTGTTGGCCATGATCCAACCGAAGTACCAGCAAATATCATGAAAAGGCATGATGTCCTGGGTATTCTCGTACGGCCTCCAGAAGACATAATCATTCACTCAGATCTATGAGGCCTCGGTAGTGTCCAGGATCAGCATGGTCCCTCGTCGGTTTAAATTGGCGAGCACGTGGGTCACGGTCATACCCCGAAGCAGGAGTCCACGAATATTGTAACAACCCGATTTTTAGAATTAGATTTATTTATTTATTATTTATTTGTTATATTTGATAATTGATTATTTGGTGTGTGATTGGTGGTTAGTGGAATTTTTAGTGTTGAGAGTATTTTAGTCATTTTATGGGTGAGTGGCATTTTTGTAATTATGTTAGAACTAGAAATTTGAATTTTAGAGAATAGTGGTGTATAAGTAATATGGGGGTTTAAATGAAGTAAAAGTGTAGAGAAAATAATTGTGAGAGTTAGATGTAACTAAGTCCATTAGTGGGAGTGGCCCTAACCCACATTAGATAAAGAGTTGTAGTGAGTGATGGTGAACTAGGTCAAATCATTTGCGAAAATTTTGAGAAGAGTCGAATGAGAGAGAAGAGAGAAAGAAGAGGCTAGCAGAGGGAAAAGCACTAGGAAGTGAAGAATTGAAGCTAGGAAGCACTTTTGGTGAAGAATTGAGGTAAGGATGAAAATTATTTTCATCAAATGGGTTTTAATAAGCAAATGAGTAGTTTGAGTGTTTTAGCTTATGCTTAATTTCATAATTGATTATGTGAAATTCGTGCTCCATTTTCATGATTAATTTGAGTATGCTAAAGTTGGTAAAATCATGTTTTATTCATGTCAAAATTCTCATTTGGTGGAAAACATGAGTGGTTGTATGAAAAAGACAGTTGCAGTTACTCAGATAAATGTTCATGATGCCTTCGCTATTTAAATTTTCGCTATAAGAAGCATTACTTTTAAAAAAATGAGAGTTTATAGAGATGAATGCTTTTATAAACACCCTCTCGTATTATATTTAGGTCCAACATGCATTCTCTCTTCAGTTATTATTTTATTTTAATATTAAAAAAATTAATTGATGAAATGTAATGATATAAAGCTATTGGTGAGACCATTTAGTAAAAAAATTGTGGTGTTGTGTTAGAGAGATTGAATGCTTATTAATTGTAATATTAAAAAAATCATAAAATAAATGATATGTACACGTGGTACACCAAAGTGAAAGAACTATATTGTGGATGGTCTAAGTATTCGAACAATAACAATATATAAGGGAACACATTTTTGGGCTGGACGTTAAACAACTTATTTTCACACATGTATAAAATATCTAAGTTTACTCTTAGAAGGTAAATGAACTCACAATGATGGTGGATATGGAAGTTGGAATCCGAGGAGGAGGAGATGACGGCAATGGTCTCCGCTAATAGATGTGGAAATGGGAATCCGAGGAGTTAACTTGTGTTGGTGGCCAACGTGAGTTAACTTGTGTTGGTTTTAGGTAAGCTAACAAACCATCAATTCTTCATAAAGATGCTATTTTAAGCCCCTAAACGTACAATATGTTATGTTCATTTTTTTAAAAGTATGTCTTAGCTTAGAAGGATCATTTCATTCATGATCCAAAAAAAATCATAACTAAAAATACACAAGTACGCAAAATCAATTCCAAAATAATAGAATACGACAAATTTATTTAGTTTTAATTTTATCTCCGTTCAAATCGGACAATAAACGAAGTGTTACGTTACATTACATTCTCCCTAAATATGTGGTATCATCATGATGTTGGATTTAAATTAAATTTTTGAGAGTTTGCCGAAAATGTTGGCATTGAAGTGTCTTATACTTAGTATAAAAATTTGCTAGTCTCTTTGAAAACTCAAAATAATGAAGAGAACACATCACATGTATTCTACCAAATCAACTATACATGTTCTCACATAGAATCCCTTCATATAATATGAGTCATGACAAAAAAAATGTATTCCAATATATTCTTTTGAACTCAATCCTACTACCCTGCCAACTGCCAAGTTTCAATTGACAGAGGAGCATGATCAACTTCAAAACAACATTTTAGAAATGCATTTCCGTTCGTCACACTCATCTTATACGAAAGAATTCGATGTGAAAACTTATATAGTTGATTTGGTAGAATACAAAATATGTTCTCTTCATTCTTTTGAGTTTCCAAATAGACTAGAAAACTTTTACGCTAAGTATAAGACACTTCAATGCCAACATCTTCAGCAAACTAACAAGAATTAAGCTCAAATCTAACAAAATAATGACACAACATAATAATACTACCTAAACATTTTCATCTAGGCGAATCAAACTCTTGAGAATATCTTCACATGATGTGCTGACCAAATATTGTGAACATGCTCCTCACGTCGTCGTCGTTTGTGAGCATCATCCGGCTGAACGTTAATCTCCCGACTGAGTCGATCGATGGACGTTGATACTCAACGTCTTACACCCTACTTGTGTCTCTGTTGTTGAGGTGTTGGTTGATTAGATCTAGTTGATCATTCATATCTTTTAACGTAACATCGACCCGAACCCTGAACAACTTGTTGGGCTTTTCTCCGTTGAAGTAGACTTCAGCTAACATTGTGTTCGGATCTATTGAATAATTGTCCATTGCTTCATATCTACACCATAAGAAATTAATAACAATCAATGAAAAACTGATTCAAATATTTCATCAAACACTTGGAGTGCAAATTATACATAAACCCTAAAACTAAAAACTACAACATAAACATGCAAACATCTAAACATTTAATCAACATAAGTCATTTAGATGTAAAATTTGAATCATTTCTTACAAAAAAAACCAAAATTTAAATAAACCCTGAAATTAAAACATTTCTAATTTAAGAGGAAAAATGTAACATATAAACATAAAATGTCAATGATAATTGATTATGAATATTTACTTGTTATTGGAGTGGTGACTGATTTGAACTTGAAGAAATTTGGGGATGGATGATTTGAGAGAGTTTTTAGAGATTTGAGATGTGAAATGAAGAAAGAGCCACTGCATAAGCTATGAAACAATGCACCGTGAGTTAACTCATGTTGGATATAGCGAACGTGAATTAACTCACGTAGGTTATAGCTCAACGTGTGTTAATTCACGTCCTATTTGTGTCATGTAGCAGAACAGCAGAATTACATATTTTCCTTGTTTTCATTCATTCATTCATTTTTCCACACACTCATTCATTCATTTTCATCCATTTATTCAATCATTCAATTATTCGTTCAAATTTAAAATACACAACTTTATTCAAAGTTAAAATACACATAGTAAAACCAAAAATTAAGCAAAATGTCATTTTTTTTGAAAGAAAGAAAGAATTAAGCAAAATGTCATAAAAATACGCAAAGGCGCAAGTGTAAATATAATACATCCATATCCACCAAAATGTCATAAAAACTCATACAATTTCATAAAAACACGAAAAAAAATCCTACTGCTCCAAACTATGGCTCTGCCCCCTATCATCCCTCCTGGATCATGCGATAATTCTTCAGACCCAGTTTTGCTTCAGACTTGCAACAAAGCTTCTATGCTTTCCTTCTTGCTCTTAGCTTGTTCTTCCATAACCAATATTAATTAACCAACATTAAGAACATGGTTCTGCACACTTAGAACAAAGCATTAGCAATACCAATTTTCTTTTTAACACTTTGTTATCATCAAAACCTTAAAGAGAGTTGTTCATACATATTGTTCCAACAATCTCCCTCTATTCAAAGAGAGTTGTTCATACATTTTGTTCCAACAGCCTCGGTAGTGTCCAAGATCAGCATGGTCTCTTGTCAGTTTAAATTGGCGAGCATGTGGGTCACGACGGTCATACCCCGGAGCAGGCGTCCACGAATATAGCTTCTAGAAGTCCTCCATTGTCCATGCCTACTGTTGGATATCTGAATGTTGGCTACATGTTTGGTAAAATCAAATGTGCAAGCAATGCGTCTTCAGAAGCTATTTTGTGTCTTCAGAAGCTGGAAATTGGGTTTCAGAAGCTGTTACTGTTCATCAGAAGCAGGAATGGTCTTCAGACGCTGGTACTGTTCATCAGACGCAGAACTGGTCATCAGACGCTGTAATATCCCGCTTAAACGTGACTTTAACAGTGTTACAGGAACTAAACGAAAGGAATGGCAATTATGGAAATAAGTGGCAATGGCATATTTGTAAATTGTGGGAAAGTGGTTATTGGATAAATATGAAATTGTTCAAGGTTTCTACTCATTCTCTCACTCTCTCAAAATCTGAAATTTTACTCCCTCTCCCTCTCTCTTTTCGTCCCCCCATCTTCATCCTCTTCATCATCAAATCATCACCCTTTTAAAGAATCAAACTCCTACCTAAATTCTTGTGTTGCAAGCAAGGCTTTGGGAAGATTGGAGCAAGGGAAAAGTTAAAGAAAAGCAAGAAGAAAGGAAAGTTTATGAGCTAGGGTTTTGAGGAATTGGGAAGCAAGCAAACCAGCACCAAATCTTGTTTAAGGTGAGCTCATCTTGGGTTTTAGAACCCTCATAGTGTGAGTTTTGTGTGTTTTACTTCATAGGAGGAATTATAGAAAGTTAGTGTTTAACCCTAATTTCTTTGCTAGCATTAATCCTTGCTTGTGAATGTTTTTAACTGATGATTTATGACGGAAAATCATTTATAACATGTTCTGGAAGCTTGGGTAACCTTGAATGGGAGAAAATGGTGGAAAATCACACTTTTACACAGTTTTCTACTGATACGGTCGCTGTAGCGACGGGCCGTCGCTTGTAGCGACCAGGCAGGATGAATCCCTGCCTACCCGCGCTTCAAGCGACCACACTGGCGCTTGTAGCGACCAGGGCTCGCTTGTAGCGACCAAGGCGTCGCTTGTAGCGACCAACCCTGTACAGCCCAACTTCGTTGAGCTGTTCTGGGGGTCTTGGTGCGCGCGGGCATGGATTTTTGGTAACTGATTTTATAAATACATTTTGGAAACCTTGCCCACCATTTTAATTCATTCTAAATGCTTCCCAAAGGTCATAAAAGTGTAAAGGTAAGGATTATGCAAAGCTTGGAAATGTAGAGTTGAGGTTCATTGAATAAGTAACTTCTTATAGTGGCATATGACAACGATATGCCTAATTCCTTGATAGGAAAACAAGAATTATAGGATGAGGAACAATTCATAGTTTATCCACTTTAGGATACAATGTAATAGGAAAGGTTTAACAATTATAGTAGGCTTATGAGAACGATAAGCCAAGATTATAGATTACAGGTTATAGATTACAGGATTGTTACAGAATCAAAGTGATAGATTTTATGTTCATACGTTAAAGTTAAAGAATTAAAGATCAAAGTTATTGGCGTGCTTGCACGTTTCACAGTCATAGGGCGTGTTCATCAGACTCCGGGATTCGCCGGATGGGACTTCTCCGAGAGGGTTGTCCACACGTTTCATAGGGAGTCCGGTGATAGCCTGATATGATAGGAGTTTCACCGGTTCATAGGGAGACGTATCTCGGGGTTGCTCCACCCGGGGTGCCCTCCGTAAAATGAACTCAGATAATTGCTTGTTCAACGCTAACAGCTAACATAAAACTGCTATCGAACTGTGTTAGGTTTTATGTTTTATAGTTATAGTTACAGTTACAGTTACAGTTATAGTCACAGGAAACTCATAGTCACATTTATAGACAGTTATCAGAAAGTGATCCTAGGTTTTCCCTCGATCACTAAGTTAAAGTTATAGGCAGATTAGAGTTATGGTTATAGATAGTCCCAGTAAAGGTTATAGGCAGTTCAAGTTATAGTGACAGAAGAACTTATAGTCAAAGATAGTTAAAGACTTGGCGAACATAGGAAATCCCCGAGTTTGCCAAGGTAGGCATGGCGACCCTAGGTTCCCTGTGGTTGCCAACAGTAGGTTGGGTAGAGCTCACTGAGACATTATGTCTCATCCCA
Organism: Medicago ruthenica; assembly: GCA_018208015.1. Lineage (NCBI taxonomy): Eukaryota > Viridiplantae > Streptophyta > Magnoliopsida > Fabales > Fabaceae > Medicago > Medicago ruthenica. Next base: position 47,465,552 of record CM031371.1, on the reverse strand, counting down.
TTCCTTCTGGTGCAGGTTTACAGGTTTATCAGAGGTCCGTGACGAAGATCTTCATAGAGATACTGGATGGAGTGCGTTTGCTCGTTGTGTACCAGCTCAGAAGCTTAATGGACATTTGTAAAAGTATTGGATCAGTATTGGATTATTGTACAAACGAGTAAACATGTATTTATTCGGTTGTGATGTAATATTATTATTGAAATTTTTAAATGTATCCAGTATCAGTTTAACGCACATGCTAATATACTAGTTAAAGTTAGTATGGGTGTTACAATTGGTATCAGAGCAGGTCGATTCAGACCGTGCCATGGGTCATTTAAGATTCAATAAAAGTAGTGGAATCATTGGGTTCCAGATGTTGTTCTAAATGTCATGTCTAGTTGAGCCTGATCAACTCAGTCTAGTATATGACAGTTAGGACAAATATCCGAGAGCTGAATGTGACCAAGGAGGAAAGAAGTGTATGAAGGGTAAAGGTTAAGACGTCAGATTCTAAGACGAATTTGGCAAAGTGTTTTGTGTCAAAGGATGGTTCTCTAACCGTGAAGTAACTGAGCCAGTTAACGGCAAAGTTTCAGGGATATAAGAGGTATTAAAGAGTAAGGTCAGGTACCTTAACTAGTTGGACGCATCATTGAACGATGCCTTCTCCGAGGAGACATGAACAGTAAAGAACTATGGAAATACTTTGATGAATGATTTGGAATCCTAACGGAAACAGTAATTTGGAAAGTTAGAGTGAAATGTAAATTAGAGTTTTAATTCCGGCTGCAGATGCAAAGGATTGTGATACCGAACCCAGCGACTTGGAATAAAGAATGGCCAGTTAACGATTGGAAGTTCTGGGCTTTCAGTAAGGATAAAGTGTGTAAGGATGGATGAAATAGATTACCTTCCTTTATTATGGGACACCAAGATGCTTGGTATGAAGAATGCGAGCGTAGCGATAAGTAAAGGAAAACCCCCGGTAAGGGTATGAAGTAAAGGTTGAATTATATGTTGTCGGATTATAGCAGACCACTTTCGAGGATTAAACATGAATTAGCTAAGAACTATCGTGAGGCTCTGTCAACAGGAAGAACGTCACTTATATATATAAGTTACAGTTAAAGTATGGTTGAAGTTAAGGAGTTTTATATTCTCTTTCGATGGGCTCCTTGCATACGTATTCGGGTAAGCCGACAAAGATCACACTATGTTGGTATGTGTTAAGATGGTAGAAAATACATACCTTGGATTGTTGGAAACTATGAAGAGGGCAACGGTCGAGAAGACATATGGAATATTATTCAGATAACAAGATTAGAATAGAATTGTGAATACAATAATAAGTTATAGGAAGGATCCAATGGAAAGTGTTAAGTGTTGAAGCTTACAGATTTATTAATCGGGTACTCAAAAAGGTGTAGCATGTGTCTGAATTTACAGGAGAGCCGGTAAAAGTTGGGTTTATCCAGACGGATTATTTCCGGAGTGACCAAGAGTCATGTTAGAGTTATGTGGGCCTAAGTGTCTTGGAAAAAGGTCATGGATGTGAAATCCCTACGGATAATTATAGGATGAGACTCGATACATTAATCGATTAAGTATATAAAAGACGAGAATTTCCGGAAGTCATAGAATGATTCTAGAAGTTACCACAAGTAAATAAGGTATGAACTTAAGTTGTTTTTAACAGGAGCACCGATGGGCTCGTATTATTGTTAAAGACTGTTTACAGGTTTCGGCGTGTTTCGTGAAAGTAAGAATTTCATTTATGTTCGAAAGGAAAAAGCAAAGTCAAGCGTCGAGCAATCAGTAAGTTTAACAGGTGGTTTAAACCATAAGAGATATTATAATGTAAGACGGTTACTTATGGTAACTACAAAGTTATAAAGTCAAGGGATTGGTCAATGAAATTTTATATGGTAATAGTGATCCCAAAACGAATTGTTAAAAATCAGAGTTGCGCAGCGGAGAAGTAATCCAATTATGAGTTAACAAACAAATCAAAGCTGAAGTTTAGAGAATAGGATGTTTGTGAAGTCCTTGTCAGAGGAATTACAAGAAAGGTATTCAGAGATTAATTCTCAAGTTACAGAATGATTGTAAGTAGTGATGACTTGAACTTGTCATCAGTTCTAACAGGAAATTTTAATAGATGAGTCGAGGGATGTTTCAGATCCCGAAACTCATGAGATAAGAGAATCGAAGCAGTTTTATAACTTTAAAGGATGTGGTTATAGCAAAATGAGTTCATAGTGAAGGAGGCCACATTTCATACGATGATCTAGCTGTTTAGCTCAGTAACTTAAAGTTAACTTGAATGGTAAGTTTAATCAAAGAGGAATTATTCAGTGGCATGTAGTTATTCCGCATCGTATCCACGTTATGCTAGCATGTCGCATGTAACAGGCAAGTAACAGGTTATGATTAGTATTATGTATACTGATCAAGCGGAGTTTATGCTACTTAGATAGTAGTGTAACATATTTTATAGTCGTGTGACATGTATCAGTAACCGTGGTACGCAGTCGGTAATGTTTTAGCAGGAAAGTCTCGGTTGAGAAGTTCAGAAATTTTTGAACTTAATGTTAACAGTTAAAGGAAGGAAATGTTTTCCACCGATCAGAAGAGTACTCATAGTTTATAGTAAAAGGCTACGTGAATTCAAGTCATGAATTAAAGGATTCAGAGTTTAAGAATGCTATTTGGAATAGCGAATAGAATAGAGTTTTCTTTTAGAAAACGGAGAATGTTCTTGAACAAAATAAGTTATAACGTCTATGGGACGTAATCATAGTTACATACGGGAATGTAGTTACTCAAAGAGTGCAAACCTGAGTTAAGAGTAAGAAGAGTGACCTTAGATGGCGTGGCTTTGTCTCAAGTATATTTTGATTAAGTATGATGTCCCGTAGTTGGACAATGATAATGCGGTGTGCTGTGTACCCGATAGGAGTGTGCACGTACTCGATCATGTATAGAGGTTATGTGCTATGGACAATGATGATATGTGAGACGGTTTATGCCACACGTCACTTATACTGGATTTTCATAAGTTTGAAAGTATTGGTAAAGAAGAAGGTTCTTAAGACCTTTGGTTACATGTTATTGTTGATTTATTAATCGGAGCATGAGTGACTCATGTGATTTCTAGAGTTTAAAATTTTTCGCAGTGGGAATGTGAGCAATGCTCATGATTGTGATAATAGTTACACCAGGATGTCAGAAAGAAAGGAACTTGCACCATAAGTTCAGTTGCCACCCTATCTTTGAAACGTGAAGGTAATCGTAATAGGCTTCACTTCCGATTAAGAATACTCTATGTCAGATGTTAGCGGTGCAAGACTAACCTATATAAAGGATGATACAAATGTAACAGTAACAGGTCGCCTTACGAGGCGAAAGTTAAAGACAAGAATTCTTTTGAACTGAAAATAATGTAATAGATTCCTCGGAAAGTTGAATTAATTGGGGAAAACAGAATGACTCGACGTCTTCAGGGTAGTATGGAATGGTCAATTAAAGAAGAACTGATAGAATTCGGTAAGTGAAATCCAAGACTTAATAATTTTAAATTGGATTTGTAAGGAATATGTCGAACAGAGATCATTGTCAGATGAGATGGAAAAGTTGGTTCAGATAACCATGCGTCCTTACAGGTAATAGTTATGCAAGATGCACCAAATCTTTCGGCGGAAAAGAGATTGTCATATATTATAGTTTATAGAAATGAAAATCATGGCTAAAGAACAAGTTTTAACCAGTATGGTTTAATCGAAGTGCGTGGTTAATCTACATGTCAGACCCTAGAGTTGTCATGGAATTCCCGTGAGTAAGAAGAATTGGGAATTTTCATAGTAGAGGAAGAGGTAGAAAGGATTTATCTTTACAGGATCTTCGAAGGATTTTCTAAATTTCGAGGACGAAATTTCTTTTAAGGGGGGTAGAGTGTAATATCCCGCTTAAACGTGACTTTAACAGTGTTACAGGAACTAAACGAAAGGAATGGCAATTATGGAAATAAGTGGCAATGGCATATTTGTAAATTGTGGGAAAGTGGTTATTGGATAAATATGAAATTGTTCAAGGTTTCTACTCATTCTCTCACTCTCTCAAAATCTGAAATTTTACTCCCTCTCCCTCTCTCTTTTCGTCCCCCCATCTTCATCCTCTTCATCATCAAATCATCACCCTTTTAAAGAATCAAACTCCTACCTAAATTCTTGTGTTGCAAGCAAGGCTTTGGGAAGATTGGAGCAAGGGAAAAGTTAAAGAAAAGCAAGAAGAAAGGAAAGTTTATGAGCTAGGGTTTTGAGGAATTGGGAAGCAAGCAAACCAGCACCAAATCTTGTTTAAGGTGAGCTCATCTTGGGTTTTAGAACCCTCATAGTGTGAGTTTTGTGTGTTTTACTTCATAGGAGGAATTATAGAAAGTTAGTGTTTAACCCTAATTTCTTTGCTAGCATTAATCCTTGCTTGTGAATGTTTTTAACTGATGATTTATGACGGAAAATCATTTATAACATGTTCTGGAAGCTTGGGTAACCTTGAATGGGAGAAAATGGTGGAAAATCACACTTTTACACAGTTTTCTACTGATACGGTCGCTGTAGCGACGGGCCGTCGCTTGTAGCGACCAGGCAGGATGAATCCCTGCCTACCCGCGCTTCAAGCGACCACACTGGCGCTTGTAGCGACCAGGGCTCGCTTGTAGCGACCAAGGCGTCGCTTGTAGCGACCAACCCTGTACAGCCCAACTTCGTTGAGCTGTTCTGGGGGTCTTGGTGCGCGCGGGCATGGATTTTTGGTAACTGATTTTATAAATACATTTTGGAAACCTTGCCCACCATTTTAATTCATTCTAAATGCTTCCCAAAGGTCATAAAAGTGTAAAGGTAAGGATTATGCAAAGCTTGGAAATGTAGAGTTGAGGTTCATTGAATAAGTAACTTCTTATAGTGGCATATGACAACGATATGCCTAATTCCTTGATAGGAAAACAAGAATTATAGGATGAGGAACAATTCATAGTTTATCCACTTTAGGATACAATGTAATAGGAAAGGTTTAACAATTATAGTAGGCTTATGAGAACGATAAGCCAAGATTATAGATTACAGGTTATAGATTACAGGATTGTTACAGAATCAAAGTGATAGATTTAATGTTCATACGTTAAAGTTAAAGAATTAAAGATCAAAGTTATTGGCGTGCTTGCACGTTTCACAGTCATAGGGCGTGTTCATCAGACTCCGGGATTCGCCGGATGGGACTTCTCCGAGAGGGTTGTCCACACGTTTCATAGGGAGTCCGGTGATAGCCTGATATGATAGGAGTTTCACCGGTTCATAGGGAGACGTATCTCGGGGTTGCTCCACCCGGGGTGCCCTCCATAAAATGAACTCAGATAATTGCTTGTTCAACGCTAACAGCTAACATAAAACTGCTATCGAACTGTGTTAGGTTTTATGTTTTATAGTTATAGTTACAGTTACAGTTACAGTTATAGTCACAGGAAACTCATAGTCACAGTTATAGACAGTTATCAGAAAGTGATCCTAGGTTTTCCCTCGATCACTAAGTTAAAGTTATAGGCAGATTAGAGTTATGGTTATAGATAGTCCCAGTAAAGGTTATAGGCAGTTCAAGTTATAGTGACAGAAGAACTTATAGTCAAAGATAGTTAAAGACTTGGCGAACATAGGAAATCCCCGAGTTTGCCAAGGTAGGCATGGCGACCCTAGGTTCCCTGTGGTTGCCAACAGTAGGTTGGGTAGAGCTCACTGAGACATTATGTCTCATCCCATTCCTTCTGGTGCAGGTTTACAGGTTTATCAGAGGTCCGTGACGAAGATCTTCATAGAGATACTGGATGGAGTGCGTTTGCTCGTTGTGTACCAGCTCAGAAGCTTAATGGACATTTGTAAAAGTATTGGATCAGTATTGGATTATTGTACAAACGAGTAAACATGTATTTATTCGGTTGTGATGTAATATTATTATTGAAATTTTTAAATGTATCCAGTATCAGTTTAACGCACATGCTAATATACTAGTTAAAGTTAGTATGGGTGTTACAGACGCACTGTTCAGACGTTGACTTTTGTTGACCTTCAGAAGCTGCCTTCAGACGTTGACTTCTGTTGACCTTCAGAAGCTGGTTTCTGCGTCTGAATTCTGTTATTTCTTTTCAGTATCTTTTGAAGATTTGTTGAAGATTTATCCAGGCTGATGTTTCCAGAAGGCTGATTATTTTACGTAAAGATCTTTCTTGCAGATTTGTTTATTTTATTGATGAATATATTTTCAAAGGAATCTTTGCAAAATATATCTCAGAAATATATTTACTTCTATGAGCTTCTAAAGAATTTCAGAACCATATCAATTGAAGATTATTGGGTTCAGAATTATGTGCTGCTGGAGCTATTTAAGGAGGACGCTGCTATTGTTGATTGGTACTGAAAAACCAGAAGTTATTAGAATTAAGAGTCTTTGTTTTTTAGTCTGTTAAGCTTAGTGCTTTGTTTTTGTGTACCACTCATCTGTTAGAGTTGGTTGTTTTGTTTAGAGTTGTTATTCACTTAAAGCTTTTAAGCACAAGTGACTTTGAATGTTTTGAAGAGTGTCTTCATACTTGAGTTGTTCAGGAGTTGTTAATCACTGGGCTGTGATTACTTGGTTGGGAAGTAAGTGGGTTCTTATATCTAGGTGTTCCTAGGTAGAAGTCTATACGGGTAGTAATTAAGTGATAAGACTGAAAAACAGGGGGTTGTGTCTAGAGTCTTTGAATTGATACTACTTAGTGGATTTCCTTCCTGGATTGGTATCCTCCAGATGTAGGTGATGTTTACACCGAACTGGGTTAACAAATAAGTTGTGTTCTTTACTTTCTGCACATTATTTTTCTGCTTCTGAACTTTTGTTTTCATACTCTGTTTTACGGGTTCAGACTCAGAATTGCCAGAATTTCAATTGGCATCAGAGCAGGCACCCTGCCTGTGTTTGGGTGAGCTCCAGGGAAGATATTTTCTGGCTTTATGGAGAAAGAAGGAGGATTTGTTAACAGGCCACCTCTGTTGGATGGTTCCAACAATGATTATTGGAAATCACGCATGAGTGCTTTCCATAAATCAATAGATAGTAAAACCTGGAAAGCAGTTTTGAAGGGTTGGGAACATCCAGTTGTGCTGGACAAAGAAGGAAAGAAGACATCTGTGTTGAAACCAGAAGAAGATTGGTCCAATGATGAAGATGCTTTATCTCTTGCAAACTCTAAAGCCTTGAATGCTATATTCAATGGAGTGGACAAGAATATATTCAGAATGATCAAGCAGTGCACAATAGCTAAGGATGCCTGGGAGATTCTCAAGACTACCCATGAAGGCACATCTAAGGTAAAACTGTCCAGACTTCAGCTTCTGACCACGAAGTTTGAAAATCTTAGAATGTTGGAAGATGAGAACATACAAGACTTTTACATGAATGTTCTGGACATGGCTAACTCTTTTGAATCACTTGGAGGAAAAGTATCAGATGAGAAGCTTGTAAGAAAAATTCCCAGATCCCTACCTAAGAGGTTTGATATGAAAGTGACTGCAATTGAAGAAGCACATGACATCTCCAGCATGAAGGTTGAGGAATTGATTGGGTCTCTTCAAAACTTTGAAATAAGCAGAACTGATAAGAAGGGGAAAGGTGTTGCCTTTGTAGCAGATGCTGAAAGTGTGGATGATGAAAGCTCATCAGAAGCTCTTGTGATGCTGAGTAAACAATTTAAGAAGTTTCTGAAGCAGAAGACAAGAACTGATGAGAAGAGCAATCAATCAAAAAGAGTTCAGTGCTATGAGTGTGAGGGATATGGTCATGTCAAGTCAGAATGTCCTACTTATCTCAAGAAATAAAAGAAGAGTCTGAATGTGACTTGATCTGATGAAGAGGACTCAGAAGGAGAAGTGGGGAATAAATCAGCCAGGCATGTTGCTGCCTTTACTGGAAGATGCATCCCTGATGAGGAAGTTATAGGTTCAGAAACTTCTTCAGAGTCTGAATGCAGTGATGAAGAACTGTCTTATGAAAATCCTGCTGCTTTTTGCAAGAAGTTGCATGTTCAATTTGAAGAAGTATGCAAGCAACTGGAAGAATAGAAGAAAACTATCACTCAACTTCAGATTGAAAGAAGTGAACACTTAGAGAAAATTTATGTTCTCAATAATGAGATAACTCAACTGGATTCTCAACTTGATCATATGAAGAAGCAAGTTAGAATGATGAATTCTGCTACTGATGTGCTGGAAGAGATTTTGGAGAATCAGAATCAAGGAAAACCAAATGGCTTAGGATTTGTTGATAAGAATCTGAACATCAAACAGCAAAATCCTGCTAAGAGGTTCATACCTGCTGCTGATACTTATGTTCCTCTGATGAGCAAACCTAAGAACAAACCTCAAGGATCTAAAGACAAGAAGGCTTATCATCCTTGGGTATGTCATCATTGTGGTAAAAAGGGACACATTAAACCTTTTTGTTACAAGCTGCATGGATACCCCAAGCATTTTCAACACAGAAAAGTGGTACCAACTGTGAAAAAAAGCAAGGTCATGAAGGTTTGGAGACCAAAGTATGAAGGTGTTTCCCAGAATCTGAAAGATAGGAAAGGAAAGGCTGTTGCTGCTGACAGCAGGCCCATAACAAAGAAGATTTTTGTTGCTGGACCATCTAAAGTCTGGAGCAAGGTGTTGGTTCCTGTCTCTGTTCAGAAGGCACTAAAAGGAAAGGAAGTTGTTCCTAGTAAGTCTGAAGATGTTGTTAAGCATGATACCATGCCCTGTGTTCAGAAGAGAATTGCTGATCTTGAGAAGCAGATTGCTGGGAAGAAGGTTCTGATTGTGCCTGAAGCACACATCAACTGAGCAACATTTGATGTTGTGTCTAATGAAGACAAAGCAATTTCTGTTGTTGAGTCTAAAGACTGTCAAGTTGGTGACTGATGTTCTGGATTTCCTTTGTGTTTCTGGTTTGCAAGTGTGTTGTGCTGAGTTCTGTGCTGTTATGTGTTGTGTTTCTTGCCCCTGGTGTTTGCTGGTGTTTTGTCAATATTGTTTGGCTAAAAAGGGGGAGAAAAACTTGTGTTTGGTTTCAGAATGTAGTTGTTCAGAATGTGAGTTTGTTTTGTTCAGAATTCAGGTTTTTTCAGAAGTTAACTGTTTTATTCAGAATTCAGAAGCAATACAACAAGAGCTGTGAAGATTTGTTTGAGGGGGAGTCTCTAGCTCAGGGGGAGTGTTTCAGTGTAGAGTTCCTGAGCTGTGTGCTGTTTAAGTTTCAGAAGCAATATCTCAGAGTTCACTGCAGCTCAGAATTGAGGGGGAGAACTGTTTGTGATGTGCTGAGTTGCAGGGGGAGTTTCCTGGGAGTTTCCTATCAGAAGCTTGTGTGTTTATGCTTCAGGGGGAGTTTTACAGAGTTTTACATGTGCTTCAGAAACTGAGTGTTTGTGTGTGCTTCAGAACTGTTGTTGTATTTCAGAATCTGAAGCTGGTTGGTTTAACATAGCATTTTATCCGCTGCTGACACTGTGGCTATGTTTGGATGTGTGTAGTTCTTCATGGTTGAGTACTTGTGTTGATTGAAGAACTTGTCTTTGTGAAGAATTTGATTTTAGCCAAAAATTTGCCAAAGGGGGAGATTGTTGGATATCTGAATGTTGGCTACATGTTTGGTAAAATCAAAATGTGCAAGCAATGCATCTTCAGAAGCTATTTTGTGTCTTCAGAAGCTGGAAGTTGGGTTTCAGAAGCTGTTACTGTTCATCAGAAGCAGGAATGGTCTTCAGACGCGGGTAATGTTCATTAGACGCAGAACTGGTCATCAGACGCACTGTTCAGACGTTGACTTCTGATGACCTTCAGAAGCTGCCTTCAGACGTTGACTTCTGTTAACCTTCAGAAGCTGGTTTCTACGTCTGAATTCTGTTATTTCTTTTCAGTATCTTTTGAAGATTTGTTGAAGATTTATCCAGGCTGATGTTTCCAGAAGGGTGATTATTTTACGTGAAGATCTTTCTTGCAGATTTGTTTATTTTATTGATGAATATATTTACTTCTATGAGCTTCTAAAGAATTTCAAAACCATATCAATTGAAGATTATTGTGTTCAGAATTATGTGCTGCTGGAGCTATTTAAGGAGGACGCTGCTATTGTTGATTGGTACTGAAAAACCAGAAGTTATTAGAATTAAGAGTCTTTGTTTTTAAGTCTGTTAAGCTTAGTGCTTTGTTTTTGTGTATCACTCATCTGTTAGAGTTGGTTGTTTTGTTTAGAGTTGTTATTCACTTAAAGCTTTTAAGCACAAGTGACTTTGAATGTTTTGAAGAGTGTCTTCATACTTGAGTTGTTCAGGAGTTGTTAATCACTGGGCTGTGATTACTTGGTTGGGAAGTAAGTGGGTTCTTATATCTAGGTGTTCCTAGGTAGAAGTCTATACGGGTAGTAATTAAGTGATAAGACTGAAAAACAGGGGGTTGTGTCTAGAGTCTTTGAATTGATACTACTTAGTGGATTTCCTTCATGGATTAGTATCCTCCAGATGTAGGTGATGTTTACACCGAACTGGGTTAACAAAAAGTTGTGTTCTTTACTTTCTGCACTTTATTTTTCTGCTTTTGAACTTTTGTTTTCATACTCTGTTTTACGGGTTCAGACTCAGAATTGCCAGAATTTCACCTACAAACACAAACAAACAACCATATCAAGTTATCAACACAAGTATATACAAACAAATATTTCAACATCACATATGTGTATACAAACACAATAATATCGACACATTTATAATATCCTATAGAGAATAAAAAATTACTACCTTAATAGAGACATGTAACCCGCAATGGATCCAACCCTAGGGTCCGTAGCCTCTGAAAGCTGGGTGTAGAGATAAACAAGTGCCATCCTGCCCCAGGACCACGTGTGCACCCTGTCTAAATACCACAACCCCATCAACCATATCACATGAACGTGTTTGTTGGTCTTGTTGGAGAAAATGGTGACACCAACCAAGAACAACAAAAACACATTGATGCAATACTCCCCAGTCTTACGAAGCTCCTCTGCCTCCTCCTCATCAGTCGGGTCCTCCAACTGATTACATCTATGAAGAAGTCTATCATACGACTTCTTCATGTCAGGAATACTAATATTCCCACCCATTGTGTGCTCATCTCATCCTCAACTTCCTTCTCGGTCAAACTCAGCTCAGGCTGCATCAATTGAATACCCAACCCATAGTTGCAGTCATCGTAGTGCATGAGCCTCCCTCAGATATGGATGTGTAGAAGACATGCTACATCATTGAGTGTGACGGTCATCTCGCCAACAGGAAAATGAAAGTTGATGGTCTCCTGACGCCACCTCTCTGACAAAGTTGTGATGAGGCCATAGCTAATGGTAGAATACCTAGTCTTCAGGAGGGGGGCAAAACCGGATGCATTCACCCGCTGCCAGAACCAATCTACACCAATATCCGGGATTGTCAACTAGTCGTGCCTAATCTTCCTCCTGTGCTAGGAAGGGTTCATCCAATGCTCCCTCCGAAACTGAAATACAAAAAATATAAACAAATAACAAACCGTTAAAAATACAAACATTTGAATAGCTTAAAAATACATAACAACTTAATCGTAAAAAAACAAAAATTAAAATAAACATTAAACATTTTAATATACAATTAAATCGTAAAATTAAAATAAACATTGAACATTTTGTTGGATATTTGTTTGTTGGCGTCATTTTTGCTAAATCAAATATACAAGCATGATGTTGGACCCAATGTTCCAACATGTGAGTACGACTTTTGTGTGCCCTGATTTCGCACAATAATTATTGTGTTTTAATTATCTGAGGAATCCACGTTCTCTCTCGTGGGCAAAGCTGCATGATCGTGCTTAGTGATGTCTTTATTTCCTAAAGATGTGGGACATTTTAGGAAGCTTTACATTTGACTCATTTCCGAAAGATGTGTCAACATTTTAGGAAACATTGGATTTGTTTCTATTTCTTGTGAGCCGGTCCCATGATGGATTGCGCATTGGTCTGAAGCCCAACAAGAAGATTCAGCCCGTACTGCTGCATTATATATAGAATTTCGAAAAACCTAATTGGGGATTCAAGCCGTCATAGTGTGAGGAAGTGTTTTTAGGGTTTTGAGTCATTGTTAATTGTGAGCCTCTCTTGTGTCATCCTGATGCAAGCTTAGGACTGTGTTTATTGAGTTGTAATTCTGTATACTATACCTAAGCTTTGAAGTACGATGGTAGTTTATATTTGAAGGTGTCTTCACCATTCGATTTGTATTTGTATAATCACAGGGTGTGTGATAGAGTGGATGTGAGATGAGATCTCAAGTCTAGGAGTTCCTAGGCTGAAGTCAGTACGGGTAGTGTCTAGGTGATAAGTTGTAAACTTGGAGTTTGCTGAGAACTTAGAACTAGAACTACACTAGTGGACTTCCTCCTGGCTTGGTAGCCCCCAGAGTAGGTGTGTTTGTCACCGAACTGAGTTAACAAATATCTTGTGTCATTTACGTTTCTGTCTGTTATTTTCTCCTTGTTGTTTGTTTTTATCATTATGCTGACGTTGGAACATTGTACTCAACATTCCCCCTGTGTTCCAGTGTTAGAACATTGCATACAACATCAGGAAACTACTGTGCCAGAATTTCACATTTTAACATAATAACTAAATCGTAAAATTAAAATAAATACTTTAATATGACAATTTAATCGTTAAAAAAACAATAATTAAAATAAACATATAAACTTATCAATTAAAATAAACATATCTATTGAACCGTAAAAAAGACTAAAATCAAACAATTAAAAATAAAATTGAATCGTTAAAAATTTGTCAGACAATAATTAAAAAAAATAAATTTTTTTAATTACTTTGGCGTTGCTCCAAAGCCTGCAAGCCATGTGTCTACCAAAATTCGGTAGAAGCGACAGGTCGGTAGGGCCTCCAGGAAAACTATTTGGTCTGACCTTCTGCTGAGTCTCACCCTGCTGGGGAGCCTCACCTTGCTGCGGAGCCTCATCCTCCAGATGCTGAGGCTGCTCAAAATGTTGCTCATACTGCTGCGTGGGGTCCACTACCTGGGACGGACCTACCTGGGACGACGTCTCCTCCCCATCCCCACTCCTACCGCCCTGTCTCCTTCTAATATGAGGGCGCCTAGTTCGGTCATGGTCATGGTCTCCCTGCCTCCTCTCAGCCTGTTCGGTCTCTCGGACATTTCTACACAACATAAAACAATGCAAAAAATCAATGATTTTTTTTTCATAGGGACATTGTGTCATTTCTAACTAATCAACATCCACAATTCAATTTTCGTAGTGTAATTTCAATCTCTAAACTACCACATTGCACTCAAAATCACTATAATCAACATTAACAATCCAATTTCTAACTAATTTCATCATTAACATGCAAAATATCAAACAATTTTTTATTGAGATACTTTATCAAACACCTAGAGTTCAACATAAAATCTAACCATTTCTAACTCTAACCTACCACATTTGAGTCAAACTTACTCTAATCAACATCTAAAGTACAATTTCTAACTTATTTTATCATCAACAATAAAAAAAATCTAACATGCAAATTCAACCCTAATAACCAAAAGTTTCACAATTTCATCCAAAAAATCTAACATTTAAACCAAAAAAATCCAATGCAAAAGGTTAGAAAACACTTACTTGTGATTGAAGTAGAAGTTGATGTTGATTTGGTTGAGTTTGATCAAATTCGTGCTTTGAGGGAGAAAATTCGTATGCCTTGAGTTTGAAACACAATGGAGAAAATGGTTGTTGTTTTGTTTCTATACCAGAACACAACGTGACTTAAGTCATGTTGGTGCTAGCGAACTTGACTTAAGTCACATGGGGGTTATTTTAGGTAGCCTGGGGAGGGAATGAGCAACACTCATTGGGAAAAAAGCAATTTTCATGTGGTATTGGATTGACAGACGTGGTATGGAGTTTGGCCCATTCCAAAAGTCCAGAACAAATACATATAAGAATATCACGAATGCCTAGTGCTGGTGGTTGGTGTATTGTGTGTGAATGTTGTAAATTCTAGAGTATATCGATAAAAAACATTGCATAAGTACATTTGATTTGTGTTTGTGTATATGTGTGTGCGCGCACACACACACACATATGTTGTTTAACACTTTTTAAAATCAAATATACTCGAAGTAAAATTGCCATTGTTTTTCACAAACTTGAAAATTATCGAGGTGGAATTGCATCTAGACCAAATATAAACCCAACCATTTCTTGAAAGGGTGAGTGAAAGTGAAGGATTTGGTTAACTGATAATTAACGTTGTTAAATGGAAGGGATGTGTTTGTCACTTTGAATAAAAATAAGTGAGGTAAGTGTTTAGTCAAAAACTAGAGGGGTGTTAGTGTTATTTAATAATTCCCCAAGAAAGATTAGGAACTAGATTCTACGTTGTAATTGGGTTAACGCAGTAACAGTTACGAACCGTCCGATCAAAAATTAAAGGTTTAGATCAATGCTGTGTGAAATTAACTGCATAAATCTAAACCGTTAGATCATATTTCCGTGACCAAGATTGCGTACTGCATGAAATTACGTGAAACAGTTACAAAAGACAATCCGAGTCCAAAAAATTAGTGCAATTTACCATAAGAGAAAATACTATTAATAAAAGCTCAAATATCTTTTTTAATTTTAACACGTTGAAAAATCTCTTCGTTGTTATTTCTCTTAATCTCCCAACTTTAAAAAGAGATCATTTCTTAAACATATCTTGATTCTTGAACCAAATATAACAATCAATAATAAAGAGATTGTTTGAAAAGATGGAACAAAAATAACCTTAAACAGACATTGCTCTAGAGCAGCCCAAAAGAGTATGTTTATAAGTCTACTTTGCATTGCTAAAAAAAAAAAAAAAAGTCTACTTTGCAATCGCTATTTAGAAATAACAGCAAAATGATTTATATTTTTTGATATTTACAGCAAAATGAATTTGATTTATTGAATGAAAGTGTAATTTCAACTTTACAGCAAAATGAATTTGATTTATTGAATGTGTAATTTCAACTCACTTATATTATGCTCAAACTCCAAAAAACAAAACTCAATTAATGGTTTAAACTTTTGTCTAATTTAGTAAAATTATGATTCTCTTAATTTTATTTTTAACATTTCTTTAATTTGTAATAATGATTGACGCAAACTTTATTATTATACTTGACAAAACCAAACAAAGCAAAAAAATAAAGTGTTTTGTATAAAATTAAAAAAATAAAAATAATAATAATAATAAAGTAAAGCACTTTAGCAAAACCTTCACATCTCATCATCTCTCATCAATATTTTGCTTCTTACTAAGTGGAGCTTTACGCAATCCCATTATACCTTCCATCATCATCTTCATCCATCCAACATTAATCACAAGAATCTTTCATTTCTATATCTATTATTATTATCCCTTTCTTATACTCCATTCACCCACAATTTTCTCCATCATTTTCCTTTCCACTCACACACCCTTTAATTCACCGCGACAAAACCTTTTATTATGTTTCGCTTTTTAAAATACCCAAAGAGAAACAAAAATATAACTTAGTGGCGTTTTCGTCATTTTTTTCAGTTTTCATGGGTAATAGCGGTTCTAACAATCGTCGGAGACACGGTGGCGGTGGAAGTGGCCGACGAGTTCATCCACCGGTAACTCCTCCGCCACCGGAAGCTGCGGGTGACCGATTCGTTTACCCTGCTGCTGCTACTCCGTATCAGAATTATCCTAATTACTATCCTCCGCCGCCAGGAACTGTTCCGATGCCGTTGCCGGCGCCGTATGATCACCATCACCGTCAGGCGATGGACCCTATATCTTGGAGGTATCAGCAACAGGCGCCGGTGCCAGCGCCGTATGTGGAGCATCGGAAGGCGGTTACTATAAAGAATGATGTTAACATCAAGAAGGAGACACTGATGATTGAACCTGATGAGGAAAATCCTGGGTTTTTTCTTGTTACGTTTACGTTTGATGCTACTGTTTCTGGAAGGTAATAGTGTTTTTTCTTACTTGATTTTCATGTATTAAGTTAGTGTATGTTTGGTTCTGCTATGATTGAAATTGATTTTGAAACTAAAAGCGAGTTGAATGTAACATGATTTATGTTTGTATACATTCATGTAAAAATGAGTTGAACATTAAATTTGTGGTTAATGTTGCATCATGTGATTAGAGGTACAATGAGTTGGATAGGTATATGATAGAACATTATAGCGGCATTTGATTTATGTAGCCGACCCCACTTGGTTGAATAAGGCTTGGTTGTTGTTATTGATGTTGCATCATGTAAAATGCGAATGGTAATTATGTGATTTATGCAAGGTTTTGGTGAGCTTGCTGTTAGATCTTATCATTGCTTTTTTGATGAATTGTTGTTAGTGTTAATGAGCTTGTATAATGTACACATGATTTAAGCTAAATTTGATTTTTTTGGATTCAAATAAGTAAATGGGTGAAGTTACTTACTTAATTTTACACCTATATCCATGTTTATTTATTGTTCTGTATTGATAAGCTTGGCCTTTTGATTTTTTTTTTGTGTAATGATTAATGAGAGATTTCTAATGCCGTTGCCATTGTAGAATAGTTTGGTTACCTGTTTACTTATTAGCATAAAATATTTTAGCTAGCTTAGGAAGCTGAAAAAATGGTGCATGACAAAGATTTGCAAATGTCATTTTGCGAATGAAAAATAGAGTTGCTTTAGTTTTTTGTTTTGCTTGTGTTTATTTTGTGATTTACTGAGTAAGTATTAACTATATGTTGCTAGGGTTTGATTTCCTTTGACAATATGGGGAGCTTGATTGAAAAGCAGAGTTAGTTTCTGCTAAAGATGATTAGAATGTCAATTATCTTCATTTTATTTTATAATCAACATTGCTTAGCAGCACCCTGTTGTGTTTCTTTTTATTTTATTTATTTTATTTTATTCTTTTTGTTAAATATATTTTGGACTTCAAACTGATCACACGCTAGAGAATGTAACACCAAGCTGGAATCTATTTTGAGAATGTCCCTTGAGGCTATTGAGAGTGTCTTTTTTAATTCTTTTACTTTTTAGGGGGTAGCGAGATTACTTAATTTATTTTGCATGGAGTGTTATCGAGTCCAAATGTAATAGCTGATTGTTCCGTTTTTCACACTTTTGGACTTGGAGATCTGTGAATTGAATATCATAATCTTTTATTAATACTTTGAATATTATGGTTGAGTAGTTTAAAAACAATGCAAAATAGTCAACCTCTGGTCTATTTTCTTTTTCTTGTATTGACGACTTTCCTTAGTAAGGCATGCACATTTTGGTGCCTCTTACCTCAAGGTGTTAAAACACCTAGTTCCTTAGAGGTGCCTTAATGCATGTTCAATTTAGATTATGTATTCTATACTTTGTCCTGCTATAGCTGTTTTATTTGTTTGATTTAATGTTTGTTTCCCTTTATTCATAACAGCATCACCGTACTTTTCTTTGCAAAAGAAGGTGACGGCTGCGTCCTTACCTCAACGAAGGAAAATGTTCTTGCACCTGTTACTATAAATTTCCAGCCAGGTCTTGGCCAGAAGTTTAGACAGCCAGCTGGAACTGGTATCAATTTTTCAATGTTTGAGGAATCCGAGTTATTGAAAGTAGGCGACATGGACGTCTATCCTGTAGCAGTTAAAGCAGATGCATCTTCAAGCGAAACGGACGAATCAAATGAAACACCAACATCTGGAAATAAAACAAACACAAACAACTCTCAGATAACTCAAGCAGTGTTTGAGAAGGAGAAAGGAGTATTCCGGTTAAAGGTAGCTAAGCAGATATTGTGGGTGAATGGAATGAGGTATGAGCTGCAGGAGATATATGGTATTGGAACTTCAGTTGAGAGTGACTTGGATGGCAATGACCCTGGAAAAGAGTGTGTTATCTGCTTGTCAGAACCTCGTGACACAACTGTCCTTCCATGTCGCCACATGGTATTTTCCGTTTCCCTTTGTAATTTAATTTTTCTTTTATTGGTTGTTGGAATATTAGCAACTTAGCTGTTGATATCACTAGCACTAGTAATGCTAAATCACTGGGAATTGTTAACTGATATCCATGTTTGGTGCTGCCAAATTTCGTCAATGATTGGAATTTCTTGTCATTTCTTATCATAGCCGAAAAGTTATTCTGTCACCGATCAATCTCAGTTAACTTATTACTTTTTTTTTGCTCAACTTAACTGCTGAAAGCTATTTATGTCCTGAGCAGCTTAGTTTAGAGCTTATAGTATAAGTGCTTAGTAAGCTATTCCTATAACAAAATATGAAATGAAGTCAAATTGTTTTGGATTGGCTTGTTTGAGCTTATCTATTGACACTAACACTTGTGGAACTGTTTGAGAGAGCTTATGGAAATAGCTCATGGGATGTTTGTAATTTTTTCAGCTTATTTCAAATTTCAATAAACTTTCCAGATAGCTTATGAAAACAACTTGTAGCTTATATGAAAATCATTTGACATTATTTTATCTTTTGTTATACAAATAGCTTATACATAATCACCTATATGATAAGTGCATATGCTATAGGCATTAATTAAGTTGTTTATCCAAACAGGGCCTAAGCTATAAGTTGTTTTCATAAACTATCTTGAAGTATGAAAATAAGCTGAAAACAACTTATGAACATGTCATAAGTTGTTTCCATAAACTCTCCCAAATAGTCTCATATGTGCTAATGCTAGTAAATAAAATTAAATAAGTCAATCCAAACATGTCCTTCATCAGTCCTTTGAGTCTTTGATATACTTAGACTCGATTCCTTTCTTTGTTGCAGTGCATGTGTAGCGGATGTGCGAAGGTTTTAAGGTTCCAGACAAATAGATGTCCAATCTGCAGACAACCAGTTGAAAGGCTTTTGGAGATCAAAGTTGGGCCTGGGCCTGAGCCTGAGCCTGAGGAGTGAAGAAGATAGTGTTACTGACAACAAGCTTCCTGTACAGTCCAAATGTTATATAGCTAATGCTTTTCATTTACCTAATTTCATGTTTTTTTTCTTTCTAATAATCCAAAAAAAATATAGAAATTGGAATTTATGCATTACATTTTGTTTAACATGGATTGGCTGTCATTGCACCTGACTTTATAAGCAAATACCTCCTCCATGCTTGTTTGATTTCACATCTAATTTCTAAATGGCTTCAATGTAATTTAATGTGTTTCTCACCTTCTCCTTTGGTGCCATCCTTTTTTTTTTAATAATTTTTTTACTTCATTTTGGGATAAATTGCACAAAAATCCTTCAAGCTTTAGGCCTGTTGCACAAAATTCCCAGTAGTCAAAATTCAACAACTTTTGACTCTAAATTTATGAGTAAACAACCATTTTGAGTTCTGATACTGTAAATATCTGTCAATTTGATACCTCAATTATATGAAAACTATCAAATTACTCCCTCAAATTGTCTAATGTTAGCCAAAATCTTCCTTTCAAAGGACTTGCAAGAACTCCAATAATATAATAGTTCCATTTCCATATAATGGACCGGAGGGTTAGGGGAACGTCAACAAGAGTTCGTGTATGTTCCAACTCTTCTTTGAGGTGTTGCATGTTCTCTAAATAAAATATTTTGACTGACGTTGGACAATTTGAGGGAGCAATTTTATATTTTGTAAATTCGGGGTTCCGAATTGCTATACTCAAAATGATGGTTTATTCTAAATTTAATCATTTTTGCATAGATAGTAAACCCCTTCCAAGGAGTCAATATGTGCATGGTTTGCTAGAATTAAGGGGACTTTATAGGTAAGTTTTATTTTTTTAAGAAGCTAAATTAGCCCACTTAAATTTGCACCGAGGAGAATCGAACATGAGACCTTGAGTAGGAGTATACTTCATGGTCTTAAGTCAATATCATCAAACTTTATAGGTAAGTTATTGCGTTTGATTGACTGTTTGACGTATAGTTGAGTAGCATAACTTTGGGGTTGCTTTCCTAGGTGAATGTAATGTGTCACTAGATCAATATGCTACCACCTTGTGATTTGTGGATCCGGATTGCATGCAGTTGGGAGAATCTGGTTGTTCGATCAAGATCAGACAGCCTATATTTAAAGCAAAACAAGTTTATACTTACTATTTAAACTACTTTAAATATAGATGATTTGATCTTGATTGGACGGTCAGATCTCTCATGACTGGATGAAGTTTTGACTGCATGCAATCAAAATCCGTGATTTATAGTTATGAAGCTCGGAAAATCATTTTTACTTATAAGAGCGAGAATGGATTTCGTAGGTCCACAAGTGTTAGCTCAACTAAAAAAAATATCAAATTATTAAGGTTGGTGCCGTGATTTAGGTTCGAACATCAGCTCCTTCGTTAGTGTGTATGAGTTTTCAATGACTATTGTCATTTTGTCAATCTGTAAAAAAAAAGATTATTATAACAGTTTTACCTTAATAAATTGACTTTTATAATAAAAAAACAGAACTTAACCAAACAATTCAACATTACGTTGAATCGTGAAACATAACTATATAGAGTTCAATTATTTGAGTGGTTCGACTGCAATTTGGTTTCATTTCAATTGATTTAATGTTTATTTATTATTGAGGTGAGTTTGACAAAATTACATGATTTAATGTTTATTTTTTATTGAGGTGAGTTTGACAAAATTACATTGGACCAACATAATTTTGCAAAACTATACTCTTTTTTTTGTCAAGTAGTTTAGTTGTTAGAAATTCACTTTTTAAATGTGAATAGTTGAGATATTTGGAGTTCGAACCTCTAACTCCGACTTCTACTTGTATTATGCAATACCACTGTAAAATTCATGTAAACAAACTATACTTTATTGTTACAACAAAATCACAATGTTCAACCATGATACCAAATTTTGAAGTAGTTGAACCAAAGCCTTGAGGACGATTAGGTTTGATTTCGTATGCGGTTGGAAAACATTGCTTATGCTCATTGCTTATAATAGGTGTATGACATGCCACATAAGGAGTCGCATTTATTTTCGACAACTCCTCACCCTTCACATACTTTTATGCATAGTTTTATCCAAAATAACTCACATTAATATTTGTTTAAATGATGATTTATAGATCCACTTTAATGTCCTTAAATAATCTATGAGGGTATGTCCGCACTAGTTTTATTACTCCCTCCGTTCCTTTTTAATTGTCACTTTTGAAGAAATTTTTTGTTCCTTTTTAACTGTCACTTTCAAAGTTCAATGCAACTTTAAATATTGTTTTACCAATATTATCCTTAGTTATTTATTACGGAGAGAGAAATATATGAGATGATATATTAAATGAATAAGGTTATTATAGTAAAAATATAAATTATTGTATCAAAAGTAGTGACATTTATAGTTTGTCTTGGTTTGTGTAAAATGTCAAAATGTGACAATTAAAAAGGAACGGAGGTAGTATTCAATTGGTAAAGCGATCCTTAAATTACTTCCCATGCGTTGGCCTCTGTCCTAAACCTGACTAATGATTGATGTTCAAAGCATGCTGAGGATCCACCATTCTTTGCAAATAGAAATTGGTAAAAATTACTATAAATGTGTACGACCAGATCTCAAGTTATTTCACATTCAACACACACTCCAACAATAATCATGTGCAAACCATCTTTGTTATGTACGGATCGATTATCAATAACCAAAATAAATTTAAAAAACAACAATTAACTAGGATGTTTGTTACAACCTTTGACAGATCAAACATGGCAACAATTCTAAGATCCATTCATAAAATTACAGTGTCTTTGGAACCGCGGTCATATTGTTTCTAACGACTAACGCGCATCCAACCATAAGTTATGATTCGTAGCTTCACCATTTTCACGTCCAAATTAGCATTGAAACCCAAGAAAGACAATTCAAGTGCACATTCAAACATTGACTAAGTTCATTCAATATACTCTTCATTGCACCCCATAACATTTTTCCGACAAAATAATTAACAAAGACAAAATAAAAACAAATATCAAACCATCACAAAAAGAATTAATGAAGGTAAGAAAAAGTTTTTTACAATTACTCACTCAAATTACAAAGCATGAAGATGTTCATGCTTGCATAGTCATGGCAATAGCATTAAAATCCTATTTTCCAAAATAGAAAACAAAAAATTCCATTCTACTAGATATTTGTTCTGTAAACAATGCTTCAAACACAAAAACCAGATACAATATCTCACACATGAGACCCTTGATGCAATTCATGAGTATTCTACCATTGATGAACAAAGACACCATTGCTTCTAAGACCCTTGTAAATATCCATGCATCTATCTCTTTCACCATCTCCACTCTCTGAGCAGCTAAGAAACAACTCATCAACAAAGCATATAACACCATTTTTATATATATCCGAAAGAAACTTCATTTCAACTTTCCCTGCAATATTCATCTTAAGCATAACAAAATCAGCATTCTCCACAGTTTCTTTAAACCAAGCAACCAAATCAAACTCTTCGTCCTCTTCCACATCTGCATCCCCCACATTAACCATAGCTTCATCCTTAAAATTCTCATTCAATTTTGGATGATAAACAAATGTAAAGCGCGGTCTTTTCACGTGTGACAACATAATAGAAGTGTTGTAATGAACAAAATAAACATTGAAGTTTTTCTTATCAATTGGATAAGATTGTGGAAACCAATCACCAACCTCATCTTCACCAATATTAACATAAACCAAATTCTTCTTACTTGAAGAAGCATCCTTAAACTTAGGCAAATAAGTGATTTTTTCCTCATATGGTGTTGTTTCCTTCACTAGTGGCGGCTCTAGTAGATTCATGAATTGCTTAGCAAAGTTAACACTTTTACAATCTTCTGGAAGACCTTGATGATGGAAGAAAGCGCTTCTGTTTTCACTTTCAGTTTCAGATTTTGATTCTGGTTTTTTCTTGAAAACAACAAGGCCATGATTATTGACAAGACTAACATGAACAATAGATGAATTTCGCAGCAACGCTGAAATCGGTGAAGCATATCTTATCATGTTAATGTTGTCGTTGAAATAAACCCTATCCCTATCAAAATCCAAAAGCAAAGCACCAATTCCGTTAGGTTTAAGAATACGTTCAACCTCAAGGACAACCAATGCAGGGACAGCAACTTTTCCCAAATCCTTGGACAAAACAAAGTCGAACGATTCATCGAGGTAATAATCAAGCGAGTAAACAAAATTCTTCTTGTTGAATGAGAAAACATGATGGTTAATCACATTAGAGAAACCAAGTTTCTGCAGCGTGGAAACAGCTATGTTTGAAGTTTCACCAATACAAAGAGCTTCTGCTTCAAAATTCAATAATCCTTCACCCTTTAGCTCTTTGACAACACTTGAAACCAAGTTGATTTCTTTTTTGCAACTCAAAGAGGCAAAAGAACCCCAAAAACTGTTTAAGATTCTACTCTGGAACAAATAAGAACCTGGTGTTAAAGTGAGGTTTGAATCTTCTTCGAATTCGATGATGCAATCATGATCATAGGTTTTGGGAGCTAAATCCATGGTGGGTAGTGAGTGAAGCAGAGAAACGATGGAAATAGCAGAGGCAAGAAGTAATGCTTTGAAAAACATACTTCTAGCCATTGATCCGAGAGGGATTTGAAATCTAGAGCACTTTGAATTGGAATCCATGGAAACTTTTTGAGTTGTGTTCTTGTTTTTTTCCTTCTTCTGTGATAGCAGTGTATTTTTGTTTATATAGGGAGAGATATAAGAAAAGATTGTAACTGAATTTTAGAAAATATAGTGAATTGAATCCAAGGAAATATAAAATGGTAACAGAAGTGAGATATTTAAGCAAATATATGAGATAGGGCAGAACACAACAATGATACTGTGTGTGGAGGTGTCCTAGGTTTGTGATTGTGTGGCATGATCTTAAGTTCCTTGTAGATGTCGATGTTTCGCACAACAACCTGCTAAAATATAACAGCTGATCAAACTAAAAATATTTAGAACTCTATGCTATCCATTAAGAAAGTTGGATACAAATAAGGTAAAATTAATTCAAAAATTAAATTTACTTTTTTTAAAAGAAAAATAAATAAATTTACTTAAAATTAATTATTAAGTTTTTTTTTACAAGAATTAATTATTAAGTTATACCCCTCACTTTGTCTTCTTCTTAAGTTATTTAAGTAAAATTTATCCAAAAAAAGTTATTAAGTAAATCAATAAAAGACATAACATGTTTAGCTCACATCTTTTTTGAATGTCCTTTTGCTATTTAGGTTTGGTCTATGGCAGGTATGTGGCACGAAATTCAGAATGTTGTGGCAGCATCTCCTTCGGCTATTGAAGCTATTTTCTCTTTGTTGGATTCTTTATTTGCCACGCTTTCTCAAATGATGGCTGCATTAATTTGGAGTATTTGGAAACATAGGAATGTCAAAGTGTGGGAAGACATAACAGAAATGTGTGCGACGGTGGTTGAAAGAGTTAGGTCCATGATCGAAGATTGGAAGCTAGCGAATGTCCCCTGCGCGAATGGGCAAGTTGCGCCTACTATTGATCATATTACAGCAGCTGCTCACGCAATTCCTGCTGCCATGGCTGCTGTTCCGGTGCGATGGCAGCCTCCCGCAAAAGGTTGAATGAAATGTAATATCGACGCTGCGTTTTCCAACCATCGTAATAGAACCGGTATTGGTATTTGCCTCCGAGATGAAGGTGGTGTGTTTGATCTGGCCAAAACAATCAGCTTTGTTGGTGTTTACTCGGTTGATATTGGCAAAGCTTTGGGTCTCTATCATGCCTTGCGATGGGTGAGCGACATGCAACTCGACAATATCGACTTTGAAGTTGATTCGAAAACCACGAAAGATGCCATTTACTCAGGTAGGGAAGACATCTCTGAATTAGGTAATATTATCATGACTTCCCGGGTTCTACTCTCTTCCAAATTCAACAACTCTCGATTGGAGTTTGCTAGGAGACAAACAAATGTGGTTGCTCATACTCTCGCATGAGAGACCACATTTCTCGCTAGTCTCGTTGTTTATTTTCATATACCCTATTGTATTGAGACTTTGATTATTAATGATATACTATAAGCACCTTTGTTTAAAAAAAAAAGTAAATCAATAAAAGACAATAGCTATATTAGTTTGAGTTATAATTCATTCAAGAAAAAAATAATTTTAGTTTAATTATTATGCACTATAGGGATCTATGCAATTATTTTCTTTTGCTTAGTCCAAGAGCATCTTCAACAAGGGTCTAGAGATTCTATATGTTGACGAACATGTATCTTAATTTTCCAGCCCATTGAAGGAACCGTGAAAATGGGTAGTATGGAAATTGTTGAAATATTTTAAATAAGATATTGATTATGTTAAAGCACAAAAGTAAGTACTCCCTCCGTCCCTATTTATAGGAGTAGTTTACAAAAAAAATTTGTCTCTAAATATAAGACTATATACAAATTTCTAGATGCATTGATTACTCTTTTTCCAAATATACCCCTTATTAATACTATGAATTTGTTTTGGTATAGGAAAAGTTAACATTAAATATATATTTAATTAAGGGTAATCTAGTAATAGTCACACACATTTGAGACAACTTTATTACTCCAACAATTTTTCTTAATACACGTGATTTTTGTAATACTCCTATAAAAAGGGACGGAGGGAGTATAAGTTTTATATCGTTCCACAGGGATTAACGTGGTATCATAAACCGTTCAACGTCGATTATCGTCTTAAGTTAGGGTTTAACCTTTTTTTCATTACTACACTACTCAACATTTAAAAAGCATTATAAATAAATAGTAGAGTAATAGGACATAAAAGGTGTTAGGATTAACGTTCATCAATCAAACATCGTTTGTATTCGATTGATCGTAAATACGGATTCTAGCTTTTTCTTATATATGACATTATCACGTATTGCTCGACAACGTCATTGATTTCCCAAATGACTTCGTGAGATCGATCATATCGTTTAATCGATGATTTCTCAATCTATTAAACGATTCGAAAGCTTTATGATCCAATACTTTAATGTAATTATCAAAACCAAATCCCATTTCTAGAATTTCTTATCTTGATAGAATATCATTCTAAACTAGATTCAAAAGTATTTTCCAATATCATTTAAATCAAATATAAGAGTGAAAAGCAAGAACAAATTCAATGGTATATAAAAATGCTAGAATCATATATTTAATAAATCAAAAGTTTACAACATAGAATGATTGATTACCTATTAATCCCAACAAAGGAGATTAGTTGATCATTGTCATGATAACTATTGCAAAACAAGAAAGGAAGATGAAGATATGTTAAGGCTTGATTTCTCAAAGCTTCTTAATGTATTCTTCAATTCAAATCCTTTTGCTATTTGAAGTTTTCCTCCTTCTATGCCTATTCTCTCTCTTAGAAATCAAATATTTTGAGCTCTGGAAATTGTAAAATCTGATAAAAAACTAACTATCTGAAAAAATGAGCTTCAAATATATTTATATGCTGAGAATTTGCACGCTCGCTACAAGCGACCAGCCTGTCGCTGTAGCGAGGAAGTCAACTGGGCCAATGGGAGAGCTCCACGTCATCACCAAGCATTAAACCGCCCTCTGGTCGCTGTAGCGACAAGGTCTGTCGCTACAAGCGATGGATCCTTAATATTCCCTGCCTAGGCTCGCTTCTAGCGTCCAGTTCATCGCTTCAAGCGATGAACTCTTGAAAATCCCTGCCTAGGCTCGCTTCTAGCGAGGCTTCTGGCGCTTCAAGCGATGGCTTCATGGAAATCCCTGCCTATCCTCGCTTCTAGCGAGGCTCAGTGCGCTTGTAGCGATGGCTTTGAGAAAAACTTCATTTTTCCTTGCATCAATCAGGTTCAAACATGAATTTCCTGCATAATAACATGGGTAAGGCTTAGGATCACAAATATTGCATTTTTAACACAAATATGCTCTTATCCTAAGGTAACTTGTAAAACAAGTAACATAAGTGCCCTAAATTGTACCAAAAGATAACAACTTTTAGGCACTTATCAGATTACAACAAAATATTTCTACTTTTGACTCATTAACTTGTGTCTTAAGGGCACAAGTTAGCATTTCTCTTATTTATTTATTTATTTGGTAGGTACCCTATCCATTTAGTTTATTAAAACATCTAATAGTTATTTAATATTTAAAACATTAAATTATTTTTTAATCTTTAATTGTTTAATTTTTAGAAAGAAAAAAAAAACTAAAATGGAATATATTAATCACAGTTTAATCTTTTTTTTTTTTGGATTTTGATGGAAGTTAGAGCCAATTTCATGTGAGATTCTGATTTTTCGATTGAATTGGTATTTCCCACTAAAGCCTCTCATTGTAATCATAGCCTTAATCACAACTTAGTCTCTCAAGCACAAGTGCTAGAGAAGAACTAAGGATAAAGTATAAGTTACATCAAAATACCAAGAGAAGACTTAGTGTTTGAGCCACAAAGCAGGTACGCTAAAAGTTGAATCAAAAGCTGTAACTAAATAAAGCTAAATAGGAACTCCCAGACATAACAGGGGATTAAGCCACCACATGTGATAATTAAAAGCTAAGTCATGATGATTTCCCTTCAACCACCAGAACGACCGAAGCTTAATTTTATCTATAAGCTGATTAATAGAATCTCTCTTATGTTGAAAGACTCTAGCATTTTTGTCACGCCAAACAATCCAAATAGAAGAAAGACAGATCAAATAAAAAGCATAACAAGTGTGTTTTCAGAATCCACCCAACGAACAAAATCGAATGATGTGATCCTTGACATGAGCCAGCTTAACTGAAACCAAACCTAACCAATTATAAACTTCATACCAAATTTGTCCATAAAAGTTGCAAGTCAAAAACAGATGGTCAATATCTTCTTGAGAACTGCAACACCCGAGCAAGAAACCAAATTTGGTTGAAAACCCTTCTACTTATTAAGTTGTCAGTTGTTGGAAGCCGGTTACGTAATAGACACCAAGCAAAGATGTTGACTTTTAAAGAAACCTCCTTGTACCAAATGATTGTAGTGTGATCATTGTTCAAAGGTTGATCCCTTGATGTCAAATAATTGTAAGCACTAGAAACATCGTATTTTGAAGAGGCATGAAGTTGCTAAATTCATATGTCATTTGATAAGTGCTAGAAAATAGTTAAAATGCATATTTAATTTAAGCACTTTTTGTAGCTTGTTCTGCAAGTTATCTTGGGTACCCCATCTTTTGTGCAGGAAAAAAGCAAGTCAGGACTGAATTGAGCAAAGAAATATGAAGTTTTGATCAAAGCTCATCGCTACAAGCGCAAGCTTCATCGCTACAAGCGAGGATAGGCAGGAAAAATCAGGGCTTCATCGCTTCAAGCGCCAGATGCCTCGCTACAAGCGAGCTTAGGCAGGGAAATTTCAGAGTTCATCGCTACAAGCGATGGGTCGGTCGCTTCAAGCGACCAAGGGCGGTTTAATGCTTTGTGATGACATGGAGCTTCCCCATTGGCCAAGAAAACTTCGTCGCTACAACGACAGGCTCGTCGCTTGTAGCGAGCGTTGAAAATTCCAGATTCTATATATAGCCATTCAGCACAGTTTTGTAAAGGAGTTCTTTGGAGAGTAGAGTTAGAATATTTTAGGATTTAGTTTTAGACAGAAAAGAGGGCTAGAAGCTTTGATCTTCAAGGAGCAAGAGTGATTGGAGTGTGGAATCAACCAAAGGTCTTTGGGAAATCAAGAACTTGGGTTTGTATTTTCATCTTTTCTTTACACTTTTGTATAGTTGTCATGAAAATGAACAACTAACTTCCCTTTGTTGGGATTGGAGGCACTCTTTCTAGCTTAGATGTAATAATCGATTGTGCAAATATATGGTTTTAGCAATTTATGTGGTATTGAGTTATTCTTGCTATTCATTGTCATGTTTTGATTTAAATGTTATTGATGAATACTTTTGAATCTTTGGTGAGAATAACTTCTATCAAAATAAGAAAATCTAGACATGGATTTGGGTTTTGATAATCACATAGAGTGTCGGAACGTAATGCTTTCGGATCGTTTGATTGATTGGGAAATCGTCGATTAAACGATACGATCGATCTCACGACGTCATTTGGGAAATCAATGACGTTGTCGAGCGATGCGTGATAATTTCGCTAAAACGCTAGAATTCATATGCATGATCTTTGGATTATATTCGATGCAAGAGTGAGAAACTCCGATCTCAACGCTTTTATTCCCTATTTCTTGTCGCCATTATTTCCGCTTTTTATCTTCCAATAGTTTATGTATAAACAAGTTTTAAAACCCCTACTCAAAACAATATCGATTGTTGAACGGTTTAGAATGTCGCACTAATCCCTGTGGAGACGATAATAGAAAATACTTACTTTTGATGATTTAAATACTACTTTAACAAAATGGCGCCGCTGCCGGGGATTAGTGTTTAGATATTTTGAGCATCGCAATAATTGGTATTGTTTTGAGCTTTTGTATATATCTTGTTAATATTTTTCATTTCTTTTGTACATTATAAACTGTGTGTGCATTAACCCTCTTTGTTATACAAAGAAAATTTCCTTTTTAGTTACACTTGTTTCAGATTCTCAACATTGAAAGAAAATACGAAGTTTTGAAACTCCAACTATACTGACATTTTATGCGCCTTAGACCAAGTTTGAGAAAATGCCCCCTTATATAATAGATCAATTTTTTTTATAAACGACGAATGAGATGTGCATTAATCATGGTGGTCAACATAATACGAAGTTTTGAAATTCCAACTATACCGACACTCTAAAACATCGTGTGTCAAATGCTTTTCGTCCTATATATTATTAATAAAAAAAATAACAAAAAAAAATTGGGTTGGCCGAACCAAACCCAACAAAACTTATTAAAACAATAATAGACATACCAAGCTTTATATAAGGTTTATATCTGATTTGATAATTCAATTGATTTACTACCTCTAAAATTTATCTAAGAGTTTTATTATCATTCGTCACCATAAATCCATAATATTATGAAATACACTTCCCTCATACCCAATAACATGAAAATCTTTTATCATTTGTCAATAGAATATGATATGTTACTTCTCAAAAATCACACAAGACCAAATTTGTCGTCCCAAAAAACATCCTCAAAATAAAAAACAAATTTGGTCTCTTGGAAGGAGTAGATATTTTGTGTTTTACGTGTTGCTTCTGCGATTTACGTTTTACTTCTAAGTTTTGTGTTTTGCCTAATGAAATGTTTGGGGTGAAAATGAAAGTGCTGGATTAGGGGGTGTGAAAATAAAATGCTGCTAGGTTGTAAAAAAAAGGTGAAACAACTGATGAGTTGAAGTTTGGTAAATGTTTGGGCTCTCTTTGCTCTTATTGTTATGTACACCCCATCTAAACCAAGTATTGCTACATATGCCCCCTTTATATATTTTTTTGGGCCCTCTATAGGTATGGGCCCTAGGCCTCCGCACCCCCGTCCTATGCCTTGGTCCGGCCCTGCCTCCCTCCCCCAACCTAACAAAACCATGTCTGCCACATTCGTCAATTTGTTATTAGAAAGATAAAAAAAAAAAGACGACTGAATCTATCCTTCAAAATTCCTCCCTCTAACCAAGGATCCCACCAAAATAAAAGTGTATATTTCATCCCCTACATCACGTCGTGAGTGATCATTGAACCAACTACCCACCCCATCTCCATCGCCCCTTCTAATGCTTGACAAATTATTCCACTACACCGAAGCTAATATCCCCACATCACCTATAGTTCCACCTTCCTCACCATATCTCGCAACTAAGACAAATTAAACTCTCCTAACCCCCAGTCCTCCGTCCTCCTGTTTGGGACAAATAGTGTCTCAATTTATCCAAGAAATTTTCCTAGATTCCTCACTCCCCCCCCCCCCCCCCCCCCACCCCCCCCAAAAAAAATAAAATGAACAGTTAAAAATAGATTCAAGGGAAGTAATGATGCTTGCAGGAGCCTTGAAGAAGGAAAGAAAGTAGACCGGGAGTGATGACATAACAAACTTCAGAAGAACTAAACGACCATCCAAAGATAAATTGCGACTCTTACACCTAAACAATCTAAAATGAATTTGCTCGATTAGAGGTTTCCAAAAATTCAGTTTCTGGTAGTCACCACCAATAGGAAGTCCCAAGTAAAAGAAAGGGACATGACCAATTTTGCAATTCAAGACCAAAGAAGCCCCGTTCAACCAGGAGTCCGACACATTAACATCAACAATCATGCTTTTATAAAAACTGACCTTGAGTCCTGAAGTCATCTCAAAAAGCAGGAGCAAAGTCTTTAAAGATCGAATATTTGTCCAACTTTTATTTCCTACTAATAGAATGTCATCAACAAATTGCAGGTCAGAAATACAAACAATATTAGTTTGACCCACTTTGTAACCTGAGAAAAGATCAACACTGACTAAAGATGGAGCCCTTTCGCCGCAATTAAGAAGAGAAACGGCGAGAGGAAGTCACCTTGGCGAAGACCTCGTTCAAAAATGGAACTCATTTGTTGGGCATCCATTGACAAGAACATGTGCGGTTGTTGTGGTAACACATTCCATGATCCATATTTTCCTGTATGAAGACTTTTGAATATACCTCCTTATAGATAGTTACGGATCACTCTGATTACTCTAATGGCTCAATTCAACTTGAATTTAGTCTAAAATTAGTTCGGATGGAGATTTGAAATTAATTTTTGAACATATCTTGGATCACAATATATTTGAAAATCGTAGCAATATTATTTTACACCTAATATGTATGAATTCCCTTTAAAAAAACCTAATGTGTATGAATTTATTTGATGAAATATGACGATTTTTGGGACGAAAATTCCTATCAAATTTAATCATTTTAAATGTGTCTCAAATTAATCTGAAATTTTAGTGTGCTATAATATGAACTTGATTCTACCAGAAATTTCAGTCTAAAACACAGTTGTTTTTTAGTAGCAGTGATTTGGTTTGAATAACAATTTTTTTATTTCAAGCTTGTGAACTTGACCCATTGTAAATATTGTGAACTTGTTATTTTTATTAATATAGTTTAAAAATGTTATGTGTTGAATTGTTTTTAAAACATATCAAGAAAAGCGAAAAAGAAAAAAATTATGGAGTAGTAAATAAATACTTTAATATTATGAATAATTAGTTTAGTGGATGTCCATCCTTAGTCTTCCACCTTCCTATAACTTCCTAAAGTGAATGGATGGTTAGTGGACCTTAATTACTTTGATCATTCACTTGCACATTGTGTCCTATAAATAGGACTCATATTTTAGTGTAAAGACACACTTGTGTAGAGAATAATCACAAAAGTTTTCATCTTCTTCATCTTTGATCTTGTGCTTTTAGTTTATTTTATAACATTTAAGCCGTTTTTTTTTTAAGAATACTTTAAGGCTCAACTTTAAATCTTCTAAAACAAATTATCATTAAAATATTGTGTCAAATGTATTTTTAGTCACTGTAAAATTAGGACCTTTTAAGTTTAGTCCTTACATAATTTTAATATTTTTTTAGTCCTTATAAAAAAAATTATACAATCAATTTTAGTCCTTTTAAATTCAAATTTGTTTAATTATGCTTAAACTCTTATGTTTTTGAACAATTTTTTGTAGACGCGTTAAGAATATTATTAAAAGTTCCTTAGGAAAAAAATTAACTGAAAATTTGATTTCTATGTTCAAATTTTTGTTACTTTTATCTTGAACTTTT
This sequence comes from Medicago ruthenica, assembly GCA_018208015.1. Taxonomy (NCBI): domain Eukaryota; kingdom Viridiplantae; phylum Streptophyta; class Magnoliopsida; order Fabales; family Fabaceae; genus Medicago; species Medicago ruthenica. The sequence goes on along the minus strand of CM031371.1, from coordinate 47,432,745 downwards.
GTCATTTTAAAAATTCATATTTAATTCATATCATGTTAAAAAAATTCTAAATTTTAGTTAATGAACTTTTTATAATGTTCTAAACGTGCTTTCGAATAATCGTTCAAAAATTTAAAAGTTTAATGATAATTAAACAAATTTAGTATGAATAGAAACTAAATTTACATGTAATTTTTTTGTAGGGGTTAAAAAAGCTATTAAAATTAAGTAATATAAATTTAAAGACAAAAACATATTTAACTATTGAAATATTAACGGTAATTAATCAAAGAGCCGTCGATTGTGATAATAACAAAGTATAGGTTTGGGTACCAGCTGAATTTAGGACGGTCCAGTCATGAAGTAATATAAATTTAAGATTCATTTCTAATTCACAAGGTGAAAACCTTCCAACAAGTAGAATCTCAGAAGAAACTTAATTTGGCTTCTTTCTTCACACCTGTCTGAATTTGGCTTCATATGCTTTCCAAAATATAGAATAATTATACTTCAAAAAATTGAACCCAACTAATTAAACATTTAATTTTTGTAGCATACAATACAAACATCATACTACCGTTTTCTTTTAAAAACAACACAAGTTTTGGAGGTTAGCACGTAATTGTAGAGTATAACAAAAAATAAATAAACAGATAGTGACCATAGATATAAAAAGACGGTGACCTTTTTGTAAAATAAAAGGTGACCTTGCTTGCTAATTTTATAATAAATATAAAATTGGTGAAATATACATCTAAGAGAGAATTCTATACTTATTTCCTACTTTGACTTCCCCCTCCATTTAAACTTTTTTAATTAAAATACACCGATATTTCAAATATTTTTATATTGTTGGTCAATCATAACCGTTGAATCATGATAAGAATTATATTTTAATCAAATTTAATTTTTTTAGGAGAATCAAATTTAACTTAAAAGTCATATAAAACATAAATTAACTTGTGATAGGTTGATATAATAAAAGTATTGGTAGGGAGGTTCATGAAAAAATAATCTCATTGATAAAATAAAATTTAAAAAATGGAAGTGATGTTTTAGCCACACAAGTGCCCAAATATATATTATACTTCTATATGCGTGACTTGTATTTTGTATTTATTTAAGAAAATATGAAACATGTCTGCTTCATGCTATTATACCACAAACACAACTTGTTTCAATGGTGTCTCTCTTCTCCACAGCTTACTATATACCTTTTCTGATTCTTTCCAGCAAATTTCCAGCTTCCATGATCAAAGAAATATCTCACCTTCCGTTTTTGCAAAATAATTATTTTTCTCAATTCATCAAATATTTTTCTTGCCTTTTCTCTTTGGTTTGGTGGGTTCCCCATTGACCATGGCAACCGAAGCTTCCATGAATAATAATAACCAAGGAGCTGCCACCATTGAAAATAGAGATGATATCTCAATTCAAAAGGTTCTTTAGATTCTTCTATTCTTTTTCTTACTTTGTGCTAACACTTGTATGTATATTTTTTTTGTGCACTTACTTCTTCTAATTTTCTCTTTGCAAGTCTTCTAATATTTTGTTACATAAATAAACATGCCCATACTTATCACTTGGATTTGTGTTCTAGTATAGGTTGAAAATTACCCAGAAAAAAATAAGAAGATTTTAGAAGCTGTTTATGAGCAATTGAGACTCAAAATTTTTTGACCCTAAAATATCTATTTTCAAAATTCATTAGATTTTTCTTCAAATTTATATATACTATTGTTGAGTGGCAATTGTTCTGAAAATACTTCTAAATTTTTTGGTGGTGATTCTCATTTCTCAGCATATAAATTTTCTAATCAATAATAATATGCTTCAACTGCTCATAAGCAATTCATAATATCTTCTAAAGATTTTTAGTGATATAGTGCTTGTGACTATAGATGATTGGGGTCCATTTGTGATTGTGAAAGCTTCTCGTACAATTTTTTAGTCAATGCAAAATAATTGGTGATTTGGCTGAGTTTGCCTCACACACCCCTATGTGAAGTTGCACAAACAGCTTTAATACTGTCGCATTAAAAACTCACATTATCTTTATTCTCAACTACTTTGCATATCTCTTTTTGCAGTCAAAAGTACATCATATATATTAGAACTTGCTGCAAAAAGGATGAAAACCGCAAACAATATAGAATATTATTGAAGATAAGTTCGACTGATTATGGGAATGTTTAGAATTACTTATTTGAACTTATTTATTGACATAAACACTTGTGAGACTGTTTGATAGAGTTCATAGAAACACCTTATGATATGTCGATAAGCTATTTTCAGCTTATTTTCATAAGCTCTCCAAGATAATATATAAAAACAGCTTATAATTTATATGAAAGCAATTAGACTTTATTTTATCTTTTGTTATTAGAAATTATATATACATAATCACTTGTAAATATGATAAACGCTTATGCTACATGTTCTTGAAATATTTGTGTACTAAAATAAAGATCAATTACTTTGCAGCTATAATACTGAATTTTCTTCCTCTCTAATTTTAAGATTAATTTTTGTTCTACTTTTCTTTTTGTATATAGGGTGTGGCATCATCTGAAATAACTGAGGAACTGCCAAGTGGACAACAAAGAACAAGGCAAAACCTTAGCATAGAGACACCAATAAAAACACATGAAGAAACAAAAGAAGATTTTTTGAGAATAAACATACCTCTAACTCCATCACCAAGAAGAGTGATATTTTCCCCTTGTACAAGTCCTGGTTATTTCATTGAAAGCAATGAATCCCCAAGTCCCTATAGTTTTAAAACTAGATCCACTCTTAAAAAAACTTTTATTCCTAAACTCAGTTTTAAATTTAAGAACACAACTTCTGAGATTGAAAAAGCTGCTTTCCTTGCACTTGAAGGCTCATCCACATTGCCGTCGAAAAAGCCTTTTCTTTCGAGGACATTGTCTCGCATGAAATCGAGAGGGAGGAAAACATCATCCTTGCCTGTATCACCGGTTCCTCGTTCAAATCCAGTGTATGTACATGGAGGGAAAGGTTTCCCGGCAATGGCTGGTGTAAGTATCTTAGCAACGTTTGCAATATGTTACATTGTAGTTATCATTGGTTTAATAACTATGCATTGACAGTATTAATCATTTTACACAATGTCTACTCTAATCAGATTTCACCGTTGTATTAAGTCATGTTATAGTAATATCTATATGATAAGATGTGGTTGAACGTCTCTTAAACTTGTTAGGTTGTTAGTATATAGTAATCAAATTCGAAAATCATTATGTATAAAAGCAAAATTTGGAACTCTAACTTGGTTCTGTTTAATTCAAATTTCCCTCATTTTACAGGAGAAAGAACTGCAATTGCCAATTCATCGTTCCCGGTCTGTTCCTGCATTTACCGAAGACGATACTCCTGTAGGTGGCATGTTTCGTATATTTCGAACCATACCACAATTTAATGAGAAAATTACCGCCACAATATCTGCGGCATCTCCAACTGGTGAAAATGGTAATATTATAGGCTATAGTTTTGTTTTTGGTACATATGATAGACTGACTATAGTCTTAAATCATAAATCATAGTGACTTGAATTATGGACAAAACTAAAGTAAATTATTTTCTGTCACATATCTGAGTTGTTAAGCTCCAAATTTGAAGATATCAGTTATTTGTCTAGACTTCTTGATTAAGTAACCAACTTGTACTACTATGGTTTAGTTGAAACTGAGGATGGAGGGGAAGATATTCCTGAAGAAGAAGCTGTTTGTAGAATTTGCATGGTTGAATTGGGAGAAGGTGCTGATACTTTTAAATTGGAATGCAGCTGCAAAGGTGAGCTTTCACTAGCACACAAAGGGTGTGCAGTTAAATGGTTTGGCATTAAAGGTAATAGGACATGTGATGTGTGCAAGCAAGAAGTTCAGAACTTACCTGTCACTCTTTTAAGACTTCACCAAGCTAACTTGCAATTGAGCAGAGGTCACTTAGATGAAACTTCTCAATACAGGCAAGGGAAAATCATTGATGTGCTTTAATTATTCTTTTGTTTGGTATTTCAATGAAGATTTTATGGTTCAGTATTTTATATTGAGTGAATAGAAAAATTGGTCTTCGAAATTGAAACCACCAATCAAAATCCTTCATTTTTAAGAAAAAGATACATCCTCGAAATTGAAAATTGCCATTCAAAATGATCCATACGTAAAATTCAATTGTCAGAGGCTATGAGTGACATGTCACGTTAAATGTTGATCGCACATCAACACAAGCTCTCTAGGGATTAATTTCCCCATGAAATGCAATTATGACTAATTAATGGCAAACTAGTCCATAAGAGAATTAAATTTCGTAGGAAAATTAGTCCCTCGTGTGAGTATATTGATTTGAATCAATGCGGAGCAGTCGCATCTTCAGTTAACATTGTACGTCATAGTCCCCGATGGTAAAAGTTAATATAAGGACTATTTTGAATGAAACATTACAATTTAAAGAATATATTTACCAATTTGAAAAGGTCAGAAGCTATTTTGACAGACACTTACAATTTCGATCAACAATTTGCCTATTCCCTCATTTTATATCTTGTTTCATTGATGAACTTTTGGATAAGGGTTGTACCAACAAGGCACAACAAACTAATGCAAAATTTTACAGGGTTTGGCAGGATGCCCCCATTCTTGTCATTGTCAATATGCTGGCTTACTTTTGTTTTCTTGAGCAGCTTCTTGTAAGTTTAACTAATCTAACTAACCTTTGTAACCTTCACTTCTCATTTGTGTCTAGCACTTGGTCAGTGTGTTGACGTGTCAGTGAGTGTCGTGTCGACGTGTCTGTGTTTGTGTCCATGCTTAATAGACTCTAAGACAATATTTTCCATAGCCAATATGAAATTCTCCTTGTTATTGATGGACAGGTTTCAAGTATGGGATCTAGTGCTATTGCCATGTCCCTTCCCTTTTCTTGTATACTTGGCCTTCTTGCAAGCATGACAGCTACAACCATGGGTGAGGCCTTTTCTAATTCCACTCTTCTTAATGTATTTAAAGTTGAATTACTTTCTTATGGTATTGTACAATTCACATTAATTCCTTCAAATTATTCTTAGTGAGGATAAATCATGTTTGGATTTATGGAACCATGCAGTTTGGTTTGGTGGTTCTTTGTGGACATCTTTTCTACAAATTGGTAAGAAATTCTATCTGGAAACTATATAGTTATTGAGTATTTTTTATTAGAGCAATAGATCCACGTCGATGAGCTGAATGTTGATCAGACAAACTTTACTTACCTCCCAACTAAACTCCGAATTACCAAGGTCTCCTTCCTCTTGGAAGGAGGGCTAAGAAAAAAAAAAATAATTATTGTGGATAAAGAACATGCTTGATCAAAATCTTTCTAATAAGAAGTATGTTAATATATTAATACATTTATTTGAAATGGCACTGTGACAGACTAAAATGGGAGCTGTTTTGGCAATCCTACTAGCTACATTTGCTGGATTTGGAGTTGTAATGTGTGGAACATGTATTCTTATAGAGATCTTGAAATGGAGGAGAAGATGGCTTGCTCAGTTGAATCAACAGAATGGCGGTTCCGAGGATGCGGTTCTGCCCGATCAATCATCTGCAGCCACTCATCAAGTTCAAATTGATTCTCAACATACTGAGAGTAATGTGGGCAACTCTCCTAGGCAAATGAGCTGACAGAATACATTTTTCATATTTTCTTGAATGCTGGCATCATTAAGGTGTCTGAGTAGCATAAAGTTCATATTGTATAGGCAAATTTGAGCAAATTACTTTCTTGTATGTCATTGTATGTTTAGGAACAGAAATTTATAATGTGTGATTTCTGAAATCTCTCATCAGAAACAGATTTTTTTTGTATACCAGAATTGTTGGGCCACGAAAGGATGGTCAAGGATTCGAAGTTAGAATTGTTTGTGTAATTCACAGCCATCAATTAGCTGATCATATTGTTGAGTCACAGATCATATTGTTGGACGTTTAACTGAAGAATAGCAGAATTTGGTTAATGATATAATAAAATATAACATCGCAGTAAAACACATACTATTATCATTGAGACACAAAAATGAGGGTGACTAATATAACTCAAATTAATATTTATTGGAGTATGTATCGATCATCTCACGGTCTTTTAGATTCCTAAAATAGAGATGTAGCATCTAATGATATTAATAGAAAGTATGCTTTTCCTTGTTGATCCTTTGCTCTCTGTAATGTTGTTGATATTGTAGTGTGGGGAGAATGGGCTAAAATCAACGCGGGTCATATCACTTTACGTGAGACCTATTTTTAAAATGTTGGACCCATATTGATTTTATCCAATGACATAATGAGTATTATAGAGAGTGTTGAAAAGCAAGTGCTCTTAGAACTCTTCTACTTATTACTCCCTTTGTTTCAAAATACATGTCCCATTTTTACAATATGCATTATTCACATAACTTACTTTGAACATATTTTTTAACTAATATATAAATACAAACGTTAGTATGTAAGATGTTGTTCGATTTGTCTCGATAAATATTTTTAAAATATTAAACTTTTTATAACTTTTAACCATATATAATTAAAGATATTAATAGTCAGAGTTGTGTATTGGCATGTGTGAAGAGGTTAATTGTCTGACATTTATTTAGAAACGGAGGGAGTATATTTGTTATTGTTTACACCTAAAATTGATTATAATGCTAGCCAAAATCTGTAGATAGGATATTTAGGAATAATCGAGTTTCCTCTCAGCCGATGGAAGGTAATGGAAGCACTAATGCAATCGAACAAGGGTCAGTCAGTTCTTTCTCGAGTTTATTGAAGAGTTTATGGGTCTAAAAGATATCAGACTTAGCCAAAGTTTGGTGGAACTGGACAATGAAGCACTCAACCCATGCTCCAAATTTATAATGCACTAACTGAGTGATGGTAAGGACGCATGTTACAAGGGAGGTTGCACACATTGAACTTTGTCAATGGATCACACCGCTAAGTAGAAAGTTGTTGGCAGAACATGGGGCACCAAGCATCCTCTCAACGAGGGAATACTTACGCACTACCCACACAAATAGTCGAGCAAGGCTAAACATTGTAAGACATGTCATTTTGGCCACTAGGAATAGTTTTTCATATAAATACTCAATTTGTATAATTTACTTGACACACACTACCAATCAAACTCAAGCTCTTTACAGAATTGTGTCCATTTACTTGACATTACAAAAGGTTACAAGAGAATATATATATATATATATATATATATATATATATATATATATATATATATATATAACCTAATGGACTACTAACTTAGTAATATAAAAGCCAAATAGCTTAAGTCTATACTTTATTATCTAATACCTACCCTCAAACTCATGATGCATCAACATGAAGCAGTATGAGTTTAACATACTAAATTGTCAAACAAAATACGAAAAACATACTAAATAATATTAAGTTCTAACTCTTAGAAATCGTGGTTGGACCTAACACAACCCCACAAAACCGGCTTATGAGGTGAGAATTGCCCCCACTTATAAACACATATTATGGTCATCTTTTGTCTGATGTGAGACTCTTTAACACTAACACTACCCCTCAAGCTAAATGTTACTAAACTTTAAACTTGTTACAAATTAACCCAAACAATAAACAAAATCAACTGATAGTAGAACTAATGGAGATTAGCAACCAAAGTGAGTTATCATTATAGAGAGAGCAGCAAGAACCATCACCATCAACCAACCAAAAAGAGAAATCATACAAACAGAAGAACCAAGTCAAACCAAACCAAACAAAAGAACCGGTAGGGAGAAGCAACCATATAGAAAAATCAATAAAGAGAGGAGCAACCAAACAAAAGAATCAAAAGGGAGAGACAATCAAACAGAAGAATCAAATAGAGAGAGAAACAATCAATTAAAAGAATCAAAAGAGAGAAAAATAATCAATTAGAATAATCAAAGGGGGAGAAACAATTGATGATAGTCCGTCATACCATATTTTTAGAGTTTTTTTAATTAAATTTTTAGTCTATTTTTATTATTTTAGTATTTAATTTAGAGTCGTTTTAAATAAGTTGTCATTTTTAATTTATTGAGTCAAGTGGTGTATCATTACCTATTATTACTATTGGTTTATGGCTACATGGCTTTATGAATTAACTTGATGGCAAATAGAGAAGAAAGAACCCGTGGGCTGTGATTTAAGCTGACCCGAAACACAAAGAAGAGAATTTAATTTCTCATCATAGCTATTATAACAAGGACGGGAGATGCAGCAATTAAAGGGGATAACAAGAGGAAAAAGAACGTGGGCTTTTAGAACTAAAAGTCTCACCCGAAAGGACAAAGAAGAATGATTGGGTTCTCAATTTTCATGCTAATAGAAGGAGAAAAAGGACTATAGTGTGAGAATAATTTGTTTGAAGAGAATAATTTATACTTTGTTAAGAAATTATCTAACAAAAATATCATAATTCATACAAAAAAACATTGAATTTTTATTTAATATTTAAATGCTCAAACAAAACAATTCATATGGGCATTTCTAGATGCAAAGTCACGAATAAGTAATAATTGTGTCTACATCAATATGTTATATCATTTTTTTTTCAATACATAATATTGGTAGATCGTTCAATCTTTTTTATGACATTGACGATCTTAAGTAGTTTTTCAATAATTTTAACTTAGAAAAACTTCTTTCTACAGATATCACAGTCACCAACATAGTTAAGAGAATTCGATAAGCAACTAAAACATTCGGATAACAATCTGCGGTTTTAACAAGCTCAATAATTTCAAATGTTGACATCAACACGTTTGGCAAAGACATTTCCAACACTTCCAATTCAGAAAAAAGATCATTTGCATCAATATCTAACAAATCCTTATGAGAAAACGCAACCTTAAAAGATGAGCAAGATTTTTTATTCACCATTATCCAACGATTTCATCATTCTTGCATCAAATAAAAATCCAAAAATACTTTTAAATACTTCTAACTGCTCAAATCTATTTTGAAATGAAGTTATTGTCATATCAACAACCACCAAAAAAATAATTGCTCTAAAAGATTCTTCTAGTGATTGTATTTCCTCATCAGTATCATTCTCATCATATTGTCTTTTTCTAAAGCTACGACGCTTTGTTTGAAGTGTCAGCTCTATAACCATATCAAATGCAAGGCTTTTGGAAATATTCATGTTAAATTAAAAGCCTCAATTTCTATATTTTTCAAAGTATAACAGTATACCTTCCACTTCTTTCATTGTAACTCCAATGTACGTTGATTTAGATTGCAACTTCTTACTCATAGTGTTAATAGAAAATAAAATCTCATACCAAATCTCCATGCCAAGTAAAAATGCAAAGGTTTCGAGAGAATTAGTCAAACTTGCAGCGTCACTTTTTGCTTGATCATCATCACCACCAGCATTATACAATTCTAACAAAGCTAATCTTATTTGAGGCGCTTGAAATCTAATAGCTTTAACACTTTTAACGACTCTCCCACCTAGTATTTTACAAAGATTTCATTGTTAATTCCGAAACATTATCAACTAAAATCTTCCATCTTTTAGTATAACTTTCAAATAATGTGTATATGTAGGGGTGTACATGGGTTGGGTCAATCCAAAAAATCCGGTCAAATCCACCCAAAAAAACAAAAAAAAAGGGTTGGGTTGGGTTATCATGCGAGTATGGTTTAAAAAAAACCATAAAAATAACGGATTTCGGGTAAAATCAGACTCAAACCCAATAAACTCATTTACCCAATAATGCCAACATTTTTATTTTTATTTTTATTGGGAAGAAGGAAAAAACAAAAGATTTTGGTCATAAATCAAGTCTAATTTTCAAAATTGACCCAAGGCATTCTCTATATTGAAAATCAAATAATGTTAGAGTTACAAATTCGGATGTTGCACTTTTTGGTTATTTTGATGCTAATGCAATTTTATGTCATGCAACTTTAATTTGTTACAAGTATTTTATGATAAAATTGATTATTTTATATTAACATTTATTATTATTTTACGCTAAAATATAGTGAAAATAAGTTACACAATTTCTTTTAGAAAATAAAAAAGTTGAGTATTTTTAATGAAAAAAATATGAGGACTCATCATTTAGTCATTTAATATTAACAAAAAAGCCAGAAAAATAAATTAGTGGGTTTGCCCAAACCGGCTCAATAGTATAACGGGTGGTTATTCTACCTCACCCAAACTGGAGTTTCCTATATGATTCGAGTCTTGGGTTTGACCAAATCCAACCCAAACCGACCTACGTACACCCCTACGTATATGCGTTGCACAATTCCAAAAAAAAAAAAACAACAACAACTTTAACACAAGAATGGGTCATATCCAAAAGAGTGAGATTAAGACTATGATAAGCAAATGACATATAGGGATGGGAATAGGCCAGGCTGGCCTACTGGGGCCTACGACCTAGCCTACAACAGGCCAGGCCAGACCAGGCTTTTTTCTTAAATAGAGAAGGCCTAGGCTTTTTTAGAAGCCTATTTAGCTTAAAAGGCCAGGCCACAGGCCATTCAAAAAGCCTCTTAAGCCTATTAGGCCAGCCTATTTAAGTAAATATGATTAATATTATTTATTATTATAATATATTTTGTACTTTGAATTAAAATATAAATTTGTTAGTAATTTAAGTTTATTAATATACATTAATTTTCGCATATACAAATGTATTATTATAAACTAGAATTGAAATATGATGCAATATATAGTTAAATTCCCTAAAAACTCATGTTGATTACTAAAAGAGAGTTTAATCTAATTGATCTATTAGTTCGCTAGGTCTATTTAAACTTAGATCACATTGCTTACTTAAAGATGTTCATATGATATAGGCTTTTAAACAGGCTAGCAGGCCTTATCAGGCTTTCAGAAGGCCAGACTCAGGCCTCAAAAGTAAGTCTATGACAGGTCGCAGGCCAGACTTAGGCCTTAAAAAATTTGGCAGGCCAGGCTTAGGCCTTGCAAAGCCTAGCTCGGCCTAGCCTATTCCCACCCCTAATGACATATATAAAGCCCTTGGATTTATTTCAAGTAATCTCTTTTGAACCCCTTGGTTTTTTCCTTTCATATTAGAACCATTGTCATAACCTTACTGCTCACATCATCAACATATAAATCAAGAGACTTGCATGCATTTAACAATTAATTAAAAATCCCCAATTCAGATGTATCATGAACTTTTAAGAACTCCAAATAAACTCTTCTATTTTTATCTTATCAATTGACACATTTACACATCGTACAATCAAAGTCATTTGTTCTTGTTGGCTCACGTCTGGGGTACAATCAAGGATTAGAAAAATATTTTGCCTCTTAAATGATCCTTATTATTGAAGTTCTAACATCATGAGTAAAAAAGAAATCAACTCATTTTAAATTTGTGGACCAAGGTAGTGATGATCCATTTCTTTGTTTTGGATACGTCTAACATGATGTTGCATTAACAAATCAAATTCAGCTATCATTTAAATCAATGCCCAATTACCACTACTATCATCATAAAGTTTTCCACTAGATGTACAAAAAGCTAAATTCCATTTTACAAGACATTTAACAATATATACCATTCTTATTAAAACTTGCCTCCGACATTCTTTTACTTTTGCAATTCCTTCTTGAAAATCTTTATCAATGCATTTGTTCTTTCTTAATCTCACTCTCGTTTCATTCCAAGTATTCATATTAGTGATATACTAAACATTATTCTCATGTTTTTTTGAGTTTCTCACTTAAATGCTTCCAATCATTCACTCTATCATTTGTTCAAAGACTTGTGTGGCTGCTATTTTGAGAAGTGAACAATTTACAACAAAAGCAATATAATTTATCCACATGTTTAGAGTAAACCAACCTTTTTTTTTCAAAAGTCTCTCAATTACTCAACTTTCTGAAAAAATAAGAATATGAAAAATCCCTAGAAAGTTTGACTATAGGAAATGTGAGATTCAATTTCCTAATAGGCCCCTTTTCAATTAATTTTTTTTTCTGGTTTTAGATTCAAGAGTACTCCAATTTCTAGGATCATAGATATCTAAACGAGGGATGAAGTGGGCAACGATGCATACATGATACATTGACATTTGAGGCATCAAGAACATTATCATGGTCATTGATGAGATTGTCCTCATTCAATTTTTTATTAGTTGTTAAAGATTATTTTCTTTTACTTCCATCATTATTTGAAGGCTCTTCTACTCGTTTACAAACAAATTTATCTAGTGCTCCCTTTTCTGACATTGTTAATTTTAACGCTCATTTTTTTTTCCTTTTTTCATTATACTAGATGCATGTTTTCGCATAAACATTATACCATAAAATAATGAAACAAAAAGAATAGAATAATAGCATCTGAATCTTGCTCGCCGACGAAGCTGCTGTTGGAACCCTTTTTCTTCTTTCTCTTTAAGAAGTTGTTGCAACTTTGTATTGTCTTCTTTCTCCTTTTTCTTTGGTACGCTGCTATTTGTTGTTGCAAGTTAGGATTTTTTTTTTTTTAAAAAAAAAGCAAGTGTGATGGTTTCTTTTTTCTTTCTCTAACACTGCTACAGGTTGTGGGATTGTATAAGCGCTCGTTTTTTCAAACCCACCAGATAAGGGGTGTGGAATGGTTTCTTTTGACGAAAGGGTTTGGGATGGTGGGATGCGAGGGATTTGAACTCATATTATAACATCACAATACATTATGAATGGGTCAACAAAGAACTAATCATGTTACTAACAATCACACCTCCCTTTCGAAGTAATTTTTTTAGGGCCTAATGAACCCTGATTTTTTTTGTTGGGCCCTAAATTTTGTACTTATTTTTGGGGCCTAGGACTGTCACCATCCTCGACCTACCTCATATACGACCCTGCATATAGATAGATGATAGATGTATAAGTGGTTAATTTTAAGTTTCCTTAAACAGGTCTGACCCTTTTCAAGTCCAAGAAGGCCCTTAGCACGGGGCCTCAAGGTTAGGGGGCCTCAAATTTGCAAAAAAAAGATTAAATAAATTTTATCTACGGACAAAATCCGTCACTAAAGGCAATTTTTCCGTAGGTAAAAGTATCGAAGACAACAATTTTGTTGTCTATCATGCATTGTTCGTAGGTAAATGTATATATGTATGTAGATAAAAGTCATGCTTGAATCGTGATTCGTGTATTTAACTACGACCTAGTTGTTTGTCACTATAAATAATAAATAATGTTTTATTTTTCAAAACTTCTTTTTAAATGAAAATCATTAGATTTGATTCAATTTTTTTTTATCATTATTATGTTGGAACAAAATGTATGAACAATTCTCTTTTGGATAAAGGGGGAGATTGTTGGAACAATATGTATGAACATCTCTCTTTAAGGTTTTGATGATAACAAAGTGTTAAAAAGAAAATTGGTAATTGGTAATGCTTTGTTCTAAGTTGTGCAGAACCATGTTCTTAATGATGATTAATTAATATTGGTTATGGAAGAACAATCTAAGAGCAAGAAGGAAAGCTATGTTGCAAGCTTGAAGCAAAACTGGGTCTGAAGCAGCTTCTGAAGGCAGAGTCTGAAGGGTGCGTCTGAAGGGTGTGTCTGAAGGCAGAGTCTGAAGGGTGCTTCTGAAGGCTGAGTCTGAAGGTCAACAAAAGTCAACGTCTGAAGAAGTGCGTCTGATGAACAGTGCTTCTGAAGTCTGAGTCTGAGACCTGCTTCTGAAGAGAGCTCCTGAAGTACTATTCACGAAGAAGCTTCTGAAGTCTGACGTGGAAAGAAAAGCAACTGTTCCATTCAGCATTTAATGCCTGCAAATGTCAGAACAGCTCTTTGAAATTGGTTGCCTCCTTCTCAGAAACATTCCCCAGCTTTTAAGGAATGTTTTCAAACTTTGTGTGCTCTGTTTTCACGCACACAAACTCAGCTAACCTAGCCTCAATTTGCAACGGCTCCTTGCTAATTTTATGGGCAATCTCAACAGCTCTATTATCATCTATAAAAGGGTGATGATTTGAAGAGAATTGGCCAAGACTCTGTACAGAAAAACAACATGCAATCTGAACTGCAAACTTGCTCTGTTTTATGTTTTCTATCACAAATTAACTTAAGAATTCTTACAATTGTTTATCTTAGAATTTCTTAAGTGTTAGAGTCTCAATTGAGTTATATTAAGTGAACACCTCTGATATTTGATCAAGTGTTCAACCCAAACTTACTTTCTTTGTAATTCAGTTTGGTTCAAGTCTCAGTCTGCCTACTGAGCATCATAAGTCTCATTACTTAGTGTTCTGAGCAATTAGAGTCTTATTCCTTTGTGGTCTGAGCAGGAAGTCTCATTACTTGGTGTTCTGAGCAGGAAGTCTCATTACTTAGTGTTCTGAGCAAGGAAGTCTCATTACTGTGTGTTCTGAGCATTAGAAGTATCTTATTAGGTGTTTGAGCATTGAAGTCTCATTCCTTTGTGGTCTGAGCAATTGTAATCAGTTTTATTATAGTTCAAATCTCTTGTTAGTAACAAGGGGACTAGACTACTTCCAACTTGTTGAAGGAACTAGTATAAAAACATCTTGTGTCCTTCTTCCCTTCTCTCTTTTAAGCTTTAATCCGCTGCATTAACAAACTCTGAAAAGGGTTCAGAACTAATCAACATCAGGTTCTGAACTTTACTTAAGCTTTTGAGAAAGAAATATTAAAAACTGTCCACACACAATTCAACCCCCCCTTCTTGTGTGTTTTTCTCACCTTCATATTATTGTTCATATAATTATAGAATATTATTAACATCAAAATACTTTTTATTTAATAATGGTGGTCTGAGCTGTGTTAAATGATAAAAAATATTATGCTATTTGTTGGATATTTGATTGTTGGCTTCATGTTTGCTAAAATTAAATATATAAGCAAGATGTGCGTCTTCAGAAGCGGGTCTTCAGAAGCTGAACAGTACTTCAGACGTTGAACCTTCAGAATCTGAACTTTAGACACTGAACAGTACTTCAGACGCTGAACCTTCAGAAGTTGACCTTCAGACGCTGACCTTCAGACGTTGAACCTTCAGACACAGACCTTCAGAAGCACTTCTTCAGAAGTACCTTCAGAAGCTAGTTTACTGTGCTCCTGTTTTTCGTGCCTTGGAGCTGTTTATTTTCTCATGTGATCTTTTGAAGATTTGTCTGAAGAATTCTCCTTGATGCGTGTGGTTCTAGAAGGAAGAATATTTTCGTGAGATATATTTTGAAGATTGGATTCTTTTATTTGTGAATATATTTTCAAAGAGATCTTTGGAAAATATATTTCTGAAGAATATTGTGGAATATATTTCTAAAGAAGAATTTTGAAATATATCTTTGAAGAATATTTGGTTCAACTATTTGTTGCTGCTGAAGGCTATAAATAGAAGACGCTACTATGGAAGAAATCAACTCAACCAAAGCTATCATTGAAAGAGTATTCATAGGTTTTGAGTCTGTTAATTGTGAGCCTTTCTTGTGTCACCTTGATGCAAGTTTAGGACTGTGTTTTATTGAGTTATATTTGTGTATCACTCAAAGCAAGAGTGAGTTTTTGTGTATTTGGAGTGTGTTTCCTATGTTGATTGTTATTTGAGTTTAAGATCACTGGGAAGTGATTGTTTGAGGGGAAGTGAGATGAGATCTCAGGTCTAGGAGTTCCTAGGTTGAAGTCAATACGGGTAGTAGCTAGGTGATAAGTTGTAAACTGGGAGTTTGCTGAGAACTTAGAACTAGGACTACGCTAGTGGATTTCCTTCCTGGCTTGGTAGCCTCCAAACGTAGGTGTGTTTGTCACCGAACTGAGTTAACAAACATCTTGTGCCTTTTACTTTCTGTCTCATATTTTCCTTCTCTGTTATACTCTGTTTTACGTTCAGCATCAGGACTTGCCAGAATTTCAATTGGCATCAGAGCAGGCACCCTGCCTGTTTTAGGGTGAGCTCCAGGGAAGTTATCTTCTGCCATAATGGAAGGAGGGTTTATGAACAGACCACCTCTGTTAGATGGTTCCAACTACAACTATTGGAAATCTCGCATGAGTGCTTTCCTTAAATCTATGGATAGTAAGACCTGGAAAGTAGTTCTGAAGGGTTGGGAACATCCTGTTGTGCTTGACAAAGATGGAAAGAAGACAATTGATCTGAAACTAGAAGAAGATTGGTCCAAGGAAGAAGATGAATTAGCTCTTGGAATCTCCAAGGCTTTGAATGCTTTATTCAATGGAGTGGACAAGAATATGTTCAGACTGATCAAGCAGTGCACTGTAGCTAAGGATGCTTGGGAGATTCTCAAAACTACACATGAAGGCACATCCAAGGTAAAAATATCCAGACTTCAACTTCTAACCACCAAGTTTGAAAATCTCAAAATGTTAGAGGATGAAAATATACAAGACTTCTATATGAACGTTCTGGACATGGCTAACTCATTTGATTCTCTTGGAGAAAGAATGTCTAATGAGAAGCTTGTGAGAAAAATACTCAGGTCTCTACCTAAGAGATTTGACATGAAGGTGACTGCCATTAAGGAAGCACAAGACATCTCCAGTATGAAGGTTGAGGAATTGATAGGATCCTTGCAAAATTTTGAGATAACCTTCAATAATAGGATTGATAAGAAGGGGAAAGGTGTTGCTTTTGTAGCAAATGCTGATAATGAGGATGATGAAAGCAAATCAGAAGCTCTTGTGATGCTTGGTAGACAGTTTAACAAGATTCTGAAGCAGGCTGACAGGAGATCCAAACCAAATGACTTGAAGAAGACAAGAACTGATGAGAAAAGCAATCAATCCAAAGGTGTTCAGTGTCTTGAGTGTGAAGGATATGACCACATTAGGACAGAATGTGCAACGTACCTCAAGAAACAGAAGAAAAGTTTGGAAGTTTCTTGGTCTGATGAAGATGACTCAGAAGGAGAAGTGGAGTATGAATCAGCCAAACATGTTGCTGCTTTAACTGGGAGATGCATGTCTGATGATGAAGTTAAGGCTTCAAAAGCACCATCTGGTTATGAGGTTTCAGAAGCACCATCAGGTTCTGAAGCACCATCTGATACTGAGTCAAGTTATGGAGAATTGTCTTGTGAAGAACTGGCTACCTCTTACAAAGAACTATACCTCAGAAATGAAGAAGTTTGCAAGTTATTAGAAAATCAGAAGAAGACTATCAGTCAACTGCATGCTGAAAGAAGTAAACACTTAGAGCAAATTTTTGATCTTAAAGATGAGGTAACCCAGCTGAACTCTCAACTTGAACACATGAAGAAGCAAGTCAGAATGATGAACACTGGTACTGATATGCTAGAAGAGATATTGGAGAGTCAAAACCAAGGGAAACCAAAAGGAATAGGATTTGATGATAGGACCTTGAACAACAAACAACAAAATCCAGCTAAAAGGTTCATTGCAGCTGTTGGAACGTATGATCCAATGATGGGCAAACCTAAGTTGGAACATCAGAACCAACCTCAGGGATCTAAGAGCAAGAGGACATCTCGTCCTTGGATATGTCATTACTGTGGTAAAAAGGGGCACATAAAGCCATTATGTTTCAAGTTGTATGGATATCCCAAGCACCTTCAGCAAAGAAAATTTGAACCTGTTGTAATCAATGTCAGGAAGGAATGTAGACCAAAATGTGAAAGTGTTGGCAAGAGGCTGAAGAATAGGAAATGAAAGGCTGTTGCTGCTGCCAGCAGGCCTACTCTTGTTGCTAAGAAGAGTGCTGTTGTTGGACCATCTAAAGGCTGGAGCAAGGTGGTGGTCCCTGTCCCAAAGAAGAAGGCACTAAAAGGAAAAGAAGTGGATCCTAGTGAGTCTGAGGATGATCTTGAGCAAGATGTTCAAGACATCATGCCCTATGTTCAGAAAAGGATTACTAGGAAGAAGATTCCTCTGAATGTGTCTGAAGCACCCATTGACAAAACTTTCTTCCGTGTTGTTGAGAACGTAACCAGGGGGAAGTATGTGCTCCAAAGAAGGCTTGCTGTGGAAAGAGAGTTGGCTAAAGAAGCCTTGCATTGTGCTAAGGGTGATGAAGATGATACTGATCCTAATGAAGACTAAGCAGCTTCTAATGTTGAGTCTGAAGACTGTCAATTTTTTGGACTATGTCCTGGATTTCATTTTGTGATTTTGGTCTGCATTTTTGTACTATTCTCTGCAGTTGTGTTATCTTGTTTTTGTTTCCTCTGTGAAGACTTTGTGTGTGGTATGACACTATAGTGCCTTTATGGTTATGAGTTTGTGGATGATAGCTCTTATGCGTTCTTTTCATCTATGGTGTGAGCTAGAATTGTGTTGCATATTTCTGGGCGTATTCCATTTGTTTTTCCTCTGCTAGTGTGCTTATAATCTCTGTTGTTCTTGTTCTTTCTACTCCTGGTGATTGCATGGTTGTTTTGTCAAAATTGTTCGGCTAAAAAGGGGGAGATAAATATAAGTGTTTCTGTTTCTGATGTGGTGCAATACAGTATTTCTGTAGTTCAGAAGCAATACAGAGCTGTTATGTTTCAGGGGGAGTCTCTGGTTCAGGGAGAGTCTCTGTTTCAGGGGGAGTATATGTGTTTCCTGTCAGAAGCTGATCTGTTTCAGGGGGAGTGCTTCGTTTTGTTCCTGAATGTTATGTTTCAGGGGGAGTGTATGTGTGGAAACGTAGTGTATATGCCGCTGCTGACTCTGTTGATTTTTGGTTGCTACGTTTAATTTCTTCATGGTTGCGTACTTTGATAAGTGAAGATCTTGCCTTTGTTCTCAGATTGATTTTAGCCAAAAATTTGCCAAAGGGGGAGTTTGTTGGATATTTGGTTGTTGACTTCATGTTTGCTAAAATCAAATATACAAGCAAGATGTGCGTCTTCAGAAGCGGGTCTTCAGAAGCTGAACTTCAGACGCTAAACAATACTTCAGACGCTGAACCTTCAGAAGCTGAACTTCAGACGCTGACCTTCAGGCACTGACCTTCAGACGCTGACCTGCAGACGCTGAACCTTCAGACACAGACCTTCAGAAGCACTTCTATAGAAGTACCTTCAGAAGCTAGTTTACTGTGCTCCTGTTTTTCGTGCCTTGGAGCTGTTTATTTTCTCATGTGATCTTTTGAAGATTTGTCTGAAGAATTCTCCTTGTTGCGTGTGGTTCTAGAAGGAAGAATATTTTCGTGAGATATATTTTGAAGATTGGATTCTTTTATTTGTGAATATATTTTCAAAGAGATCTTTCGAAAATATATTTCTGAAGAATATTATGGAATATATTTCTAAAGAAGAACTTTGGAAATATATCTTTGAAGAATATTTGGTTCAAATATTTGTTGCTGCTGAAGGCTATAAATAGAAGACGCTACTATGGAAGAAATCAACTCAACCAAAGCTATCATTGAAAGAGTATTCATAGGTTTTGAGTCTGTTAATTGTGCGCCTTTCTTGTGTCACCTTGATGCAAGTTTAGGACTGTGTTTTATTGAGTTGTATTTGTGTATCACTCAAAACAAGAGTGATTTATTGTGTATTTGGAGTGTGTCTCCTATGTTGATTGTTATTTGAGTTTAAGATCACTGGGGTAGTGATTGTTTGAGGGGAAGTGAGATGGGATCTCAGGTCTAGGAGTTCCTAGGTTAAAGTCAATACGGGTAGTAGCAAGGTGATAAGTTGTAAACTCGGAGTTTGCTGAGAACTTAGAACTAGGACTACGCTAGTGGATTTCCTTCCTGGCTTGGTAGCCTCCAAACGTAGGTGTGTTTGTCACTGAACTGGGTTAACAAACATCTTGTGTCTTTTACTTTTTGTCTAATATTTTCCTTCTCTGTTATACTCTATTTTACGTTCAGCAACAGGACTTGCCAAAATTTTACTATTGATATTTGAACATGGATCCATTTTTAATATTTGAATAAGACCTACAATTTAACTGGGACGACATTGTAATATCCCGCTTCAGACTCAGGTATTTATCAGTGGAGAGACGATGCTTCATAGATAATTAAGGAAGGGCAATTTGGTAATTGCCACGCCAGAATTTTTATAAAAGGGCTAAAGCCCATCTCTCCTTTATTTTCCATTTCCTTTCTCTCTCTAGAAAGAAAATCAGATTCTCCCCTCCTCTCTCTACTTCCTTCCATGCAAATCTCCCTCTCCCTACTCCAATCATCACTTAAACATCATTCTTTTGATCTAGCCACTTGCAAGCAAAACTTTGAGAACCTTGGACCATTTGGGAGCTTTAGAAAACAAGAAAGAAGAGGAATTGAAGCTAGGGTTTTGAGGCATAAGCTTGGCAAGGATCAAAACTTCTACTTGGTGAGCTCCCTAGGGTTTTAGAACCCACTTTGAGTAAATTTAAGTGTGTAATTTCATTTTATGCTAAGTTAATGTTTTTGTGCCATAATCCCTTTGGCTTGCCAATTCCTTGCTACCTCATGTTTTAAACTATCAATTTGTAATAGAAAATCATTCCTAGCATCTTTGGGATGCTTGGGTAACTTGGATGGAGTTAAAATGGTGGAAAATGCAATTTCTGGACAATTTTCTGTACTGATAAGCTCGCTACAGCGAGCAGAACCTTTTTGGTCACGGCACAGGGTCGCTATAGCGACCAGCCCGTCGCTATAACGAGCTCACCAGAAACAGCAGTTGTCAACTAAGCTGTTTCGGGTGACCTAGCACGTGTAAATGAGGTTTTTCGTAACCGTTTTCTCCAAAAACTTTATGGAACCAAAGAACACCATTTAAACTCATCCTAAGGGCCTTTAACGGGCAAAAATCATAAAGGAGCAAGGAATAGGTAACGTATGGGAAGTACAAAACAAAGATCTGAGGGACGGGAAATTAATACAACTGAGTTAGTGACTCTTAAGAGTGACATATGATAACGATATGTCAAGAACCTATGTTAGGTAAGCAGGAATAGAGATGTATTCGGTTTAGAATACAAGGATAATAGGAATGTGTCAGTACATTCAAGGGCTCAGATAGGCCTAAGGGGTTCAGATACCCAACATGATTTAAGTGGCTTATGAGAACGATAAGCTTAGAACCTTATACTATAGGTTAAGTATCACATGATTATTTATGTGATGAATGCATCAGATATGCATATGTTAGATGTTGTATCAGATATACATATGTTAAGTTAAGTTTATATTATAAGATTATGTTAACGTGTTCATCAGACTCCGGGATACGCCGGATGGGATTTCTCCAAAAGGGGTATCCACACATATGTTAAAGATGTAAACATGTCCAGCAGGCTCCGGATTATGCCGGATGGGACTTCTCTGAGAGGGTTGTCTACATGTAAGTTAAGTTGTGTTCAGCAGATTCCGGGATACGCCGGATGGGACTTCTTCGAGAGAGTTGTCCACACAACGATAAAAGGAGTCCGATGATTAGCCTAATATAGGAATTTTCACCGATTATCAGGGGAATGTGCTTCGGGGTTACTCCACTCGGGGGCATTCCATAAAATGAATTCAGATAATTATTGTATGTTCAACGCTAACTTTCTAACTTTATGTTAAAGCAATATGTATATGTATTTATTACATAAGTTTATGACAAGTACTGTTCAGATCACAGTTACCAGAAAGTGATCATAGGATGTCCCCAGATCACTAGGTATGAGATTAAGTTATTAGGCAAGTATCAGGTGGTGATCTTAAGAGTCCCCTCGATCACCAAATTACCAGGTTATAGTCTAGATTTCATGACTATTCAGTTATCAGAATCAGACAGTGATCCTAGGTTTCCCCTTGATCACTAGTTTAGCAGGATGTAGTTTAGTTATTATGACTACACAGGATAGCAGGAACAGACAGGTATACCCTATATGGGAAAGGTTAAAGCTTGGAGATTATAGGAATCCCCGAGATCGCCAAAAGTAGGCATGGCAACCCTAGGTTTCCCGAGGTTGCCAATAGTAGGTTGGGTGGAGCTCACTGAGACATTATGTCTCATCCCAATCCTTCTGGTGCCGGTTTACATGTTAGCACGAGGATCGTGTTGAGGATCATCAGGGAGATGCTGGATGGAGTGCAGTTGCTCGTCATGTACCAGCTCAGGAGCTTATTGGACTTTTGTATATGTATATATTATGGTACTTGATCGTTTTGTAAACGAGCAATTTGTATTCATACAGTTATGTTGTATCATTATTATTATTGAAAAATTTGATGTATCCAGTATCAGTTTAATGCACATGCTAATATTCTAGATAAAATTAGTATGGGTGTTACAATTGGTATCAGAGCAGGTTGATTCAGATCGTGCCTTGGGTCATTAAAGATTCAATAAAAGTAGTGGGACCATTGGGTTCCGGATATTGTTCTAAGGGTCGCATCTAGTTGAGCCTGATCAACTCAATCTAGTATATGACAGTTAGGACAAATATCTGAGAGCTGAATGTGACCGTGGAGGAATGAAGCTCAAGAAGAGCGATGTTTAAGATGTCCTATTTTAAGACAGCAATTGGCGAAGAAGTGTTCAATGCCAAGTGGTGGTTTCAAACCGTAAAGTAACGAAGCCTGTTAATGGTCGAGTTTCAGGAATATTAAAGATATTTAAGAATAAGGTGAAGTACCTTAAAACAGATGGACGTGTCATTGAGAAATGTCTCGTTTGAGGAGACATAAAAAGTAAGGAGTTATGGTGAGACTTTAGAGACTGAAGTTGTCTTGGAAAATACTATGAGTATGACTCCGTATAGAATACTCTGAGGAATGATTTGCAACCTAGGAACCAAGATTTTGAGGTTAAAATGCAAGTTTCAGGATTCTGAGTTTTGCTACGATCGCAGAGTGACCAGGACTTTGCTCTGCGAAGCTTCAGACTCAGAAATAGGCTACAGATTCACCCTTCAGACCCAGTAACTCGGAATGAGAATTATCAGTCGACTGCTGGAACCTCTATACTGCCAGCAAGGATAGAGTGTGTAAGAATCGGAGGACTCGCGCACTCGAACCGGATGAGAATTTAATTTCCAACAGTTAAGAGACTTATTTATGGATTAAGCAAATTATTGGACAGATGAAACAGATTACCTTCCTTTATTATGAGTCATCAAGATGCTTTGTATGAAAAACACAAGCTTAGCGATAAGTGAAGGAGACCCCTGGTAAGGGCATGAAGTAAAGATTGAATCGTATGTTGTCGGATTATAGTAGACCGATTCTGAGGAATAATCAGGAATTAGCCGAGAACTATTGTGAGGCTCTAACATCAGGAAGATCGTCGCTAACGTACAAGTTAAAGTTAAGGTTGTGGTTATTATTAAGGAGTTCTATGTTTTCATTTGATGGGTTCCTTACACAAGTATTCTGGAAAGTCGACAGAGATCATTTACGTTGGTATGCTTTCGAAGGTAGTAGAATATACATACCTTGGATTGTTTGAAACCATATGACGGAAACAACGGTTGAGAAGAACCTTTTATGCAGATTAAAAGTTACTCGTAGTCTACAGTAAAGGGCTACATAAGTTCAGGTTTTGATTAAAGGATTAAAGATTAAGTGGGCTATTTTTTGTAGCAATCAGAGTAGAGCTTTCTATCAAAAACAAGGATCTTGAACTCGATGTTCAGAAATGAGAAATGAGTCCACGATATCGACAAGTGTAATCATGATCTATGTTATGTGATGATGTTTGCTCAAGGAATAAACATGAGTTAAGAATAAAATAGGGTCTCCAGTTGACGTGGTATTGTCTCAAGGATATTTTGATTAAGGAGGATGTCCCGTTAGTTGGACAAGGATGATGCGATGTATTGTGTACCCGTTAGTAGTGTACACGTACTCGATCATGTATGTAATTTATGTGCTATGAATTGTATCATATGATGATATGGGAGACGATGTATACCATTTATCACTTGGACTAAATCCTATAAGCTTTGAATGTTTCGGTAAAGATGATTCTATATGAAGAATGGTAGAATTGTAACTGTAAGATGCCATCTTACGAGGCGAAAGTCTAAGACAAGAATTCTTTGGAATTAAATTGTAATGTAATAAACCTCTCAAAAAGTTGGAATGTAGAGGAAGATGAGATTGACCCAATGTCGTCAGAGTAAGATTACGCAGACAATGAAGGAAAAATCATGAATTCAGTAAGGATATCTAATGCTTAATAACCTTATGTTGGATTCACACCAAGTGTGTGAGCAAGAATTTTAGTCAAGTGAGTCGGGTATTGGTTCAGACAACCATACATCCTACTATGTAAGAATTGTGTATGTACCTCAAGTCCTTCAGTTAAGGAAGAGATTGTCAAATATTTTGACTTACAGAGATGGGCACCATGGCTAGGGAACAGTTTTAATCAGTCAGGTTTAATCGAGGCGCATGGATAATCTACAAGTCAGACCCTAGAATAGCCATGGATCTCGATAAGCAATTGTTTTGGAGCTTTGACTAGTAGAGAAAGAGGTAGGATGGATCTATTCATTCATGATCTCAAGAGGATTCTAAATTTCGAGGACGAAATTTCTTTAAGGGGGGGTAGAGTGTAATATCCCGCTTCAGACTCCGGTATTTATCAGTGGAGAGGTGATGCTTCAGCAATAATTAAGGAAGGGCAATTTGGTAATTGCCACACCAGAATTTTTATAAAAAGGGCTAAAGCCCATCTCTCCTTCATTTTCCATTTCCTTTCTCTCTCTAGAAAGAAAATCATATTCTCCCCTCCTCTCTCTACTTCCTTCCACGCCAATCTCCCTCTCCCTACTCCAATCATCACTTAAACATCATTCTTTTGATCTAGCCACTTGCAAGCAAAACTTTGAGAACCTTGGACCATTTGGGAGCTTAAGAAAACAAGAAAGAAGAGGAATTGAAGCTAGGGTTTTGAGGCATAAGCTTGGCAAGGATCAAAACTTCTACTAGGTGAGCTCCCTAGGGTTTTAGAACCCACTTTGAGTAAGTTTAAGTGTGTAATTTCATTTTATTCTAAGTTAATGTTTTTGTGCCATAATCCCTTTGGCTTGCCAATTCCTTGCTAACTAATGTTTTAAACTATCAATTTGCAATAGAAAATCATTCCTAACATCTTTGGGATGCTTGGGTAACTTGGATGGAGTTAAAATGGTGGAAAATGCAATTTCTGGACAATTGTCTGTACTGATAAGCTCGCTACAGCGAGCTGGAGCTCGCTATAGCGAGCAAAACCTTTTTGGTCATGGAACAGGGTCGCTATAGCGACCAGCCCGTCGCTATAGCGAGCTCACCAGAAACAGCAGTTGTCAGCTGAGCTGTTTCGGGTGACCTGGCACGTATAAATGAGGTTTTTCGTAACCGTTTTCTCCAAAAACTTTATGGAATCAAAGAACACCATTTCAACTCATCCTAAGGGCCTTTAACGGGCAAAAATCATAAAGGAGCAAGGAATAGGTACGTATGGTGTTGAGTATTTTGGTGTTGGCTGCATATTTTGGCAAATCCAATGTGTTGAATAGAAGCATCTCCATATGTAGAACAAATCTTCAGTTGCAAGTTTTTCATTTTGAAGCTGTTCAGAAGCTGAAAATTCCATCAGAAGCTGAAAGTTGCTTCAGAAGCACTGTAGCACTTCAGAAGCTGAATTCAGAGTCTGATGCCTGCGTTGAATTTCGTTGACCTCATCAGAAGCTGGTTTTTCTGAATTGGTTTGGCGCGAATCTTGGCGAGATTTAACAAGGATTTATTCAAGCATGTTGATTCTAGAAGGCCTGATTAAATTGGAGAAGATCTTTGAAGATTTGGCTCGTGTTTATGAATGTTCTTATTTTACTGAAGCAATCTTTGAGAGATATGTTGCAGTTTTATTTGTTTCCTTATTGGATTACTCATAATTCAGAAATAAATCTAATTCAGAAGATTTGGAGCATAATTAAGAGACTTGCTGAAGATTATAAAAGGAGGAGTACTGTTGCTATTCAAGAGATACGAAGAACAGAGTCTTATTCAGTATATTGAGTCTTTGTGTTTAAAACCTTAGGGTTATTTGTGCACCACTCATTGTTTGAGTTGGTTTAGTGTTTTTATTGAGTTGTAAATTCATTCTAAGCCTGTAGGTACGAATGAAGGTTTGTTATTGAAGTTTTCTTCAAAACAGAGTAGTTTTGTTTAAGGGGTTCAGTAACAGGTGTGTTACTTGAATAGGAAGTTAGTGGTCTCTAATACTCAACGTGTTGGGTAGAATTCAAGACTAGGAGGAAGTTAATTGTTTAGGCTGGGAACTGGGAGTCAGTGTCTTGAGTCATAATGATTAATTCCTATAGTGGAATTCCTTCCTGGATTGGTATCCCCCAGAGTAGGAGGTGTTTACTCCGAACTGGGTTAACAAACCTTGTGCCTTCTTTAGCTTTCCTGCACTTTTTATTTTTGCTGATTATCTGTCTTTTTAAATTGTGCTAAGTTTAGTTCAGAACCTGTTGGTTCAGAACCTGTTAGTCTCTTATTGCCTGGCCAGAATTTCAATTGGCATCAGAGCAGGCACCCTGCCTGTGTTTTGGGTGAGTTCCAGGGGTATTAATTTCTGGCAAGCATGGATAGAGAAGGAGGGTATGTCAACAGACCACCCCTACTTGATGGCACAAATTATGAGTACTGGAAATCCAGGATGTGTACATTCCTGAAATCCATTGACAGCAGAACTTGGAAAGTTGTGCTTAAAGGCTGGGATCATCCTGTGGTTTTGGACAAAGATGGGAACAAAACTGAGGTTCTGAAGCCTGAAGAGGAGTGGACCAAAGTTGAAGATGACTTGTCTCGTGGGAATTCAAAAGCCTTAAATGCTATTTTCAATGGTGTTGATAAAAACATGTTCAGACTCATCAAGCAATGTACAGTTGCAAAGGATGCCTGGGAAATCTTAAAAACAACTCATGAAGGAACCTCTAAAGTGAAGATGTCCAGACTCCAGTTGCTGACTACTATGTTTGAGAACCTGAAGATGATGGAAGATGAAACCATTCAGGATTTCTACATGAATGTGCTGGACATGGCTAATTCCTTTGATTCACTTGGGGAAAAGATGTCTGATGAAAAGATAGTAAGAAAAATCCTCAGGTCCTTGCCTAGAAGATTTGACATGAAGGTCACAGCTATTGAGGAGGCTCATGATATTTCTGCTATGAAGGTTGAAGAGCTCATTGGTTCTTTGTTGAACTTTGAGACTGCTTTTTGTAAACAGCCTGAGAAGAAAGGAAAAGGTGTAGCTTTTACTGTGAATTCTGAAGCAGATGATCAACAAGAGTCTGATGAGGATGACTTATCAGAAGCTCTAGTGTTGCTGGGAAAACAATTCAACAAGATTCTGAAGAATGTTGACAGAAAAGCCAAAGCCAAAGGTCAGAACTTCAGATTCAACAACAAGAAGCAACAAACTGATGTGAAAAAGACCAAGCCTGAGGAGAAAAGTAATCAAGCTAAAGGTGTGCAGTGCTATGAGTGTGAGGGCTATGGACATATCAAGTCTGAATGTCCTAATTTTCTCAAGCAGAAGAAGAGCCTAGTTGTTGCATGGTCTGATGAAGATTCAGAAGAAGATTTTGAGAATGAATCTGCTAAGGGTGACACTAGTTTGATGGTAAGGTCAGGAGCTATCTTAAAGAAGGAAGCCGTTTTAGAGTCTGAGACTTTTTCAGAGTCTAGCTCAGAGTCTGATGCTTCATCTGTGTCTGATGTTGCTAAAACCTCATATGATGAACTGGCTGACAACTATAAGAAGCTATATACCAGAAGTGCTGAGGTTTGCAAACAAGTTCTGGATCAGAAGGAGACTATTTTTCAACTGGAGGCTGAAAAAGGAGAACTTCTAGTGCAGAATTCAGAATTAAAAGAAGAAATGAACCAACTTAATTCCCAACTTGAGCATATGAAAAAGCAGGTCAGAATGATGAATACTGCTACTGATGTGTTGAGGAAATTTTGGATGCTCAGAAACAAGGAAAAACTGGTTTAGGATTTGTGGATGAGAGTCTGAACCTCAAGCAGAAAAATCCAGTTAAACAGTTTGTTCCTGCTACTCAGACTCATGATCCTATGATTGGAACATCTCAGATGAAACCTCAGAAGGAAGCTCAGATGAGACCACAGAAGCATACTCAGATGAGACCTCAAAAGTATGTTCAGATGCAACCCCAGAAGTTCAACAGAAGAAGGAGGAATCATACCTAGACCTGTCATCATTGTGGTAAGAAGGGTCACATTAAACCTTTTTGCTTTAAACTGTATGGGTATCCTGAACACTTTCAATATAGAAGAGTGCAACCAGCTGCACCCAGACACAATGTTCAAAAGATGTGGAAACCTAAGGTTCAGAATGTAGGCCTGATTGCTCATACCTCATTGAGAGCCACTTCTAGAGAGGACTGGTATTTTGATAGTGGTTGCTCAAGGCACATGACTGGTGTGAAGAAGCTGCTGAGCAATATCAAACCTTATTCTAGAAGTTATGTGACATTTGGAGATGGAGCAAAAGGTGAGATACTGGGTATTAGTGATTTAATCAGTGAAGGCTTACTTAGATTGAATGATGTGCTGTTGGTGAAAGGTTTAACCTCTAATCTGATCAGTATTAGCCAACTTTGTGATCAAGACTTAAAGGTTAATTTCAACAAGCAAGAGTGTTTTGTAACTGATCAAGAAGGTAAAGTTCAGATGAGGGGCTGCAGATCCAAAGATAACTGTTATTTATGGGTGTCTGAAGAAGAAAGAAGCCTGACTTCTTGTCTCATGAGCTCAGAAGAGGAAGTCAAGCTCTGGCACCAAAAACTGGGACATCTGCATCTGAAAGGCATGAAAAAAAATCCTAAGTACTGAAGCTATCAGAGGTGTACCTAATCTGAAGATCAATGAGGACAATGTTTGTGGTGATTGTCAAATTGGGAAACAAACAAGAAAGTCTCATCCCAGATTAGTTCATCAGGTAACTACTAAAGTACTAGAACTTTTACATATGGATTTAATGGGGCCTATGCAAGTAGAAAGTATTAGAGGTAAAAGGTATGCATTTGTTATGGTTGATGACTACTCAAGATTCACATGGGCCAGTTTTGTTAGAGAAAAGTCTGATACTTTTGGGGTATTTAAAGAGATGTGCATTCAATTACAAAGAGAGAAGGATTATGGTATTGTCAGAATCAGAAGTGATCATGGCAAAGAATTTGAAAACAAGAGTTTTTAAGATTTCTGTATTTCTGAAGGTATAAAACATGAGTTTTCTGCACCTATAACACCTCAACAAAATGGTGTAGTTGAGAGGAAGAATAGGACATTAGCAGAATGTGCAAGGGTAATGCTGCATGCTAAGAAGTTACCTTATATGTTTTGGGCTGAAGCTATGAACACTGCATGTTATATCCATAATAGAGTCACTTTGAAGAAGGGGACAACTTGTACCTTATATGAACTGTGGAAAGGAAGGAAACCTACTGTCAAATATTTTCATGTGTTAGGGAGCAGCTGTTACATTTTGGCTGACAGGGAAAATAGAAGAAAACTAGATCCTAAGTCTGATGAAGGTATATTTTTGGGATATTCAGTAAACAGCAGAGCCTATAGGGTGTTTAACTCAAGAACTAAAGTTGTGATGGAGAGCATAAATGTGGTTATTGATGCTCTGTCTGCTGAGAATGAAAAGAATGAATCTGAAGTTATTCCAGAGTCTGAAGCCTCAGAAGATCAAACTTCAGAAGCAGAAAATCATCCAGAGTCTGAAGAAGCAGAAGTGCATCCAGATCATGATTCCGTTGCTAAAGGGCCATCAATTAGAGTTCAGAAGGATCATCCTAAGGACCTTATCAATGGGAGTTTGGATCAAGGGGTCAGAACCAGGAGATCAGACTCAGCTGCTACTGATTCTTGTTTTGTGTCTAAGTTTGAACCCAAAAATGTAAAAGAAGCCCTAACTGATGAATTTTGGATTGAAGCAATGCAAGATGAGTTGAATCAATTCAAAAGGAGTGAAGTGTGGGATCTATTTCCAAGACCTGAAGGGTTGAATGTGATTGGCACTAAATGGATATACAAGAATAAAACAGATGAAAATGGTATTGTGGTCAGAAACAAGGCAAGGTTGGTTGCTCAGGGTTATACTCAAGTAGAGGGATTGGATTTTGATGAAACCTTTGCACCTTTGGCCAGACTAGAGTCCATAAGATTACTGTTGGGTGTTTCCTGTATTCTCAAGTTCAAACTATTCCAGATGGATGTGAAGAGTGCATTTCTGAATGGATATCTGCAAGAAGAAGTTTATGTAGAACAGCCTAAGGGTTTTGTAGATCATCAGTTTCCAGATCATGTGTACAAGTTGAAGAAAGCTTTATATGGATTGAAGCAAGCACCAAGAGCATGGTATGAAAGGCTTACTCAATTTCTTGTGGCTCAAGGTTACCGAAAAGGAGGTTCTGATAAGACATTATTTGTGAAGCTCAGAGTTCAGAACCAATGCAACAAGAGTTGTCAAGATGTTATTGAGGGGGAGTTTGTGTCTCAGGGGGAGTACATGATAGTTGTTATCCTGAGTGATGATGTGTTCCTGAAGTTTGTTTTCAGTTTCAGAAGTTACTTGTCTCAGAATTTACTGCAGTTCAGTAGTAAGGGGGAGTTTGTATGAGAAGCTGAGTTGCAGGGGGAGTGTTGTGAAGCTGGAGTGTTTGTTTATGTGTTTGTAAAGCTTCAGGGGGAGTATTTTTATGAAGATCAGATGTGCTGAAGTGTTGTTAAATTCTTCAGAAGCTGTAATGTGTGCTTCAGGGTGTTCAGAAGCTGAAGCTGATGGTTTAACATAGCTCAGAGTGAGTTTATCCGCTACCTATCTTTTGCTATGTTATATAATTGTGGAGTTCTTCATTGCTGAGATAGTCTTATGGGAAATTGAAGAGCTTGTCATGTGTGAACATTGGTTTTACCAAAAAATTTGCCAAAGGGGGAGATTGTTGAGTATTTTGGTGTTGGCTGCATATTTTGGCAAATCCAATGTGTTGAATAGAAGCATCTCCATATGTAGAACAAATCTTCAGTTGCAAGTTTTTCATTTTGAAGCTGTTCAGAAGCTGAAAATTCCATCAGAAGCTGAAAGTTGCTTCAGAAGCACTGTAGCACTTCAGAAGCTGAATTCAGAGTCTGATGCCTGCGTTGAATTTCGTTGACCTCATCAGAAGCTGGTTTTTCTGAATTGGTTTGGCGCGAATCTTGGCGAGATTTAACAAGGATTTATTCAAGCATGTTGATTCTAGAAGGCCTGATTAAATTGGAGAAGATCTTTGAAGATTTGGCTCGTGTTTATGAATGTTCTTATTTTACTGAAGCAATCTTTGAGAGATATGTTGCAGTTTTATTTGTTTCCTTATTGGATTACTCATAATTCAGAAATAAATCTAATTCAGAAGATTTGGAGCATAATTAAGAGACTTGCTGAAGATTATAAAAGGAGGAGTACTGTTGCTATTCAAGAGATACGAAGAACAGAGTCTTATTCAGTATATTGAGTCTTTGTGTTTAAAACCTTAGGGTTATTTGTGAACCACTCATTGTTTGAGTTGGTTTAGTGTTTTTATTGAGTTGTAAATTCATTCTAAGCCTGTAGGTTCGAATGAAGGTTTGTTATTGAAGTTTTCTTCAAAACAGAGTAGTTTTGTTTAAGGGGTTCAGTAACAGGTGTGTTACTTGAATAGGAAGTTAGTGGTCTCTAATACTCAACGTGTTGGGTAGAATTCAAGACTAGGAGGAAGTTAATTGCTTAGGTTGGGAACTGGGAGTCAGTGTCTTGAGTCATAAGAATTAATTCCTATAGTGGAATTCCTTCCTAGATTGGTATCCCCCAGAGTAGGAGGTGTTTACTCCGAACTGGGTTAACAAACCTTGTGCCTTCTTTAGCTTTCCTGCACTTTTTATTTCTGCTGATTATCTGTCTTTTTAAATTGTGCTAAGTTTAGTTCAGAACCTGTTGGTTCAGAACCTGTTAGTCTCTTATTGCCTGGCCAGAATTTCATATGGGAAGTACAAAACAAAGGTCCGAGGGACGGGAAATTAATACAACTGAGTTAGTGACTCTTAAGAGTGACATATGATAACGATATGTCAAGAGCCTATGTTAGGTAAGCAGGAATAGAGATGTATTCGGTTTAGAATAAAAGGATATTAGGAATGTGTCAGTACATTCAAGGCCTCAGATAGGCCTAAGGGGTTCAGATACCCAACATGATTTAAGTGGCTTATGAGAACGATAAGCTTAGAACCTTATACTATAGGTTAAGTATCACATGATTATTTATATGATGAATGCATCAGATATGCATATGTTAGATGTTGTATCAGATATACATATGTTAAGTTAAGTTTATATTATAAGATTATGTTAACGTGTTCATCAGACTCCGAGATACGCCGGATGGGATTTCTCCGAAAGGGCTATCCACACGTATGTTAAAGATGTAAACATGTCCAGCAGGCTCCGGATTATGTCGGATGGGACTTCTCCGAGAGGGTTGTCCATATGTAAGTTAAGTTGTGTTCAGCAGACTCCGGGATACGCCGGATGAGACTTCTTCGAGAGAGTTGTCCACACAACGATAAGAGGAGTCCGGTGATTAGCCTCAGATAGGAATTTTCACCGGTTATCAGGGGAATGTGCTTCGGGGTTACTCCACTCGGGGGCATTCCGTAAAATGAACTCAGATAATTATTGTATGTTCAACGCTAACTTTCTAACTTTATGTTAAAGCAATATGTATATGTATTTATTACATAAGTTTATGACAAGTACTGTTCAGATAACAGTTACCAGAAAGTGATCATAGGATGTCCCCAGATCACTAGGTATGAGATTAATTTATTAGGCAGGTATCAGGTGGTGATCTCAGGAGTCCCCTCGATCACCAAATTATCAGGTTATATGTTGAGTATTTACAAGTTGGCTGCATGTTTTGGTAAATTCAATGTGTTCAAGCAAAGCATCTCCATGTGTATAAGAAGTCTTCAGAAGCAAGAATTCGCATTTGAAGTGGTTCAGACGCACTTTGGACCTTCAGAAGCTAAATGAGCCTTCAGACGCAGGAACAGTGCTTCAGACGCTGAAATGCCTTCAGACGCACTACAGTGCTTCAGATGCACTATTCCTAAGTTGACCAGCGTTGACTTCTTCAGAAGCTGGGTTTTTAAATGTTATTTATGTGCGAATCTTGAGAGATTTATTAAGGATTTATTATGGCCGAAGGGTTCTAGAATGCTGATTGATTTGGTGAAGATTTTATGAAGATTGGCCTCGTCTTTATGCTCAAGTATATTTTCTGAAGCAATCTTTTCAAGATACATTGCAGTTTTATTTGTTTCCTTATTGAGCCTTGCATATTTCAGAAACAAATCAATTTAGAAGATTGGATTCAGATTAATGCTGCTTGCTGAAGCTTATTTAAAGGAGATTGCTGCTATTGTTGAAGACTTACGAAATTTAGAGTTATATTCAGAGAATTGAGTCTTTGTGTTTTTAAAACTTAGAGTTTTATTTGTACACCACTCAACTGAGTTGGTTTTGGTGTGTTTGAGTTGTAATTCACTCTAAGCCTTTAGGTACGAGTGTTATTCATTGATGTATTGAAGTTGTGTTCAGAACTGGGTTAAGTTCAGAGTTGTTTAGTAACTAGGTTGTTACTTGATTAGGAAGTAAGAAGGGGGTTTCTTACACTCAAAGTGTTGGGTAGAAATCAGAACTATAGGAGATTAAGTCAGAAGACTAGGAACAGGGGGTCTGTGTCTTGAGTCTTAGGATTAATTCCAATAGTGGATTTCCTTCCTGGATTGGTATCCTCCAGACGTACAAGTTAAAGTTAAGGTTGTGGTTATTATTAAAGAGTTATATGTTTTCATTTAATGGGTTCCTTACAAAAGTATTCTGTGTTGAGTATTTTGAAGTTGGCTGCATGTTTTGGTAAATTCAATGTGTTCAAGGGAAGCATCTCCATGTGTATAAGAAGTCTTCAGTAGCAAGAATTCGCATTTGAAGAAGTTCAGAAGTTGTTTGGACCTTCAGAAGCTGAATGAACCTTCTGAAGGGAAATCGACATTCATAGTGCAGCGGAAGTTTAAAAATTTGATTTCCTTTCCTTGGATCATTACGAATATCACATGAATCAGTGATAGAATTGTTACCTCTTTGTAATGCTGAAACACTTTCGTTGATCACAGCTGAGCAAATAAGCAAAGCCTCTACTCGTCCACACGAACGGCTTCCTCTGGTTCCCGGTGCTAGCCAAGCGATCAGAGGTTAGGAGAGAAAATAAGGGTTACGGTTTTGCTCTAGGGTTAGACGAAAAAGCACTAGCTGATTTCAGCACTAGAGCTTCTATTTATAGAACTCTTTGCTGCACAAAATCAGCTTGAGCTTCAAAAGCCCATTAGCCCATCAGCTTCCGCTAACTAATTAGCGCCTATTGCTAAACGTACCCCATCATATAAGTACTACTTATATTTCTCCTTTTTACCGTTCTTTTGTGTGTGACCCTATAGGTTCTTGTAACGTTGGCAATAATATTAAATCCTATATTTAATATTATAAACAGTGAGCGGTATCTAGCAACACATCACTGCTACCCAAGTGACAAGAATGTCAAGTGATCTGACGAAACCTTTTCCATGATAATATCTATGTGTACGATTACTCCTTTGTCCTAATATCTTTATTGAACACAAGGCATAGATTACGTCACCCTTGTTTAGTTCAATATCTATATTTCTTGATCCCGAAATATACTGAACAACGAATAAGTCCAATATCTCATATTGACTTAATTCGGCATGGCCATGCATTTTTCCAGTCATATTCCATCAAGAGGCCTAAAGATATATCTCCTGTTATGAGGAGGGACAAATCCCATCTAGGACACTCATGTCCCTCAGCATGATTCGTCAAGTGCCCATTAACCAACGTTATAGTCATCTTGTTACAGACAACGTTTGAATGGCAATAAAACACTTGAGTCCACATCTAGGGATCATAGTGGTTTCAGGTCTAAGAGTGATATACACTATTATCATTGTGAGAATAACTTATGACGATTTCATAACATACTATGTAGTATTCTCACGATGGGTCAATCCAGTATAAATATTACTCCTAATATTTATACCTATGTATAGACTTAATATCTCATATTCATGACCCATGAGATGTGGTCATCAGTCTACATACATAATAGTCTCCATGCTTTAATATTATCCCAATTCATATTAAAGCTTGACTACGGATACATTTAAGAATAGTGTTCTTTAGTTGATGTAATCTCATGATTAAGTCACACTTAATATTCCATCACATGAACTAACTATTCTAGGGACTTTATTTATCTTATAACAAGTGTAATAAAGAACGCCATATCTTATTCAATAATAAAAGTCATGATACATATAAAAGTTTGACATAAACTATTGGCCTCTAGGGCTTATACCAACAATCTCCCACTAGCACTAGAGCCAATCAGGCATAGACCTAATACCCATAGATCTAGTATGACCATCATGCTTCTGCTGAGTTAGAGCTTTAGTAAGTGGATCAGCAACATTGTCTGATGTTGGTACTCTGCATATTTTCACATCTCCTCTATCGATGATTTCTCGAATGAGATGATAGCGCCTAAGTATGTGTTTGGATCTTTGGTGAGATCTAGGTTCTTTAGCTTGTGCGATTGCTCCATTGTTATCACATAACAGTTCAATGGGATCCACAATGCTTGGAACTATACCAAGATCAGAGATGAATTTCTTGATCCAAACAGCCTCTTTTGCGGCATTAGATGCAGCAATATACTCGGCCTCAGTTGTAGAATCAGCGACTGTTTCTTGCTTTGAACTCTTCCAGCTAACAGCACCGCCATTTAAGCAAAACACGTATCCAGATTGCGATTTGAAATCATCATGATCTGTCTGAAAACTAGCATCTGTGTAACCAATTACAGAGAGCTCTTCTTGACCTCCATAGATCAAGAAAGTATCCTTAGTTCTTCTCAAGTACTTAAGGATGTTCTTAACAGCAACCCAATGACTGTTACCTGGATTAGACTGGTATCTGCTCGTAGCACTTAATGCATACGAGACATCTGGTCGAGTACATAACATAGCATACATGATAGATCCAATTGCGGATGCATATGGAACATTGATCATTCGATCCCTTTCTTCAACAGTTGAAGGGGATTGTGCTTTTGACAAACTTATACCTGATGACATAGGTACGAGTCCTTTCTTGGACTCATACATATTGAAACGTCTCAAGACTTTGTCAATGTATGTACCCTGACTTAAGCCAAGCAATCTTTGTGATCTATCTCTATAGATCCTGATTCCTAATATGTAGGAAGCTTCACCTAAGTCTTTCATAGAAAAGCATTTCCCTAACCAAGATTTAATTTCTTGTAGTGTAGGGATGTCATTTCCGATAAGCAGTATGTCATCCACATATAATACCAGAAATGAGACTATGCTCCCACTAACCTTCTTGTAAACACAAGGTTCATCTTCATTTTTAATGAATCCATACTGTTGTACAGTTTCATCAAAACGAAGATTCCAACTTCTGGAAGCTTGCTTCAATCCATAGATTGATCACTGCAATTTGCATACCTTTTGGATGTTATTAGGAATGCCAAATCCTTCAGGCTGTGTCATGTACACATCCTCAAAGAGATTTCCATTAAGGAAAGCAGTCTTAACATCCATCTGCCAGATTTCATAATCATGGTATGCAGCGATAGCAAGTAAGATCCGAATGGATTTAATCATTGCGACTGGTGAAAAGGTTTCATCATAGTCTACACCATGAATTTGTTTGAAGCCTTTAGCAACCAATCGTGCTTTGTAGGTGTTTACCTTTCCGTCCATGTCAGTTTTCCTTTTGAAAAACCCACTTGCATCCTATAGGATTAATTCCTTTAGGTGCTTCGACCAAGTTCCAAACTTGATTTGTGTACATGGAATCCATTTCAGATTTCATGGCTTCAAGCCACTTCTCAGATTCAGGACCAGTAATGGCCTCTTGATAAGTCATAGGCTCATCTTGATCCATGAGCAATACGTCACATTCTTCTGATATGAGATACCCATATCTCTCAGGTTCTTGACGTATCCTATTTGACCTACGTGGTTCTTGTGTTATTGGAGTAGGATTTTCTGTCACAACAGCTTGTGTATCCTGCTCTTGTTCCTCCATTGGCGTACTACTTTGTGGGTCTTGAACTTCTTCAAGATCTACCTTTTTGCCACTAATTTCTTTGGAGACAAATTCCTTCTCAAGGAATACTCCATCTCTAGCGACAAACACTTTGCCCTCAGATGGTTTGTAAAAGTAGTATCCTTTAGTTTCTTTAGGATATCCCACAAAGAAACATTTGTCAGATCTTTGTTCAAGTTTAGTGGACATTAGTCGTTTCACATAAACTTCACAACCCCAAATCTTTAAATGTTTCACATTGGGTTTTCGACCACTCCATATCTCATATGGTGTCTTTTCAATCGCTTTGGATGGAACTTGGTTAAGTGTGTAAGCTGCAGTTAATAAGGCGTGTCCCCAAAAGGAGTTTGGAAGATCAGCATGACTCATCATAGATCGGACCATGTCCAACAAGGTTCGATTTCTCCTTTCGGAAACACCATTCCATTGTGGTGTTCCAGGAGGTGTGAGCTGGGATAAGATCCCACACTCTTTTAGATGATCGTCAAACTCTTGGCTCAAATATTCGCCACCTCGATCAGATCGAAGCATTTTGATTTTCTTGCCAAGTTGGTTTTCTACTTCATTTTGAAATTCTTTGAAGAAAGTAAATGATTCAGATTTATGTTTCATTAGATACACATATCCAAATCTACTAAAGTCATCAGTGAATGTAATGAAGTAATAAAACCCTCCTCTAGCAGGTGTGTTTAGTGGTCCACATACATCAGTATGTATGAGTCCCAAAAGATCACTAGACCTTTCACCTGTTCCGGTGAATGGGGTCTTTGTCATCTTTCCCAATAAACAAGATCGACATGTCTCATATGATTCTAAATCAAAAGAGTCCAAAATTCCATCTTTATGGAGTTTGGAAATGCGATTTTCGTTTATATGGCCTAAACGACAATGCCAAAGATAAGTTGGATTCAACTCATTAGGTTTCATCCTTTTCGTATTTATGTTATAGATTGGCATATCAAGATCAAGAATATAAAGTCCATTACTCATAATGGCATTAGCATAGTGAATATTATTCAAATAAATAGAACAACATTTGTCTTTTATTGTAAAACAAAAACCGGACTTGTCCAAACAAGAAACGGAAATAATATTCCTGCTAATTGCAGGTACAAAATAACAGTTCTCTAACTGTATTAAAAGACCACTAGGTAAAGTCAATTCATAAGTTCCAACAGCTAAAGCAGCAACCTTTGCGCCATTGCCAACTCGTAGATCGACCTCCCCTTTTGCCAACGTTCTACTCGTTCTCAACCCCTGCACATCAGTACAAATATGAGAACCACATCCAGTATCTAATACCCATGATGTAGAAGTAGACATGTTAATTTCTATAACAAAAATACCTGAAGAAGTGGAAGCAACCGTTCCATTCTTTTTATCTTCCAGATATTTTGGGCAGTTGCGCTTCCAGTGCCCGGTCTTACCGCAGTAGAAGCACTTGCCCTCCTTAGCCACGCCTCTAGTAGGCTTCAAAGCTTTGGTTGGTGGCTTAGCAACTGCTTTGCCTTTGCCATTTCCCTTAGACTTTTTAGGCTTCTTATTATGCTTTTTGACCTTTCCATTGTCAGCTTGCTCTTCATAAAGAGTCTTAAGGTGTTCGATCATATCGAACGCAGCCATGTTCTCGTGTTGCTTCTGAAGCTCAGAGGTCATAGTTGCAAGCATGATGCAAGCGACTTCCACGGCATCTTTGACATGCTTACTATAAGCATCTCTCTCAGCCCTGGGAGCATTTGCAGCTGGTGCCTCTTCAGGAACAGGTTCATCAAGCACATACAGCTTTTTCTCATGTGTGAGGACAATCCTCAAGTTACGGTGCCAGTCTAAAAAATTTGTTTCATTCAGCTTATCCTTCTCAAGGATTGATCGCAAAATGTTGTTTGAAGTGTTATTTGCCATCTACAATTTAAAATATGCAAAATAAGTATCATGAAAATAACATATTTAATTTGGCCTTCAATTAAATACGCTCCCACTATTTTACTCAAATCAAATGACCTTCAAACATTTAATTCGAAAAATCCCGTTGGAAGATTTTCTAGCGGGTTGAAATCCTTATTTCACCTTGTTTTGAGTCAGCTAGGGCTGATCACCCAAAACTCAGCTATTTAGGTAGGAACATTTCCAATTGTATCTCATACAACTTTCAAATCAATTGGGCGAGTAACTCTTACTCTAATCTATCATATAGATATTTCCCAATTCTTGCTTCTAAATTTATTCTAATCATATTAAAATTAATTTAGTTAAGTTAGACCCAATAGAATAACAATCGGGTAAATGAAATTACCGCACCGCGACTTACAAACATAGAACATGTGCTTCGCTAGGGCAGAACCCACACATTCGATATTAGTCTTGAAGGGTGTTATTCTTTTGGAAAGCATTAAACTTAATATATCACTTTGAAGGATTTTATTTAGTTAGATCTCACCTCACCACGGCTTATATATCATATATATTCGCACTCCAATCATTCAAGCATGCATAACAATTATACAAAATAAAAGTGACATGATTATGGCCTCCTAACGCTATGATTCTCTCAAGCCAATGAAAGAATCTAAACTAATCCTAGAAACGACCTTGCTTCTCCAAGCTGGACTTCTAGGGCTAATCCAACGTCAATGGGTCCTATTACCTTCTTGTATTCTAATTACATTACATATAAAGAAACTCGTTTTACATACGAGGGATTGGATGAGAAGAGAATGTACATATAGAATTCAAGAGAGAGGCACGACACGCAGGCCGTATTTCAAAATCCAAAATAAAAGAAATAATAAGACTAAGGCCATAATCATTCACTCAACAACAATAAAACACCTTTTATTATTATTAGCACCTCATAATTAAATAAATTGAATTAAAACTCGGCGATTGATCACACTACGCAGATTAGTCGGGGGTTCCGCTGCCCGGTCAGCGGACGGGGGTTCCGCTGCCCGGTCAGCGGACAGGGGTCAAGGGGGCAGCGCCCCTTGCGGGGCTTCCGGGGCAGCGCCCCGGAAGCTAATTCAATATGAACGATTCACTTTGAATTCTGGTGCTGGAAAAATCGTGTCACGATTCTGGCATCGTGTCACGATTTTATAGGCAGAAGCAAACAATTTG
The DNA here is from genome assembly GCA_018208015.1 of Medicago ruthenica. Classification (NCBI taxonomy): domain Eukaryota; kingdom Viridiplantae; phylum Streptophyta; class Magnoliopsida; order Fabales; family Fabaceae; genus Medicago; species Medicago ruthenica. The sequence goes on along the minus strand of CM031371.1, from coordinate 47,392,435 downwards.
CTGGGCACAAAATCGTGTCACGATTCTGGCATCGTGTCACGATTTTATAGGCAGAAGCAAACAATTTGCTGGGCACAAAATCGTGTCACGATTCTGGCATCGTGTCACGATTTTATAGGCAGAAGCAAACAATTTGCTGGGCACAAAATCGTGTCACGATTCTCTAATCGTGTCACGATTCTGAACCAGGTTTCAGCCTTTTCGTAACCCTAATCATGACGGCACAACACTTGCGGCGTTATGAATCCCCTTGTAACAGTATGATCACACCAATCAAAGTACTCTGATTGTTTATCCAATATGGTGATCGAACTTAGAATGCTTCACCTGATACGGTTCCGAAGCTCCAGTTTACAATCATCCAATATGAACAAATATCATCTGACTTGATTTAGTGAACGATCATCACGAGTATATCACATATACTTCTGTTACACAGAATTTATCAATCATATTTCTGTCGATATGGATAATCGAAAATATTGATGCTTCACCAGACAACGGTTCCGAAGCTTCAAACAATTCGAAAAGCCATGCACAGAAAAGTGATATGATTCAATTACGTGCGTATGTGATCGAGCAACACATCTCCGTCGATATGGATAATCGATATATTGATGCTTCACCTGATACGGTTCCGAAGCTTCAAACAAACCGAAAAGCCATGCACGGAAACGTGATGCCTTGCCAATTTTAATTCGTCTTTATTATTTAATTGTATTCGATTATGTTTAATCCAATTAAAACATAAAGCAGTAAACAAAACAATCCGATTCAAGGTTTCGTAATTGGCTCTGATACCACTGAAGGGAAATCGACATTCATAGTGCAGCGGAAGTTTAAAAATTTGATTTCCTTTCCTTGGATCATTACGAATATCACATGAATCAGTGATAGAATTGTTACCTCTTTGTAATGCTGAAACACTTTCGTTGATCACAGCTGAGCAAATAAGCAAAGCCTCTACTCGTCCACACGAACGGCTTCCTCTGGTTCCCGGTGCTAGCCAAGCGATCAGAGGTTAGGAGAGAAAATAAGGGTTACGGTTTTGCTCTAGGGTTAGACGAAAAAGCACTAGCTGATTTCAGCACTAGAGCTTCTATTTATAGAACTCTTTGCTGCACAAAATCAGCTTGAGCTTCAAAAGCCCATTAGCCCATCAGCTTCCGCTAACTAATTAGCGCCTATTGCTAAACGTACCCCATCATATAAGTACTACTTATATTTCTCCTTTTTACCGTTCTTTTGTGTGTGACCCTATAGGTTCTTGTAACGTTGGCAATAATATTAAATCCTATATTTAATATTATAAACAGTGAGCGGTATCTAGCAACACATCACTGCTACCCAAGTGACAAGAATGTCAAGTGATCTGACGAAACCTTTTCCATGATAATATCTATGTGTACGATTACTCCTTTGTCCTAATATCTTTATTGAACACAAGGCATAGATTACGTCACCCTTGTTTAGTTCAATATCTATATTTCTTGATCCCGAAATATACTGAACAACGAATAAGTCCAATATCTCATATTGACTTAATTCGGCATGGCCATGCATTTTTCCAGTCATATTCCATCAAGAGGCCTAAAGATATATCTCCTGTTATGAGGAGGGACAAATCCCATCTAGGACACTCATGTCCCTCAGCATGATTCGTCAAGTGCCCATTAACCAACGTTATAGTCATCTTGTTACAGACAACGTTTGAATGGCAATAAAACACTTGAGTCCACATCTAGGGATCATAGTGGTTTCAGGTCTAAGAGTGATATACACTATTATCATTGTGAGAATAACTTATGACGATTTCATAACATACTATGTAGTATTCTCACGATGGGTCAATCCAGTATAAATATTACTCCTAATATTTATACCTATGTATAGACTTAATATCTCATATTCATGACCCATGAGATGTGGTCATCAGTCTACATACATAATAGTCTCCATGCTTTAATATTATCCCAATTCATATTAAAGCTTGACTACGGATACATTTAAGAATAGTGTTCTTTAGTTGATGTAATCTCATGATTAAGTCACACTTAATATTCCATCACATGAACTAACTATTCTAGGGACTTTATTTATCTTATAACAAGTGTAATAAAGAACGCCATATCTTATTCAATAATAAAAGTCATGATACATATAAAAGTTTGACATAAACTATTGGCCTCTAGGGCTTATACCAACACCTTCAGACGCAGGAACAGTGCTTCAGACGCTAAATTGCCTTCAGACGCACTACAGTGCTTCAGACGCACTATTCATGCGTTGACCCGCGTTGACTTCTTCAGAAGATGGGTTTTTAAATGTTATTTCTGTGCGAATCTTTGCAAGATTTATCAAGGATTAATTATGGCTGAAGGTTTCTAGAATGCTGATTAAATTAGTGAAGATCTTATGAAGATTGGCCTCGTGTTTATGAAGATTATATTTTCTGAAGCAATCTTTGCAAGATACAATGCAGGATTATTTGTTTCCTTTTCAAGCCATTCATTATTCAGAATCATATCAACTCAGAAGATTGGATTCATATTCATGAGAGCTGCTGAAGTCTATAAAAGGAGAGGTGCTATCATTGTTGAAGACTTACGAAATTTAGAGTATTATACAGAAAATTGAGTCTTTGTGTTTAAAACTTAGAGTTTTATTTGTACACCACTCAACTGAGTTGGTTTAGGTGTGTTTGAGTTGTAATTCACTCTAAGCCTTTAGGTACGAGTGTTATTCATTGATGTATTGAACTTGTGTTCAGAACTGGGTTAAGTTTTCAGAAGCTTAAGTAACTGGGTTGTAGTTGCTTGTTTAGGAAGTTAGTAGTGTCTAATACTCAAGGTGTTGGGTAGAAATCTGACTAGGAGGAGATTGATTGCTTAGGCTGGGAACTGGGGGTCAGTGTCTTGAGTCTTAAGGATTAATTCCTATAGTGGATTTCCTTCCTGGATTGGTATCCTCCAGACGTAGGTGGCATTTGCACCGAACTAGGTTAACAAATATCTGTGCCTATTTACTTTTCTGCACCTTTATCATTGCTTCTGAACTGGATTTTAATTGTACTCTGTTTTTGCAAAACCGTGCCCTGTTTTATTGTCCTAATAAGTTCCAGCCATAATTTCAATTGGCATCAGAGCATGCACCCTGCCTGTGATTGGGTGAGGTCCAGGGAAGAGTTTTCTGGCAAGCATGGACAGAGAGGAAGGTTATGTCAACAGACCACCATTGCTGGATGGCACGAACTATGTATACTGGAAGTCCAGGATGTGTGCTTTTCTAAAATCCATTGACAGCAGAACTTGGAAAGCTGTGCTCAAAGGTTGGGATCATCCAGTTGTTCTAGACAAAGATGGGAACAAAACTGAGATTCTGAAACCAGAAGAAGAGTGGACAAAGGCTGAAGATGATCTGTCACTTGGAAACTCCAAAGCTTTGAATGCAATATTCAATGGTATTGATATGTGTCGCGGTGATTTTTGGATATCAAGCTATTAATTAGCGTTGACTCGCAATTTTAAGATTCACCACCGATCTTTTATTTTTCCGAGGAAAAGGGAGAAAGTTCGAAAAACCCTATTTTTTAGAGATCAAAGGTCCGGGGGTTGGTTACGCAAAGGGAAGGTATTAGCACCCTAAACGTCTATAGTACTCTATAGGAACCTCTTGCTTATTTATCTTTATGCTAAATTGATTATTTGTTTGTAAATAAATGCTTAAGTGTGAAAAAGATTAAAGTGATGAAAGTAAAAAAGAAAGAAAATGTTTTTGTTATTTTTATTGATTTGGAAAGACAAAGTCTTTTGCCTACGTACCCGAGCGGGATCAAAATCACGTAGTTCGGGGTAAAAAGAACAAGTGATTGGTTTTGATCGATTTTAAAGTTTGAAAAAGGTTTTAAGAAAGATGAGAGGCCGTAAAGGCATAGAAGAATAAAAAGGAAGTGAGTTTGATTGATTTTAATTTGAAGAAAACAAGTTTGATTGATTAAAGATTGATTAAAATTTGATTAAGAAAGAAAAGATAAAAGATTATTTTTTTTGAAAATTTGATTATAAAATGTTTTTGGATTTTGACTTTTTTGACTTTTTTATGAAAATTTTGATTAAGTCCTAAGGTCCAGAGACTAAGTTGCTGAGGAAGTCTAAACGCGCCGGATCCCTCAAAATGACGTTGGATCAAGTGAGGGTCCTTTTCTCGGATACGGTCCAAATTACATTATCGTCCTCGGCATAAAGCATAAAAAAATAAATGTGGTGTCGGTGCATATTCTCATTTATTTTTATTTACATTGGACCTAGATACATTCTAATGGCAATAATATAAATGACAAAAATAATAAAATAAAATAAAATTGCAATTGCATTAAAGTAAATATGCTAAAAAAGAAATAAAAATGAATGAAATGCAATACAATAAATAAATATGGTGCATAAAATAAATAAAGAAAATAAAAATGCAAGACATAAAATAAATATGATGCTGAAAATAAAATAAAAAGAGAAATAAAAATGGAAAACATAAGATAAATATGATGCTAAAAGAAAATAAAAATGCAAGGCAATAAAATAAACATGATGCTAAAAGAAAAATAAAAATGCAAGACAATAAAATAAATATGATGCATAAAATAAAAAGAAAATAAAATGCAAGACATAAAGTAAATATGGTGCTGGAAATTAAATAAAGAAAATAAAAAAATGCAAGGCATAAAATAAATATGAAGCATGGAAAATAAATAAAGAAAATAAAAAAATGCAAGACATAAAATAAATATGATGCAAAGAATAAAAGAAAATAAAAATGCAAGACCTAAAATTAAATATGGTGCATAAAATAAAAAAATAAAAAAAAATGCATGAGTTGCTGGAAATTAAAGACTGTAAATAAAATGCATAAGAAATAAAAAACTAAAAAATAAAAATGCAAGAAAAAGAAATAAAATAAAAAAGAAAAGGAAAGGAGAAGAGGGGTGCAGGAGTAACAGGGGGGAATGCAACAAGTAAACTGAAACACATAGAAAGGGAATGGGAGCTGGGCCGAGGCAAGAGCCCAATGGGCTGAGGCAAGGGAAAAACCGGACCGGTTCGGTCTGGAAGAACTGGTCCGGTTCAGCTGCTTATATATGTGTCCAATGTCCGGTTTATTTCATTTTTCCTTATTCTTTCTCTCTCTTCTCTTATTTCTCCCCTCTCTTCTCTCACTTGTTTTCTCTCACCGAAGAACAAAGCCAGGCTGGGAAGTTCCTCCGGCGCGGTGGTTGGCCGGCGGCGCCACCGTGCCGGAGTCGAAACCTTACTATTTTTTAAAAAAAACAAATACGTTCCCATATCCTTTTTTATGCTCTCTCTGATCCTGGGTTTGGATTTTTGAGAAGCCTTAAGGAAAACGCTAGATCTAAGCTTTTGTTCGACGGAAAATTACCTTTTCTTTCTTTGTTCTGGGTTCGATTTCTACTAGCTTTTGTTGTTTTGATTCGGTTATGAGTTATTTGGGTTTGGAGTTGTGGGATTTGGATTCGGTTGTGGTTTTCTGGTGTTGTTATGTTGGCTTTGTGCTCGGTTCTGTTGAACTTGCGGTTTATGTATGGCGTTGGGCTTTAACTAGTATGTGGTGGTTATGGGTTGTGATGGCCGAATGATACTGTGTTTTTGGTTTTGGGTTATAGTGGTGATGATTTTGCTGTGTTTTTGATTTTTTGTGGTGGCCGGAATTTTGATTGTGTTGGTGGTTGTGGGTGGTTGGAGAGGCTGTGTTGGTGGTTTGTGGTGGTTTTTGATTTACTGTTCTGACTCAGGTGTACTTGGGATCAGTGAATAGTACACTCAGTGCACTATTTATAGTAAAAAAAAGGACTGTGGACCAAATGGACAAAAATACCCCTCTTGGGGTCTGGACTGATAATTTGGACAAAAAAGGATTAAAAATAAAAACTGTAAAAAACAATAATAATAATAATAATAAAACGAAAATAAAAACAGACAATACTAATAATACAAAAAAGAGTAATTAAAAAGAATAAATAAAAAACTAATAATAATAATAAAATAAAATAAAAAAAACGGTCGCTTTCGGAACAACAAAAATGAGGTATTTTAAAATACCTCCCTGCCGAAATTTCGTCTGAAACGACGAAAATTTCTGGCTTAAAAAAACGAGCGAAACGAATTGAACACGGGTCAAAAATGGGGTATGACAATATGAACATGTTTTGATTGATCAAACAGTGTACTGTTGCAAAGGATGCTTGGGAAATTCTGAAAACCACTCATGAAGGAACCTCTAAGGTCAAGATGTCCAGACTCCAGTTACTTACCACTAAGTTTGAGAACTTGAAGATGATGGAGGATGAAAGCATTCAGGATTTCTACATGAATGTGCTGGATATGGCAAATTCCTTTGAGTCTCTTGGGGAGAAAATGTCAGATGAGAAGATAGTGAGAAAAATTCTCAGGTCACTTCCCAGAAGGTTTGGCATGAAGGTTACAGCTATAGAAGAAGCTCATGAAATCACTACCATGAAGGTTGAGGAGCTGATTGGGTCTCTACTGAATTTTGAGACTGCTTTTTGTAAACAGCCTGAGAAGAAAGGGAAAGGTGTAGCTTTTACTGTTAATTCTGAAGCTGATGATCAACAAGAGTCTGATGAGGATGATAGTGATTTATCAGAAGCTCTAGTGTTGCTGGGAAAACAATTCAACAAAATTCTGAAGAATGTTGACAGAAAATCCAAAACCAAAGGTCAGAATTTCAGATTCAACAACAAGAAGCAACAAACTGATGTGAAAAAGACCAAGTCTGAGGAGAAGAGTAATCAAGCTAAAGGTGTGCAGTGCTTTGAGTGTGAGGGTTATGGACATATCAAGTCAGAATGTCCTACTTTTCTTAAGAAGAAGAAGAAGAAGAAGAGCCTAGCTGTTTCATGGTCTGATGATGATTCTGAAGAAGATGCTGCAAGTGAATCAGCTAAGTGTGATACAAGTCTGATGGTAAAGTTACTATCTCAGAAGTCAGTAGCTAATTCAAAGACTGAAGCAGTTTTGGAGTCTGAGACTTTTTCAGAGTCTGACTCAGAGTCTGAAGCTTCATCTGTGTCTGAAGTTGCTAAAACCTCATATGATGAACTGGCTGACAACTACAGGAAGCTATACACCAGAAGTGCAGAAGTTTGCAAACAAGTTCTGGATCAGAAGGAGACTATATGTCAACTGGAGGCTGAGAAAGGTGAACTTTTGGTGCAAAACTCAGAATTGAAAGAAGAAGTTAACCAACTAAATTCCCAACTTGAGAACATAAAAAAGCAAGTGAGGATGATGAATACTGCTACTGATGTGCTGGATGAGATTCTGGAGAATCAGAAACTAGGAAAAACTGGTTTAGGCTTTGTTGATCAGACTCAACCCCAAGCAGATGAATCCAGTTAAAAAGTTTGTTCCTGCCACTAAAACTTATAATCCTATGATTGGGACATCTAAAATGAGACCTCAGAAGCAAGCCCAGATGCAAGGTCAGAAGCAAGCCCAGATGCAAGGTCAGAATCATGCCCAGATGCAAGCTCAGAAGCAAGCTCGGATGCAAACTCAGAAGCAACCCCAGAAGTTTAACAGAAACAAAAGAAGAAATCATCCATGGATCTGTCATCATTGTGGAAAGAAGGGGCATATTAAACCTTTTTGCTTTAAACTATATGGCTATCCTGAACATTTTCAGTTTAGAAGAGTGGAACCAGCTGCTAACAGAAATTATGTTCAAAAGGTGTGGTAGCCCAAAGTCAAGAATGTTGGCCTCATAGCTCATACATCATTAAGAGCCACTTCTAAAGAAGACTGGTACTTTGATAGTGGGTGTTCAAGACACATGACTGGTGTGAAGAAGTTGTTGAGTAATATAAAGCCTTATTCCAGAAGCTATGTGACATTTGGTGATGGAGCAAAAGGTGAGATTCTGGGTATTGGTGATTTAATTAGTGACTTAATGATGTGCTATTAGTGACGGGTTTGACATCTAATCTGATCAGTATTAGCCAACTTTGTGATCAAGACTTGAAGGTAAATTTCATCAAAGAAGAATGTGTGGTAACTGATCAAGAAAGCAAGGTTCTGATGAGAGGCTGCAGATCAAAGTATAATTGTTATTTATGGGTGTCTGAAGAAGAAAGAAGCCTGACTTCTTGTCTCATGAGTTCAGAAGAAGAAGTCAGACTCTGGCAAAAGAAACTGGGTCATCTGCATCTGAAAGGCATGAAGAAAATCCTGAGTACTGAAGCTATCAGAGGTATACCTAATCTGAAGATCAATGAGGACAGTGTTTGTGGTGATTGTCAAATTGGAAAACAAACAAGAAAGTCTCATCCCAGAATGGTACACCAGGTAACTACTAAAGTACTAGAACTATTACATATGGATTTAATGGGGCCTATGCAAGTTGAGAGTATTGGAGGTAAACGATATGCTTTTGTAATGGTTGATGACTACTCAAGATTCACATGGGTTAGCTTTGTTAGAGAGAAGTCAAATTCTTTTGAAGTGTTTAAAGAATTATGTATTCAGTTACAAAGAGAGAAGGATTGTGGTATTATCAGAATCAGAAGTGATCATGGCAAGGAATTTGAAAACAAGAGATTTTCTGAGTTCTGTGCTTCTGAAGGAATAAAACATGAGTTTTCTGCACCTATAACACCTCAGCAAAATGGTGTAGTTGAGAGGAAGAATAGGACATTAGCAGAATCTGCAAGAGTCATGCTGCATGCTAAGAAGCTGCCCTATATGTTTTGGGCTGAAGCTATGAACACTACCTGCTATATCCATAATAGAGTTACTTTGAAGAAGGGAACAACATCTATCTTATATGAACTATGGAAAGGAAGGAAGCCTACTGTGAAATATTTTCATGTGTTTGGGAGCAGATGTTACATTTTGGCTGATAGAGAAAATAGAAGAAAGCTGGATCCTAAGTCTGATGAAGGTATATTTCTGGATTATTCAGTGAACAGCAGAGCTTATAGGGTGTTTAATTCCAGAACCAGGGTTGTGATGGAGTCCATTAATGTTGTAATTGATGATCTGTCTGCTGAGAAAGAAAGAGATGAGCCTGAAGTAGTTCCTGAGTCTGAAGCATCAGAAGAACAACTGTCAAAAGCAGAAAATCATCCATAGTCTGAAGAAGCAGAAGTGCATCCAGATCATGTTCCTACTAGTAAAGGGCCATCAATTAGAGTTCAGAAGGATCATCCTAGTGACTTAATCATTGGAAGCCTGGATCAAGGAGTCAGAACAAGAAGATCAGACTCAGCTGCTACTGATTCATGTTTTGTGTCAAAATTTGAACAAAAAAATGTGAAAGAAGCCCTAACTGATGAATTTTGGATTGAAGTCATGCAAGATGAGTTGAATCAATTCAAAAGAAGTGAAGTGTGGGATCTTGTTCCAAGACCTGAAGGGTTAAATGTTATTGGCACAAAGTGGATATACAAGAACAAAACAGATGAAAATGGTACTGTGGTCAGAAATAAGGCAAGGTTAGTTGCTCAAGGTTATTCTCAAGTAGAGGGACTTGATTTTGATAAAACCTTTGCATCTGTGGCCATACTAGAGTCCATAAGATTACTGTTGGGAGTATCATGCATTCTCAAGTTCAAATTATTTCAGATGGATGTGAAGAGTGCATTTCTGAATGGTTATCTGCAAGAAGAAGTCTATGTTGAACAGCCTAAAGGATTTGTGGATCATAAGTTTCCAGATCATGTTTACAAGTTAAAGAAGGCTTTGTATGGATTGAAGCAAGCACCCAGAGCATGGTATGAAAGGCTTACTCAATTTCTTGTGACTCAAGGATACAGAAAAGGAGGTTCTGATAAGACTTTGTTTGTGAAAGATGAAGATGGAAGTCTGATGATTGCTCAGATCTATGTTGATGGCATAGTGTTTGGTGGAATGTCACAGAAGATGATTCAACTGTTTGTTCAGCAGATGCAATCTGAATTTGAAATGAGCTTAGTTGGTGAACTGACATATTTTCTTGGACTGCAAGTCAAGCAAATGGAAGACACAATTTTCATTTCTCAGAGTAAATATGCCAAGCATATTGTGAAGAAATTTGGAATGGAAACTGCTAGTCATAAGAGGACACATGCTGCTACTCATCTGAAACTAACTAAAAATGAACATGGAGTTTCAGTTGATCAAAGCCAATACAGAAGTATGATAGGGAGCTTATTGTACTTAACTGCAAGCAGACATGATATCACCTTTGCTGTTGGAGTTTGTGCAAGATATCAAGCTGATCCTAAAATGAGTCATTTGACTCAAGTGAAGAGGATTCTAAAGTATGTGAACAACACAAGTGATTATGGAATCATGTACTCACACAGTTCAAGTTCTGAATTGATGGGATTTTGTGATTCTGACGGGGCTGGAAGTGCAGATGATAGGAAAAGCACTTCAGGAGGTTGTTTCTTTCTAGGAAATAATTTAATTTCATGGTTCAGCAAGAAACAAAATTGTGTGTCATTGTCTACAGCTGAAGTTGAATACATAGCAGCTGGTAGTAGTTGTTCACAATTAGTTTGGATGAAACAAATGCTGGAAGAATATAATATAGAACAAGGTGTTATGACCCTATATTGTGATAACCTCAGTGCAATTAACATTTCTAAGAACCCCAAACAGCACAGCAGGACTAAACACATAGATATCAGACATCATTTTATCAGAAATCTTGTGGAGGAAAAGATAGTTCAACTTGAACATGTGGACACTAAGAACCAGATTGCTGATATTTTCACAAAAGCCTTGGATGCCAAACAGTTTGAGAATCTGAGAAGCAAGTTGGGTGTTTGTCTGCATGAGGATTTATAGCAATTATAGCAAGCTAGATGGGAGGAAGTTAGAGTACCTGCCAGATTTGCTAATGCTGAGTTTGAGTCTGAGTCTGATGCTGGGATTGATTTTGAAACATTCTGTGTAGTTTTTATTCCTTATATGATGGTTTGTCATAATTTTGTGGCTAAAAAGGGGGGAGAAAAACTTATGTTTAAGATCAGACAAGAGCTGTTCAGAATATGTTTCCTCAGAATGTACTGTGTTTCAGAAGCTGACTAGTGTTGTTCAGAACTACAACAAGAGTTGTTCAGAATCTGAAGAAGTGTTGTTCAGGAATTGTTTTAAATTCAGAAGTCCAGATTTCAGATTAGTTTGTGTCTCAGGGGGAATGTATGATTGTTATATACCTGAGTGTGAAGTGTTTAAGTTTAAGAAGTTCCTTGTCTCAGAAGTTACTGCAGTTCAGAGTTAAGGGGGAGTATGGTATGTATGCTGAGTTGCAGGGGGAAAGTAGTGTGTATGTTACTGGTTAGTTTGTGTTTGTGAAGCTTCAGGGGGAGTATTCATGTGATGATAGAAGATGATCAGTTGCTTTATGTGTACTTCAGAAGTAGAGAATATCAAAAGCTGATATGTTGTGAAGAACTAAAGCTGTTTTGTGTTTCTCATGGTTAATCATAGCTGAATCCGCTGCTTATCTCTATGTTATGGTTAATTTTGTGGAGTTCTTCATTGCTGAGTATGGTTATGATGATTTGAAGAACTCATTATTTGTGAAACATTGATTTTAGCCAAAAATTTGCCAAAGGGGGAGATTGTTGAGTATTTTGAAGTTGGCTGCATGTTTTGGTAAATTCAATGTGTTCAAGGGAAGCATCTCCATGTGTATAAGAAGTCTTCAGTAGCAAGAATTCGCATTTGAAGAAGTTCAGAAGTTGTTTGGACCTTCAGAAGCTGAATGAACCTTCAGACGCAGGAACAGTGCTTCAGACGCTGAATTGCCTTCAGACGCACTACAGTGCTTCAGACGCACTATTCATGCGTTGACCCGCGTTGACTTCTTCAGAAGCTGGGTTTTTAAATGTTATTTCTGTGCGAATATTTGCAAGATTTATCAAAGATTAATTATGGCTGAAGGTTTCTAGAATGCTGATTAAATTAGTGAAGATCTTATGAAAAAAGGCCTCGTGTTTATGAAGATTATATTTTCTAAAGCAATCTTTGCAAGATACAATGCAGGATTATTTGTTTCCTTTTCAAGCCATTCATTATTCAGAATCATATCAATTCAGAAGATTGGATTCATATTTATGAGAGCTGCTGAAGTCTATAAAAGGAGAGGTGCTATCATTGTTGAAGACTTACAAAATTTAGAGTATTATTCAGAAAATTGAGTCTTTGTGTTTAAAACTTAGAGTTTTATTTGTACACCACTCAACTGAGTTGGTTTAGGTGTGTTTGAGTTGTAATTCACTCTAAGCCTTTAGGTACGAGTGTTATTCATTGATGTATTGAACTTGTGTTCAGAACTGGGATAAGTTTTCAGAAGCTTTAGTAACTGGGTTGTAGTTGCTTGTTTAGGAAGTTAGTAGTGTCTAATACTCAAGGTGTTGGGTAGAAATCTGACTAGGAGGAGATTGATTGCTTAGGCTGGGAACTGGGGGTCAGTGTCTTGAGTCTTAAGGATTAATTCCTATAGTGGATTTCCTTCCTGGATTGGTATCCTCCAGACGTAGGTGGCATTTGCACCGAACTGGGTTAACAAATATCTGTGCCTATTTACTTTTCTGCACCTTTATTATTGCTTCTGAACTGGATTTTAATTGTACTCTGTTTTTGCAAAACCATGCCCTGTTTTATTGTCCTGATAAGTTCCAGCCAGAATTTCATTCTGGAAAGCCGACATAGATCATTTACGTTGGTATGCTTTCGAAGGTAGTAGAATATACAGACCTTGGATTGTTTGAAACCATATGACGGAAACAACGGTCGAGAAGAACCTTTTGTGCAGATTAAAAGTTACTCGTAGTCTACAGTAAAGGGCTACATAAGTTCAGGTTATGATTAAAGGATTAAAGATTAAGTGTGCTATTTTTGGTAGCAATCAGAGTAGAGCTTTCTTTAAAAACAAGGATCTTGAACTCGATGTTCAGAAATGAGAAATGAGTCCACGATATCGACAAGTGTAATCATGATCTATGTTATGTGATGATGTTTGCTCAAGGAATAAACATGAGTTAAGAATAAAAGAGGGTCTCCAGTTGACGTGGTATTGTCTCAAGGATATTTTGATTAAGGAGGATGTCCCGTTAGTTGGACAAGGATGATGCGATGTACTGTGTACCCGTTAGTAGTGTACACGTACTCGATCATGTATGTAATTTATGTGCTATGAATTGTATCATATGATGATATGGGAGACGATGTATACCACTTATCACTTGGACTAAATCCTATAAGCTTTGAATGTTTCGGTAAAGATGATTCTATACGAAGAATGGAAGAATTGTAACTGTAAGATGACGTCTTACGAGGCGAAAGTCTAAGACAAGAATTCTTTGGAATTAAATTGTAATGTAATAAACCTCTCAAAAAGTTGGAATGTGGAGGAAGATGAGATTGACCCAATGTCGTCAGAGTAACATTACGCAGACAATGAAGGAAAAATCATGAATTCAGTAAGGATATATAATGCTTAATAACCTTATGTTGGATTCACACCAAGTGTGTGAGCAAGAATTTTAGTCAAGTGAGTCGGGTATTGGTTCAGACAACCATACATCCTACTATGTAAGAATTGTGTATGTACCTCAAGTCCTTCGGTTAAGGAAGAGATTGTCAAATATTTTGACTTACAGAGATGGGCACCATGGCTAGGGAACAGTTTTAATCAGTCAGGTTTAATCGAGGCGCATGGATAATCTACATGTCTGACCCTAGAATAGCCATGGAATCCCGATAAGCAATTGTTTTGGAGCTTTGACTAGTAGAGAAAGAGGTAGGATGAATCTATTCATTCATGATCTCAAGAGGATTCTAAATTTCGAGGACGGAATTTCTTTAAGGGGGGTAGAGTGTAATATCTCGCTTCAGACTCAGGTATTTATCAGTGGAGAGACGATGTTTCAGAGATAATTAAGGAAGGGCAATTTGGTAATTGCCATGCCAGAATTTTTATAAAAAGGGCTAAAGCCCATCTCTCGTTCATTTTCCATTTCCTTTCTCTCTCTAGAAAGAAAATCAGATTCTCCCCTCCTCTCTCTACTTCCTTCCACGCCAATCTCCCTCTCCCTACTCCAATCATCACTTAAACATCATTCTTTTGATCTAGCCACTTGCAAGCAAAACTTTGATAACCTTGGACCATTTGGGAGCTTTAGAAAATAAGAAAGAAGAGGAATTGAAGCTAGGGTTTTGAGGCATAAGCTTGGCAAGGATCAAAACTTCTACTAGGTGAGCTCCCTAGGATTTTAGAACCCACTTTGAGTAAGTTTAAGTGTGTAATTTCATTTTATGCTAAGTTAATGTTTTTGTGCCATAATCCCTTTGGCTTGCCAATTCCTTGCTAGCTCATGTTTTAAACTATCAATTTGCACTAGAAAATCATTCCTAACATCTTTAGGATGCTTGGGTAACTTGGATGGAGTTTAAATGGTGGAAAATGCAATTTCTGGACAATTTTCTGTACTGATAAGCTAGCTACAGCGAGCTGGAGCTCGCTTTAGCAAGCAAAACCTTTTTGGTCATGGCACAGGGTCGCTATAGCGACCAGCCCGTCGCTATAGCGAGCTCACCAGAAACAGCAGTTGTCAACTGAGCTGTTTCGGATGACCTAGCACGTATAAATGAGGTTTTTCGTAACCGTTTTATCCAAAAACTTTATGGAATCAAAGAACACCATTTCAACTCATCCTAAGGGCCTTTAACGGGCAAAAATCATAAAGGAGCAAGGAATAGGTAACGTATGGGAAGTACAAAACAAAGGTCCAAGTGACGGGAAATTAATACAACTGAGTTAATGACTCTTAAGAGTGACATATGATAACGATATGTCAAGAACCTATGTTAGGTAAGCAGGAATAGAGATGTATTCAGTTTAGACTACAAGGATAATAGGAATGTGTCAGTACATTCAAGGCCTCAGATAAGCCTAAGGGGTTCAGATACCCAACATGATTTAAGTGGCTTATGAGAACGATAAGCTTAGAACCTTATACTATAGGTTAAGTATCACATGATTATTTATATGATGAATGCATCAGATATGCATATGTTAGATGTTGTATCAGATATACATATGTTAAGTTAAGTTTATATTATAAGATTATGTTAACGTGTTCATCAGACTCCAGGATACGCCAGATGGGATTTCTCTGAAAGGGCTACCACACGTATGTTAAAGATGTAAACATGTCCAGCAGGCTCCGGATTATGCCGATGGCACTTCTCCGAGAGGGTTTCCCACATGTAAGTTAAGTTGTGTTCAGCAGACTCCAGAATACGTCGGATGGGACTTCTTCGAGAGAGTTGTCCACACAACAATAAGAGGAGTCCGATGATTAGCCTCAGATAGGAATTTTCACCGGTTATCAGGGGAATGTGCTTCGGTGTCATACCCCATTTTTTGACTCATATTTTTCTTTGTTTATTATCTTTTTATTATTCATCATTTCATTATGATTTTCAATTTCTTATTTTTACCTTTTATTATCTTTATTATTTCATCTTTATTTTTGGATTTTTATTTATTAATATTTATCACCATTTATCATTACTATCATTATTATTAATATTATCATTATCACTATCACTATTATTATTATTAATATTATTATTATTATCTTTTTTCATCAATATTATTATTATTACCTTTTCATCAATGTTATTATTTTTTATCTTTTTCATCATTATTATTGTTATCATCTTTATTATTATTATCATTATCATCATTATTATTTTGATTATTTACTATTATTGTTGGTTTTAATTAGTTTTATTTTAAAGAAAATAAAAAAAAAAAAAAAGAGAAAAAGGGGAGTTCGCAGAGCAAAGTTCCCATCGCTCTGCAAACTCTGCGATTTTTGCAGATTTTAATTTCTTTGATTTATCTTTCTTTTGTTTTCTTTATAGTTATTGTTATTATCATTTATTGTTATTATTATCATTATTATCACCAATTTTGGGTGATTGGATTCAACAAAGCAAGAATTAAAGCATGTGCCATTAAAGCCAAGGTGAGAAGGATTTTGTTCCAACCAAGCACGTGCCAAGCAAGTTGGCTTGCCCTTGGGTAGCTCTCATCCTCCTAATTGACCTGCTATTAACCCTGAGCTTTCCAGCCAGCAGCTTGCTCGTTTTCCTTCCTTCTTTCTCCCCCAAAACCAGTCAAACACAACTGCTTTTGCTTGCCCAAAGACCATGAGTGCTGCCCTGTTTCAGCAGCTTTTCCTCCCTTCTCACACCAGCCCACATGTTCCTTTTGCTTAACCCAACCTCTGCACATCACAGCCCACGTTTTTCTTGCTTGACCCCTCAAGATTGCAAGGATTAATCCCAAGGGACAGCTCAAGTAAAGTCAGCCCTGTTTTTCCACTTTTCATCATTTTTCTGTCATAAATCAGCTTCATTAATGGTTGGTTTTGGCCAAAGTCTTGACCAAGATTGCAAGGCAATGTCACCTCTTCTCCTTTGCATTAAATGCAAAGCAAAATAGCCTGATCATAGCACACAAGGCAGCTGGATTCTAGAGATTTTCCATCATTACATTTGATCTCATTTTTGCCTATTTAAGGGATGCAAGGCATAAGGATTGAACATACTTCAAAGACAGCAATTACAGAATTTTTAGGGCAGAAACACACTACTTTCAGCAAGAAAAAACCAATTCTTAGATAGAAATTCAGAGAGAAACACTAGAGTCATTGTTCTTATTCATCAACACTTCCAACTTTTGCAAAATCACAATCAACCAAGTCCTTTCCTATCTCTTGCCACACAAGCATTGCTAGGAGTTCTGTAAGTATTCTAAATTCTTTATCTTTCATTTTACATTGTTGCTTGCATCATTAACTTTGTTTAAACACATTTTTCATTAAAACCACTTTTGAAACTTCAAAGGAATCTCAAATTTGCAAAACACCAAATTGATTTGTTTTAAACCTTTTCTTGCTAATTTTCAAAGCTTTTTAATCCCCCTTAAGGTTCTGAAGATTGTTCAGAAGCAGCTTCTGAACAGAAGTTCAGAAGCAGCTTCTGAGTTCAATTTTTCGCAGGGTTCACAGAGCAAAGTCATGGTCGCTCTGCGACCATGACAGAACTTGGGTTCGCAAAGCCAAGTTCAGGTTGCTCTGCGAAAATAGCAGAACTCAGAATCTGAGTTCAGGCTTCAAAACCAATCTTGAACAATAACCTTGTTCATGATTTTCAATCAAACGTGAATTTGAGCCGAACTTGTTCATTTTTCAAAACCAAGCTTAAACGTTGAGCCGAACTTGTGCATTTTCCAAAACTTTTGCATTTTTTTCATGAACTTGTTCATTTTGCAAACTTGAATAATACTTGCTCTTAAGTTCCAATAACTTAAGCAACAAGCTATGTTCACTATTTTCAACAAACTTGAACAACAAATTTGTTCATGATTTTCAACAACTTTGTTCTTAAAGTTCCAACACATTTGAACAAAGCTTGTTCTTTTTTATCATAAACTTGAAACAAACTTGTTCATCCTACCAAAAATTTGAACAACATTTGTTCAAGGTTGCAACAACTAATTTGAGCAACAAACTTTTTCTTAGGTTTTTTAACCAAGTGTTTTGCTCTTTTGAGATTTCTTTGAGTTTCAACAAAAACTCGAATGAAAAAGGAATGGTTTGACGTATGTCTCTTCATTCCCCGGTTGCACGAATGCTTGACGTATGTCTCGTTGTTCGGGCAATCGTCATTCTATTTTCAACACGTCCAACACACTTAACCCGTTTATTGGTCCTTCGTGACCAATCCAACCTTCCTTTGATCCCTCGTGGTCAATTTAAACTTTTCTTGGCTCTCGTGGTCAATTCAAACATTTCACGCCCATGCGCGTTTCAAAACGGATACCATCGCCCTAGTGCGAGTCCGTCCCTTTTTTTATTCAAACTTTTTCACGCCCGAGCGCGTTTTCAAACGGATACCATCGCCCGAGCGCGAGTCCGTCCCTCTTTTTATCAAATCGTTTTTACCTTCATTAAGCTACCCTTATAACGGTAGTAGGTAAAAACTTTTTATCGCTCTTCATTAAGCTATCCAAACAACGATAGTAGACCACGTTTCCTTTTCAACCAAACTTTTTCGCTCGGGCGCGATCAAATTTTTTTCATAATTAAAATCAACCAACATACAAACTTTTTCTACCAAAGAACTACGTAAGCTTTGAATTCTCCATCGCACCTAGAGATCCGTAGGAGCAGGATTCACATCTTGTCAAGCCCATTAATAAAAAACTTTCTTTTTCCCCTTCATCATATTTTTTTTCTTTTTCCCTTTTAACATATTCAAGCATGCAAGCAAAACGATAAAAACATTCTAGCCTTAGCTAACTAGGAGGTTCCCGTTGAGTACAACGGATGCGAGGGGTGCTAATACCTTCCCCTCACATAATCGACTCCCGAACCCAAAATCTTTAACATTAAGGTAATTTCGAACTTTTTTCCTTTTTTCCCCGAAAAATTAAAAGTTCAGTCGTGATTTAAAATTAGTGATTCAATGCTCGTCAATAGCTTGATATCCGAAATTCGACGCGACAGAAATGGCGACTTCACTGGGGACTACATTTTAAAACATTTTGTTTTTATAGCGAATCAAGCCTATCCTAGTTAGCTTCTAGGCTAAGTTTTTCTCGTTTTGCTTGCATGCTTTTGTTTTATTATCCTTATCTGCTTTTCTTACTTTATATTTATATGTTTCATATTGCTTTATGTTCATATATCAATTGCGGGGTTGTCACATGAGCGATGTTACTCCACATTGTTCGGGTTAATGCCGAACGTGTGAGGCTCTCTACCCGAGCTTTGAGGAAAAATTAAGATAGGCTTGGGGTTTGTGTAGTATTTGCCTTCTTGACGTATGTCTCATAGGGATCGATATGAGAAACCCGCCTAGAGTAGATTCTCTTGGAAGTATGGTTGTATTGCGAGTATTTGCAACAACAATTATAAGTCCTTGTAGAATCCGTGACTCTAGGGACCTTTTAGAAAATTCCATCTCTAGAGCCTACATGTGAGAATGGGGGAAGTTTTGAACGTTCCTATACCAAACCCCTGCATACCATAAACATTTGCATTCATGAATTTTTTTTTGCATAAATAAAAAAAAGGGACATTTTTTTCATATACATCACATACATACATTAACATCATGCATAACATGCATACATTTGTCTTCAAATCCAAAACTTCCTTCCCTTCTTATCACCGGGATTTCTTACAATCCGAATTGAGTCATCAGTGTTCGCATTTCCTTCGCAACACTACGCGTCATCCCCGTCGAGGAAAGTGGCTCGTCTTCCCAAAACAACCCACACATATAGCACCCGAGCAGCCATAAGGAAGAAGATGGAAAACTTAGAACAAGAGAATCAAGAGCTCCGTGAAGAGTTAACATCTATGCGAACCGAGATGGAGAAGTTAACGGAACTAGTAAAATTACTAGCGGTCGCACAAATTACACCAACACCTCCTCCTCCCTCCAGCTCTCAAGCTCAAGTATCAGCATCTACTTTGGCTCCAACATTACATGCCAATGCTCAACAACACACTAGGCCCCCCGGTTGTACATGGGGCATGCCATTCGACTTTGGTGAGGAATTCATCCCTATTCCCACTACTCGTCAAGAGATTCTGGTACCTCAACCCGAGGTTACCTTCCACCAGGCTACTGCGGCCTTTTCCCCAATTAACAAAAGCCCAATTCTCATTGGCACCCACAATTTCAAACCAAAGCCCAACCAGGCTTGGAACCAGGCTTGGCACCAAATCATTCACATGTACAAAGCCCAATTTTCATTGGCATTCACAAATACAATTTCAACCAAAGCCCAATTCTCATTGGCACCCACATGTACTTAGTACAAAAGTTATACCATACAGTTTGCGTTGTTAATATGTTTATTCGGTGAACCATTTAGAACTAGCCAAAATGTGAGGAATCCTCAAAATCATTATATATATGCAGGAGACCGGCATTTTTTTGTTTAACTCGATCTTTTTATGTTAAATCTGAAAATTGTTTTAAATTGCATGAAAGCACTGAGATGATCAAGGCATTTTTTGAATATGAGTAGAAACACTTGACCCAAATAGCCTACCCTGTGAGAAGTGAGTATTTGTTAACCCCTTTGAGCCTAATGAATCAGAATCGTTAACTATGAACTGCCAACTTTCATAAGCTCAATTGCTTAATGAAATTGCCGGAGTTTGTAAAAAATTCAGTTCATAGTTAAATCATTATTGAATTCTGATATTTTACTTTCATTTTGAACCCTTAACCATCATGATTATTGTCCTTTGCCAAAAGAAAAAGGAACATTCAATTAGGGTATCATCTTGAACTAAGTTGGGGAGAAAAGGGAGGTTGTGTGTATGAAGTAAATGGTGAATTGTGTAATTGATCTTGACAATAAGAAAAAGAAAAAGAAAAGAAAAAAAGAAAGAAAAGCAAACCAAGAAAACGAAAAGAGAAAAAGAAAAAATCAATAAACCAAAAAGTTGTCAAGATCAAAGAAAAATATTTGTAAATCACCAAGAGTTGTGTGTGAAATCAGGAGAAGTGTGTAATTAGAAAGAATGTTCCTCTTGCTTGGCCATTTGAATTCAATATTTCCCACATATGACATTTCTTTTGTAACCAAGCCAAATTACAACCCTCAAAGACCTTGTGATCAATGCTTTTGTGCTTTTAGAAACGATGATTAGATGGACACATAACTTGATCGGAATGTTAGCACACTTGCCGGATGAGTGTTCAATACCCTCACAATTGATATTCAATTTGTTCATCTACTTAATAAAGAAGTGTGTTAGGTGTGGTTCATTGATAAATATGTTATTAACTTGAGCTGTATGATATAAATTTTGTGTTTCGTATTATTTCAAATTTTTAGTGCGATCTCAGATTAATGGGAACATCAAAATTGCCTGTGCAAATCTCATATGAATCATGCAATCTAAAATTTCATGAAAGACGGGATTCCCCAGTCCATAAAAGCCCAATTCCCATTGGCACCCACATTACCAACAAAAGCCCAATCATCATTGGCACCTACTCACAAATGAAGCCCAATTTTCATTGGCAATTCCAATCAATAAAGCCCAATTTTCATTGGCACACACAAATACAATTTCCATCCAAAGCCCAATCATCATTGGCACCTACTCACAAATGAAGCCCAATTTTCATTGGAAATTCCAATCAATAAAGCCCAATTTTCATTGGCACACATAAATACAATTTCCATCCAAAGCCCAATCATCATTGGCACCTACTCACAAATGAAGCCCAATTTTCATTGGCAATTCCAATCAATAAAGCCCAATTTTCATTGGCACTCACAAACATATTCCCAAACACAATTTCCAACCCAAAGCCCAATTTCCATTGGCGCTCACAAACCCAATTTTCACGCCCAATTTTCATTGGCATTCCCACTCACAAATCATAACTAAAGCCCGACCTCGCTCGGCATCCAAACATAACCAAAGCCCGACCTCGCTCGGCATCCAAACATAACCAAAGCCCGACCTCGCTCGGCACCCAAACATAATCAAAGCCCGACCTTGATCGGCATCCAATCACAATCAAAGCCCGACCTTGCTCGACATCCAATCATTATCCCCAGCGTTAAACATGACATATGTTTATCCCACATGTCAGCATAGTGCATGCATCATATCAAACTCATTCATTAACATGCATCTCATATTCATGTCATGCTCTCCCTCACAATTTATCATGCCCCCAGCAAACAATCCCCGATGGAGATTACCGAGTGTTTGTAATGCGACGTCGGTCCACTTTTCATCTTACCGGTCTAATCTTGTCTCATCAAGTTTATCGGTCATACAATCAATCAAGTCGACCTTTTTCTCCAAGTGTCATCCCCAATGTGTCTGGTCCAGTGATGTCACCTCCTTTATGCCAAGCGGCAGTTCTTTAACGAACAGCTTGTGCATCTTTATACCAAGGGGCAGTTCTTTAATGAACGGTTTGTGTATCCCCAGTGCAAGTCAATCCTTCATATATGCATACAACATTCCCAGTGAAAGTCATACAAGTCATGCTATCATTCATACATTCATGCATATACACATTCATGCATACAACATACAACAATATCATTCATACATGGCTGCATTAACCACCATGAGTCTCACCAATCAATCATAAACAATTTGTAACCTTCCTTTTCCCAAGTGTCATCCCCAGTGAGTCTGTTCCAGAGATGTCACCCTCTTTTTGCCGAGTGGCAAGTTCTACAAACGAACAGCTTGTGCATTTTTATCTTGTTTTGCCAAGTGGCAGGTTCTACAAACGAACAGCTTGTGCATATCTTTTACTTTCATCATTGTCGCCAAGTGGCAAGTTCTACAAACGAACAGCTTGCGCATATCTTTTATTGTTGTTGCCAAGTGGCAGGTTCTACAAACGAACAACTTGTGCATTTTTATCTTGTTATGCCAAGTGGCCATTCTTTAGCGAACAGCTTGTGCATATTCCCCAGTGTTGTTGCCAAGTGGCAGGTTCTACAAACGAACAGCTTGTGCATCTTTTATCATGTCATTATTGACAAGTGGCAGGTTCAAACGAACAGCTTGTGCATACTCCCCAGCGTTACCGCCAAGTAGCAAGTTCAACAAATGAACAACTTGAGTGTATCTTTATTTTGTCTTTGTGCCAAGTGGCAAGTTCTTTAACGAACAGCTTGTGCATCTTTTCTCCCCATTTGAAGTGGCAGTTCTGTAATGAACAGTTTGTCAGCAGCATCCCCAGTGTCGTCAGTGGCTAGTTCGGCAATATCCCGAACAGCTGACATTCATCTTTGGCCCTTGTAGTCAGTGGCTAGTTCGGCAGTAACCCGAACAACTGACATTTGTTTTTTGTTTCCTATGGTTAGTTGTCCACTTTCCTTAGTGATAGTTCGGTAATAACCCCCCAGCTGGCATTTATTCTTGTTTCCTGTGGCTAGTTCGGCAATATCTCGAACGGCTAACATTTGTCCCCAGTAAAGAGACTTTGTCTTTTCCCCAGTAAAGTGCTTGTTCCCCATTGAAGTACTCACTCCTCAGTGAAGTCATCGGTCTTCATTAAGCTATCTATACAATGATAGTAGACCTTGCCTTTCTCTTTTACATTTTTACCTTCATTAAGCTACCCCCACCACGGTAGTAGGTAAAATGCTTTCAAACGGAATTTTCCGAACAAAGCACACCCCATGCATTTCTTTCGTCCCCCAAGGTTGGATATCGATCAATTTTCAAAATGATCTTTATATCCCCAACGATGTCACAAACCCTGTCCTTTCTTCTTGTATTTTACCTTCTTTAAGCTACCATCACAATGGTAGTAGGTAAAATGGAATCCACAGTGAGACCATAGTGGGCGAAGTCTTTTCCTTTTGTGTTACCCTTTCTAAGTTGTCAACCATTTACTTACCTGTCATATTCCCCAGTAATGTCATCTGTCTTCATTAAGCTATCCGCACACCGATAGTAGGCAGTGTCTTTTTCTTTTACCTTATTTCAAGCTATCGTCTACACGATAGTAGCGAAACAACGTAAAATCCCCGGTGAAGCCACCAAAGGTGACCTTGATCTTTTGTCTTTATTAAGATATCATTCTGGTAGTAGACAGCCTTTTCCTCAGTGGAACCATGTTATCCCTAGTAAGAGTCGGATCTCGTTTCTTTAACGAAACCGGGTATCTCTTTGTTTCATTTCACCCCCAGTCAAGTCATCTTTGCCGTCTTTGCATTCATACTTGCATTACGAGCATTCACAGCATTTGCATACATACATCCATAGCATTTTCAATTCAAGGAAAAATACTTAGTCAAAAATGGTGTACTCTGTATTTAAGTCTCTTCGACCCGTCAATTTCAAAATTTCACTTTTAATCTCCGTGGCGAAGAAACTTAAATAGGGGCATCTGTCGTACCCCATTTTTTGACTCATATTTTTCTTTGTTTATTATCTTTTTATTATTCATCATTTCATTATGATTTTCAATTTCTTATTTTTACCTTTTATTATCTTTATTATTTCATCTTTATTTTTGGATTTTTATTTATTAATATTTATCACCATTTATCATTACTATCATTATTATTAATATTATCATTATCACTATTATTATTATTAATATTATTATTATTATCTTTTTTCATCAATATTATTATTACCTTTTCATCAATGTTATTATTTTTTATCTTTTTCATCATTATTATTGTTATAATCTTTATTATTATTATTATTATCATTACCATCATTATTATTTTCATTATTTACTATTATTGTTGGTTTTTATTTGTTTTATTTTCAAGAAAATAAAAAAAAAGAGAGAAAAAGGGGAGTTCGCAGAGCAAAGTTCCCATCGCTCTGCGAACTCTGCGATTTTTGCAGATTTTAATTTCTTTGATTTATCTTTCTTTTTTTTTTTCTTTATAGTTATTGTTATTATCATTTATTGTTATTATTATCATTATTATCACCAATTTTGGGTGATTGGATTCAACAAAGCAAGAATTAAAGCATGTGTCATTAAAGCCAAGGTGAGAAGGATTTTGTTCCAACCAAGCATGTGGCAAGCAAGTTGGCTTGCCCTTGGGCAGCTCTCATCCCTCCTAATTGACCTGCTATTGACCCTGAGCTTTCCAGCCAGCAGCTTGCTCGTTTTCCTTCCTTCTTTCTCCCCCAAAACCAGTCAAACACAACTGCTTTTGCTTGCCCAAAGACCATGAGTGCTGCCCTGTTTCAACAGCTTTTCCTCCCTTCTCACACCAGCCCACATGTTCCTTTTGCTTCCCCCAACCTCTGCACTTCACAGCCCATGTTTTTCTTGCTTGACCCCTCAAGATTGCAAGGATTATCCCAAGGGACAGCTCAAGTAAAGTCAGCCCTGTTTTTCCACTTTTCATCATTTTTCTGTCATAAATCAGCTTCATTAATGGCTGGTTTTGGCCAAAGTCTTGACCAAGATTGCAAGGCAATGTCACCTCTTCTCCTTTGCATTAAATGCAAAGCAAAATAGCCTGATCATAGCACACAAGGCAGCTGGATTCTAGAGATTTTCCATCATTACATTTGATCTCATTTTTGCCTATTTAAGGGATGCAAGGCATAAGGATTGAACATACTTCAAAGACAGCAATTATAGAATTTTTAGAGCAGAAACACACTACTTTCAGCAAGAAAAAACCAATTCTTAGATAGAAATTCAGAGAGAAACACTAGTGTCATTGTTCTTATTCATCAACACTTCCAACTTTTGCAAAATCACAATCAACCAAGTCCTTTCCTATCTCTTGCCACACAAGCATTGCTAGGAGTTCTGTAAGTATTCTAAATTCTTTATCTTTCATTTTACATTGCTGCTTGCATCATTAACTTTGTTTAAACTCATTTTTCATTAAAACCACTTTTGAAACTTCAAAGGAATCTCAAATTTGCAAAACACCAAATTGATTTGTTTTAAACATTTTCTTGCTAATTTTCAAAGCTTTTTAATCCCCCTTAAGGTTCTGAAGATTGTTCAGAAGCAGCTTCTGAACAGAAGTTCAGAAGCAGCTTCTGAGTTCAATTTTTCGCAGAGTTCGCAGAGCAAAGTCATGGTCGCTCTGCGACCATGACATAACTTGGGTTCGCAGAGCCAAGTTCAGGTTGCTCTGCGAAAATAGCAGAACTCAGAATCTGAGTTCAGGCTTCTAAAAAGCCAATTTTTGAGGTTCTCACCTAAAAACTCAGAACCTAAGAGGATTAAAACTCATTTTGTTCAAAACATAACAAGAGTTTTGCATGTTATTGGAAATTTCACAAGTTTGAGCATTAATTTTGGATAACTTGAGAAACAAGTTACGTTTATAAAATTTCAAAATCAAACTTGAGCAATAAGCCATGTTCAATAAATTTCAAAACCAATCTTGAACAATAACCTTGTTCATGATTTTCAATCAAACGTGAATTTGAGCCGAACTTGTTCATTTTTCAAAACCAAGCTTAAACGTTGAGCCGAACTTGTGCATTTTCCAAAACTTGTGCATTTTTTTCATGAACTTGTTCATTTTGCAAACTTGAATAATACTTGCTCTTAAGTTCCAATAACTTAAGAAACAAGCTATGTTCACTATTTTCAACAAACTTGAACAACAAATTTGTTCATGATTTTCAACAACTTTGTTCTTAAAGTTCCAACACATTTGAACAAAGCTTGTTCTTTTTTATCATAAACTTGAAACAAACTTGTTCATCCTTCCAAAAATTTGAACAACATTTGTTCAAGGTTGCAACAACTAATTTGAGCAACAAACTTTTTCTTAGGTTTTTTAACCAAGTGTTTTGCTCTTTTGAGATTTCTTTGAGTTTCAACAAAAACTCGAATGAAAAAGGAATGGTTTGACGTATGTCTCTTCATTCCCCGGTTGCACGAATGCTTGACGTATGTCTCGTTGTTCGGGCAATTGTCATTCTATTTTCAACATGTCCAACGCACTTAACCCTTTTATTGGTCCTTCGTGACCAATCCAACCTTCCTTTGATCCCTCGTGGTCAATTTAAACTTTTCTTGGCTCTCGTGGTCAATTCAAACATTTCACGCCCATGCGCGTTTCAAAACGGATACCATCGCCCTAGTGCGAGTCCGTCCCTTTTTTCATTCAAACTTTTTCACGCCCGAGCGCGTTTTCAAACGGATACCATCGCCCGAGCGCGAGTCCGTCCCTCTTTTTATCAAATCGTTTTTACCTTCATTAAGCTACCCTTATAACGGTAGTAGGTAAAAACTTTTTATCGGTCTTCATTAAGCTATCCAAACAACGATAGTAGACCACGTTTCCTTTTCAACCAAACTTTTTCGCTCGGGCGCGATCAAATTTTTTTCATAATTAAAATCAACCAACATACAAACTTTTTCTACCAAAGAACTACGTAAGCTTTGAATTCTCCATCGCACCTAGAGATCCGTAGGAGCAGGATTCACATCTTGTCAAGCCCATTAATAAAAAACTTTCTTTTTCCCCTTCATCATATTTTTTTCTTTTTCCCTTTTAACATATTCAAGCATGCAAGCAAAACGATAAAAACATTCTAGCCTTTGCTAACTAGGAGGTTCCCGTTGAGTACAACGGATGCGAGGGGTGCTAATACCTTCCCCTCGCATAATCGACTCCCGAACCCAAAATCTTTAACATTAAGGTAATTTCGAACTTTTTTCCTTTTTTCCCCGAAAAATTAAAAGTTCAGTCGTGATTTAAAATTAGTGATTCAATGCTCGTCAATAGCTTGATATCCGAAATTCGACGCGACAGAAATGGCGACTTCACTGGGGACTACATTTTAAAACATTTTGTTTTTATAGCGAGTCAATCCTATCCTAGTTAGCTTCTAGGCTAAGTTTTTCTCGTTTTGCTTGCATGCTTTTGTTTTATTATCCTTATCTGCTTTTCTTACTTTATATTTATATGTTTCATATTGCTTTATGTTCATATATCAATTGTGGGGTTGTCACATGAGCGATATTACTCCACATTGTTCGGGTTAATGCCGAACGTGTGAGGCTCTCTACCCGAGCTTTGAGGAAAAATTAAGATAGGCTTGGGGTTTGTGTAGTATTTGCCTTCTTGACGTATGTCTCGTAGTGATCGATATGAGAAACCCGCCTAAAGTAGATTCTCTTGGAAGTATGGTTGTATTGCGAGTATTTGCAACAGCAATTATAAGTCCTTGTAGAATCCGTGACTCTAGGGACCTTTTAGAAAATTCCATCTCTAGAGCCTACATGTGAGAATGAGGGAAGTTTTGAACGTTCCTATACCAAACCCCTGCATACCATAAACATTTGCATTCATGGATTTTTTTTTTTGCATAAATAAAAAAAAGGGACATTTTTATCATATACATCGCATACATACATTAACATCATGCATAACATGCATACATTTGTCTTCAAATTCAAAACTTCCTTATATGGGAAAGGTTAAAGCTTGGCGATTATAGGAATCCCCGAAATTGCCAAAAGTAGGCATGACAACCCTAGGATTCCCGAGGTTGCCAACAGTAGGTTGGGTGGAGCTCACTGAGACATTATGTCTCATCCCAATTCTTCTGGTGCAAGTTTACAGGTTAGCATGAGGATCAAGTTGAGGATCATCAGGGAGATGCTGGATGGAGTGGAGTTGTTCGTCATGTACCAGCTCAGGAGCTTATTGGACTTTTGTAGATGTATATATTATGGTACTTGATGGTTTTGTAAACGAGCAATTTGTATTCATACAGTTATGTTGTATTATTATTATTGAAAAATTTGATGTATCCAGTATCAGTTTAATGCAGATGCTAATATTCTAGATAAAATTAGTATGAGTATTACATTGTCCTTAAGAAGTTAGAAAATTAGAAGTTAGAACATACATAATCAAATGTAAAAATATTGTAATATTGAAAATGATGTTGACTATTCAATTTCTTGAACGTCTAAAGTAAAAGTCGTCCTTGTCAACACAACTTATATTTTTTGAAGCACATGTTAGCAAAAGGAGAGAGTATGAAGCATCGTAAAACAAAGAAGAAAATGGAATACAAGGAGAATTACTGTTGGAGAGCTAGGGGGTAGGGACTAAAAAGTTCAAACTTCAAAGATATTGCTAGGACCTCGAAAAGTTGGTTATGACAAAAATGAAAAGATAAAATTGAATTAGGCAAATGAAAAAGATTTTGCCTTTTATTTAGGCTTTCGAGCTCTCTTTTTGTGCATTTTTAAAAAGTTTTTCTTTAGGTTTATGAGCTCCCTTTTTGTGCATTCTCAAGAATTCTGTTGTTGCTCCCTCTGTATAGGGCCTACTCTCTACGTATGATACCCATTGCTTTTGGACAACTTCCATTGATAATAGGAATGTATATACTCCTAGTTTTCTTTTTCTTTCTGTCCATCTTAAAATAATTATTAAATATTTTGATTAACTAAATTTAATAAATTTTATTAACAAGTTTTATCATGAGCTCCATTTTTCTTTTTCTTTTTGTCATATATTAAATAATTATTTGCAACAAAGAAAATTATTCAATAGATTATTTTCAAAGATATATAACTTTAATTAATAAAATTAATTAATTTTATAATTCACTTAATTCTCTTTTACTAATTTATTTGACCTATAATATAGATCATCAAATACAGCAGTTATTCGATGAATTTACAAATAAAATGTTGTTTATAATTAAGATAGGAGGTAGCATTATCTACAAGAACAACAATTCATTGCTGCTCATGTCTCTCTTCCAAGTTAAAAATATGTTCCACATGAGTTATATAAAATTTAGAATTGAGGGAGTAGTTAATAGTTATTATTATGCCGGGGTATTAGAGCAGTACTGGATTTTACGGGAGCTAGGGATTTGCATCGTTTTGGGACATTGATCCCACCTAACTTGAATTAGAAGCAGTCAAGGACACACTTTACAGTTACTGTTGCAGCAAAACCATGAAGCTGTCTGTCATCATGCAATGAAGTATCCATTTAATTGGGGAGTCAAACTAACAACTTTGACCACCAGTATTCATGCTATGCATATAGTGATATAGTTACTTCTTGACAAATCTAACGGCTGGAAGAGAACTAATTTCACTGTTTAACCCCTTGGTAGCTGGAGTTTTTCACTTTGTCATAGTTACTTACTATTACTACTAGGGAATCAAGGTGTACCAGAAAAGCTACTCTGTCACCTAGATTCTTGCTACATTACAACTACTGTGCTGCTCTTCTTATATAATAATTGGCCACAAGCTTATCCAAAGAAATCAAATGGGATTATCATTCCAAAAAAAAAAAAATAGCTAATATAATTTATGATTATATTAGCTATCATCAAATTAATTCTTGATTTTTGGAAATTTGTGCAAACATTCCGAAAAGTGTAAAGTTTCAGCTAAAATAGTTCATCCGTTCATTTTTGTCGTTAGACATTATGACATAATACGTTAAATGAATATGCATGTGTCCCCTTCAATGGATACTATATCAATGAGAGTCTTTTGCCTTTGAGTTTAATTTACTAAAACATCTCGAAAATTATAAAGTGTAAGTCAAATTTGTTTATTAGGAAGTTTCTACCATTAGAGTATGATATGATAAGTTAAATGAATATGCATGCACCTCCTCCATGTTGATACTACATGATGTCAATGCCATTTTATCAAAGAGTGTTTACCTAGGAAATTTAGGTCTATCAAAGACATGCGGGTACTTAAGAAGTTTATGTACAATTGCAATTATTGACAAGTTTATCTTAAAGATGATATAAAGTTCATAGACAAATTAGTTTCTAATAAGTTGACATTGATGTAAAATTAACGTGCAATGTAATATGTTCACTTAATGTGTCATGTCATAACTTGTAATGGTCTGAGGGATGATTTTGAATGACAATTTGTAATTTTGGATATCTATTAGCAAATTCACGAAATTGAGGTGATTATTTTAACATATACTTACAATTTCCATGGTCAATTTACATATTCAATTTAATAATAATATTAAAATATATATTTTCTAAATACTTAACAATCTGTGGGGCAGCGTAATTGTCAGATAATCGATTTCTAAACAATGTATAGAAAAAGTATATTTTGAATAAGATCAGCCACTTAAATAAATTTTCATATATAAAATTTGTCTTGGTTTCTTATTAGAGATAAAGTAGACTATAAAAAAAAATGTGCTAGCCAAAGGAGCCAGACGTTATACTTCATATTCAATTGCACCTATTTGGATCTTGATCCAATAACATGTGGTCATTGCATTTGTATAATTGCTATAGAGAATTCAAGCATGAATTTTTAGAGTAATGTATATACTAATATAACATGAGTTCTGATATAGCTGAGTCACAGCCCACTTTTTAAGAAATCAAGTTCAAATAACAATATAACATGAGTTTTTCAATTTTGACAAGACAATTCATATTAGGAATGAACTATATATACGATTGAAGATGACTGCATTGAAGATTCTTTCATACAAATCATAATTATACTACGTAATACGTAGTTTTAACTTTTGAGTGTTTTACTTTTAATCTTTTACCATGAATTCTCGGGGTATCTTCAATTAATTTTCATTATTTTAAATCTGATGGATCCCTTCACTTGTCTCAAGAAACAGAAGACAAATTATAAACGATGACAAGGTTAAGACATAAGATAAAACAACATTAACCATTTTACTAGGACAAATATGCATGACTTGGGTTGTGTTCACTATTCCTTCAAATACATGCAGTGTGGGCCCCTCTGTCCCTACACACACCTTTCTGAGCCGTTTGTTAATCCCTCACTAAGCAAGTTCTCACCAAACACCAAAAACTTCAACGAATTTCCCAATAAACCCTCAACTTCAATGTGAACATAACTTCACTGATTACCTGTGAATTGAATGGAAGAAGCAAATTTTGCTATCTCTTGAGGTAGAAACTGAGGAGGGCCAGTTCTTCCTCCACCACTCACACCAAGAAAATCTCTTGTCAAATTACTATGTTGAACTTGATCCATAGAGTTTGAACCACCATGTTGCATAATATTCAATTTTCCTTGCTCACTTTGTGGTCCATGCATAAAAAATTGATCAAAACTACTATTTGAGCTATAATTAGCATTAGCAGCAGCACTACTATTTCCCAACATAGCTGAACTAGTAGAAGAAGAAGGTGATGTCATTACACCAAAACTAGAACTAAAAATGGAAGGGTTGTTATTATCATTACTAGTATTGCTTCTAGTTGAACCCATCTGAGCTGCTTTTTGCAGAAGAGCAGTAGCTGACATTGGTGTAGCAGAAACAGAAGCAGAACCGGAAGAAGCAGGCTTTGATAGAGAAAGATTTGCAGCAGATGTTGAATTTGAAGCAGGTACACCAAACATTGATGATGAAGAAGAACAAATCAAGGCATTATTATTATTAGTAGTAGCATTTCCCATTTGAACTATCTCAGATAAACCAGAAGAACTAAAAAGGGAATTAGAACTTTGTCCCATTTCATGATTCCCTTGGTTTAACCAAAGTGATAAACTTGGCCTTTGTTGCTCCATTATCATAGAGTTGTTGTTTCCAATTCCGTTGAAATCTACATGATGAAATCCATGTGAGCCAAATTGTGGATGAGGAATTCCACCAATATTTTGAAGTATTTCATGTGATAAACCATGCTGTGAATGTGAATGTGGATTCATCATAGCACTACCTTCTTCATTCTTAAAATTTAGATTTGTTGATGTAACTGAAGTTACCCTTGCACTCTCTTCTGCCAATGCATCACAAAAGGCTCTGTGTGTAATGAAACTATCCTTTCTGTTCAAAATATCAACAAAAAAAACACCATCAGTTCCTTCATACCATGATTTTAAATTGCGGTTGGAAAATCCTTTATATTGAGGCCACAATTAACCTTGGCCATGCTTCATACACTCTTAAGTTAAAATTTAAAACCAGACACATAAAAATATAATCCATTAAAGAAAGCATTAAATTCAAAACCTAACACTACATACATGATTGGAAAAACCTCGTACATGTCACAAATATGAATATGAATAAATTAAAGAAGCATTTATTGATTTAACACAGAAACAAAAGATTGGTGAATAAAAGGAGAGTGTATTAAATATTATACCTTGAGAAGAGGGTGCCACAGTCACATTTGTATTCTCTTGTACCACATGTTTTTGTATGAGCTTTCCAATCTGATTGGACTGCATATTTTTTGGAACATTTTTCACATTTCCACTTCTTTTCACCATGCTTTCTACTAAAGTGCTTTTTTATACCTGTGAGATCACCAAGTGCTCTTGAAGGGTCATGGTGGACACAAGTCTTCTCTGGACAGATGTAAACTTTCTTCTTAATAACATCTTTATTGGATCTCTGTCTAAGCTTCCATGGAAGGTTGTGACCTCTTCTATGAAGTTGAAGGTTTTGATCTCTTTGGAACCCTTTGTTGCATATTTCACAGATGAATCTGTTTGTTGCCATGAGTGTCTTTGGTGAGAGAGCAATGACCTCGGCATCTGGATCTGTATAGTCAAATTAATTTCCATTACCAATTGAAATATATGAAAAATTTACAAATTGAAAATCATAGAAAAATATACATATTTTTGTATGTTCGGATGAGCAATGAGTTTAGTAAAATTAAATCACGGGGTCACCCTGATTTTGTTATAACTATAAAGTGTAGCTTTTGTCCAAATTGCAGTGTTGATTGTGATTTAGTTTGTCAATTTAAACATGTGCTTGGATCCTCTACAGTTGTTGTACCGTGCGGTACTGTGTAGCATGATGGAGAGGATCCATGCTAAATAAAAGAGAAAAAAATAAATTAGAAACAAAATTTCTGTAATCATCAATGAATATACCTGGTGTTCCTGGAAGATTTCTTTTCTTCTTGGGGACAGAAGGAGCATTAGGTTTAGGGTTAGGGTTTGTATTTTGCTCTTGAGTAAACCCTCCAAGTGAAGTGGATAGTGAAAAAGGGTCACCAGGAATCATTTGCATATTGGAAAAAAGTGATAAGAAACTATATAGTAATGCCAAGAAAGTGAAAGAGAAGAAGAACAAAACCACTAACTTTCAAAGGTTTTTATTAGTTTCAGTCAGTACAAGGAAGAAAACAATGGTTTAAGATTAGCAAAAGCCAAGAAAGTGAACATAAATTCTTTTGGATGGTACCAAAAATTCTTTAAAGAAGAGTTGTTGGCTACTTGGCTGAGTGTATCGTTCAGCCAAAAGACAAGAAAAATCCATAAACCAAACTTGAATGAAACCAAAAATATTTAAAGCCTGAAAAAGAAAACTATATAAACTAATGCAAGAAGTTCAAACTTGTGATGTATGCTTTCTTGTTTGTTTGATTTTCATTTTCTGCGAAGATAAAACCAAAAGCATA
The DNA here is from genome assembly GCA_018208015.1 of Medicago ruthenica. Lineage (NCBI taxonomy): Eukaryota > Viridiplantae > Streptophyta > Magnoliopsida > Fabales > Fabaceae > Medicago > Medicago ruthenica. Next base: position 47,358,432 of record CM031371.1, on the reverse strand, counting down.
GATAGCTATATAACTATAACATTATTACTATTCTCTCTTTTTCTCTGTCTTGGCTCTCTCTTGCTGTTTTGGTCTTTGGAGTAGTCTCTTTCTCATCTTATTATTTACTTGTATCTTCAAAGAAGGTGAGCCATATAATATTTAGATGGGCCACCACAAGCACATTTCACACGCACATACATTCATATTCTCTCTCTTTCATAGTCATACACGACATACAAAAACAGACACAAGTCACACGCACAATGTTGTGGAATAGTGTGTCTTGTGTTTGTGCCTTTGTTTTTCCTTTTTGTTTTTGCCTAGTTAAACCTGATATTTCAATGTGTTGTGTCTTTGTAGAATGTAATAACAATAATTTTTTTAGCACAAACTCCAATTATTAATTCACTTAAAAAGCTGGTTTATTTTTTTTGAAAAGGCTATTGAAGTACTACTATACCTTTTCATATATAGAAGTGAATAAAATAAAATATTCTGATTAAAATCTCGAGAGCTGGAATATAGTAGTACTAGTACTGGTAGTGTTAGACTATTAGATATAGTTGAAGTAGATTCCGTATTCTATAACTTTATCACACATTTACATATCTTGATAGTCCGGTCTCAAATCAATGATTTATATTGTTCTTTTTTTTAATGTATAATTTGAATGGTATGATTTCAAATAAATTGTCGAGTTCATTTGAAGTTAAATTACTGAAAACATCATTTGAATCGCTCAATCAAATCAATTATTTTGTGTCATTTTTATTCTTTGAAAGACAAAAAATATATATGGCTGTGTTTGGTAAGGACGAAAAGCTAGCTTATAGCTTATTGAATTAACTTATAAGCTTGTTGGATCAAAACATGACGTGTTTGGTAACAAGTTTTTCTCGTGAGCTTATAGCTTTTTTTGAGATGCTATTTCAAGTAGTTTTTGAGCTTATAGCTTATAGCTTCTTATATTCTCTTCCAATTTTAACCTTATTATTTTAATTTTACTATTTTTTAATAAAAAACTATTCATATTCATATGTAACTACCCACTTTTTTTATATATTTTTTTTAAAAAAAACTACCCACTTTTTATATATTGGTGCAACCAACTTACATGACTATCCATATATATCACTCAAGTTGTAGTTCTTTTTATATTTTCTTTGTTCACTTTTTCTTACGTTGCTCTTATTTCATATAATATAATATATAATTTTAAATAAAATATATAGTAAATATTGAAGCCATTTTAGTTAAATAAATATTTTTTAATTGAATTCATAAAACACATTTATCATTTTGGAGATGAAAGTAATTTGAAATAAATTTAAATATTTTAAAAAAACAAATAAGTAAAAAAAATTGTGTATATAATTTATGAAAAATATATTAATCAAACATGTCCTTTTATGTCATTTTATATTTATCAGTCACTTGAACAGCTAATTTTACCAAACATATTATTTTTAATAAGCGAGTTTTTCAGCTAGAAACTATTAGATATCAGTCATCCGCCATTAGCTAACTTATCAGCCATCTGCTAGCTTATCAGCTACCAGCTAACTTATAGCTTATTTTTAAGGAATAGATTAGTTATGTTGTGTAACTTGGTCGAGAATCTGCCTTCTAGATTTAGTGCATATTAAAATAAGATGGGGTAGACAATATCCCAACCAATGACACTGTAATTTTGTTGAAACAACAACATGTAACTGTTATAAAATTAGGATGGTTTACCAAAATTTTGTTAAATTTACCGCGAATTCAATTATTATTATTAAGATAGTAGGGAGGGTTGAGTTGTGCTTGACTAATATAGTGCATGCAGCTTGATAGGACGTCAAGGTTAAAGAAACAAAAAAATAAGAAAAAGATGATGAGAAAGAAGGGTAACAGAGAAAAGTGGTTTACCTTTATTAGATTCTTTTATCAGGTGTAGAATGATTAAGCCATAATTACAGTGATGAGAAAAAATATCCTTTTTTTAGCATGCGAGAGATTAAATCAAAGGTGAGATCAGAGTCACTCACAGACAACACGGACACTGATGAGATGTATAATATATTAATGTGGGGTCCATTTTTAATGTGGGCCTATTGGAGGGTTTTCCTATGCAAGGTGATAGGACCGTCCGTGATACTTCTGTCTTTGTCAGGTGTCATGGTGTGGGACCCAAAATATTGGACCATATGGGGACCGTTGATGCACCATCCTTCTCCTAAAAAGAACGAGTGATCAATACCTCTGCCTTAGGTCACAGTGGCCTTACAGGTACAAGTTCATGAGAAGTCACAAGGCAAGCTATATATTACTTTTTTTTTAATTTCAAGCAAAAAAAAAAAACTATCATCACTAGACTAATAATGTCTTGTGTGGTTGATCGATGTCTGAATTTTATGAAGCATGTGGTTGAAGAGTAAATACACTATCTCGTTGTGTATATAAAGGACATTGATGTGTAGAAATGGACTGCTTATAGTTGAAAGTTCTAACAATTGAAAATTTCCACCATTATAGCTGAAGACAACTCATGTTGTATATAATCATCAAACATATTCAAAATTGTGTTCGATTGTGTAAGAAAAAAAAAATCGTGTTCAATTGTCATGTTGAGTGTGTGCGCTTTTGTTCTATGGTGATAAAACTATTGAATTTTGCTGAATTAATTGAATCAAAGAAATTAGAATGTAAATAAATTTATGTTAAAATACAATGTTAAACAAAATTACGTGAGATATCAATTTAGAGACAAAAACTTTAAATTTTTGTATAAAATTAATCTTAAGTGCATTTAAATTCACGACGAGTTTGACAAAATTAGGACAAGTCAAAACTATATTTTTGGGGCTTAACAAAATCGTGGTGACACTGTGATTTTATCAAATTGATTTCGAATATAAGCATATACACTAATTCTATATGTAAAATTAATTCTATTGGAGCATATCTAACCATATCAAAATAAATTCTACTTGTCTGAAATCAATTTGGGCTCCTTGCCTAATGATTAATGTCCATGACTACAATTGTAGGGTCTCATGGATGGAGGTAGAGAATTCATATTTGTGTATAAAAGAACATTTGTCATGAATTGTCATTCTCTTAAATAAAAATTATTATCTCCAAGATATTTTGCGTAAAATAAATATTCTTCCTATGGAGCATCGGGCCGGTGGTGGTGGTATCTTTCAGGGATGAGTCTGACGTTTGGTAAGGAGGATTCTCACAAAATTTAGACAACGGCTCAGTTCTTATGGCGAGGAGGAGTTTATTCTGCTTTGCAAATTGCTTGGGATAAATGTTATAGATATGTTAATGTTGAATCAACCTTAGCAGTTTATGTTGATCTCATCATGAGGGGTGTCAACCGACTCATCCTTGTGTTATTGTTTCTCTCATTAATCGCCTTAAGAGTAAGGATTGAAACATATCTATCACTTACATTTTAGGCGGACAAACCAGATTGTTGACTGGCAGACGGTGGATATCTCTCTCACTACCTACAAACACCCACCGTTTTGTTCATCCTTGTCGGTTTGTTTCAACCTCTTATGACAGAACTATGTTGATGTTTTCTTTAATTGTCATGTTCGTTTGTAATTTGGCCTAAGGGTTCCATCTTATAAAAGAAAGTACTTATTTTTTCACCCTTTTTTATTACCTTTTCACCCTTATTTATTATTTGTTTATGATTAAAAAGTAGGTTTAAAAAATATTATTATTTTTTCTACAAAAAATTGATTTTTTTTTCCTTTCTTTTTGTTACTAAAAAGTTTCGCAATCACATCAAGGATACTGTTGCGAGCAACAAACTAAGCAAGGCCAGCCCAGCAATGTTAAGCTTTATGGAGTAACATCATCATCCTGATGACAAAACAATCTATACGATCCTATTCTCAGACAATGATTCGTGCCACTCTAACAAGTACTACTCTTATATACATAGTATTAATTTATGGGCTCTGTTATTTTATTTACTTATTCTTTTTTATTTCATTTGAAAAGTCGTAGAGTTGTTTCTTTCACTCATGCTTGATTTTTTTTTTATTAATAAAAGTTCACTCATATCTAGTGCTGAACAACAATAATATACTGAGCTATAGATTATTGTACAAGGACCCTACACAAGAAATATGCACATGATATATGTAAGCGAATCGATTAATTTGTTGAAAAAGAATGAAGATTCAAATAGGTCAATTATTAAAGAGGCATCACTGTTTCACTCGCTATTGAAAGGAATTAATTCCACAATTATAGAAAAATCTGAGAAAACAAATAAAAAATGTATACATCTTAAAAGGAAAACCCCTAACTAAACACAATAGGTTTGGGGATTACTTGAGTGACAAGGACACCCCACCTTACAATCACACTCATATAATTAATGAATGAGTTGATAACTAATTATGCGATCTTACAAAGCAAAGAGACAATCATTTAACCATATCTTTCTTTTGTTGGGATAAAATTCTTTTTTGATCCAATCCACGTTCAAATTGAGATATCCTATTTTTAGGTACAATATACACCCGATATTTATTACGATATCTACGTTTTTAGGATTGAAAAATCTATAAATCTATCGGACTAATGTATTACTAGTGTAATATAATGTATTACACATACATACGCATCTAAGTAGGATTCACATATTCTTTCAAAAAAAAAAAGAGTAGGATTTACACATGTTAATTCTGGATAGAACTGTTGATGTCATTCATGATTTTTCCTCTTTTATCATATTCACTTATAGGAATTGTGTTGTCTTTTCTAGAAACTTTTAATTTTTTTCTTTTCTTATGAGTTTGTTCACTTGTAGGTAGGGATGAGAATATGCCAGGCCGGCCTACAGGGGCCTACGATAGGCCAGACCAGGTCAGACTTTTTTCTTAAATAGAGAAGGTCTAGGCTTTTTTAGAAGTCTATTTAGCTTAAAAGGCCAAACCACATGTCATTCAAAAAGTCTTTTAAGCCTATTAGACCGACCTATTTAAGTAAATATGATTAATATTGTTTATTATTATAATATATTTTGTACTTTGAATTAAAATATAAATTCGTTAGTAATTTAAGTTTATTAGTATACATTAATTTTCGCATATACAAATGTATTAATATAAACTAGAATTGAAATATGATGCAATATATAGTTAAATTCCCTAAAAACTCATGTTGATTACTAAAAGAGAGTTTAATCTAATTGATCTATTAGTTTGCTAGTCTATTTAAACTTAGATCACATTGCTTACTTAAAGATGTTCATATGATATAAGCTTTTAAACAGGCTAGCAGGCCTTATCACACTTTCAGAAGGCCAGACTCAGACCTCAAAAGTAAGCCTATGACAGGTCGCAGGCCAGGCTTAGGCCTTAAAAAATTTGGCAGGTCAGGCTTAGGCCTTGCAAAGCCTAGCTCGGCCTAGCCTATTCCCACCCCTACTTGTAGGGGCTTAGTCCCCTTTTCTTCGTTAACATGGATCAATATCTACGTTTTCTTTTCTTAGTTAACCCTACATAAGCACGCACACTACGCTTGCTTATTTTTTATTAACAACTAGACTCTAACCCGTGCGATGCACGGGTTTTGTATAGCTTCATATATAACTATCAAATGACTATATTATTACTTTTATAGTTATATTCAGTATTATGTTATCAAACTATCTCAAAAAGTAACAAAAATAAAAGATGGACTGCATGAAAAATGGCAAATCAAAAGAAAAAATATATACAAAAGCTAGCACCAAGAAATTGATCCTAACCGCAAAAGTTGTTAATCGAAAGAAAAAAATAAGGAAAAGGAATTGTTATTTAGTAACCGAAAGAAAAAAAAATAAAAAAGAACCCGACATTTGTGTTAAATACACAACATTGAAACAATCACATGTCATAAAAAACATCAGTACCTTGGTGTTAAGAGTTGTGAATTGAAAGCATGTGGTACCTGGTTCGATCCTCATCCGAAGTTTTTTTCATAAATTTTTATAACTAAAAAGTAGGGTTAATCATTAGGGTTAGAGCAACACTACTTAACATTTAGTATGAAAAAAAGAATAATGAAGAAAAAGCTAAAATTCACACAATCACATAACAAAATCAATAATTTTCAAACCCTAATGTTAAGGATTCAAAATTAACAAAATTCAGACAATCAATATCAACATTGGTCATAATTTTTTGTCAATTCGATGAAAGATGGTGTGAATCGGTGAGAGAAAGCGAGTTATCGGCAATGACATTTACGGCAATCAGTTGTTGGTGAGGTGACAGTTGCGGCGGCGGCGTGATGTGTGTGGATCAGTCAGAGAAAGTGATTTTCCGGCGGTGGCAGTTACGATGACATGTGTTGTTGAAGTGGCAGTTGCAACGGTGGCGGGATGTTGTTATTGGGGTCACCGGCGGCGGTGAAAATGAAGTTGAATCGCATGATGTGTGTGAATGACGTTCAATTTGTGTTCAAATGATGTTGGAATTCAGGGTTGTGAGAATGACTTAAAGTGAACTCGCATTTGTGCTAGATAAATAAAATGAAACCAACTATAAGTCACAAAAAACTTTAGTGATCTAGTGGTAATGGTTGTGATCTACCAGAACTTGGTTTGGGGTTCAACTCTCAGCAGGGTTGCAAAAGTTTTTATCAGACTGCCTAGGATTTATATATAAGTGATAACACTATTCAGTTTAATTTACATGCAAAGGATGAGGTACGAAAAAAAGCACACATACGTTTAATCAGATTTTATCATGTGTCATAATATGTTCTTTTAAAATACTTACACAAAAATTTAAATAATGATATTTCATTGGAGCTCTATATATAAGTATTTTATAATGTGATCATGAGTGCATAAATTAGTCAGTTTAAATTAACAATAACTATAAGCAATAATTACCCTCAATGGATCATTAGTCAGTTTAAATTAACAATAATTATTTATGTAAGCCAGTAATCTCGAAGTTTTCTTTTCCAAGTTAAATATATGGGACTAACTCAAGATGTATTTTTTTTTGTTGAAAGATTTTGGAACTCAAGATGTATAATAGGGGTGGCAACTTGGTCCACCAAATCCATATCCATCCAATTCATCCACCATAAAATCCATCCAATCCATCCACCAAACAAATTTTTTGTTAATGGATTGGTTTTGGATCCAACCATTTAGAACAATGGATGAATTTGATCCATCCACCTTATTTTAAAAGTCTAATGGATAATTTTTTTTAAAAAAAACAAATCTATTGGTTCATTTTAAATAATAAAAACACGTTAATTTAAAAAAATAAAAATAACTTATTTACAAAAAAAATTATAAAAAAACTGAAACGATTGAAAAAAGAGACTGAAAGAAAAAAAATGATTGTTTTTTAATATTAAAATATTATTTATTTAATATATTATTAATATTATGTTAACATTGACAGTGGTCAACGCCGGAGGTCCGCCGTGAACCACCGCCCGCCGCCGTAATCTTGACGGAGCTACGGTCAACCGCCGCCGTGATTCGCCGGAGCACCACTGTGGTCGACATCGGTCAACTGTGGTCAACGGCAGTCAACGGTGGTTAACGGCTGTGGTGGTCGGTCAACAGCTGTGCACCACCACCTATTATTATATATTTAATTTTGTTTGGGCTTAGACAAAAATCTAGTTTGAGCTTGATAATAAAATCTGTTTTGGACTTAGACATAAATAAATAGGTTGGATATTTTTACTTTTGGCACCAATTAATTAACTAAATATTTATGAAATACAAATTAAATAAATAACACATTTTATTTGATGGATCGGATGGACAATCCATCTGTTAAAATCTAGTAACGGATGGATTGGATGGTCAATATACTTGATGGATGTATCAGATGATTTTTTTCAAAAAAAGTTAGTGGATTGTAATGGATTAATGAATTTCTTTTGATCCATCTATTAGGATCCAAATCCATATCCATCCAATCCATCCATTTTGTCACCCCTAATGTATATATACCATTTGTAGTCCACGTGATTACAATTATTATTTTGAACTTTGAAAATTTATATATATTCGATTTCCTCCTCGTCATAACCCTTTCGGTCTATTTCCAACAACCTTACGTGTGTTATGTGTAAACAAAATTTGTCATCACAAGTAAACAATATTGGCCTTTTTTTTTTTTAATTTCTACTCAACTAACCACAACTACTACTAATAGGTTAATTTGAGGACTACTATTACATAGAGTGCACCAACTCATGCATGTGTCGAATTAATGTTAAATTTTCTTCTACAAATGGTTGTGTAGGCATCGATCAACTTGGTCCATATATAGAAGCATAGACTAGCTACTTGTGACTTTTAATGCAATGGTTTAGATGAGTAGAGGGTGAGCCTTTACCGTCCTATCCTATTATAAGCATAAACCTACGTGTTTTTAATTAATCATGTAATAATTAATTGAAGGACCATCCTACGTTATTAGAAATTCAAATGCTTAAAGAATGAATAAGATCATATATATACGCTATAGCCAGTTCAAGTATAGTGCTTATAAGTTATAAATTTGACAAAATCCCAATTTTATTGCATTGATATTGATTATTAACAGCCATTACCTCATTTGGTTTAGTTAATTAGTTGTGGTAATTATTATTATTATTATTATTATTATTATTATTATTATTATTATTATTAGTAGTAGTAGTTATTATTAAAGAAAAAAATAAATAGTGCATTTCAATTGTGTTTCGTACAAATTTTTTACACGGCTTTTCCTTCTTACCTCATAGTCAAACTCCAGATTACTAGAGGTCAATTTTTTAGTGCTTAAGGTTTAAGGTTAACATTAAAAAAAATACATAATACCGACAAAGGTTTTCGCGCCAAGTTGAAAGTATTGCTTTTGATACTAGAGAAATTAAGAATTTCAAAATTGCAACTTACCTCAAGTATTAAAGATCTACCAAGTGATTAAGCTTGTATCAGCTCGGTGGCCTTAAGCTAGTTATAGTGGGAATTAGTAAGGAACAAAAGTAGGTGAAAACTAGCAATAACAATTATTAATTACATGTATAGGATTAGAGTATAAACTATTGTAGGCGTGGGGACCAACCGATTTTACAATATTGTATCGGACATTATTGCTCTTTTAGCCCTAACATTATAGTTTAATTTTTTTAAATTAAATAAAATAAAGGAAAACTTAATGTTTAATAATGTTATAAAAATATCAGACAACTCAACTGCTTCTGGATTCTTGCATTTGGAGCATCCCTTCCAATTTATAGTATTTTTTTTAAGCAACTTAATTACAATCTATATTATTTATTGCTTCATCCTCATTTTGGTATCCAATGATAAATTCTTCTGATCAGTAGCCCACATCGACAAACATTCAAAGACCCATGTGCAAATTAATAATTGAATAATTTGATATTGTTAAAATAAAAACATAATGACCAAAAAATGACAAAAGAAGATAATGTTAAAAAAAATTCTTATTCGATTTCTATAGGTTCTTTACTTCTTTATGTGAAATAATATTTTTACATGTTAGTTTTATATACGAATTAACTTGAAAAGTTGAAATCTAATTTGGTTTGCATGTAGGCCCAGGGAAAGGAATGAGTCTCATACCACATCAAAAAATAAAATAAAAAATGTTAGTCCATTGAGAAAAAGACATCCCTCATATAAATCAATTCCAATGGATTCCCATCTTCTACGCAAGCGTAGAGATCTGCCATTCTTGTTTAAAACTTGTATATGATAATTATTTTCAATGTATACATTGTGGTCTTTGCTTGCTAATTTAAACGCAAGCGTAGAGATCTACCATTCTTGTTATCTAGAAACGTGTTTTGGTGCTAGATTTTCAAAGACTAATTAGCTATATGTTGGTATATTAGGGATTTAAATAGATCATGTGGTTCAACAAAGATTATATTAAGTCTACGTCAAACTCAGATCAAATCAAATTCCTTTTAACAGAAAAGGTTAGGACGTATGATCAATCAATATAAACTAATTGCATGTGTGGAATTGCGTCCAAAAGACTTCAAACGCACAAATAGACATAAGCTTGGAAATCTAACTTGACAAAATTCACGTGTAAAGTACGTTGGAACGTGAGAAACCAGGCACAAACACAAATCTAAACCCTAAGTAACTTAAAAGATCATGTCTAACATACCGATTTATAGGAATAATATGTTTTATAGGCAAATTCTTATGTACTATGAAATTTGGTTTGATAACAGTAGCTCGTAGACAAAACTCATTTAAAATTTAGTTTCATTTTCAAATAAATTAATACAAAAATATGATATGACATTTAATATTTGAATGATGGGTACATGTCCAACCAAACTTCAAGGGTACCATTGTGTACACTTCTTTTAAAGATTAGCATATTGACCTATAAAAAAGACTTGAGTTTATAAATTTATGTAGTGATAGATTTTAAAAGCTTTATCATGCAGCAATTTTGCCTCTTTAACCTATTAGTACTTTAGTTTACTTTGAGATATAGATCAAATGACGAAACTTTAAACAGGTTTCATATATGAGAACAAATGACGCCTTATTCAAGTACCAGATGCACTTGATGTCAGGGGAATTGCACCTAAGGTACCAAATGTATTCTATTTTTCATGCCAAGTCAGTAACATAACTTGAGGTACCAAATGCATTCAATGTTGAACATAGAGTCTTTTATAAATTCTACAAATTATTTTTTATGATGCATAACCTGCGTTCTGCACAATTGAACAAATATTAGATGATAAATTATTTTTTATATAATTTTTTATTACTAAAATAATTGTGGGTGGATCAACTTATTTCCAACAACTGTGTTTGCTTTGTTCTTGTATAAGGGTTTTAGCACTTGATGTTCTTTCATTTATATTGAATGACTTAGATAAGGGTTTTAATACTTAATGTTCTAGTGTTTGTTTCAAGTTTTAACAAAGAGTTGTTTGTGTTTTGGTACGTAATATTTGAACTAGTTTTGAATTTAGTTCGTTTGAACTTTACTCCATAATTTAAGAATGGAGGGATCGGGAACATTTGACTGGAGGGAGTCCAGTAACAATCACCATTTCAATATATATATATATATATATATTTTATAATATAACTGCCCTGCTGCTAAAAAAGTTGTGTGACTGTGATTGTGATTCACAGCACACACTTTTCACATCAGAAAATCTCTTCCCTTTAAGATTCCATCATATTTATTATTTAATCTTTGGGGTTTCCATGTCGACAAAATCTGATGGCTGGATTTTGCCACGTGTATTAGTGAAGTTGATAAAACAAAATTTTGCTTACTTAGTAGCATATTTATCTTTTAATAATGTCAAAATGTTAAAATAAATAAAAACGGATATATACTAAATTTGAAATGGAAAACAGATTGAGATCTTCTTCATCCATTCAACATAATATATTTTATCTTCAACTTAGCATTCATCCTTCTTCAACCCAATAAAATCATCTCTTTAAATTCTCCATTGTCCACCACTCTTAAGTCTTAACCTTATTGATATGAAATTTTGAAAGGGAAAAAAGAAACAGATGGCAAGAACTGTGGGAAGTGGGGCTTCTTCATCGACTATAATGGCTCAATGATTGATCACAATACAGAGATCAGAGGCATACTGCAAGACAGTGATGTCAAAACAGTCTGTCCATTAAGTTGATTATTGGAATTGATTAATTCCAACAAGAAGAAACCAAATAACAGAATCATGTCGGTCTTATTATGTCTCTTTAGCTTGATTTCATGCATGTTATGTTTCTTGGAGTTTTATGTAATAGAACTATATGCTGTTGGTATAGTAGGAATAACGCCAAATACTAGCAACATTTTAGACCATCCCCATCTTTCTTTTTAAAAGGAATGGCTCCATTATTTTTATTTTTTTAATGTGATGAATCTCATGAGTGGTATACATATGGTAAGTTATAAAGTTATTATATCTTAAGTTTTCTGTTTGTATCTTGCCCAAAATATGAAACCTCTTTGGAGACTATTAACTTTAATTCGATGTTATTATAGGGGAAAAAAGAGAAGTAAAAGTGCATCCTTGTCCTTCTATTCGTTAACAAAAATTAACTTCAACGCAATTAGACGAATTATGGAACATTATATAACTTGCATGGAACTTAAGAGCGTTCAAATGAGATGACATGGGTCTCTTCTAATTTAACCAAGACCCTTAGCTGGAGTTTGCCGCTTATTTGGGTCTCACAAGGCTCGAGGTATTAGTCTCTACAGTTGTACACGCGGATGATACCCAGTTTACACCGAAAGAAATATAACTTTGTGTATCCTTGTGTATCCTACTCCAAGTAGATTGTGACCAGAATATGGTACATTGGCATCTCAATTAACTCTGACACAAGTAACTCCTCACTTTTTAATAATTCAACTTGGTATCCTGTATATTCCTTCCAAGTAGTGAAATCCACTCATTTTGCCAAGAAAGCCCCATACTCAAGATTCACATTTCAAGTTGAGCAAGATTCATATCATGTCAAACAAAAACCACACTACTTGGCTTTTTATTAACACTCTTTTGAGAGGGAAAAGAGTATTTATACAAAGGGACGGAAGAAGTATTATTTATTCACACCCGCTTTCAAACAATTTTTCTCCATCTATTAAACAAAAGGGGATTCAGAAAAACACTAGCATATACATATATCATCCATGGGCTGTGGAGAACAAGTTTATTAAGCAAGCATATTCATAATCATAGCAGTAATGCCTTAATCCATGAAAGCTCTAGGTAGCTAGCTACTCTCATTATTCATATATATATACATGTTTATTAAGGACTGTTTTGTATAAACAATAAATAGTATTGAGTAATAAATAAATTTTAAATATATATTTACTTTTTATTGATTCAGTCACTCATTTACTTTCTCCCTCTCTTCATAAAATAATTGACAAGACAATGATTTAATTGACAAAAAAAGAAGTTAATTCAACATATATTTTTTTGTTACAATACAACATTGTTTAAACACAATAAATAAATATAAACAGATATTTTCTAAAAATATTGACAATTAAATATAAATGGAAGGAGTACATCAAAACGCTACTTTGGTTCACTTGTGAGAAAATGAAATTGAATGGAATATTGCACGAAGTTAACAATAAGGTATATATTTCTTAGAAGCATCTCCAAGGCTCTGCCCTTGACTTCGGTTCGAAGAAATGCTATATAGAAAAGTTGAATTAGGCTCATCATGCACATGTAGTTTTATATAATTGCTAGTAGGTAGAGGGATGCATGCTTCTTTGACAATTAATAAGTATAAAGACTTAAGTTGTGGTAATCACAACTCAGTTTCTCTGCTTCAGCTCAATATTTAGGTGAAGGCTACCCAAAACAGGTCTCTCACCGTGCAAATTAATTTTTAACCGTTAGATCTATTAATAAAATCACTAAATTGATTTTCCACCGTTTGATTTTTCCACCATCTGACCGCACAATAATTTATTAATATATCTAACGGTTAAAAACCAATTTGCACGGTGAGAGACCTGTTTTAGTCTCTCACCGTAGCCTGAGCCCAATATTTAATATTAACTAGCTAGCTCAGTAGTTTTAGGTTAAGTTGACAATCCTTTACCATGCGTTTGTTTTTCAATTGCAACAACACTATCTCATAATTTTAAAACACATTATCAACGTCTTCAAAGACGTCCATTTAGGGACACCACTTATATGACATAATGTCATGTGACATTGTGACATTGGTCAATCCAATTGTGACACATAATCCAATTCAACTATTCTCTCTCATTTTTTTATGTTTACAAAAATTGTATTGCCACATGTCACAATCGAATTGAACAATGTCACGTGACATTATATCACACAAGTGCAATCCTCCATTTAGTTTGCATATGTTGGGTTTGGTTCGTGACTTGGAGTGACTACTATGACTGTGGATCAAGAGTATTACAAGTTTAGCTGCATGAATTAAGCTTTGATTTTTTTTTCTTTCAAAAACTTTTTGAATTCTTGTAACTTGTATTATTTGTGTTTTGTTTCAGCTCAAGCATATCAATTAGTAACTAGTTAGTAATAAAACTAGCTGATTCGTGTAAAGATAGTCACAGCTCACAACCCAACTATTCTGACGATGAATAGTATCGTTATGATTTAGTGTGGGCATAACTCAACTCAAAATTCCGATGATTAATAGTAATGTTGTTAGTACTTTTCATGATACCCTTCATTTAAATTATTGTAAATACAATTTTATCATTTATATAATATCATTAAAACTTCTGATTAAAAATATTGGTTAAAAAAAACCGTGTAAGTTAATATTTTCTATTGTTCTATATTCCCAAAAAATTATAATCTAATGTAATAAAATAAACATACAATTAACAATTAAGCGCAATTCAAAAACGGAAAGACAAAAACATTAGTGTCTGTCTTAGCAGGATATTCCGCTTCAACAAAAAGAACAGGGTATTTTTACTCGATGATAAATGTTAAGACAGTTGAAAATGTGGTATGCCAAATTCACGCATTGTAAATATTTATTAAAGAACCTTAACAAATGCTGTGTTTGGTTGTGGAATGAACATTGAGAATGAAAGAAAGTAAAAAAAAAAAAAAGAGATATTTTAGTAGTAAGGTAATTTATTTCATTTCATTTACTAATGGGAACTTTCATAGTTCTTTCACTTTTCTTTTTCTTTCCTAGGATAGTATCTCTCCAGATGGGTGGAAATTTTCACAATGATAAGATTAAAAAATTAAATCAGACGCAATATTGTCAAATTAATACAGGCATCATGGGAATACATTGATAGTCTTCGTGTATCATATCATTTCTTTAGGACACTGCAAAATGAGCACAAGGCAAGTCAGAATGTTATCTCAAGAAGCTAAGGACAAACACCACCCCAAAACACATGCTATGATATTAAAAAGTCCCAGTTAGCAGCAATGTGACAAGCAGCTAAAACACGGCAAGTATTTCACTAATAATGTCTTGAATAAGAGTATTTAAATTTTTTGTACAAACATGACATATTTTATTTCTACAACATTGTATTGTAACAATGAAATTAATGTATAGTCTAGTTTTTTATTTTTATATTTCAAAGATAACAAATGAGGGGAGAGATTAAAAATATAAAAAAAAAAAAAAATTATCAAAATTCCTATTATAACATTATTATCATCTCCATCTAAGTGATCAAACTTACTTTTATATGATGGCGTCATTTAAATTTTTTCTAGAAATTTGTTTGGCTGAGTAGATTGCAAATAACACGATGTCAGTCAGTAGGCCCGAGGTTACTAAGGTGTATCAAAGGAGTCCAAAAGGTGTGTGACTCATGTGATCCACTTAGATGGCGCTTTGTACATGATCAGAATCAGAAGTGATAGTCTGCCTTAACTGATTTCCTAGTTGAAAAGGAAAGAAAGGGTGTTTCGATAACATGATGCGACAGGGCTTTGCTGCTTGAACAAACAAACTAAGTTCTACGTAGAAGCAAACTAGCTGTGGAAGAGAGAAGGAACCACACAGAGTCAAGCAGAAGCAGGGTGGTCACACCCAATCTTGAGTAAAGGGGAGACCAAACTCCTTGATGGAGTTGATGGAGAGGAAACCCTTTGAGAAAATGCGATCGGAAATTGAAGTGATTCAGAGTATAGTGGTGCGGGTTTATTTAAGGGCAGAGGCAAGCTGGAAATCGGTTGGGACTTTGGGAGACTTAGCCTCTCAAAATGCCTAGAGCACTATTACTATATTTATGCACTTTTCCTATTCTTCTCTGCAATCTCTTCTAGTAGGTGTCGGTGTCCTATGTTTTTTACATTAACGGTGTCGACGTGTTCGTGTCAGTGTCGTGTCAGGACCGTGTCGGATTCCGTGCTTCACAGGTAGTTTCCAGCCTGATATCTACGTGATTCGGACCTAATGTTCCATATGAATACATTTTAATTCCCATTCTATTTTTTGTGTTGTATCTTCTATCGGTAGTTTTACTAGGTAATGACAGGCCAATTATATTGAGCACAAGCTACATAGTTCTTGTACCGTGCACAAGTTTTATAGAGCGTCCGATTGAGAGAATTCATGCATCTAATGGTGTACCCACCAGCACCAGATTTTTCTCACCTTCCTCTCTAGCACATATTATTGATGTCAAGAAAGAGGAGGATCCAGAGCAAAGTGAGGGAGGCATTGTGTTACGAACCAAAACAGAGTAACAATAAAACAGTAAAGCAAATGACAAAAGGAATGAGGATTTTATTGATTGATTGATAACGAGTATGGCAGCAATTACAGAAAAGGTTTCTGACTCAGAGCTAGGCTCCGTATTAGGAAGTTAGCACTCCCTAACCATTCTAGAATATTCTTACAATCAAAAAGGTGAATACTCCCTCTCTCCCTTACTCCTTATATTTCGGAATGGTCATGCGTTTCCCTCACTCCCAGCACACGTCACAATCATTCTAACAACCTCAGCCACTATTTCCCTTTCTGCCCCTTCTAGAATATACTAGCCAAGCCTTGGGTCCATTTGTGCCATTGTGTACTAACTGCTCATGTGGCAATAATTCAGCAAGCTGGGTCCTATCAATACCCACTTCTTCAGCCAGAACCTTGTCCTCAAGGTTAAACTTTGGAAACTGACTCTTCATCATGATAACCTCCTCCCAAGTAGCTTCTTCAGCAGTCTTCCCCTTCCATTGCACTAACACCTGTTTAACCTCTTCACCCTGCTGTTTAACCTTCCGTGTGGCTAGAATCTCCTCAGGTTCATATACTTCTGCCTGTTCATTACTAATGAGCTCAGGTAATTCTGCATCTTCATGATATTCTCCAACAGCCTTTTTTAACAAGGAAACATGGAATACAGGGTGCACTCTTGATCCTGGAGGTAACTTCAATCTGTAAGCAACAGCACCAACTTTCTCTAAAATGGGATAAGGGCCATAATACCTTGCTGCAAGTTTGGCATTAATCCTAGTCACAACTGACTGCTGCCTGTGTGCCCTTAGTTTTACAAACACCCATTCACCAATCATGAAGCTTCTATCTGTCCTCTTCTTGTCAGCTTGGTTCTTCATCTTTTCTTGGGCTCTAAGTAACTGACTCTTCAACTGCCTTAAAGCTTCATCTCTTTCCAATAAATCCTTCTGGACTGCACCAACTCTGACCTCTCCTTGTACCCACCTTATCAGCTTAGGTGGTGTCCTCCCATATACAACTTCAAAAGGAGTCTTGTCAGTGGATGAATGGTAATTGGTATTAAACCAATATTCTGCCCAGTGTACCCATGTCACCCAATTCTTAGGTTGGTCAGTGATAAAACATCTCAAATAGGTCTCAAGGCACCTGTTAACGACCTCTGTTTGACCATCCGATTCTGGATGGTATGCAGAGCTCATCTTGAGCTGTGTGCCCTGCATTCTAAACAGCTCACTCCAGAAATTACTCATGAATACAGGATCTCTGTCACTTACTATTGTTGCTGGCAGCCCATGCAACCTTATCACTTCTTTACAAAAAACTTCAGCAATGCTCCTTGCTGTATAAGGGTGCTTGAGGGGAATAAAATGCGAGTATTTGGATAGTCTGTCTACTACTACCAGGATAGCTTCAAAACCCCTTGACTTAGGCAAGCCAGTAATAAAATCCATGGATATGTCTTCCCATACTTGTTCAGGTACAGGCAGTGGCTACAAGAGTCCTCCAGGTGAAGAGGCTAAATATTTCTGCTGTTGACACACATCACAGCTCTTGACATAATCCTGTATAGCTCCTTTCATCCCCACCCAATACACATTAGCCGCAACTCGTCTATATGTTTTATAAAACCCAGAATGGCCACCTTGTGGAGAAGAGTGAAATTCATTTAACATTAAAGGAATCAACTGTGACTGACTGGAAATCACCAACCTCCCATGGTACAACAATACTCCCTGTTTGTACTCGTATCCTGGCTTGGCATTAGGATCCTGCTGCAGTGCTTTAATGATCATTTGAAGCTTATCATCTTGGCTGACCTCTTCCATCATTTGTTGCTTCTGGTCCCAGCGAGCATATGAGGCAATAGTGTTTAACTCTGTCCCTTCATGCATTCTAGACAGTGCATCTGCTCCTTTATTTAGCCTCCCTTGCTTATAAACAATATCAAAGTCATAACCTAACAACTTAGCAGCCCAGTTCTGCTGTTCAGCTGTGACTATCCTCTGCTGCATCAACTGTTTCAAGCTCTTCTGATCAGTAGATATTGTGAATTTTCTACCTAAAAGGTAAGGTCTCCAATGTTGGATAGCCAGGACTACAGCCATCAACTCCTTTTCATAAGCAGACTTGGTCAAATTTCGCACTCCCAAGGCCTTACTAAAATAAGCCACAGGTCTTCTGTCTTGCATCAGGATGGCACCAATTCCTCCACCTGAGGCATCACATTCAATCACAAACTGCTTGGTAAAATCAGGTAGAGCCAGCACTGGAGCAGTTGTAAGCTTTTTCTTCAATTCTTCAAAGGCCTGTTGGGATTCATTACTCCACTTAAAGTTGTCCTTTTTGGTCAAATCTGTCAAAGGCCTGGCTATCTTTCCATAATCCCTAATAAACTTCCTGTAGTACCCAGTGAGCCCTAAAAATCCCCTAACTCCTTTAACATTCTTAGGGATTGGCCATTGCTCAACACTTTGCACCTTACTAGGGTCTACGGCCACACCTTCTCCACTGATCAAATGGCCCAAATACTCAACAGTCTTCTGTGCAAAATGACATTTTTTTCTGTTTGCCACTAAACTGTGTTGTTCCAACAACTGCAACACTGTTCTCAAATGGTTCAAGTGTTCACCCCATTCCCTGCTATAGATTAAAATGTCATCAAAAAATACCAGCACACACTTCCTCAACAATGCTTTGAACACATCATTCATAAGATTCTGAAATGTGGAGGGAGCATTCATGAGCCCAAAGGGCATCACCAAAAACTCATAATGTCCCTCATGTGTCCTAAAAGCAGTCTTACATATGTCAGACTCCCTGACTCTCACTTGATGATAACCAGACTTGAGATCAAGCTTTGTGTAAAATTTTGCTCCATGTAACTCATCTAATAGTTCTTCAATAACTGGAATGGGAAATTTGTCTGGTATTGTTACCTTATTAAGTGAACGGTAATCAATACACATTCTCCATGTATTGTCTTTCTTCTTCACCAAGATAACTGGGCTGGAAAAAGAACTGGTGCTGTGTCTGATAATGCCTGCAGCCAACATCTCTTGCACTTGTTTTTCAATTTCATTCTTGTGGTGGTGTGGATACCTGTAAGGCCTAATATTCACAGCTCCATGGCCCTCTACAAGGTTGATGGCGTGCTCTTTGTCTCTTCTAGGAGGCAGACCTGAAGGCTCCTGGAAAACTATCGCAAATTGATTCAACAGGTTGTTCAACTCTAATTGTTGCCTTTGAGTCAAACCTGGCACAGCTTCCTTCTGGCTACTCTCTATACTCCACATCCATTCCTGTCCTACATGCTTTGGTTTGCTCAATATACTTTGCAGAGCCACCAAATTCTTTTCGTGTCCATCAATGCCTTGGAGTGTCACCCACCTCTTACTACTCCAAAAACTCATTGTCTGCTTGTGCCAATTCACAATCGTATCTCCCAAGGTCTTGAGCCATTCAATTCCCAATACAACATCTATTCCTCCTAGCTCAAACAAGTGCATTCTGGGAGAAATTTCAAATTCCCCTATCTTCAGCTTCAATCCACTACAAACCTCCTTGGTGCTTTTTCGAAACCCATCTCCTAACTTGATGCTCATCATAGGAGTTTCCTCAATGGGCCATTCCATCTTCTGTACTAACTTCTGGGAGATGAAATTGTGTGTAGCACCACTATCCACCATAACCAACACCGGCACCCCATGTACTTGCCCCTGAAACTTCACCGTTTGATGATTTTCAAACGCTATGTGATTCAAATTCAAAATACTCATCTCTGCATTTTCTTCATCTTCTGACTCTTCTACCTCCACCGCCAAAAGCTTCTTCTCCGAGTCTTCATCTACTTCGTTATCGTCCAGAATCAACACTCTAAGTTGTTGATTTGGACATTGGTGCATTGGATGAAATGGGCCATTGCATTTGAAACAGCGTCCTTTTAATTTGCGATCCATCATCTCTTGATAAGAAAGATGAGTATACCCCCTATCTCTGGGTCCAACACGCCTCCGATCCGTTTGGGCCGGTTTGTCACCTCTGGGCCCATTAGGGTTACTCTTCGCACTCCCACTTGTTTCTCCGTCCCGTCCTTTGACCAAAACCCAATCAGAATTAGGTTTACCCGATCCATGTGAATTGGGCCGATGTGACACGCTTCCCTGTCTGGATCCATGATAAGGGCTCGATCCAACTCCACTCACTTCCTTCTCCACAGCTCGAGTAACTTGAAGAAGCTTCGTACGACTCATCTCCCCCATCGTGGCTAAACTCCTCACCTTTCCACGAATCTCCTTCAACCCATGTAGAAAATACCCTAGAAATTGCTTCTCTGGTAGTTTGGGAATTTGAGCTATCAAATACTCAAATTCAGTGATGTACTCATCCACCGATCCTCCCTGTTTCAGTTCCGACAACTGCTCGTACACATCACCCTCACCATGACCTCCGTACCTCCCTAACAACGCCTCCTTCAGACTTTCCCACGTCAGCCCTTCGTCTTCCCCAACTAAAGAGTTGAAGAAATGGATTGTTGGCCCTTCCATACAAATCTGAGCCAACCTCACCTTCACCTCCGGTGTTGTTTCTTGGACGCGAAAGTAAATTTCAGCGCGCGAGATCCACCCCGCCGGATCCTCGCCGTTGAACAGGGGAAGCTCTACCTTCCTCACAGCGTGACGGAACTCAGTCACCGGATCTCCAGCCTGTGACCCCTTCTTCTCCGACGTGCCCTTCGGTCCTGATGATCCCCTCATGCTCTCGTCTTCCTCCTCCTGTACCGATTTCCTCAAGCATCTCTCCAACATGGCTAACACTCTGGCATGATTCTCCCGGACTTCGTTTTGTACGTCAACCAGAGTTGAACGCACATCTGAGATCTCACTCTCCAACGCAACGACCTTAGCTTCCATCTGTTTAAATGCTGGTAACGTGACTTTCTTCGGTGGCATTCACTGGCTCCGGCGTCGTATCCGGTAGGTCGGACCAAATTGTTACGAACCAAAACAGAGTAACAATAAAACAGTAAAGCAAATGACAAAAGGAATGAGGATTTTATTGATTGATTGATAACGAGTATGGCAGCAATTACAGAAAAGGTTTCTGACTCAGAGCTAGGCTCCGTATTAGGAAGTTAGCACTCCCTAACCATTCTAGAATATTCTTACAATAAAAAAGGTGAATACTCCCTCTCTCCCTTACTCCTTATATTTCGGAATGGTCATGCGTTTCCCTCACTCCCAGCACACGTCACAATCATTCTAACAACCTCAGCCACTATTTCCCTTTCTGCCCCTTCTAGAATATACTAGCCAAGCCTTGGGTCCATTTGTGCCATTGTGTACTAACTGCTCATGTGGCAATAATTCAGCAAGCTGGGTCCTATCACATTGGGTGTGACGGCGGGGATGATCTGAGGTGGAACGGTGGTTGGCTCATGGAGGCCACATAAGGGTCAACAATGGGTAGGATTTACGCACACTTCACCTAAATTTCCCAAATTATATCAAAGTTCAGTGAAGTGTTAGCAAAGTACAAATACTGATGGAGGAGACAAAACTAGAGGCGCAAATAAGAGTAGTCATGTCAAGCTATTTCTCACACTAGAGTGACTTTGATTTTTTTAGCAGTGGTATTTCTCTGTTTTCAAATTGTGCGGTGTCAGTTGGTTAAGGTTACCGGACTTACCGCTTGATTGTATTATTTGAAGCCGAACCCCATTGTTTCGATCCATTCTTACTTTAAAACCGTTGACTTGAGTAGCGTTCATAAGCCCACCCACCCGTTCACTAAATTGTATACGGTAGTATGGTTTCAGTCGAACCATGAAATCTTGTTGTCCGACAATTTATATAAATTGTATAAAAAAAATTCAAAATAAGGGCCACCCCACAATCTCGCTATAGAGTTATATGGATCAAGTCGTTATCTGGGATTGATAACACTGGAAGAAAATAGGTGATGAGATTACATGTGAAAATAAAAAAAAAAAAGGTATATGTGAAATAGGACTGAGAGAAGACAAAATGAGAGTATGTTCCGCAGCAAAGGTTGCATAGTATGGCCAATTTTAGATTTAAGATACAGCTCAAGGTTACTATAGGAAATCTACATTTTAAATTTACGTTTGAAATTCTTGAAGCATAGTGCTTTATCAATTTATGGAAACTGAAAAGAGATAAGAAGCCTTACTTGTATAAGTAGGCAGCAATTCCCAGAATTATAATTAGCAAAACAATATCAATACAGAAGTTTCGACTGGATCGAAGCTGGAAAAAGCCAAAAAAATAAAATAAAACATATAAGATTCAGCGAAAATTCATCACAATAAATATGGAAATGGATGGAAATCTAAGACACAGATGTAGTTAGATAACCTGATTAACTGTGTCTTTAAGTCTAACATTAGTATTCTTAAGATCAGAGGATGCCTTGTCCACCTGTAAAGATGACAAACAATTGTATCATATTATTTCAACTTTTTATTTCAAACTTCAAAAGCATAAATTTCCATGCTTTAAGGCTTTGTTCGAAGTACAAACAAAAAGTGATAATTATCACCTTAGCGTCAATCTCATCCATTAGGGGAACTTGTCTATCCAGTTCCTGTTTACATCATATAAATGCCAAGCGTAAAAAATTATTACAAACACACAAGCAGCCACATGATGGAATACATAAAAAAAGTACTAAGAAACAACTGACCTCATTCATATCATGTGCCATGTCTTTCAAATTGTATCCAATCCTTCTGCAATCATATCCAAACCTTGATCCTAAAAAGTTAACATCCAATTAGATTTGCAAGTTGAAACCATTACAGGAGTAGTAACGAACACAGCAAATCTCTCGAAACTGGTAAAAGTTACTTGCCTGTTTTATTCTACGCATTTCATATTCCTGCCTGAATTGATTTGATTGCTCAGTTGATTGGAAGTACTCGTCATCAAATCGGCCATCTGTAATTAAGAATATTATATTATTCACACATAATGAATGGAGCTTATCTATCAGATGAAATGCAATGAATATAGCTTCAATTACCCGAATCAAATTTAATTTCAGGGCGTGAGGCAGAAGATGCCCAGCCACAACAGGAGTCCCATCTGGGATAGCTTGGATTCTTTCTGGCAGTGCAAGAACCAAATCATTACGGGCAGCAAATTCTTGCGACTCAAGGCCTTTTACCTGTGCATACATTGAATCATGCATCAGACAAAATGTACACCCTTACTAAGTTAGAAGCTTTGCATGCTATTAAGCTACTTAGGTTAAAACACAAATAAGTCGGTAATAGACTGGAAAAAGATAAGATTTATATGCAGAAATCACAAGTCTACCCCTTTTAAAGATAGATAGTTAAACTCGTAAAAAAAAACTAAAACGGAGTCGGCTACATGGATCAACTTACGCCATAATGTTGTATCATAAACCATGTTTTGGTCCAACTCATTAATCTCCAAGTTTTTCCTAATAATTTCTCTAATAATCTTTCTAGATCTTTCTCTGCCTCTAGTGATTTGACTATCCTCCATTTGATCTACTCTCCTCACAACAGAGTGTCTTACAAAAGAGAAATTGGATTAACTTCTCGTCTTTTCTCACAGTTCAAAATTCATACAAGAAATCTTCAATTCGATTCAACAAATTATCCTAGCTACTAACAACTTATTAATTACATACATACATTATCAACAATTCATCAGATCTATCCAATCTTTATTTCTGATAAAAAAAAACTCTAATCACAAAATTGTTTATAATTCACATTTCACAATTAAAATACCTCAAATTTCCAATTACTTATATTAACCTAAATTAAATCAAATTTCAAAAACAAAACAAAACAAAAAAACAACCTTTTTGAGAGCCAACCTCAGCAACTTAGGAACTTCCTCCAACAACCTGGCCTTAGTACGACGAATCTCCGCATTGATCTCTACAGCAGATGCTTTGCCTCTTTCATTAGAAGCTTTTTCTGCTTTCTACACAAAAAATTCAAGGCTTAAATGCAATTTTTCCCCCTTATGATTCAAAACGTTGCGATTTTGGCCCTTTAATAAAAAAAAAAAATTTTGCCCTCTTATCTTTTGGGAACCCTATAACTTTAGGGAAATATTCTCTTTTGACCCTCTATCTTTAGGGAAATAAGATCTTTTGGCCCTTTATCTTTACAAAAAGTTGCGATTTTAGCCCCCTGTTTTGGGACAGGTGGCGCCTTCTCAGCAGCTTTGCAACGTTTTGTAAAAATTAAAAAAATTAGGGTAAAAATTCAATAAATAAAATTAAAAAAAAAACTCAAATTCAACAAATTAGGGTAAAAATCTGTGCTTACTTGAAGAAGGGATTCGATATCGGAGTCGACGGAGGCATAGAGACGGACAAAAGCATCGTCGCCGGAGACATTGGCATTGTTTTGCTTGTGGAGGTCGTATTTGTCGTATTTTTTGCAGATTGAATCGACTCGTGTTAGAAGATCGATTACGCTCATAGTGTTGTTTTGGATTGAAATTGGATTTTGACTAGAGTCAACAGACACTGTGATGAATTTGGAGTTGGATCTGTTGTTTTTTAGTTGTGGCTCAACTCGATAAAGGTTTCAAAAGAGAGAGAGAGAGATCAGGGACACGACACAGCTGTAGCAATACAAACATTAACCGGTTTTTTTTTATAAAAAACAAATGATGATAATCAAATCAAAAGTCTTTTTTACAGTTCGCGAAGATTTTATTTATAACAAAAAACAGATTTATTTGAATTTTTACGATTATAAGAAAATTATTCTATCTCTTCTCATAAAGAAATCATTTAAAAAATATTCAATAAGTGGGTAACACCCACACACAATTAATATAATGTTCGCAGAAGAGTGAACTCTGATAGTGTAATGTTTCGCAATTTATCATTTATTTAAAAACATCAACCACCTGAGTCCAATTACTTGATTTAAAATTAAATGTTCTATAAACATAAATTATTATATAATCAAAAATTAAAAATATTGATTATTCAAAAAAATAAAATAAAAATATTGATTAACCGATTATCGCGTGATTGCGTGCTTTCCTTGCAGAGTAAATGCGTGCTTCTCTTATTGTTTTCTTATTTATTTCTATCACAAAAATCCACACCTTCATTCTTCTTCTTCTTCTCCTCCACCTGAAACTACAATCTCTGCTACTCTTTCCGGCGTATGAGCGATCGTAGCTTCACCGGCACCGGACCTTAACCGAAGGCACGTTCATCTACCTGATTCCTTGTTATATTTCCAATTTTTTTAATTCTAATGGATGATTGAACTTTTACTCGCTCATTTTCGAGTTTCATTTTTTCTAATCTTACCGTTGATTATTCATGATGTATGCATCATCACCCTCTCCAATGCGTGTTTGTTGTTTTCCTTTTCATTTTTGCAGTTTTTATCATGCTTTTTGGATTTCCTATGTGAAGTCGTGCGGTTTATGAATTTGATAAAAAAATTTGAAAAAAATGAATTGAATGTAATCACACGTGTATGTGTCTGACACCGGACACGCATTCCAAGTTCCATGAAGTGTCGGTTCTACGCAGATATCAAATGTTTAGTAGAATTGGTGAAAATACAAGGTTCATCTTAACAAAATCACACGTAATATTTTATTTTGACGAATAAAAGTAACTATTGAAACATGGGAAATAAAGCTTATCTATAAACTGGTCAAATCTGGTATAATCACCATACACCTCTAATTGCAATTCATTTTTTCAAATTATTATTGATGTCGGTGTTAGTGTTGTGTCTGGTGTCAATGCTTATAGATAATGTGTGCACGTTGTAACTGTGTACGTGTACCTCTTTAACCAAATCGTTCATATATTATAAATTTATAATCTGGCTGTTATTTGAAAGAGTTCCTTGTTTTTATGGATACCATGTTTGATGTCCCTCGTAAGGTCTTAGATTTAGTTTTGTTTATCATTGCCATGCCCTTTAAGCCCTTTTCTATGTTGGAATGGATTCTTCTTAGTTATTAATATTATAAAATGTACAGTTTGTTGAGTATATAGTTCATATACTAACAACGAGTTTGATTCTCTGCCAAGAGTTCAGACCTCGTGAAAAGAAGCGAAAATCTTTTCCTGTTCTATTTTTCAGCTTTATCTCATTTCTCTTGTCTATCTATACATGCTGTTTATTGCGATATTTTTCTCTCAAACAATAGTAATTACATATCACATGCATTATAGTTTGGTATATTGGTTTCTCTAGCATGTATTGTTGCTTTTGTTTTTATTTCCATAGAATCATTTAGGTTTAGATGGTTTTTATCATGCAGGTTTCTTGTTGCTATTGGTGAATATATGCTTATATCCGCATGTACCGGTGAGATATGTTTGCATTGGAAATTCTTCTTCATTGTCTCGCTTCCTTTCCTTTTACAATTTACACTTCATGGGTCAAAGTTTTAGTTATACGACTCCTCATACCTTTGGGTTCATATTATAATGATAAAACAGTAGTATCGTTATTTATATTATGCCAGTAACAACCTGTTTTTATCTGGAATCAGCACTGTATAGGTTATGGAAGTGACCAAATTTCTTCATTTGGCTTCTTTATTATATTAACTGAGTTACAGTTACAGATGATGTTGCAGCAGAAACTTTTAAATCTTAATTTATGGGGTGATCGCAGAACTGATTACTTTGACATGTTCTGTTTTGTCAGGATTTATTAGCCTAATGATGTGCTGCCGTTGTGGATTGTTATAAACCAAATTCTATATAGGAAGGAGAAAGTGTATTGGTACCAAAGATCCTCCTTTAATTGGGATAAAGATTTATGTAGGCTTTTTTCAACTAGAATATGGCCATCATATCAAATTCATATGGATGCTTAGTGAAATGGCCTATAAATTATGTTGAGGATTTAGCGGCAATAGATCTTTCACATTCCAATCTTTAGTGAAGAAAGATGTTGTGTTACTGTTACTAGCAATCTAGAGAAGGGCGTGTTACTAGCAATCTAGAGAAAAGTGTGTTACAAGCAATCTAGGGAAGGGTGAAGAAATATTCTTTGTAAGGTTCTCCTAAAAGAGGCTCTGAGATGCAGAGTTGTAGATGATTGTAAACCTTGATAGTAATTTCCCTATAACATTGATTTGTAATTATAACATTATTATTCTTTTTCTGTATTATCTCTTTGGTTTTATTGCTTGATATAGTATCCTTAGATATTCTTGTTGTTTTCTAATTTCATTATTGACAGATATTATCTCTTCCATATATAAATACGTACAATCACATCTTTACCCAAAAAAAAAATGTAATATGTACAATATCATTTTATATTTTCAATATAATTCAGAAAATTTCAGTCTGGTACCAGAGCTTTCTGGTTGACCCCCTTTCAGTTTTCTTATTCCTCAAGTGTTGTCAGTTTTTAGGGGTGTTGAGTCGTTTTGAATTTGAACAGTAGATTAATACAAGATTATTCAATCTTTATTATCTGTCCATTTGCCTTAGAGCCCATTGACAGCCATCCCCTGCAAGCACCATCACTAGAGCAAGTTTTATGTTTGGATTCTAAAATGCTCTCATTATTTGGATTGTTGCGTGTTTGATGATGTTTTATTTTGATTTTGAGCCTGTGGGTTTGTTGACAGTGAAGCCGTTCGATAACCAGGTGTTGGTTCCACTTATATTCCTAAATGTCGAGAAATGAATGGAAATTAGTGTCAAGTTGTTAATAGCATAGCCAGACAGCTGAACTTTCTGCCCTTTGCTTTACCCAGTTATTGGGGTGGAAAATTTCTTTTTATTGGTGGAAAATTTCTTCTTTGTTTGAGCATATTCATCCTAATTTTTTTATTGTTGTGTCGAAATGGATCTTTTTAAGGCAAACCTCAATAATTTCTTTTCATGTACAATTGGATATTGAACATGCTTTGATTGTTAATATTCCAGTAAAATGCAGTTTTTTTTTGTGTGGAATTAGTCATTCTATTCGATTGAATTTTTTTTTTATCATATTCTTAATTGAAACTTTCTAAAATATATTGAACTTTTTGTCCGATGCAAAATCAACAAGCCACATGATTACAGTTTAAAATATAGACAGGTTCAGAAATGTGCTAGTATAAAGAAAATACTTGCATGATATAATTTAATCACAAAAACTTTCTATTTCAGAAGTGTGTGTGTGTGTTTGTTTGTGTGTGTGTGTATATTATGATTATCTATAGCTAATTATTTGTCTTAGTCTTCAATTATAATTCATTATTTTGTAAGATACCTATGTAGACAGAGATGATAACTATTTGCCATCAATGATGTGACAAGTTGGGATTAACTGATTGAGGTTAAGCAAGCCTTTCTTGAACAAATCAGTTTGACTTATACTATGGTACAATAAAGTAGAGCCTTGGCACAATAGTTAGAGTTGCTGCCATACGAATAGAGATTGCAGATTTCAGTCGTGGAGTCAGTCTCTTGCTAATGCAAGGTAAGACTGCATATAATGGATCCATAATGGGTCTAGACCCTGCCCTTGATGGAGCTTAATTTTAGCATCAAACAATAGAAGAAAAAAATGGTATATTAATGGTAAAGTATTCTCTAGTATGGTAAAATTGCTGTCTATTTTTAGTAGAATTTTTTTGGACTTTCATGTGCTTTTTTAAAAGATTAACAGTGTTAGTTTTTTGTGGTTTTACCAATAAGTTTACCTGATAGCTTTTCTGATAAGGTTTTCATCCTTAGTATAAAAAAGAACTGTCAGGTTTGTTTTGTAAGCATAGCTGACTTCACAATAGGCTTTTCCCCCGGTCATTCTCCCTTTCAATAACAAATTGTCTTTGTAGTTTAATTATTCTGGGTACATTGGATTTACTTAAATTTTTTGTTCAATTTTGTCTTAACTAATTACAAGGTGCATAAGGGAGTTTGCCCTTTTTGTGCCTGATTGTGCGCATAGTTGATTATCTTTTTCAAGTGCAGGAATAGAATAGCAAATGATAATACCTGCTGAGTGATTCTTTGTAAACCTGGCCAGGTGAGTCTGTTGTTTGAGTCATCCTATTTCTAACCGTTCCTCTTTTTACGTGGTATCTAAACTCTGTCTCCTACATACAATGAGCTAGAGTAAGGAAACACCATCCATCTAATTTAAGTATCGACCATATCATCTGTTCTCCTTTGCATGGGTTTACTACTTCCCTTTTTTCCCCATCTTCATTTTCTTAGCTCATACTGAATTGTGATCTTCAACACTAAGCCCTTATCTTTTCACCTGAGTTTTGGATGTACTTACGGAACACATCCAAGATTGAGCACCAAGATGCATGCTGTTTGCAGATGATATCATCCTACTTGTAGAGTTGAGGGAATAATTAAATGTGAGGTTGGAGACTTGGAGACAAGTCTTAGAAACAGATGACTTTTGCCTGAGCAGAAGCAAGACAAAGTATATGGGATGTAGTTTTAGCAAGAGGCGAAGCGCTTCTAGCCTAGAGGTGAAAGTTGGAGATCATAACATACCACTAGTCACACAGTTTAAATATCTTGGGTCTATATTACAAAACAACGGAGAAATAGAAGGAGGTGTAAACCATCGAATCCGAGCTGGGTGGTTGAAATGGAGGAGTGCCTCAAGTGTTTTATGTGATGCGAAACTAGACTTAGGTGGTTTCGGCATGTAGAGAGAAGACTTGTGGATTCTGTAGTAAGGAGAGTAGATCAAATGGAGGGGAGTCAAATCCCTAGAGGTAAGGGAAGACCTAAAAAAAACTATAACAAAAACTATTAAGAAGGATCTAGAGATTAATGAGTTGGAGAAAGACATGGTTTTTGATAGACCACTATGGTGTCGTTTGATTCATGTAGCCGACCCCACTTAGTGATCTTCCTTAGTGATCTTCCAAGGCTTGGTTGTTGTTGTTGTATACTGAATTGTGATCTTCCTTTGTGAGTGGAGAGTCGCATTCTATGAGTTTGGCTTCAAGTGATTAGACTTAGTGGGCTTAGAAGATTAGGAGTGGCATCTCTTTAGTGTTTTACAGGCTAGTTTCTGTCAATTTATTGTGAATTCCTTAGCTTTATTCTGATTGACCAGATATGTAACCTTCACCTTTCATGCAATTTGGTGGTAATTGGAACATTAACAAAGATAATATAGTTTATCGTGCAAGTATTGGTCTATTGTCTAATTATACACATCATGATATACATTGCAATCTTATATCACATAGTTACCTATTATTTACCCTTTCGATCTTTTCTTTGGTATTCTTTGCAGCAGGACATGAAATCTCAAGCTAGGTGGTCTTCTGTAGGTGTTAAACTTTTTTCCCTATAAAGGATTGAATGGCAAATGATGAAAATTGATGAATAATATATCGGTAATCTAAGCACTTTATCTATTCATGTAGACATTTGGAAGTTCTAGTGGTGGTTGTATATGCTCCAAGTGGAGGAGGAAGCTCAGGCTAGGTGTAACTGTAGGAGTACTTTTGCTCTATTGCAAGTAAAACTGTTTATACTAAAAATGCTGCCTTACAAGACCATCTGAATTATCTCCAGGATTCAAACTCATTACTTTCGATTGCTGATTATGATAATAATCATAATAAATTTTTATAAAGGTTTAATTATTTGAGCTGTGACTTCAAGTTTTGGTTCTAGTTCTAGTTATATAGTTCATTTTGCTTCTGTTTGCATAAACACATATGTTGTTTTCTCCCCTTTTTCCCTCATTGTAAATATCTCCAAACGACTAGTAAGTGAGGTTCATTCTCAAGTATCTCCAAACAACTAGTAAGTGAGGTTCATTCTCACTTGAAGTATTTAAATTGACTTTGGCATCCAGGAAAGTATTTTGACTACACAACTTGCAGTGTTTACGGTATATTTTGACATGACAATGGGGGGCTCTGCAGTTTCAATTCAATGGATCAGAATTAGAATAAATTATATACAATACTAAAACTTAGTATTTATTTTACTTTTGTGCTATTTTTCTTGCTGAATTTATGGGTAACTTCTGGTCTCTTACAAATGTTAATGCAGTTTGATTTCAGATGCTCTTTTGCCTTGCAGGTTGTAAGTAATTTGCTAGTCTAACTTCACACACTGTCTATTTTGAATCCTGAGATCACAACCAGTAGGATATGGGGCATAGACATTTTTATAGTGCATCTCCAATGTTTGAGAGTGATCCTGACCAGAACTGGAATCATATGCATACTCAACAACATTATATGCACCTTGGTATTGTTACTGTAGCCAAATATCTCTTGTGTTTTTGGTTTATTTCCTACATTTCAATGGTAAATATTTATTTTTCTCTCATCAATGCCATATTGATTTGATTAGTTATCTATTGCAGGTAGGAGTGGCACTTCAGATAGTGGTTCTTTTTGTTACCCTTTGGAAAATATGTCTACAGATAGCATTTCTTTTCCATCTCATTGGAACTCTGCAGCAAGGTCAAATGGATATGCATCCTCAAGTGTAAACACTGAAGCACTCCGTCATCAATCATATGCATCAGGAACTTCTCACAATCATTTTCTGCATTCATCAAGTGCTGGAACTTCCTTTGAAGTGTCTGGAAATTATGTACCCCAACCTTCTAATTCTAATAATCAGAGACAATCATTTCCTGATGTAGATGGTGGTTTTATTCATCGTACACTAACAAGTGGATGGGGGTCTCACAAGAGGAAGGGCATTGGAGTTCCTTCAATCTATGAGAGTGGCAGTACAAGCAGACATGTCAATGCTGGAAGTGCATCTGATCTTCCTTCATCTTCAGAATCACGTCTAGAGAAGCCATACATGGATTCTCAATATATGCCTTGGGATCATGTTTCTATGACCCCTTCATTTAGAGGTAGTGGCCTTCCAATAAGGGGTGAGGGCTCTTCAAGGAATGTGAGGCGTCGTTTTGGATTTGATTTGGAATCAAACCCGCAAAGAACCCAATTGTGGAGTAATTATCCTCACAACTCATACCCTACTGGCATGCCAATTCACCATTCTAGACCAGTTGATCTTTCAAGTCAAACTTCTAGCAATTGGAAAAGGAATTGGTGCCAAATGAGTATAAATCCTGCTCATGGAAGGGTATTACCATCAGGTTTGTTTTTAGTTAAAATTAGTAGAAACACTCTTACATTCTCCTTTACTTTATGTTAATGTGATTGTTGAATTAAAATGCAGATTCAAGTGCTTTTTTTAGTCACGAGACAAGTCATTTTCTTGTTGGAAGGCATTCTAGTAACGCTCCTGTAGATGTTGACCATAATGATTTTGGTACAAGAAGAAATCCCCCTGCTCCTCAATTTTTTCAGAATAATCCGACTCAAACTACTTGGGGAGTTCATGGTAACTATTCTCAAAGACCCATTGCAACTTTTAGCGCTTCTTCAAGCTTTTGCCTGAGACATGCGACACCTTCAGAAGATGGATTGCATATACTGGCTGAAAGTGACTTTGCTGTAGATCCATGGCCATTGAGCTCCGTTGGTTGGCAGAGTAGCGATAGAAATGGGACAAGGATGTATAGTGATAGATATCGCTCACTGTCTGACGAGGCTGGTCGCGATGATCGATTTTTTCGTGAGGTATCTATATCTCAATTCTCTGAAGTTCTATTCTTGTGTTATCCGTCTTAGCCATACCATTAAATTGAAATGTTCAGCAAGCTAGCAAAATTTAGGCATGTTTGTTCCAATTTATGAACTGGATTAATTGTGATGCTCATGATTATCAGCAAGATTGTTGTTTTCTGACTTTATAACTACTGCTAGACTTTTTTTTAGTGGTATACAAATCAAATCTGGTTTTATTGTTCTTACGTGTTTCATGATTGTTGATCGTGCTTCACAGTACGGTTCTCCGAAGATACACGATCAGCATAGGGACATGAGGATGGACATAGACAACATGAGCTATGAGGTAATTATTTTTGTTTCATGCGTTGTAACTAATGATATTGCTGTCTAATATTTGTTTATTATTTGGATTTGGATGCTTTGATCGACCAGGAACTACTTGTACTTGGAGAAAGGATCGGCAATGTGGGCACAGGATTATCTGAGGGTTTGATTTCTAAGTATTTGACAAAAACATTGTACTGTTCAGCTGAGCAAAGTCAAGAAGGAACTTGTGCAATTTGTCTGGTATACTTCCTTTTGCCATGCAGAATAAACAATACATTTTGTCACTGAACATTCAATATAAACTATTTAAACAATCATTCCAGATAAAAAAAAATTTTTTGTTTAAAATAAGATAAATCTTGAGTGTCCAAGAATTTTTGTGTTAAAGTTGGTACGACACTTCCCTTTTTTGGTTGGTGGAAATGGGTAGGAGAAGGCTTGATGCGAAATTTCTTTTTTCTTTTCCTGTTGTGTAGAGTCAAACAATATTTTTGGTAATTGATTTCTGTTTATATGTCATCTGACTATCCGAGGTTGCTTTGTTATATTATATGCAACTTTGACATCTTTCACTAACTGTATTGTTTTTTAACCTTTGAAAAACTTGGGGTGCTTTTGGATGGTAAATTGGTAATAGCCCGGTGCTTACTGATCTTCACTGAAAATTACAGGAAGAATACAAGAACATGGACGATGTTGGGACACTGAAAACTTGTGGACATGACTCCCATGTGAGCTGCATTAGAAAGTGGTTATCTATGAAGAACATGTGTCCCATATGCAAAGCTTCTGCTTTGCCTGATGAGTGATAACATGATGGGTAAATAATTTGTTCTTTCTACTTTAGTTTAATGAATTGTACATATGTTTGGATAATCCTCAAAATGAAGGAAACAAACTTCTTTCTGGATATATGCCCTAATAGGAGTTCAACTCTATGTTAATAGATTCGTTGGTTTTGGCTTCAGTCTCAACCACATGAAATGGTTGAAATTATTGCGCTTTCTTATTATTTTACTCCCTTTAACTCTACCTGTTGAATCAAACATTTTTTTCCCCTTCAATCAAACACTATGTTAAATTCTCCTCTGTTGTTCAAAACCTCATTATTTATCCCATGTCTAGAAGTGTACAAGTACAAGCCTATGAAGTTGCTCAAGAACATTTTAGGACCAAACCAACAAAATTAGGAAGCGAAATAGGCAAATTCTGGTGATTTTCATAGCTGATATGAAATTTTGATAGAGAAATTAGATCTAGGTAATTGGGCAGTAGTGAAGTGAGATATGTGGTTCATGGTGGACCATTTGTTATTCACCATCAAGATCTAACAGAGCGCCCTACACACATTATCCATTCCAAACTCTTTCCGCAGCTCCTCTTCCACTCTCCATCCACCAAAACATCACCACAAACACAAGGGCACCGCCACAAGAAGAGTTAAAACATGCCCTACAAAATCTAGCTTCATTCGGCTATTTTTGTAGGTAATCTGTGATTTTTCTCATGTATGTTGCGCCTCACGTTGACTCACTTTTTCCTATCTTGAATCATTTCTGTTTTCCTTATCCACACATTCGTTATGGCCTCAAATCATGTCCCCGTGAAGATAGTCGTTTTAGTTAGTGGCCCTACGAAGATGAGACACGAGCAAAACACTGAATTGTCAAGTCCCACGTGCCTTTGAATGCTTCTATCGTCCTACAATCTTCGTGAAACTTAGTAAACTTGATAAAGAATTGCTTATCACGCATTTGACTGTTTTTAATTCTGCTATTTTTAGGTGTAAACTTCAGGGTTCATTTGCTATTGTTTTCAAATATTCAGATGTTCCAAATAATATAACTTCAATTGGTTTTCCTCATTCAATCATGTTAGTTTTTTTTATTTTCTTTTCTTTTTGATAAGATCAATCATGTTAGTTTGATCTTAGTAATTTTATCTACACGACATGTAAGAAAATTGTTCTTTGATCATTACACCAAACATATTTATAAAATAAATCAAACAAATCATTATACTTCAAATTTGTCAATTTTTTTAATCGGATGTTGGGGAATTTGAACATTTTTCTGTCAATGAATCTTTTAGGAGTTAGGAGAAGAATGACATTTGCTATATGGCAGTGGAAATAGTCACTAGATTCGCTTCAACAGATCAATAAACCAACCATTTTTGATTGATGGTCGGAGTCGGTTAAGAGAATTTTAACAATTTTCGGGAATTCATTTCATTTTTTTTTTTCATACTTCGGTTTAAAGTACGCTCCAAACCATTAGAAGAAAAAATATGGGTCAGGACTCTGCTATTGATGGAGTTTAATTTTAGCATCAAACAATAGCTGAAAAAAATGGTACAATAAAGGGAAAGTATTCGTTCATGTGCTTTTTTAAAAGATTAACGGGGTTAGCTTTTGTAATATCACCAATAAGTTGTACCTTATAGCTTTTCTGATTAGGTATTCATCCTTGTAAAAAAGAACCTTCAGCTTTGATTCTTAGCATAGATGACTCCACAATAAGCTTCTTCCCGTTGTTTTCCACTAAAATAACAAATTGTCTTCCCAGTTTATTTATTCTTTATTTTTTTAGCTGCTACATAGGATTTACTGAAACTCTATGTTTAGTTTTGTTTTTCCTACTTATTAGATTAGAAGGCACATAAGGGACTTTGCTCTTTTTGTTCTCATGCTTCTCTTTTTTTTTTGTGCTTGGTTATTGATGTTGTTTGATTCAACAGTAATGTAGCGTTCATCTTTCATGCAATTTGGTGTTAATTGGAATAGTAACAGATAATATCGGAAACTCGCCCAAACCAGTTATAATAATTTGAGAAAATGATTCAACGGTAGTTTTTCTGCTCTTTGTTG
Organism: Medicago ruthenica; assembly: GCA_018208015.1. Taxonomy (NCBI): domain Eukaryota; kingdom Viridiplantae; phylum Streptophyta; class Magnoliopsida; order Fabales; family Fabaceae; genus Medicago; species Medicago ruthenica. The sequence continues at coordinate 47,322,434 of CM031371.1, read as the reverse complement.
TGGTAAACAGTGATTTTTTGAAAATATTATGAGAATTTAGCTATCATGTTGCATTCTCTCTTAGTTGCAGCGAACATTTTTTATTCCAAAATATTATTAGTTCTTAAGTCATAGACTTCATTATATCATTGTTGGAGCTAATAGTTTCTATTTCAAAACATTATGAGTACTTAGACTGCAATATTCTTCGTTGCAGCTAACAATTTCTATTTCAAAACACTATATATGAGTGCTTAGACTACATTCTTTTTTCATTGCAGCTAACAATTTATATTTCACAACACTATGAATATTTAACTCATAGGCTACGGTCTCTTTCGTTGCAGCAAACATTTTCTATTTAAAAATACCGAGTACTTAACTCATAAGTTACATTCTCTCTTCGTTGCAGCGAACAATTTCTATTTCAAATCACTATGAGTACTTAACACATAACCTGGATTCTCTCTTCGTTATAGTTAACGAAAATCGTCTTTAATTACTATCAACACTCAACTCATAAGTTGCATTATCTTTTCATTACAGCGAGCAACTTATATTCAATCTCTTACATCAATAAAAATTTCACTTTAAGTATTCGAAATCAAGTATTTCACATCAATAAAAATTTCAACAACAACCACAATTGTATTTCATCTCAAATGTTTCATAATTTCAAACAAACTATTGAAGTTGATAATATAGTCACAAGAAAGGGGGGGTTTGAATTGTGACCCTTTTTAAAATCTAATCCTGTACTTAAAAAAAATTACTTCTCAAGTTGTTTCTTGGAAGAACAAAGTTAAACAGACTTCAGAACGTTCTGAAGTGTCAGTTGCAGAATAAGATATTTAAATTCAGTGTAGTGTGTGTAATGTGTATGCAGCAATATAAAGAGTATAGGGAGAGAAGAAGAACACACAGAATTTTATAGTGGTTCACCCAATGTGGGTTAGTCCACTCCTCACAATCTTGTGAGAGTTTTCCACTATGATGCTTGAGATACCCTCTCAAATCCTGCACCTTACAATCTTGTCCACTTGGAACGGTTACAACCTGTATTCTCTAAGCCTCAGCAGGCTCTCAACCTTCTGTACTAAGTCACACCAGACTTTGTACTATATTACTCAACCTAGACTTTAATACCCTTAAAACTAGATGAGATTTGCTCTTTACAATTGATTTGAGAATTTAAGAAGTGAGGTTAAGAAGAGAACTTTCAGAAGAAGGGGGGGAGAGTTTATCTTTGACAAGATAAAGAGAATTGATTTACACTTAGAGTGATGATCAATTTGAGATGCTAAAGCTTCAAACACTTTGTAAATGTTTTCTTGTATGCTTTGCAATTGTGTGTGTAATGCTGAGCCCTTCACTTCTATTTATAGAGTTCTTGGTCTCTTGTAACCGTTGGAGGGTGACCAATGGTCTTGTGCCATGTGTCCTGGGCCCCACTGACTTTTACTTGAAAATCTGGGTGAACATTCTGACTTTCAGAATGTTGTTCTGTTCTTGAGAATACTTCAGAATGTTGTTGCATTCTTGATGACATTCATCTGGGTTCATCATGTATGAATGATCATATGAATTTCTGGATTGCTGATAGACTCTTGTTTATGCGTGCAGTACATCAGAATGTTGCTGTGCCAAGAGCTTTGCAAATCAGTCTTGGATTCTGTGCAGGAAAGAGGAAAGTGGAACCATCACTTCATGCCCATGCTTTAGGGGATTTTGCTGGTCTGTAACAGTACCAACCCCTTAGGTGTCAAGATCTCATGGATTCTGACTTTGAGATTGTGATTTGGCTTTTTGCTCAACTTTTCCAACTGCTTTACTGTAGCTTGTCAGAATTGAAGCATGTGCTGTATTGAACATTCTGAACTTCAGAATATCCTTTTTGTTTCACTTAGGATGACTTGTAAGACTTCCATTTGATGTAATCAAATCCTAATAGTGAAACATGAATGAAGTGAGGTAGTTTGATTATCTAGGATGATATTCCCTTTTGGAATATTCCTGTTAATTCAATGTTCATAGTCTTAATATGAACATTGAATGTGCTTTTTGACATTCAACTTGTAGATGCCTTTATTGCTTGATAGATCCATGCAATTTTGTTTTTCTTGGACATTTATTTATGTCACGTGTGGTATGCATGTTCTTGAATTTCTGGGTTGGTGTATGAGCAGCTTTATTGCAAGGTTTCAGAATTTGTAAACAACCTTCTGAACTGCATATCAGCTTCTGAACTATGTTCAGCTTCTGATCAACATTGCTGCATCTGGACAGGATTTCTCCTTCTGAACTGTGTCCAACATTCTGAACTGTGTTCAGCTTCTGAACTGAGTCCAACATTCTGAACTGTGTTCAGCTTCTGAACTGAGTCCAACTTTCTGAACTATGACAAAGTTCTTTCTTTGATTCCTTGTATCTTGGTATGGTTTATCTCTTGTTCCTGTCTTAATTAAACACTCAAGAGCACAAGTTAAATACCAAGGAACTAATCAAAGTCCATTAATCCTTTAATCATTTGGGGTTTGTTATCTTTAAAATTAATTAGGGATTTTGCCTCAACAATCTCCCCCTTTTTGATGATGACAAACCTATGATTTAGGATTATGGATTTTGATTAAAAAGTATGAGAGGTTTAAGAGCTGAAAATTATTTTTAAGCTCCCCCTTATTTTTATAATTCATGGCATTATTAAGAGATGCAGATTTTTGAACCAAATGCATTTTTTCATTAATCAATCATGCTCATTACATCATATATGGTTCAAAAGCAAAAGCTTAACAAACAAAGGTGATCAAGCAAAAGTTGAAGTTTTAAGAACTCCAATAACTATTGATCACTGACCTACTTGGGCCTAAAACATAAAAACTTAAAGATTTAAATCCTAAAGCTTCTCCCCCTTTTGTCAACAGCAAGAAAGGTAGGGAGGGATAAGTGGAGGACACTCAGGGAGTTGAGTCTCCAGAATCTGAGGAAGGCTCAGAATCAAAGACAGTTGGATCTTCAAATACTGGAGGAGTCATAGCCAATCCAGGAGCAGCAACTTCAGAAGTCCATTTTGCTAGGACACATGCAATCTTATGGGTTTTAGTTGCAACCCTAAGAGAACGTCTAGCAATTTTTTCAGCTTTGGATATTTGTGATGTGGGAGCAGAAGTGGGGGCATCCATGTTTGTTTTTGAGTGACCTTCTTTTGAGACAAAGGTTTCAAGTGAAGCAAACAGAGTAGGAATGTCAGGTAGTTGAGTGGTTGTTTTAAGTGTGGCTGGAGTAGGAGAGATATTTTGCGAAGTCTGAAGAGGGGATATCAGAAATTTGCTGCAAATGGCTTCTGACTCCATGGTGGAAGTAGACTGATTTAGGAGTGGTGGTGGTGGTTGGTTAGCCAGAGGTTGGATTTGTTCAATAGGCAGAGATCCTGAAGCTATGGGAGCAGGATCTGCAGAGACTTCGCAGATGGAGGGAGTGGTATGATCAGGGAGAATGTTTCCTTCAACATTCTGTACTTCAGTTTCAGGCATTGTTTCAGGATTTTCTTTCTGAGAGTCCTCAAAAACACCATCTTCTGAGTTGATCCCTTCCATATTGAGATCAAAGCCAGCTTGATTTCCATCTGATTGTTCAATACCAGTTTCTAGCTGGTCAGCATTGTCACTAAACATGTGAGTGACAAGGATTTCAGCTACATCATTCAGGTCCTGATCCTCAGCAGTCTTTTGTGCTTTTTCTTCCAGCTGACCTCCTTCTTCAGCATTTTCTTCAATGTCTTGCTGAAATTGTTCTTCAGCAACTGTGGCTGGCTCAGCATTCTTTTGGAGAAGTGATTCATTATCCTGCTGACTTTCCTCCTCAGCCATTTCTTGAGATTCTTCAATATGCTGATCTTCAGCAACATTCTGATCTTCTGCAACATTCTGATCTTCTGCAACTTCCTGAGTTGCTTCTTTGGCAGGATCAGCACTCTCTTGGAATGTTTCTTCACCAGAAGATTCATCTTCCTTTTGATGTTCTGTAGTATTTTCATCCATTGGCTCCTCTTGAATCACAGTGTTAGCAACTTCTACCTCTTCCTCTAGAGGAGGGTTTTGGACTTTCTCAATCTTCCTTTTCTTCTTTGTCTTTCTAACTTTCTGGTCTTGATGTCTTTTAACAGAACCAGATGTTTCAGATGCTGGAGGAGTGGGAAGGTTGGATGGAGTGATGTGCAACTGAGCCATGGTTTTTGCAGTGAACCTCATAAAGGTGTAATCACATTGTTCATCTTCAAGAGGTACTTTGTTGTCCTTAAGGATGAGAGTGATTGGCATTCCATAGACTAGGGCACTTGTTTGTTTGGGATTCATACATGAATCAATCATGTGTTGAAGGATAATGAAGCAAAGGTTCAACTTTTTCTTGTTAATGAGATGAAACATGATGCAGAGATCAGTATCAGTCACAGCTTCATAGGTTCCTGACCTAGGAAGCAGGGTATGACGTACCATATTGTGAAAGATTTTGGGTAGGTCAGCAAGATTTGTGGAGTTGAAAGGAAGGTTTGGTTTGGTGTATTCAAGTATGAGATTGGCACGGTTTGTTCTAGCTTCAGAAAACCAGGAAGGGAAGAAGAGTTCATTACCTTCATTTGGGATTCTTAGAGCCTTTGAGAGGGAAGTTTGAGTGAGTTTGATCTTTACTCCTTTGACAGTGGTAATGAGGGTCTTCTTCCTATCTTTGGTTTTGATTTCCATTGAGCTGTAGAATTCCCTTACCAAGTCTGGGTAGGTGAGTTCCTTAAGTGACACAAAGCTTGTCCATCCTTGTGCATCAGTGTATTCACACAGGTTCCATCCTTTCTTCTTTAGGTCAGCAAAATCAAAGTACTTAGCCCTGCTTATGGGTCTAGGTGCTTTTTCCTTTTTGGCCTTTAGAATGGAAGCTATCTTCCCAATGTCTTTTCCTTTTCCATGCCTTTTGGGAGGAGATGCTTCTTCCTGATCATCAGAAGGTACTTCTTCTTCAGATTGAGATTTTGATTGAGATTCTTTTTCAGAGACAGAATTCTCTTTTTCTGGTTCAGAGGTTTGTTTGGGTGTAGTCTTAACTTTCCTCATGTATTGAGAGATGGTTGGTTCAGAATCTTCCTCTGAGTCTGAGAGAAGGATCGTGGAGGCAGAAAATTTCTTGGCTTTTCCAGTTCCAGAGATGATTCTCTGAGACCTTCTGGGATGTTGAGAAGTTGAGGCAGATTTCTTAGGTTTAGTCACAGGTTTTCTGGGTTTAGAAGGTTCAGTGGTGGAGATGATGACATCAGGGAGAATGGTGCGCAGAGGTTGAGGTTCTTCTGGGAATTGTGGTGGAGCAGAACGAGGAACAGGGGTTTGTTCTTGTTCATTGATGCGAGAGGTTGTTTTTGTTCTGGCCATGGCAGTTTTTTTGTGCGAAGGGACAGATTAAATTTTTCGGTTCAGAGGTGTGGAGATGAGTGTGTTTGAGTGGAGTGGTGGTTTGTTTATAAAGACAAAAACGTGTAGGAGAAGAGAGAGAGAAACTGATGATGGTGGTTTTATGGGAAAAGATAAAACTGAAAAGTGGTTGTACAGGAAAGAGAAAGTAGCCGTTTTGAAAGAAGAAAGGAGAGTGGCTGATTTGATAGTTCCCTTTTTGTATGGAGGTTAATAGTTTTAACACATTAACTCTAATACAAGCATTTAATGCTGAGATATGGAGGGATTTTTGAAGAAAGATCACTTTATGAGAGTGACTCACTAACTTCAGAAAAATTTTACTGAATACTGAGTTCAGAAAACTGTACTGAACAGAGTGAACGTTCAGAGCCTGAAGAACATTCTGAACTCTGTTAGAACATTCTGAGCTTTGTTGAACATTCTGAAGTGATTCAGAATGACTCAAGGGGGTTTGTCCTAGGCCCTTAGTGATTCAGTTAATCAATCTTTATTGGGATTTTTCATAATTAGCAATTTTTCTTTGATAAAATTGAATCTATCCTCAACTAATGGTTTTGTGAAAATATCAGCTAATTGATTTTCTGTATCAATGAATTTCAATTCAATGTCCTTTTTCTGAACATGATCACGTATGAAATGATGCTTAATTTCAATATGCTTAGACCTAGAATGTTGAATAGGATTTTTTGATAAATTAATAGCACTTGTGTTGTCACAGAGAATTGGAACATTTAAGTACCTTAGTGAGTAATCTTCCAACTGATTTCTGATCCACAAAACTTGAGAGCAACAACTAGCTGCAGATACATACTCAGCTTCTGTTGTAGAGAGTGCAATGGTATTTTGTTTTCTACAGGACCATCCAATCAGGGCTTGTCCTAGGAATTGACAAGATCCACTTGTACTCTTTCTCTCAACTTTGTCTCCAGCATAATCAGCATCACAATAGGCTACAAGATCAAAACTACAGCCTTTTCTATACCAAAGACCAAGATCAGTAGTACCTACTAGGTATCTTAAGATCCTTTTTACAGCAGTTAGATGAGATTCTTTTGCACATGTTTGAAATCTAGCACATAAGCCTACTGCATACATTATGTCAGGTCTGCTAGCAGTTAAATAAAGCAATGATCCTATCATGCCTCTATATTCTTTTTCAGAGACTGATTTTCCATTTTCATCTTTATCCAAGCTGGATGATGGATGCATGGGAGTGGCCATTATCTTTGCTTCATTCATTTTATATTTTTTAAGAATATCTTTGACATATTTTTCTTGATTTATGAAAATGCCATTTGGAAATTGTTTGATTTGCAAACCAAGAAAGAAACCAAGTTCACCCATCATGCTCATTTCAAATTCACTTTGCATGAGTTTTGAAAAGTCTTCACACATTTTCTCTTTGGTTGAACCAAAAATAATATCATCTACATAGACTTGAACTATTAGCAAATCTGTGTTCTGAGTTTTTCTAAAAAGTGTGGTATCAATTTTTCCTCTAGAAAATCCATTGTTAATGAGAAATGTGCTAAGTCTTTCATACCAAGCTCTAGGAGCTTGCTTAAGACCATAAAGTGCTTTAGTGAGTTTGAAAACATGATTAGGTTTTTCTTTATTTATGAAGGCAGGAGGTTGACTTACATAAACCTCTTCATTTAAAAATCCATTTAAAAAGGCACTTTTAACATCCATTTGAAAAAGTTTGATGCTTTTATGTGCAGCATATGCAAGAAGGATTCTAATAGCTTCTAACCTTGCCACTGGTGCAAAAGTCTCATCATAGTCAATACCTTCTTGTTGGTTGTATCCTTGAGCAACCAACCTTGCTTTATTTCTGACAACTTTGCCATCTTCATCAAGTTTATTTCTAAAGACCCATCTTGTTCCAATGATTGTCTTTCCTTGATCATCTGGAACCAAGTTCCATACTTTGTTCCTTTCAAACTGAGACAGTTCATCTTTCATGGCCTCAATCCATGAATCATCTATTATGGCTTCATTTATTGACTTGGGTTCTATTTGAGAGATCATAGCCATATTGTTCCCTTGAAAGGACATTCTGGTTCTTACACCATCAGTTGTGCTTCCAATGATCTGATCCACAGGATGATCTCCTACCATTCTCCAACTTCTAGGAGGGCTTTGTAGAGATGAGTCCTGAACATTCTGATCATCTTCTTTTTCTACAGAACTTACATTATTCTGATTGTTAACATTCTGAAGTGTCTGATCTTCAGTATCTTCCTTGTCTTGGAGTTGAGAAGGTTCATCATATTCATCAAATATGACATGCATACTGACTTCAACTGTTTGGGTTTTTAAGTTGTACACTCTATAACCTTTAGATGTTGTAGAGTATCCCAAAAAGATAGCTTTATCTGATTTAGGATCAAACTTACCCAATTTTTCTTTTGTGTTCAGAATGTAACAGTAGCAACCAAATATGTGAAAATAAGATATGCTAGGTTTGATGTTTTTCCATAATTCATATGGGGTTTTATTTAGAATGTTTCTTATTGAAACTCTATTCAAAATGTAACAAGATGTATTGATGGCTTCTGCCCAAAAGTAATCTTCAACATTTGATTCATTTAACATAGTCCTAGCCATTTCTTGCAAGGTTCTATTTTTCCTCTCAACAACTCCATTTTGCTGTGGAGTTCTTGCACAAGAAAAATTATGTGTAATACCACATTCATCAAAGAATGTCTTGAAGGAAGCATTTTCAAATTCTCCTCCATGATCACTCCTCACAGATATGATATTAGAACCTTTTTCATTTTGAATCTTTTTGCAAAAGTTTTGAAATGCTTCAAATGATTCATCTTTATGTTTTAAAAATAACACCCATGTAAATCTTGAGATATCATCAACAATAACAAATCCATATCTTTTGCCACTAAGACTTGCAGTTTGAACAGGACCAAAAAGATCAATGTGAAGAAGCTCTAAAGGTTTTTGAGTTGAAATATGTTCAATTGTTTTAAAACTGCTTTTAACTTGTTTTCCTTTAATACAAGCTTCACAGATCTTGTCCTTTTCAAAGTTAATCTTTGGCAAACCTCTAACTAGATCAAGTTGAGAAAGTTTAGCAATAGTTTTCATACTAATGTGACCAGCTCTTTTGTGCCAAATCCACTTATCTTTTTCAAGAGACATAAAACATGATTCAGCTGGAATTTCATTTAAGTTCAAAACATATAAGTTCTTTTTCCTTGATCCAGAGAAAATTAATTTCTTAGAGGAGGCTTGTCTTATTTCACATATATTGGGTTTAAAAATAACTTCAAAACCACTATCACATAATTGACTAATGCTAAGTAGATTGTGTTTCAACCCTTCTACAAACTGAACATTTTCTATCTTGGCAGAGTTAGTTTTACCTATTGTTCCTTTACCTCTGATTTTGCCTTTGTCATTGTTTCCAAATGTGACTAGTCCTCCATCTCTATTTTCAAAGGTTAGAAAGCAGTTCCTATCTCCTGTCATGTGTCTTGAACAGCCACTGTCCAAGTACCATGGCTTTGTCTTTGCATTTTGAGAGGAGACCTACACTTGACATGAACAAAATCTTAGGTACCCATGTAATGTTGGGTCCTTGAGGGTTAGTCTTTCTAAGAGATCTTTTCTTATTGTAACATTCTGTTATTGTATGACCAGATTTGTTACAGTAAGAGCATATCTTCTTAGCCTTTTCAGCCTTTTGTGAACTTTCTGATCTATTGAGATGAGAACGTTCTGAGCTAAGATTATTTAATCTATTTTTTTCAAAATGTTTTTTATGAAAACATGCTGAGTCAAGATGCCCTAGCTTGTTACAGTATGAGCATTTTATCTTCATTTTTATTTCAGTTTCTTTTGGCAAAAGAACAGTTTTAAGAAGATTTTTGTTTGGATCTTTGAATCCTAATCCAGATTTTTCATTTGTTCCAGCTTGTGATCCCAGAATGTTTTGAAAGGTTTCTGTGGATTTTATAAAACGTGAGAGATCATTTTTTAGTCCTTCAACTTCTGTTTTCAAAAGAATGTTTTCTTTTTGTACTTCAGAAGGTTTAGACAAAATTCCTTTTTGCTTTTTATTTAGCTCTCTTTGTTGTTCAGACATTTTAAAATGAGAGTCTTGCAAAGTTTGTATGGTTCTTCTGGATTCATCATATTTAATTTGAAGTTTATCTTTTTCAGCTTTTAGTTCAGAAAGTTCTTTTATCAATGATTGACATTTGTTAGATAGAAAATTTGAATCATATATAAGACTGTCAATTTTTCTTTCAAGTTCTTTTTGCAAAGAGTTAGGTTCATAGATAATTACCTCTTCCTCATCTTCTGATTTAGCCATCAAACTCAGGTTGGCTTCCTCATCTTCAGGTTCTGCTTCTTCTAGATCATCCCAGGTGATCATGGCTTTCTTTTTGAAGGGAGGTCTCCTTTGCTGTTTCTTGAGATCAGGACACTCATTCTTGTAGTGTCCAAGCTTGTTGCATCCAAAACAGGTGACTTGACTCTTGTCAGTCTCAGTTTTGTTAGTGTTAGTGTTGGGAAACTTCTTTCTGAGCTGATTTCTTCTCATCATCATTCTTTGAATTTTCTTGGAGATGAGTGCAAGTTCATCTTCAGCTTCTTCTTCCTGGACTTCTTCTATTTCATCCAGTTCTTCCACATCATCTTGAGTTGCTGATGATGTTTCTTGGGAGGCCTTCAAGGCAAGAGTTTTTACCTTTTTCACTGGTTTGTCTTCTTGAAGTATGACTTCATGAGCTCTCAGTGAACCAATAAGTTCCTCCAAGGTCAGAGAGTTTAGATCTTTGGCCTGGGTAATAGCTGTGACCATAGGTCTCCATGTGCTTGGAAGACATCTTAATATTTTCCTGATTCTATCATGAGTGGAATATATCTTTCCAAGAGATCTCATTTCATTTACTATTGTTGTGAATCTAGCATACATTTCATCAATAGTTTCATTTTCACTCATTTCAAAGATTTCAAACTTTCTGACTCCAATGTCAATTCTAGTTTCTTTGACATGAGATGTTCCTTCATGGTGTATTTTTAAAGTGTCCCATACTTCTTTAGCATTTTGGCATTCATCAACTCTTTCACTTTCTTCCATGGTTAGTGCGCATGATAAAAATAATCTAGCTTTAGAGTTTAGTAATACCTTGGCTTTATCATCTGGTGTCCATGCACTTTTTTCTTTTATACCTCCCTCTCTTTCCAGAAGTAGTAGTTTGTGCCATCAAACAATGGAGGTCTGTTTGCTGATCCTCCTTCTGTAATATACTTAGCCTTTGACATACTTCTTCCTGGATCTTTTCTCTAACACTTGTGTAAGTGTTCAAACCCTTAGAGCCAATGCTCTGATGCCAATTGAAGTTGATAATATAGTCACAAGAAAGGGGGGGTTTGAATTGTGACCCTTTTTAAAATCTAATCCTGTACTTAAAAAAAATTACTTCTCAAGTTGTTTCTTGGAAGAACAAAGTTAAACAGACTTCAGAACGTTCTGAAGTGTCAGTTGCAGAATAAGATATTTAAATTCAGTGTAGTGTGTGTAATGTGTATGTAGCAATATAAAGAGTATAGGGAGAGAAGAAGAACACACAGAATTTTATAGTGGTTCACCCAATGTGGGTTAGTCCACTCCTCACAATCTTGTGAGAGTTTTCCACTATGATGCTTGAGATACCCTCTCAAATCCTGCACCTTACAATCTTGTCCACTTGGAACGGTTACAACCTGTATTCTCTAAGCCTCAGCAGGCTCTCAACCTTCTGTACTAAGTCACACCAGACTTTGTACTATATTACTCAACCTAGACTTTAATACCCTTAAAACTAGATGAGATTTGCTCTTTACAATTGATTTGAGAATTTAAGAAGTGAGGTTAAGAAGAGAACTTTCAGAAGAAGGGGGGGAGAGTTTATCTTTGACAAGATAAAGAGAATTGATTTACACTTAGAGTGATGATCAATTTGAGATGCTAAAGCTTCAAACACTTTGTAAATGTTTTCTTGTATGCTTTGCAATTGTGTGTGTAATGCTGAGCCCTTCACTTCTATTTATAGAGTTCTTGGTCTCTTGTAACCGTTGGAGGGTGACCAATGGTCTTGTGCCATGTGTCCTGGGCCCCACTGACTTTTACTTGAAAATCTGGGTGAACATTCTGACTTTCAGAATGTTGTTCTGTTCTTGAGAATACTTCAGAATGTTGTTGCATTCTTGATGACATTCATCTGGGTTCATCATGTATGAATGATCATATGAATTTCTGGATTGCTGATAGACTCTTGTTTATGCGTGCAGTACATCAGAATGTTGCTGTGCCAAGAGCTTTGCAAATCAGTCTTGGATTCTGTGCAGGAAAGAGGAAAGTGGAACCATCACTTCATGCCCATGCTTTAGGGGATTTTGCTGGTCTGTAACAGTACCAACCCCTTAGGTGTCAAGATCTCATGGATTCTGACTTTGAGATTGTGATTTGGCTTTTTGCTCAACTTTTCCAACTGCTTTACTGTAGCTTGTCAGAATTGAAGCATGTGCTGTATTGAACATTCTGAACTTCAGAATATCCTTTTTGTTTCACTTAGGATGACTTGTAAGACTTCCATTTGATGTAATCAAATCCTAATAGTGAAACATGAATGAAGTGAGGTAGTTTGATTATCTAGGATGATATTCCCTTTTGGAATATTCCTGTTAATTCAATGTTCATAGTCTTAATATGAACATTGAATGTGCTTTTTGACATTCAACTTGTAGATGCCTTTATTGCTTGATAGATCCATGCAATTTTGTTTTTCTTGGACATTTATTTATGTCACGTGTGGTATGCATGTTCTTGAATTTCTGGGTTGGTGTATGAGCAGCTTTATTGCAAGGTTTCAGAATTTGTAAACAACCTTCTGAACTGCATATCAGCTTCTGAACTATGTTCAGCTTCTGATCAACATTGCTGCATCTGGACAGGGTTTCTCCTTCTGAACTGTGTCCAACATTCTGAACTGTGTTCAGCTTCTGAACTGAGTCCAACATTCTGAACTGTGTTCAGCTTCTGAACTGAGTCCAACTTTCTGAACTATGACAAAGTTCTTTCTTTGATTCCTTGTATCTTGGTATGGTTTATCTCTTGTTCCTGTCTTAATTAAACACTCAAGAGCACAAGTTAAATACCAAGGAACTAATCAAAGTCCATTAATCCTTTAATCATTTGGGGTTTGTTATCTTTAAAATTAATTAGGGATTTTGCCTCAACAACTATTAGCTCATATAAATTATAATTATAGCTTGAGATAGACAACTAACAACATAAGTGCTAAGGTATAAAAACAAACTGAAATCAACAATCAACGTTCCTTGATTTTTTAACTCATATCAAAGAAACAACATGAAAATAACCTAAATCCCTAAAATCAACAAACAAATAAACTAACAATTCACATCAATAAAGAGGTTTTCGGGGTTGTAATTGTTACTTCTCAAAGCCTGATCTTGAGCTTTTGAAACTTGAGGGTTAACAAAATAAAAGGTTAAAATGCATTTTTGATCTCCATATTTCATCTTAACCGAAATTTTAGCCATCCAATTTCTAAAACCAATTTTAGTCATCCATCCACATTCCTTAGATTTTTTACTCTTTTACAATTAACACACATATGAATTAAGGGTCTGTTTGGATTGAGTTTATTTTGAGCTTATGCAAAACAGCTTATGCAATTAAATAAGCTTTTATTTATTATTCATAAGCTTGTTAAAGTAGTTTAAGAAAAAAAAAACTTATGGAGATAAAACTTTCGTTAGTAAGAACTTATGAATTAATATAAAAACTTATTTATTTGCATAAACTATTTTTCATAAGCTTAAAATAAACTCAATCCAAACGGGCCTAAATCCTATAAATAATTACAACTTATTTTGAGTTGAATAAATATTGTGACGTAAAAAATAAGCAGATTAAAAACCATTCTGACTATTGGCAAAAAATATAAAATCATTCTGATTTAAAAAATAAGCGGAATTAGCAAAAAATAAAATAAAAATCATTCTGACTTAAAAAATAAGCGGAAAAAAAGGGCTCCAACGGAGATTTCACGCTAAGAATGCAGTGTATATATATATAGCTTAAATGCACCTTTGACCCCCTATGTTCGAAAAAGTTGCGATTTTGACTCCTTTTAAAAAAAATGGATTATTAGACCCCTAACTTTTGCCCCTTTTGCGAAAGGCTGATTTTGACCAAGTCAACTCATACGTGGCAGACACTTGGGCATTTATGAATTAAAAAATAAATAAAAAAGCCAACGTGTAATTATGAATTAAAAAAAATTGTATGAAAATGAAAACAAATTGAGAGGACTGTAATTTGGAAGAAACAATTTAATAAACAATTTTGAGAGGACTTTCAACTCTAAAAGCTTATTACCAGTCCAACAATTTAATGCACCATTACCTCCAAAAGCTTATTAATTTAAGGAGTAGCATGGGAGCTTCAAAAGAAGAAGTGGAGAACCTCAAAAAAGAAACTGTCGAGCTCAAAGAAAAGGAAGAGAAAGCTTCCAAGGAGATAAAACAGCTGAAGAAAGAACTTTCAACTCTACAGAAGGTTTGAAAAAGGTAAAGATGGAATCCGAAGAGAAAGACAAGAGAGTTGAGACGGATGAAGCTCATGTTGCTTCCCTCCAAAAACAAGCTGCAGATTTACTGCTTGAATATGACAGACTCTTGGAAGACAACCAAAATCTTCAGGCTCAAGCAGGGAGGCATAAGAGTTGAGGAATAGACTGAGATACTTTGGTAAAACAAAGTTTTGAGGAGAGAGATCTTACTAGAACCACCCCTAGTTTTGTTGCAAAATCAGCTTTATTTAACAAATGAAAGAAGGGTGTTTTTTTGGTTCTCCCTGTGAAAGTTTACGGATTTTGCAGTCCTCTCAATTTGTTCAACATTTTCTTATTAAATTGTTTCTTAAATTGCTTATTAAATTGTTTATTAAATTGTACAGATTTGGAAGAGATGGGATTGGAAGAGGTACGATTGAAATTGGGGAAGATAGGGGTTTGAAACCCTAGTTTCTAAAAGGATAAAAATGTAAATACAAGATGTCACGTGACACTGTATATGAAATCCAATTTTTGATTTTTTTTTAATTTGATTATTACGCGTGTGGATTTTTGTTTTATTTTTTAATTCATAATTACATAGTTGTCTACCAAATCAGTTAAGTGACCTGCCACGTATGCGTTGACTTGGTCAAAATTAGTCTTTCGCAAAAGGGGCAAAAGTTAGGGGTCTAATAATCCATTTTTTTTAAAAGGAGCCCAAAATCACAACTTTTTTAAACATAGGGGGTCAAAAGTGCATTTAAGCCTATATATATATATATATATATATATATATATATATATATATATAACAACAAGAACATTTTAATCGCTTGATTTTAAAAGCATAGAGAGAAAACGAACGCCCGTGGCTGAATCTTTCTCTCCAATACTACAATGCAGCTTATACTATATCGTAAGATTTTTCCCTTTCTTTCTTAATTAATATATTATTATCTTTTCTCTCTTTTGAGTTTTGTTTACTCGTTTATATCCACTTATTTATTATATTATTCATTCTTCATTCTTGCGTTCTACGTTACGGCCTCCTTTTTGTTGTTGTATAGGATTTATACATATATTAAGAAATGCAATTATAGAAGGGAAAACTGCTATTTTGGTCTTGGAAGTGTAACTCATTGAATGTATCGCAATTACAAACACATCCACAAGTGTCTCTTTAATTTAATCAATCGTTTTGGTTCTTGAATATATTTTTAAGTAGTCAGTTTAGTTCTCCAACGTGTTTTTTGTTGGTCAATTTAGTCCATAAAATTACTAACGAAAGAGGCACTAGGAATGTGTTTGCGAAACAATTTTGAAACACTTTTATTGGTGAAAGTGGCACTCATTGTTAAATGGAGGGAGTATTGTTTAGATTTTTGTGTCAGGTTGATTATAGAAGGCGGTTCTCAAGTTTGAATTGATCATTTAGAGGACGATAGTTGTTTGTTATTATTTAGCATTGTTCGTTGTTGTTACCATAAGTATAGTGAAGAAACTTTGTTTGTTGATTACTTCAATAAACTTTGTTGTTATCATAAGTATAGCGAAGAAACTTTGTTTGCTGATTATCTTCGATAAACTTTGTTGATATCATAAGTATAGTGAAGAAACTTTGTTTGCTGATTATCTTCAATAAACCATTTATTAATTAATATATGGAATTTTTTTGACAGCTTTTAGTCAGTCATCGAGCCTGTCTGGCTCCTCTCAGTCAGTGTTTGGTCAGCAGAACAATTCAAGTAACAGTCTTTTTGCTCCTAAGCCATTTGGTAGTCCAACTCCATTTGGATCAAAAACGGATATTTCCAGGGATACTTCCACAGGTGTATTTGACGCAGCTCAAACACCGTCTCTCTTCTCTTCCAATACTACTTTCGGCACTTCATCTTCACCAGCTTTGGGTGGTAGTTCAATGCCTGCATTTGGGGCATCTTCAGCTCCTGCTTTTGGTAGTTCATTGCCTGCATTTAGGGCATCTTCAACTCCGGGTTTGGGTAATTTATTGTCATCATTAGGTGGTAGGTTTTCTATTGGAAATTTTGATATTTTCCCATTTTATTAATTGTCTTACTCTTGGTAAACTGTCTTCATTGAAGCCTTTGAAACCAGTTTATTGGTAGTGCCATGTGATGTGTGAGAAGCACAATAATTTATTGTATTTTGTAGTGCTTAGCTAATGCTTTTAGGAGGATTTTGTTTTTATGAAAGATTTGCAAACCAATTGTCTAGCTTTGCTTACTCTGAACTTACTATTATCTTGTTTCCTTTCTTCTTTAATGAATATTTCGTGTGAATTAATGTGTGTATGTGTGCTGCATCCTGTTTTTTGATTTGTTCTGCCCTTCCCCCACCTCCACGGTCAACCCTGTAAATTGTGCTCATGTACATGTAAGTATATCGATATCATGGGAACAACAAAACACTATGCAAGTATATCAATATCATGGAAACAGCAAGAACACTGAAGGAATGTGATTTCTTTCAACTATATGTGCTCTCTAGTTAATGTTAATTTACAGTCCTTTTCAAAGACCTAGAGATTACATAACGACTAAGATTTGTATTAGCTAGATTATGCCATCTTTCTTTTATTATTATATTTTGTATTAGCTATTTTGTGTAACCATTAGCATCTTTTGACTTACTTTTATCCCTTTTTTATTGTTATTATTATATTTTGTAGTTTTCTAATTCTATCTGAGAACCAACTCTCGTTCCTCCCAGGATTATCATCCTTTCATCAGGAGCCTGCTTTTGGAGGTTTTGGCTTTACACCTACTCAAACAAGTCCTTTTGGATGTGCCATACAACCAACACAACTAGCATTTGGAAGTAACACCCAACAATCACAACCAGCATTTGGAAGCAGCATATTTGGTTTAACAGGCACCCCTGCTTTTTGTGCTACGGGCACTCCAACATCTGGTGCTACCAGTGCCCATGCAATTTGTGCAAGCAGCACTCGTTTTTTTTTTTAAACCAGCCCACCTATTTTGTTTAGGGTTTTATACACATATATTAAGGGACCATATAGATAGACTTAATTAGAGTGTATAATTGGAAGAAAACCAATATCATGTTCATTAAAAACTGAAAACGACATTCATTTTGAAACAATTTTTTTGGCGAAAGTGGCACTCATTGTAAATGGAGGGAGTATTATTTAGCATTATGTGTGAGCTTGATCATAAAATGCGATTCTCAAGTTTGAACTGATCATTTATTAGACAATAGTTGTTTGTTATTATTTAGCATTGTTTGTTATTGTTATAATAGTGAAGTAACTTTGTTTGCTGATTACTTCAATAAACTTTATTAATTAACATATGGAATTTTTTTGACAGCTTTTGGTCAGCCGTCGAGCCTGTCTGGCTCCTCTCAGTCAGTGTTTGGGCAGCAAAACAATTCAAGTAACAATCTTTTTACTCCTAAGCCATCTGGTAGTCCAACTTTATTGGGATCGGAAACATGTAATTCCATGTCAGGGGGTACTTCCACAGGTGTATTTGGTGCTGGTCAAACACCGTCTCCCTTCTCTTCCAATACTAATTTTGGCGCTTCGTCTTCAACTCCAGCTTTTGGTAATTCATCGTTGTAATAGTGAAGGAACTTTGTTTGCTGATTATTTCAATAAACTATTTAATTAATAGATGGATTTTTTTTGACAGCTTTTGGTCAGTCGTCGAGCCCATCTGGCTCCTCTCAATCAGTGTTTGGGCATCAAAACAATTCAAGTAACAATCTTTTTGCTCCTAAGCCATCTGGTATCCAACTCTGTTTGGATCAGAAACATGTAATTCCATGTTTTGGGGTACTTCCACAGGTGTATTTGGCGCAGCTCAAACACCGTCTCCCTTCTCTTCCAAAACTTATTTTGGCGCTTCGTCTTCAACTCCAGCTTTTGGTAATTCATCGTCGTAATAGTGAAGGAACTTTGTTTGCTGATTATTTCAATAAACTATTTATTTAATTAATATATGGATTTTTTTTTTCGACAGCTTTTGGCAAGCCGTCTAGCCCGTCTGGCTTCTCTCAGTCAGTGTTTGGGCAGCAAAATAATTCAAGTAACAATCTTTTTGCTCCTAATCCATCCGGTAGTCCAACTCTATTTGGATCGGAAACATGTAATTCCATGTCTTGGGGTACATCCACAGGTGTATTTGGCGCAGCTCAAACACCGTCTCCGTTCTCTTCCAATACTAATTTTGGCGCTTCGTCTTCAATTCCATCTTTTGGCAATTCATCTCGTAATAGTGAAGGAACTTTGTTTACTAATTACTTCAATAAACTATTTATTAATTAATATATGGAAGTTTTTTGACAGCTTTTGGTAAGTCGTCAAGCTCGTCTGGCTCCTCTCAGTCAGTGTTTGGGCAGCAGAACAATTCAAGTAACAATCTTTTTGCTCCTAAGCCATCTGATAGTCCAACTCTATTTGGATCGGAAACATGTAATTCCATGTCTTGGGGTACTTCCACAAATGTATTTGGCGCAACTCAAACACCGTGTCCCTTCTCTTCCAATACTAGTTTTGGCGCTTCGTCTTCAACTCCAGCTTTTGGTAATTCATCGTCATAATAGTGAAGGAACTTTGTTTGCTGATTACTTCAATAAACTATTTATTAATTAATATATGGATTTTTTTTGACAGCTTTTCATAAGTCGTCGAGCCCGTCTGGCTCCTCTTTGTCAGTGTTTGGGCAGCAGAACAACTCTCTTCTAATTCTATCTTAAACCAACTCTCTTCCCTCCCAGGATCATCACTCTTTGGTCAGGAGCCTGCTTTTGGGGGTTTTGGCTCTACTCCTACTCAAACAAGTCATTGTAGAAGTGCCATCCAACCATCACAACCATCATTTGGAAATAACGCTGATCGTGCTTCGCAGTATGGTTCTTTGAATATATACGATCAACATAGGGACATGCGGATGGACATAAGCGGCATGAGTTATGAGGTAACTATTTTTTGTATTATGTTTATAATTAATAATATTGGCCGACCCCATTTAGTGTGATAAAGCTTGGTTGTTGTTGTTGTTGTTGTTGTTTATAATTAATAATGTTGCTGTCATTTGGATGCTTTGATTGACCAGGAACTACTTGCACTTGGAGAGAGGATCGGCTATGTGAATACAGGATTATCTGAGAGTTTGATTTCTAAGTATTTGACAAAAACACTGTACTGTTCAGCTGAGCAAAGTCAAGAAGGAACTTGTGCAATTTGTCTGGTATATTTCCTTCTACCATGCAGAATAAATAAGACACCCATTTCTATTAGTGAACTTTCAATTTAAAATATTTAAACAATCATCCATATAAAAATTTGATTATTTTTTTTTTTGTGTTTAAAATAAGATAAATCTTGATAGAGTCCAACGGTTTGTGTCTTTTAGTTGGTACATCACTTCTCTTTTTAGGTGGAAATGGGCAGGACTACGCTTGGTGCAAAGTTCCTTTTTCTTCTCCTGTTGTGTAGAGTCAAACCATAGTTTTTGTAATTGGTTTCTGTTTATCTGTCATCTGAGGTTGCTTTGTTGCATGCAACTTTGACATCTTTCACTTTCTGTAGTGTTTTTTGCTTTGTTGCATGCAACTTTGATATCTTTCACTAACTGTAGTGTTTTTTAACCTTTGAAAAACTTGAGGTGCTTTTGGATAGTAAATTGGTAATAGTCTGGTGCTTACTGATCTTAACTGAAAATTACAGGAAGAATACAAGAACATGGACGGTATTGGAACATTGGAAACTTGTGGACATGACTACCATGTGAGCTGTATTAGAAAGTGGTTACCTATGAAGAACTTGTGTCCCATATGTAATGCTTCTGCTTTGCCTGATGAGTGATAACATGATGGATAAGTAATTTGTTCATTCTACTTTAGTTTAACGAATTGTATATATAGGTTAACAAAAATGGATGTATTTGTTATATAGTGTGGCTTAATACGTTTTTTTTTGTTCATCTATATTTGCTTTTAAAAAGGAACAGTATTAAAGTGGTGGACCTAGGATTTTTTCCATTTATCAAAAATAAATAGAGGATTTTTTTTAGACAAAAATAAATGGAGGATACTATTTGGAAAGATGTAGACACAAAAAATGATAGTGGATTCTAAAATTTGTGTGTCTTTCTCTTTCTAAACACACAAAAATGAGTTAAATCATCTCTCAATACATGGAGAGATGATATATATATATATATATATATATATATATATACACACACACACACACACATACATACAAGTGCTCAATGTATACGTGAGATGAATGAAGTTTGAATTTCCTTTGTTTGTATGAAGTGCAAAGTTCATTGGAAAGAAGTTTGAATTAATGTGACTTCCTAGCTATGATTGATTATACGCAAGAAAAAAAAAGGCTTTTGAAAACACTAAAGACCGTGTCTAAAGGTTTGGATATTTTTTGTATAAACAAAATTTTAATAAAGCGATTATAAATGGTACTCGAAACCCATTATAACAAGTTTAGAAATTACACGCTTTGGTGTAAACCAAAAAAAAAAAAATTACACGCTTTGGAGATTTACAATTGGGTTCAACCACCAATATGAGAAAAAAATATTTTTGTTATGATCCTCTCCACAAATGAACCAAAACCATGATAGGCGATTTATGCTATCGACCTCTATGTAGGAATTGCCACTTTGCCGTTAAAAAGAACATTGTGCTCCAGCCAAATGCATCACACCGTCTTTAAACACAGAAGGTGAGTCACCTTTTTCATTTTTTTTGCCTTTGCAAACATTGTTAAAAAGAAGAAAATTCGACACAACTTCACTACTCCATCCATTTAAAAATTAAATTCCAGACCTCCAAAGTCTAGGACATGTTGCGAATAAATGACTAGACGGTTCGATTTCATTGAAGCATTAAACACAACATTGTTAATGCACATCTCTTATAACATCTCTCCTCCATAATTCTATCCTAGTTGCAAGTCTATCTTGAAGTAATCGCCATCCAAAGAAACTGATTTTTGACGGGACGACATTGATCTATAAGTTTAGCAGTTCATGCAAAATCTTCGTCAAAATCTGCTGTAGAACACAGTCTGTACAACACTTTATAACATGAATTTACAGAAAAACAACCCCCAAATCCGGCAACCAACTGCACGTATTGGACGCTATAGGTCGTGGGCTGACATGGTGCAGCTGCAGCTGCAAAAATGCTGCAGAGGTAGCCTCTGTAGCTATCAAAACACGAGTCCTGAACAAGTTCCAGTGCCAAGAATTGTCCTGCTAAAATCACGATTCCGCAACTTTGACGTCTTTGTTCTCCGCAAGAAGAAAGAGCTGAGGCAACCTTGAACACAGGGGTTGCTCCCCTGACCAATAATAAAACAAAATGTTTTCACCATTTCCAAGCTGTTTTTTAGTAACATTGGGAAACCAGTTTGTATCCAAATTATCCGCAGATAGAGTTGAACATATGTCACGCCACCATAAAGAGTTGATCCTGTTAGGCATATGCTATGAAATAGCAAGTAGTTGGTTAGTTAGAAGTAGCTAAGAGTTTACTTGCTGCACAAGTAAACTAGTTTGTTAGCTTCTATCACAACTTTGGCTATATTTATATATATATGCCTTGTATCATTGTTAATAATAATAAGAATTCACTTTACCTCATAATTGGTATCAAGAGCCCACATAGGGTCCTGTGAAGTTTTTGGAGGGAAGGTAGTTACAGCCGATTTGAAGATTCAGTTATGGCAGATCATCATCTTTTCACGCCACCTACAATTCCCAAGTTTGGTGGATTTTATGATCGTTGGGCAGAGTTAATGGAGAATTTGTTAAAGTTAAAGGAGTACTGGGGATTAATCGAGAATTGTGTCACTATAGCACCGCCAAATCCAACTCCTGGACAACTCAAAGCTGCAGAAGATAGCAAGATCAAAGACCTCAAGGTAGATCAATTCTGGAAAAAATTCTTGTGCGCGATACTTCAAAGGATATCTGGGATTCCATGAAAAAGAAGTTTGAAGGTTCTACAAAGGTTAAACGTGCACAACTTCAAGCTTTGCGTGATGAATTTGAAGCACTGCTATGAAAGAAGGTGAATCTGTCAACAATTATTTTGAAAGAACTTTGACAATTGCAAATAAGATGACTTGCACATGGAGAAAGAAAGGAGGAAACACTGATTGTTGAAAAGATACTAAGATTCATGACATCAAGATTCAACTATGTAGTCTGATCCATAGAAGAATTTAATGATGTCACAACACTTTCAATTGATGAATTTCAGAGTAGTTTACTTGTTCAAGAAGCAAGAATGAACTCTCACAAGGAGAATGTTCAGATAATCCTCAAAATGAAGGAAACAAACTTCTTTCTGGATATATGTTGTAATAGGATTGCTACTCTGTCAATGGATTCGTTGGTTTTGGCTTCAGTCTCAACCACATGAAATGGTTGAAATTATTGTGCTTTCTTAGTAGTTATTTTAGTCCCTTTAATTCTCCTTGTTAAATCAAACATTTTTATTTCTCTCCAACAAAACATTATGTTAGATTCGGCCTCTGTTGTTCAAAACCTCATTCTTTATCCTAATGTCTAGAAGTGTATAAGTACAAGCTTGTGAAGTTGCTCAAGAACATTTTAAGACCAACTAACAAAATTAGAATGCAAAAAAAAAAAAAGCAAATTTGGGTGATTTGCATAGCTGATATGGAATTTGGGTAATTGGGCAGTAGAGAAGTGAGATATGTGGTTCATGGTGGAGCATTGTTATCCACCCTAAAGATCTAACTGTGCATCCTATACCCATTATCTTTTCCAAACTCTTCCACTCTCCATCCACCAAAATATCACCACAAATAAAAGGGCACCATCGCTCATCGTCAACTATGAACAAACATGTCTTTTCCCACCAATGACAGATAAATCAAATAGATATCGAGCCTTTGAAATACAAGGAGGAACAAAATCAAAGACTTGGCGACTAGCATATGAAATGGTCGTTCCAGCTAGATTGTGAGCTACCATATATTTACTTGCCTTTAAATAAACTTAACCTCAAGTTACAATTCGAGACTAAAATACGCCTAATATTGTTAACAATGACTTTGAACTCTGATTCACCTTCACTGCTAGCACAAACCACATCTATGAGCACTTGTGAGTCACTTAGAAATGTCACACTTTGTAGTCCCAAATCTTGTACCCAATCCATGGCATTCAATAGAGTCAATGCTTCTCCCTCATACACCAGTATGTTATGCGGATACCACCCTGTCAATGCTCGAACAAACTGACCTTCTGTTTTGTGAATGCAACAATCGAAACCTGTTTGATTCTGCCCATGAAAAAAAACTGGTGGCAACACTGCACTGCAGCTGTCTGTTCTGTCCACTGGTATTCCGGCTTCTTACGCTGCTGTTTCGGTTATTTTTGCTCGCTTCAGATCACGCAAGTGTGCGAACACCCTGCCATTCAGACCGCAGTAAAATTTGTGTTTGTAAAAATTGCAATTGTGAGAGTTTAGAGGTTTGCATTTTTGTTCGAAAAATTGTAAGAGTGTTTGCAATTTTCTCATGTAAAAAATTGCAGGTTGAGTAATAAATGTTTTGTTGAGAGATTGTGGATGTATGTATGAAGTCTCTGAACCACAATATTGTGAGTTATTTTTGTCTTTTTTATTTCTTTTGTGGTTGTGCTTTTGCATTCTAGATATTTTCTTATGTGGATTTCCCAACAACTAGCATCAAAGCAAAGGTTTCGATCAACGGAGAAATAGAAGTTACGCTACGCCATTCATTTCAAGAGATGTTAATTATCATGTTATTTGTGTTTTTTCTTATATAGTGTTATGACAACTTTGAAGTTGGATGTTCCTTTGCTTGATGGAGGAAGAACTTCACCTTATGGCAATGCACAAGTCAAAAAATCATAGAGGATTTGCGAAGTCTAAAAGAGAAGTCAGAGAAGTTTAAGAGTACTAATTATGTAAATATGGTTAGTCAAGTGAATGTTCTTTCACTATTTGAAGATGAAGCCGCCGACAAAGTGAAGAAATGTAAGACTTTGGATGAAAGGATGATATGTTGTATCAAAGTGGCCGTATTCATCCAATTCTCACGTTAGGTAGAGAGAAGAAAAAATGGGAAGATGGTTATTATAAATATAGAGTTAGTCTTAGTTTTCTTCACTGCAATATCTCTAGTCTATTAGGTATACTGAGAGCTTCAGAGCATGGGTAGTTGTGTGTCATGATAGTATTTATAATTTTTCCATACAAAGATTGTAAGCGAGAGGTTTGCAATTTTTTCCTTGTAAAAATTGCAACTGTGTGAGTTGAGACACTTTGCACTTTTGTCTGAAAAATTGTTGCATTTTTCTCCTGTAAAAAAATGTAGGTTGAGTAATAAATGTTTTGTCAAGAGAGTGTGTATCTGAAAATGAAATGCCAAACCACAATCTTGTGAGTTATTTTTGTGTTTTTTTTACTTCTTTCGTGTTTGTGCTTCTGCTTTGTAGAGATTTTCTTTTGTGGATTTTTCAACGGTTACAAACATCAAATACTTTGATCCTCTCTTTTATTGTCTAAAATTTGTAACTCAATAAACAAAAACATCTAAAGTTATTAACTTAAGGGACCAAAATGAAACAAAAAACATAAACGACCAAAATGTCTGGATCAAAAGTGTAATTTAGACGATGTTTTGACATGTGATAAATTAAATAAGAATTTTTTAAATGCTAATAACTCAAGATAAAAGTAACAAAAATCTAGATTGAGAATCAAATTTTGAGTTTATTTTTTATGGAGGAACTTTTTAGAATATTTTAAACATGCATGAAATCATTTCAAAATATATGTTAACTTTTTTTTTTTGGGTTACCATGATATTGGTGTGAAGTTTCCACCACCGCCCACATGCTTAAGGGACCTAAATCTGTTACCACTTGGACCAATCCATTGTTGGTAAACATATGGAACATGATTCCCTATTGTTACAGCAGGGTGTTGTAATCAATAACAGCAGTCGTCTGATCACAATTGAACGTTCAGGATTGTTTTAACTAAAACCACACAGTTTTCAATCTCAACCGTTTGATCTGAGATGAACAATTGAGTTTGGAAACTGCGTAAAACTGCGTACTAATTTTACAGCAGCAAAACCTAGTCTGTAAACATATATGTTAACTTAACAACATAGACTAAAACTGTTTGCATGATTATTTTGTAGCAATTAAAAAGTGCAATTTTTTTAGATAAATGAAAAATAAAACTTGATAATTTTGTAGTAACCAAAAACATATTTAACTCGGATGCCCATTTATGTTAAGAAATGAAGAAAATCTTTTTTTCTTACTAAAATAAACGGGGAAAATTTGTACTCTTAAAACCCTATTGGTTGCAACATGGTCCTACTAAGATTGGTAGAATTAATTGGAAAATAATTCAAGAACAAGAATTTGTTAATTTATACTGGCGGCTTAACAAAATGTTTAAAAAGAAGACTTAATTTGTTAATTTAATTTCCGTGATCATTCTTAACATCTATGCAATTTGGATAACAAATTAATATTGACGACTTAAAAGAAACTGTTTAAAGAGAAGACTTAATTTGTTAATCTCCTTGACCAGTTTGATATGGATTAAAATAAAAATGATTTCGCATTCAATAATTTAAAGATTATTTTTTAATGATTTTATAAAAATTTAAAATCTATTTTATGTTTGTTTAACGTAATAATAATCATATTTTTTATCCTTGGATAAAGTGTAACACTGATGGCTGCTCAACTGATACCACATCCTCTTGTGGATGTATTTTCAGAAATGTCAATGCAAACTTAGTAATCTGTTTTGCTGAAAACCTAGGAGATGGAAATGCCTTCCATGCTGAGCTAATTATAGCTATGAGAGCAGTTGAAATTGCATTCCAAAATAATTGGAGGCACCTGTGGGTGGAGTTAGATTCTTCTTTGGTGGTTCATGCCTTGAAGTCAGATACCTTGGTGCCTTGGAGGTTAAGAAACAGATGGTTAAATTGCAAGCAAATGCTAGGATCTATGAATTTTCTTGTCACTCATATTTTTAGAGAGGGGAATCAATGTGTTGATAGTTTAGCAAACATTGGTCTTACTCTTGATCAATTTACTATGTGGGAAACCACTCCTAGAAAGATTCAAGGATCTTTTGTTAACAACAAGTTAGGATGGCCTAACTTTAGGTTTATTACTTTTTGAGGGGGTTTTGGCCTAGTCTCCCTCCCTTTTTTTTTTGTTTTGCTGTACTCTTTGTTTTATCTATATATTTTGTGGTAGTAGCTGTTGCTACTCCATTTGGATTAAAAAAAATAATCATATTTTTTAAAAGTAAATAATTTAATTTGTTGGAATACAACTATACAAAATAGATTTTTTAAATAAAAAACCATAACAAACTGTCTCCTAATATGATTGAAACTAATTTCTATTGGCGATCTAATCAGGGCCGGCCCAAGACATAGGGGTGCGGCGGCCTAGGGCCCATGCCCGTAGGGGGCCCAATTTTTTTTATAGGGGGGTGGGGTGTATATATAAATTATTGATTATATGAAAGTTTATATAGCAAATATGAGAAAGAGGGTCCAACTGTTATAAGAAATAATAGTCCAACCTGTTAGAAAGAGGACAAAAGTTAGAAATTCGGCCCTTCTGCAGCGTTTTTTTTACACCCCCGGTCAGTCAGTGAAACACAAATTTAAAGAGGAAAAACGCATAAACAATCAAAACGCAAAAACATCAAAAGGTAAAACCTTAAAGGAAGCAAAAGGAAGAAGATACAAAACGAAAAAAAAAAAAGGAAAAGTGTAAAAATTAAATTTTCACACTCCTCGTGCCACTTGTTGAACATTGATACTGATGAGATTATAAATGATTTTGCATCTCAAAAGGCTCGAAGAAACCGCGGTCTTATGACTTCCAAATAAAAGAGAAGTTATTTTTTTTATATTTTGTGTAGATTCTCGATGGTGGTCTTGATGTCTTAGTTTTATAGTCTTGTTTTTTAGATAGGTTTGGCATGCTTACCTATCATTTTACTTAACTTTGTTAGGTTTGGTTCGGCCCCCCCTTTTTTTTGTTGCTATTCTTTTTTATTAATAATATATAGGATGAAGTGCATTTGACACACGGTGTTTTAAGGTGTCAGCATAACTGAGATTTCAAAACATCGTATTATGGTGACTTGGGGTGCCAACATTGTTGGGATGTCAACCGCCATAATTAATGCATGTCTCATTCTTCGTTTATAAAAAAAAAATTATGATGCATTATATAAAGGGGCCCTTTTCTCACATTTTCCCTAAGACCCTTAAAATATCAGGAACGACTGGATCTAATAATTGTTTGAAAGACCAAACCTTGTATTATCCCACTTTTTTATATTGTTCACAAGCGAAATACGTTTCAGATTGGTCACATGCAAACGTATACACAATTAATTTCTCCAATTAACTGTTGGCCTTAAAATTTTTATTTTGGACTCATAATTTTTTTTTCATCCTCTTGAAAAATAATTTCACATAAAATATTACTTAATTAACCCTAAAATATTACTTCACATACAAATCTAAGCTTCACATATTGTAGTCCTACAAAATATTGTAGTAAGCTTAAATTATTCTGTAAACAATATTGTAGTCCATACAAAACTATTCTGTAAATTTTTGTAGTCCATACAAAATCATGCTGTAAACAACTTTATTCTAAACTTAAATTAATAAAATATTACTTTATTTTAATAAATTCACAATATTGTAGTCCATACAAAATTATTCTATAAACAATTTTATTGATGTTGAAACGAAATATGTTTAATTTTTCTTCAACTTTTAAGTTTATGAATTTTTCTAACATGTTTAGAATATTATTAAAAATTCCTCCATAAATATTTAGATTTTTTTAACTAAATTATTTTTTTTGTCTTTTAAATTATATTTAAGTTTCACTTTCATCCTTTGATTTTTTTTGTTACATTTTCTTCCTTAAGTTACAAATGCCTAACGTTTGTAAACTAAAAAAACCAAAATGAAACGAAAAAATATCATGAACCAAAGCGTCTAATCTTTGACACATAAGAGGTCAAAATGAGTTGGAAACAAAAAAGTTAAAGGACCAAACAACAACCTAAAAATAACTAAAGGAAAAAAAGTGTAATTTAGCAAATTCTTTAACATGAGATAAATTAAATATGATTGTTTTAAATGTCAAAAACTCGAGATAATTGTAACGAAAATCTGGACCTACAGTTAAATTTTGAGTTCATTTTTTGTGGATGAACTTTTTATAACATTATAGACATACATAAAAAAATAATTCAAAAATATATGTTGACCTTAAGCTATTTGCGTGATAATTTTGTAGTGACTTAAAAACACTTTTTTTTTGGTGAAACAAAAATAAAACTTGATGATTTTGTAGGGGTGAAAAATATATTTAACTATGTGATAGAGATATCCATTTTTTAAAGAAATGTTGTACTCTTAAACAGCCTATGACCTGGTTGTAACACATGCCAATTAATACTGGTGGAAATAATTGGAAAATAAACATGAAGACTTTGTTAATTTCCTTGGTCTTTCTTTAACATCTATTGAGCAAACTTTTTTTTTTTTTTGAAAAATCTATTGAGCAAGTTGAATTAAACTAATTTATATTTGGCGACTTAACAAATTGTTTAAGGCGAAGACTTAATTTGTTAATTTCCCCGGTCATTCCTTTATATTGATTGCTTAACAAATTGTTTAATTAAAGAGAAGACTTAATTCTGTACAAAAAAAAAAAAAGAAGACTTTTTTTTATATATAAGCAAAATGATATTTATTAATTCAAATTGATAGCATACATCTTATACAATAACATGACCAACATCGCTAAAAACGTAAAGGATGAATCTGCGAACAAACTCACAATACCCAAGTTAATAGCATACAACGGCAAAATGCCTACAAATAATATGATAAATTATAAATCACCATAATATTCATGTTTTCGGATCTGCAATGTTGACGCTCAAATCATTGATTGAATCTGTGATTGATTGAAGCTGGTCTTTCAATAAGAATCAAACGGACACCGCAACAAGACGCGAAATCAAACAACGCCGCACAAGAGGATGAACAACACAACGCCACACTCGAACGAGAAATCACGATAAAACACAAAAGAAGAAACTAGTTATATGTGAAAATCACTTATTTAGATGGAAAGAAAGGGGAAAAGAAGATGCAGATGGTAATTTGCTTTCAGATTGTTGGAAATATTAAGAGTAAAATATAATTTGGATCTTTAAGAAAGAATAGAAGAGAGTTGTTGTGCTGTGGCAAAAACCACTGTCCTGAAAGCAAATTTTCGGTGGACTTCCGGTGCAATCCAATATCCGATTTTGCTCCCCAAGGTTTCCACAACTGCGTGACCAACCTCATGCACTCGAGGCCTGAACACGATGGAGCTTCACTTACAATGTCCAAAATAATTTAGGAGTAGAAGACAAATGACTAATATTAATTTTTTATTACCACCCAAAACCTTTTCTCCATTTCTCTTATATATTCATGGCTACATATACTATTTCATAAGCCAACTCATATTTTCCGTTCCACAAATAGCAATAATAGTATTATCATAAATACTATCTAATGCATAGCCATAAAACAAAGGAGACCGTTGGTTTTGTAACGTTAAGAAAAATAACCAAAGAAATTAATAGGTTATATGGTTTTAAGAAGAGATTATTAAAATTGATTGTCATTATATCCTACAGTAACAAGCGCCAAGTAAAATGATTAACTTTTAATGGAACCTCCTTATGCCAAAAGATGTTTGAATTTCTCACTTGCAGTTCTTAGACGATACTTTATTAGTGGAACCAAAAGTTGGGCAAATATTCGATCTCTAAAGGCTCTGCTATTGCTTTTTGAGGTAACATCAGGTCTCAAGGTTAATTTTCACAAAAACAAACTTGTAGGCGTCAATGTGCCTGACTCTTGGCTCACAAAGGCTTCTTCAGTCTTGAAGTGTAAAACTGGTCAATTTCCTATTATTTACCTGGGTCTCCCTGTTCGCAGTGATTCTCGTAAGCTGAATTTTTGGTACTCCTAGCTTGATCGAATAAGGTCTGGGCTGTCTGGGTGGAATAGTAGGAATCTTTCTTTGGGTGGCTGATTGGTTCTTCTGAAATCTGTTCTGTCCTCTCTACCAGTCTACTTTCTTTCCTTCTTCAAAGCTCCTGCATGTATCATTTTTTTCTCTTGAATCTATATTTAATTGTTTTTTCTGGGGGGATGTGAGGATTTTAGGAAAATATCTTGGATAAATTGGGATACTATTGGTTTAAAAAAGGAGAATGGAGGTTTAGGGGTCCAAAGGATTAGTGAGTTTAACTTGTCATTACTTGGTAAATGGTGTTGGAGGTTGAAGGAGGAAAGAGGGAGTTTATGGATTAGAATTTTATCTACGAAGTATGAAGAGGAGGGTGGCGTTATTAGTGAAGGGGGAAGGGTTGCTTCAGTGTGGTGGAAAAATTTACTTAGTATTCGAAGGGGGGTGGGCGTGGGAGTCGGTAATTGGTTTGTCGATAACTTCTGTCGAGAGGTGGGGGATGACACAAACACTTTATTTTGGTGCGATCCTTGGTTGGATGGAGGGATTTTGAAGGACATATTTAGTCGTCTTTTCTCCTAGCTGACAACAAAATGGCGACTGTGGCAGATATGTTCTCTTTAGGTTGGGGGAGGGTGGTGATGCTTGGAAATGGCGACGACGCTTGTTGGCATGGGAGGAAGAAGAATTGCGGGAGTGTTGCGTGTTACCTTTTCCTATTGTATTGCAGACTAATGTTAATGACATATGGATTTGACAACTTCATGGATCTTCAAAATATAATGTTTCTAATGCTTATAACTACTTGCTTTCAATGGACCATCACTTCACATAAAATGTTACTTAATTAACCCTAAAATATTACTTCACATACATAATTATTACCCCCAGTATAATTCAAAGCTTAGATTAACTAATCTAAGTAAAACTAACTCAGTCCATTGTGTCTTTCTTATCAAGGCTTAAATAAATGATTACATGCAATATTGTTTTTAATTGGATGGTGGTGTAAAACTATTTTAGAAGTATTTTTGCTGTTAAGTTTATTAGAAGTCAAACAAATGAGGTTGTTCATGCTTTAGTACAGGTAGCCACATCTCAAACTAGCTTTCAAATATATATTGAGATTCTACATTGTATTTTCGATTTGATGTGTACGTAATGAAATGTTATAAACACCTGACCTTAAAAATATTTTTGTTGATCCTGTAAAATTATCAAGTTGCATTTTTTCATCACAATAAAAAAGTATCGCACATTGTAGTCCATACAAAATTATTCTGTAAACAATTTTATTCATGCTGAAACAAAATATGTTTAATTTTTCAACTTTTAAGTTTTTTAATTTTTTCTGACATTTTTAGAATATTATTAAAAATTCCTCCATACATATTTAGATTTTTTGTCTTTTAAATTATATTTAAGTTTCACTTTTGTCCTTTGACTTTTTTTGTTACATTTTCTTCCTTAAGTTACAAATGTCTAACGTTTATAACTAAGAAGACCAAAATGATCCAACGAAGAAATATCAGGGAGCAAAGCGTCTAATCTTTGTAACATAAGAGGTTCGAAAAAAAGTTAGAGGACAAAACAACGACCTAAAAATAACATAAGAAAAAAAAGGGTAATTTAACCAATTCTTTAACATGAGATAAACTCAAGATGATTGTTTTAAGTGTCAAAAGCTCAAGATAGTAGTAATGAATATCTGAACCTAAAATTATATTTTTGAGCTCATTTTTGTGGATGAATTTTTTAGAACATTATAAATGTGCATAAAAAAATCATTCAAAAATATATGTTTAACTTAAACTATTTGCATGATAATTTTTTAGTGACTTAAAAATACGATTTTTTTTTTTGTGAAGAAAAACAAAACTTGATGATTTTGTAGGGGTAAAAAATATATATTTAACTATGTCATAGAGATATCCATTTTTCAAAGAAATGTTGTACTCTTAAAAAGCCTATGGCCTGGTTGTAGCACATGCCAATTAATACCGGTGGAAATAATTGGAAAATAAACATGATGACTTTGTTAATTTCCTTGGTCTTCTTTAACATCTATGGAGCAAGTTGAATGAAACTAGTTTATATTTTAACATCTATGGAGCAAGTTGAATTAAACTAGTTTATATTTGGCGACTTAACAAATTGTTTAAGGCGAAGGCTTAATTTGTTAATTTCCCCGGTCATTCCTTTATATTGATTGCTTAACAAATTGTTTAATTAAAGAGAAGACTTAATTCTGTACAAAAAAAAAAAGAAGACTTTTTTTTTTTATATAAGCAAAACGATATTTATTAATTCAAATTGATAGAATACATCATATAATATAACATGACCAACATCGCTAAAAACGTAAAGGGTGAATCTGCGAACAAAGTCACAACACCCAAGTTAATAGCATACAACGACAAAATGCCTACAAATAGTATGATAAAATATAAATCACAATAATATCCATTCTTTCGGATCTGCAACGTTGATGCTCAAATCATTGATTGAATCTGTGATTGATTGAAGCTGATCTTTTAATAAGAAGCAAACGAACACCGCAACAAGACACGAAATCAAACAACGTCGCACAAGAGGTTGAACAACACAATGCCGCACTCGAACGACAAAATCACGATAAAACAAAAGAAGAAACTTATTATATGTGGAAATTGTAACACCCTAAACCCCACATTTTATTTTCTAATAAAATTCAATAAATAATTGAACACGCAAGGGTGTCACACATCTTAATCAATACAAAAATACTTCATTTAATATTGAAAACGTCGCAGCGGAATAAATTTCAAAGTATTCAAAGTAATTGTCACATCATGAAATCAACATCAAAACTGAATTCAAAATGAATTCTAAAACAAAGTCTTAAATAAAAATAAGCTCCCAATCCCTAGTGTTACTAATCAGAGCATCGACTCGATAAAGACTCCCAAAAGCGATAAAAAGAGAAGGCTCCAACGCCATGCTCCGAGACTCACTGCTACTAAGATCCTTCTTCCTGCAAATCTACACCACAAAGGTGTAGGCACCCAACCCGCCACTAGAGGGTGAGAATATATCCAACACAAGAGAGGTACAAACACATGTATAGATTCAGATAAAATAATCATCAATTGCAGTTAGGCATGTATACATCACAGACAGGTAGTATTCACATTTAATCATAAACATTCATTTAATAAAAATTAATAGGCATCAATCAACATCTTATAATAACATACAATCATCAACATCATTTAAGAATATCAAGTAGGCATATAGTAAAATACAGGTCATCCACACATAATCATATAGAAGCACATCATTGAATATCACATCTTTAAATAGTTACACATCTTTAAATGACACATCTTTTAATTACACATCTTCAAATAGCTTGCAGTTATGTATGCAATGTCCCTAACTCGACTCTATATGCATGTGGTACCGGTTTTGGATATCATAGGTATGTTACTGATTTATCCCCATCTTTAAATCACATCTTTAAATCGGACTGACCATGAATGCATGAACACCAAGCAATGACTCAACAATGCACATCTTTATATGATTCGACATTTACACATCTTTAGATAACACGTCTTTATATAACACGTCTTTAAATCATTCATCTTCAAATAACACATCTTTATATAATCACCTCTTTAAATCACTCATATTCAAATAACACATCTTTATATAATCACCTCTTTAAATCACACATCTTCAAATAACACATCTATTTCACATCATCAAATAATTCACAAATTACACTTAGTCAAATAACACATCAATTTCACATCATCAAATAATTCACAAATTACAGTTGGTCAAATAATTCATCAATTACACTTCGTTAAATAACTCATCAATTACCGATCATTTAATATTTCATTATTTCAAATCATCATCCAAAACATATTATTTCAAATTCTTCATTTAAGACATATTATTACAATAATAATAATAATACTGATAACTCTTATTATTATAACCATTGACATTATATAGTTTTAAACTTGGCACATAAAACAATTTAGCATAAAGTCTGATGAAATAATAGATACTTTAGGTCTCTGAGAATCCGAAACTAAGTAATGTTAACACTGTTTGAAACATTTTCTAACTAAATCACCTCTTATTATATCTTAGTTTTAACGTGCATTTATGACATAATTCCACACATTATAAAATCTACTTTATGCTAATTCCAAAACAATATATGACAATAACATCAATTGAATGAATCGAATTCCAAGCAGACACACGTAAAACCAGATATCAATTTTGCATATTCAATAAGCTATTGAAACGAATAGACATGTACAAATCATATTCATATCATTATAAATACGATAGAAATACAAAACAAATTTAATCAAACACGCATATAACTACGATCACATCATAAATACTATAGAATCAGATTTTAATTTAATTAATTAATCTTAACCATGAATTAACTACGAATTTAGCACATGGAAATAATGAATTCAAAGACAATAATATACCCAAAATCACAACAGAAAATTAGAGCACGAATCTGACAAGAATTCATTAAAAGATTATGATAAACAAAGAAGAAAAACACAAACTCTTCACTACATATATGTTCATACAACCCTTATGGTGAATAGAGACTCCCCCCTTACCTTTGGTGCAGAATTTGAATGAATTCCTACGATGAAATCTCTCTCAGGTTCTTCTCGCTATGTCTCTAGTTTTCGTTTGATCTCTAATCTTTTCTCTGTTTGTTGTAACCCTAATTCTCTAATGCTCTCCTCTATTTATAACCTTTTAATTGGGCTAGGTTTCTCTCATAACTATTTAACAGATTTACTCTTCAGTATTAAAATATATTATTGAGTACAAAAATATAGTAGATTTAGTACCAAAAATATCTCAAATTGAGTACCAAAATATATCATATTCAGTATAAAAATATATTATTGAGTATCAAAATATATTTCAGATCACAAACAAAAATATATTAGATTGTGCATAAAAATATTTTAGATTGCATTCCAAAATTATTTTAGCAAAACTTGGGGACTAAGAAATCACTTTCTAACAGGTTTATGATAAGTGCCTGAAAGTGGTTAAATTGTTCATTTAATTAAGGCACTTATGTTACTTATTTCACAAGTTATCATAGGATAAGCCCATATTTATGGTTCAAATGCTATATTTGTGATCCTATGCTTACCCCATGTTATTATTGTAGGAAATTTATGATTGATCATGCTGAGCAAAGAAATGAAGTTTTTATCAAAGCCATCGCTACAAGCGCGCGCATCCTCGCTACAAGCGAGGATAGGCAGGGAATTTGAAGGCTTCATCGCTTCAAGCGCCAGTTGCCACGCTTCAAGCGAGCCTAGGCAGGGATTTTCAGAGGTTCATCGCTACAAGCGATGGACTGGTCGCTTCAAGCAACCAAGGGCGGTTTAAGGCTCCATGCTGACGTGGAGGATCCCCATTGGCCAGAAAACTTCCTCGCTACAAGCGACCAGCTCATCGCTTGTAGTGAGCGTGCAAAAATTCAAATTATAAAAGCATTTCTGGCTCATTTTCTCAATAATCAGTTGGAGAACTTTGAGAACTTTTTCTTCCAATTGTTAGGATTGCTTTAGTAGTAGTTTAGGACTTAGTAATTAGGGCTAGAAGTAGTGATCTTCAAGGAGCAAAAGGATTGAATTGTGGAAATCCACCAAGGGCTTTGGGAAATCAAGACTTTGGGTCATGATCTTCATCTTTTCTCTTATCTTTTGTATAGTTGTCATGAAAATGAGCAACTAACATCCCTTTGTTGGGATTAGAGGTAATCTTTCTAGCTTTGATGTAATGAATGATTATGTGAATATATGATTTAGCAATTTAATTGTTTATGAAGTTATTCTTGCTTTTCACTCTCATGATTGATTCAATTGATATTGACAAATACCCTTGAATCTATGTTTAAGAATAATCTTCTATCAAAATAAGAAAATCTAGAAATGGATTTGGGTTTTGATAATCGCACTAAGTTTCGGATCGTAATGCTTTCGGATCGTTTGATTGATTGGGAAATCGTCGATTAAACGATACGATCGATCTCACGATGTCATTTGGGAAATCAATGACGTTGTCGAGCGATACGTGATATTCTCGCTAAAACGCTAAATTCATATGCATGATTTATTTATTACATTCTTTGCAAGATTGATGAACTTTAATTCCAATGCTTTTATTCCCTATTACTTGTCGTTTTAATTCCCGCATTTACATTCCGTTATTTTATGAAACCAACCGTACAAACCCTTAACTCAAAACAATACCGATTGTTGAACGGTTCGAAGTAACGTACCTAATCCCTGAGGAGACGATAATTGAAAATACTTACTTTTGTTGTATGAGATACTGCTTCAACAAAATGGCGCCATTGCCGGGGATTAGTGTTTACTTATTTTGAACATCGCAATAGTTTGTGTTGTTTTGAGCTTTTGTATATATCGTGTTAGTATATATTTTTCGTTTCTTTTGTACATTATAACTGTTTGGCATTAACCCTCTTTGTTATGCAAAGAAAAGTTTCTTGTTAGTTATTTGTGTTTCAGATTCTCATTGAAAGAAATCATGGCTGATCATCATGATTATTTCAACTACTATGATCCATACGAGTATGAAGCTTATCAACAATATCAACAATATCCGTCTGAAGATGAACAAATGGCAAGAACGGAGAATATTCTGAATATGTTCATACAACAATCCATGATCAACATGCAAAATACCAACCAGAGATTGAGAGCTATGTCATGCCAATTGGATATTTTGCGAGTGCAATTCAATTTTCTACCAAGAATCATGGATGTTCAGACCAACAATCAATCCACTTTGGAATGTGGAGAGATTGTTGAAGATGATATTGATGAGAGTGAGGAAGAGACGTTATTTGAGGGATGTGGTATAAGGATATTAATGGAAGAATTAGAGATACCACACAAAGATGAACCTCCTCAAGCCAGGTCAAATACTGAAGAGGCCAGTGTTGTTGATAGTGAAGAAGTGATGGATATTGAGAAGCCGGAACAGTTTCTTAACAAGGAAGAAACTTCTAAGGAAGAGGGGATGAAAGTGAGCAAGGCCGGATTGAAATTGGTTTTAGATTGCTTGGGTACCTTGCTCAGCTTATTTTGGTTAGGGAGGTTATGGACTCCACATCAGCTGTTCTTCAAGTTCATGGAATTCCTCCCGATGCAAAGGAGTACAAAGGCTGATGTGCTTTCCGTCTCGTTTTGGCCACCCTAACGAATCAGGCGTCGAGCTAACGACGTAAAACAAGCGCTTGTTGGGAGGCAACCCAACTGTGTAGTTTTTTTTGATTAGTATTTTAGTTTTTATCATTCATTCATGCATATAGGGATAGTGGCTAAGACTCAAAAATTGTATTTTTCTGTTTTCTGTCATGGTCGCTACAGCGACAGACTCATCGCTATAGCGATGAACTTTGCACTACGTCGCTGTAGCGACGTACTTGTCGCTTGTAGCGAAGCCTTCCAAGCTTTGCGCTGTAGCGCCACACCAACGCTTGTAGCGATGGACTTTTAGCCTGTCGCTGTAGCGACAATCGCGCGCTTGTAGCGACCAAATCAGTAACGGCCATTTACAGTTCCAAAGCCACTATGTCTTTTCCCCTACCTCCCAACCACCTTATTAAATGCTTTATCCGTTTTTCTTACCTATTTTCGCATTTCATTTCATTAGTTACACACATCATTCCATTTTTAATTTCCTTCAGCATTTGTCACTTTATTTCTCTGCATTAATCTTGCAATTAAACTCTGAACATCTGTAATCTGCATTCAATCTTCATTCAGGTATGTTGTTCGTACATTTCTGTCTATGTTTGTAGCTTTATACAAGTTTAAATGTGCCAGCATGCGTATTATGAATTTAGGGTTTAGGGTTTCCAATTTGTTTGAACTTAGGATATGCCCTGTGCTATACCCATGATTAGACATAGTTTAAGCTTTAATAAATGAACTAGAATCACTTGGAAAACTCTCCATTCATCCTCTTGTATGTTCAATTCGTATTTTGAAAAACCTTTTGTAAAAATTTCAAAATAATTTAGGGTTTTTGAGGATTTAGGAAGTTTAGGTGATTTTTATTCATTTATATTTGCTTTAATCTTAATTTCGCATGCTACAAGTAGGTTTAATTCCAGAAAAACATGATTTTTGAAAATGGGTGTTCCTCGCTACAGTGCGCTTGTAGCGCAGGAATCCAGCAATTTCTGGGTTCGCTCGCTACAAGGGACCAAGCTGTCGCTGTAGCGACGAAACCCAGAATTAGTTTTATTTTTCTTTTGATTTGAACCTGACTTGTATCCTACCTAATTTTTATCTGTTTTAACCCTTGTGTAGGAATGGCACCTAAATCCTCATCCAAAAGACAAAGGAACGTTGAGAGCTCGTCATCTCGTCCTAGAGCCAACCTTCAACCACATGACGCGAGCCGTTTCTTGAGTTTGAGGAATCAAGAACGTTACGAGGAGCTGAAAACACGGAGAATCTGGTCTGAGAAGCA
Organism: Medicago ruthenica; assembly: GCA_018208015.1. Classification (NCBI taxonomy): domain Eukaryota; kingdom Viridiplantae; phylum Streptophyta; class Magnoliopsida; order Fabales; family Fabaceae; genus Medicago; species Medicago ruthenica. The sequence goes on along the minus strand of CM031371.1, from coordinate 47,283,719 downwards.
ATTCCAGATATCAGAAGAGGGAGAATACGGAGGTATAGCACACATGATCAATGAAAGGAAATGGGGGATTCTGTGCACGCCACCAAGGAAGATAAATTACGACATCGTGAGGGAGTTTTACGCTAATGCGATTCCAGCTGATCCCTCGGATGACTTCACCTGGACAACATTTGTCCGAGGCCGTACTATCATGTTTCATAGGGATGCAATCAGCGAATACTTAGGTAACCCTCTGGACCTTACTTTCCCGGATGACCTAATTAATTATAAGCGGTTGTGTGCTTATCACGAGCATCAAAGAGCGGGGAATTGGGATCACGAGCTTATTGCACGAGACATCTTCCAGGAGGGGAAGCACTACGATGTGAGTAAGGCTTCGGGTAAGCCTTTCAGAGCCTTCAGAGAGGATATGAGCACTCCGGCTCAGGTAGTTCTTACCCTGATCTTATATAATATCCGGCCTAAATCTCATACCTCTTCTACCACCCTCGACGTTACCCCTCTTCTCCACTATATCCTTACTCAACGTCAGGTTGACGTTGCAAGGCTTATAGCCACTGAGATGAGGGTCGTAGCTGAGAGTGGCATCCTACCCCCAGGCAAACCCAAATGCCCACTGACCTTTCCTGGACTGATTATGGGACTTTGTAGACGGGCTAGGGTACACATGCCCAACCAGGTAGATGAAGAGATAAAGAATCCTATTGATGACAAGTACATCAATAGGTACTGCTCTACCCCCACACCTATTGCCCCACCTCCTTCCTCAGCTGGACCATCCACATCAGCCGGTCCTTCTAGTTTACCACCACCACCACCACATCATACTAGCCACCCTCAGGGCCCGACCATTCCACCACTTGATTTTTCTAGTTGGGACTCCTCTATGGTGAGCTTTTTTTTTATGGCGCAGAATGCGTCTAATCACCGGGCTCTAACGACTATTCAGAGTCATCTGCATGACAGTGGCTAAAGCCCATGAACGCCAGCCTTCTTCTCTGAGCACATAGCTTGGCCTGGGGACAGACCTTTCTTTCCTGGAGGGGCAGCTGCAGCAGATGCTGGTGATCAGGATGCCGGTGATGATGGTGACGACGATGCTGATGTTGATGACGATCTTGGTGATGATTCATCGGAGGCTACCATTGATCGTATGGCTGCAGCTATGATAGATTCTGAGGATATGGATTCAGATTCAGACTGATGTTGATGAAAGCTGCAGATTTTTGTTTTGTCATCCCTTTCATTTTATTTATTAAAGCTTTGTACTTTTATAACAGTTTATTATGTTTTGTACTTTGTTTTGTTTATGTTTTGTGTACCATGGATGATGTTACCTTTTGGTTTATGTTATTTATTTTGGTTATAACATGTTTAGTATAGTTTATGTTTTATTTATGCTTTGTTATTTATTTTTGGTTTATTTTTTTTAAAATATCCCAACAATTTGGAAAGAAAGATTTAAAAGCAGTGATTGAGCTTAGAATCATTTAAGTGATAATGATAGAATGAGTGTTAAAGCGCGCAGCTAAGGTACTCGTTTTCTTGTTTTTCTAGGTATATTCTTGAATGTGAATAAGTTCTTTACACACAAGTTAATTTATTCAGTTTTAAGCAAGCATTTGTTTAGTTTTGAACCAATATAGAGCTAGCCAAAATGTGAGGAATCCTCAACCATTGTATATATATGCAGGAGACCAACATTTCATGTTTAACTCAGTTATTTTATGTTAAATCTGTTGTTGTTTTAATTTGTATAAAAGCATTGAAGTGATCAAGACAATTTTTTTTGAAATTGAGTGAAATACTTGACCAAATAAACCTACCCTGTGAGAAGAGTGAGTATCTGTAAACCCATCTGAGCCTATTGAATCAGAATTGTTAACTGTGGACTGTCAATTTTAATAAGCTCAATTGCTTATTTAAATTGCCGGAGTTTGTAAAAAAATTTCAGTTCATAGTTAACTCTTTAATGAATTCTGATAGTTGTTTTCTTGTGAACCCTTATCTATCGTTTTTATTGACCTTTGCCATAATGATAAAGGAACATTCGATTAGGGTGTCATTGAAATAAGTTGGGGAGAAAGGGAGGTTATGTTTAAGTCAATGTAATGGTGAATGTGATAATTGTTCTTGACAACAAAAAAAAAAGAAAAAAGAAAGAAAGAAAAGCAAACCAAGAAAAAGAAAAGAGAAAAATGAAAAGGTTTGCAATAATTCAAAGAAAAAGTTGTCAAGATCAATCAAGAATAGAAATGTATGTAATTCACCAAGTGTTGTATTGGAAAAAGAAGGAAGTTTGTAATTAGATTGAATGTTCCTTTTGCTTGGCCATTTGAATTCAAATATCCCACATATGACAATTCTTTTGTAACCTAGCCCAATTACAACCCTTAAAGACCTTTTGATCAATGCCTTTTATGCTTTTGGAAATGATAATTAGATGGACACATAATTTAATTGGAATGTTATCATGTTTGTTGGATGAGTGTTCATACCCTCACAAGAGATTTCAAATTGTTCATATACTTTATATAGAAGTGTGTTAGGTTTGGTTCAAATTTAAACATGTTGCTTGTTTAGAATTGTGTGATTAGATGCTTTGTGTTTAGAACTAGTTCACATTCATAGTATGTATCTCGTTTTATGAGAAACCTAACCCTAGCTTGTGCAATCAAGTTTGAATCATTCATCTGACGCTTTTGCTTCAAACTTTTAATTCTTTTGCATTCTTGCTCAAAGCCATGATTGAAGCTTGTTTCCTTATTTGTTGTGTCCTTTGTTTGAGGACAAACAAAGATTTAAGTTGGGGAGTGTGATAAGTGCCTGAAAGTGGTTAAATTGTTCATTTAATTAAGGCACTTATGTTACTTATTTCACAAGTTATCATAGGATAAGCCCATATTTATGGTTCAAATGCTATATTTGTGATCCTATGCCTTACCCCATGTTATTATTGTAGGAAATTTATGATTGATCATGCTGAGCAAAGAAATGAAGTTTTTATCAAAGCCGTCGCTACAAGCGCACGCATCCTCGCTACAAGCGAGGATAGGCAGGGAATTTGAAGGCTTCATCGCTTCAAGCGCCAGTTGCCACGCTTCAAGCGAGCCTAGGCAGGGATTTTCAGAGGTTCATCGCTACAAGCGATGGACTGGTCGCTTCAAGCGACCAAGGGCGGTTTAAGGCTCCATGCTGACGTGGAGGATCCCCATTGGCCAGAAAACTTCCTCGCTACAAGCGACCAGCTCATCGCTTGTAGCGAGCGTGCAAAAATTCAAATTATAAAAGCATTTCTGGCTCATTTTCTCAATAATCAGTTGGAGAACTTTGAGAACTTTTTCTTCCAATTGTTAGGATTGCTTTAGTAGTAGTTTAGGACTTAGTAATTAGGGCTAGAAGTAGTGATCTTCAAGGAGCAAAAGGATTGAATTGTGGAAATCCACCAAGGGCTTTGGGAAATCAAGACTTTGGGTCATGATCTTCATCTTTTCTCTTATCTTTTGTATAGTTGTCATGAAAATGAGCAACTAACATCCCTTTGTTGGGATTAGAGGTAATCTTTCTAGCTTTGATGTAATGAATGATTATGTGAATATATGATTTAGCAATTTAATTGTTTATGAAGTTATTCTTGCTTTTCACTCTCATGATTGATTCAATTGATATTGACAAATACCCTTGAATCTATGTTTAAGAATAATCTTCTATCAAAATAAGAAAATCTAGAAATGGATTTGGGTTTTGATAATCGCACTAAGTTTCGGATCGTAATGCTTTCGGATCGTTTGATTGATTGGGAAATCGTCGATTAAACGATACGATCGATCTCACGATGTCATTTGGGAAATCAATGACGTTGTCGAGCGATACGTGATATTCTCGCTAAAACGCTAAATTCATATGCATGATTTATTTATTACATTCTTTGCAAGATTGATGAACTTTAATTCCAATGCTTTTATTCCCTATTACTTGTCGTTTTAATTCCCGCATTTACATTCAGTTATTTTATGAAACCAACCGTACAAACCCTTAACTCAAAACAATACCGATTGTTGAATGGTTCGAAGTAACGTACTTAATCCCTGAGGAGACGATAATTGAAAATACTTACTTTTGTTGTATGAGATACTGCTTCAACAGTTTACCCTCCACTATTTACACCTCCTTCTATCCTATTTAATTAAAACACTACTTAATTCCTTCATTCAAACCCCCCTCTTTACTATTACACCACTACTCTTATTTTTTCTAAAAACATCTCTTTCTCCTTAATTTCTCTTAATCTCCTATTTTTCAACAACTAATTAACTCATGTATTCGCTCAATACCCACAATTCAAAAACTTATTTTGAAAACACCAAACAAATAATTCCTAATAATATTAATATTACTTATATTATACAACAATAATACCAATAAATTAATATTTAAAAATCGGGGTGTTACAGAAATCACTTATTTAGATTGAAAGAAAGAGGAAAAGAAAATGCATATGAGTAATTCTAGGTCAAAAGATGACTTAAAACCATCAATCTCCGATGGGTGAAAGAGAAAAAGAACTTAAGAGACAAGGTGAAATTTCTCTCACTAAAAACTTGGGTCGGCTAGAATAAAAAAAAGAGGAGACTTAATTTGCTTTTTTTTTAGGAGAATACTTATTTTTTTAATTTCCTTGTGTTGTTATCATGCAAATAAAAAATATTATCTTTTTTACATAGAAAAAATAAAAAATGGAAATTTCTATGGTCGTGACAAAAAATGGAACCGTCCAGATTTTTGTGGAAAAAAAATACTAAAGAATACCTAAAACATTTTTTTTCAAAAATATTGTTTGGAGTAAAATAAAGGATAGACGTCCTCGTTAACTCAGTTGATAGAGACATTTTATTATATATATAGGGGTCATGGTTCGAACATCAGACACCTTACTTATTCATATTTACAAAGTGAGTTTCTAGCTATTAGACTACTTGACAAAAAAAATAATAGACTAAAAATAAAAATAACCATCTATTTCGTAGTTCTAAAAATCACTTTTAAATATTTTTTTTTGAACTTATTGTGAATATTGTAACTAAATTAAACATATAAGTTATGTAGGAATTGTATATTGATTATAATTTTTTTATTTGATATCTTAATTTTTTTTTGGTTACTATCTTAAATTTATTTTAGGATGTGGAAAGAAAAACGTAATTTTATTTTTATTTTTCTTAATGAATAATAGAGACAACCAAAAAAATATATTTAAAAGTGATTTCAAGAGCCAACAAAAAGTTCTTAGTGTTATTTTAGTTGATTCTAGTTTCACAATAAAAAAAAAATTAAAAATTATTTTACGTGTTTGTAAGTGGTTGTTTTAATAAAACTAAGATCAGATGGGACCATAGATGTACTAATAAAATATTACTTCACATACATAATTATTAGGCTTAATTATGCAATTCGTCCTGTAAATAATGCGAACTTCAATTTTAGTCTCTATAATTGCTAATTCTTTATAATCACTAATCACCTTTAGTTTGGTCTCTAATGTCATTTTTTGGTTGATGTGGTGCTTATGTGTTGACATGGCCATGGTGATTGGGCAAGAATGTTGCTCACTCATAAAAAAAGGTCTAGAAGGCAAAAACGCCTTTAATGGTTTAAGACAAATACGAAAGTTCCAAAATACGCCCTTCTTCCTTCTCCTGAAAAATCAAATAGGGGAAATTGGGATTAGGGTTCCAAGATGCCGAGGAGTTGACAAAGTATGATATTATGTTGATTACTTAAGCGACCTTGGGAGCTGAGCTGCGGCGTGCAGATTAAGAATGTTAATGCGGGATAGAGTGAGGCTATTATTGCTTTGAAATTTGAATGCTAAGAGGATGTTAGAAGTTTCACACCAGGTAAATAAAAGTGCTTGATGTGGTACTTAAGCCATAAATGCTAAGAGGATGTTAGAAGTTCCACACTGGGTAAATAACTCTTATCTGTACATAATTTGTTAAGTCTCGCCAATATAAATTAGTTAAATCCAACTTGCTCGATAGATGTTAAAGAAAGACTAAGAAAATTAACAAAGTCTTCATGTTTATTTTCCAATTAATTCCACTAATATTAAAAGTGCTTAACATATTGTTTAAAGAGAAGACTTAATTTTTTTTATTTTATTTTTGCATTAGAAGACTTAATTTGTTAATTTCCTTGTTTATTATAATACAAATAAAAATATTATCTTTTTTTTTTCTAAAGACATTCTCTCGCATTTTCCTAAATAATAAAATATGGAAATTTCTATCGTCGTGACAAAACAATGGAACACATAATCTCTCCGACTAATTGTTTGCTTTCAAATTTATTATTTTGGATTTGCATAACCGGTAGGTAAGACAATAATATACACACTCCGTCTCAAATTAGATTTCTCATTTGAGTTTGATACGGTTATCAAAGAAATGATTAATAATATCGATTTAAATAATAAAATATGTGTCATTTATCAAAACACCCTTATTAATTATAATTACTGAAATAGTTATAAATAATTGAAATGCATTAAATAACATGTTAGTGAAAAAGAATAATAAACATTACATTGATACTATAAAAGGAAGATGCTATATCATGCGAAACGTCATTTCACGAAGTATCACACAACCTTAAATTAAAAATTCAAAACCGCTTGACACATGACCTTGGTGGAAAACACCGTAGGCAAATGTGCTAAATAACCAATCATATTGATTCGCTATGTATTTGGGACGATATCTCTCGCTCGATTGAACATTTTATTTAAGGACAAATAATTTGAGATGAAGAAATTAGTAAATACTATTTGTTTTTTTGTTGAGAGAAAATTAGTAAATATTTTTTTTTAGGAGAAAATTAGTAAATATGTTACTTAATTTGAGACCGAGGGAATAACATCTATATATACAGAGGGCTTCTCAAACACATAACGAAAAACATTTCAATTACATTGAATAAAATAAATGAACACTATAATAACCATCACATTGATAGTGCATTTCGCACAATGAAATAATTTTTTTTAGGAAACATTGAATTAATTTTTTTTTGAATAAATCATTGAATTAAAATTTGTATTGGCGACTTAACAAATTGTTTAAAGAGAGAAGACTTAATTTGTGAATTTCCTTGATCATTCCTTTAATATGAAACTAATCTATATTGCCAACCTAAACAATTGTTTAAAGAGACCAAACCTTGCATTGTCCATCTAAATAAATATAAACAAGTTACAAATATAATCTAAAGAAATCTCATATCGTACGAAGAAGATGCAAAATAAAATTCAGATCGGTCACATGCAAACGTATGCACAATTAATTGTTAGCTTTCAAATTTATTATTTGGGGTTCACATAACCGGCTAGGTAAGAGTAATATTTAACATCTATATAAATAGAGGCCTTCTCAACTCAAACATTTCAATATCCCTTACATTGAATAAAATCAAATAAAAACCCTCCAATAACAAAAATGTCAAGCCAACACATTGATACTGCATTTCGTTCATCTAAGCTCAATGAATGTTACGTGTTCAAGAAAAAAAGGTATGCGGTTGTGAACTATGCTCCGGGAGCCAAGAAGGAACATGTTGTTAAGAAACCGATTCATACTTCTGATGGTTTTCCATTTCTTGATGAAACACCATTTGAAAAGGTAGTAGATTGTGCCTTTGAGACAGAAGGCACCGAAGCAATCATCTTCTCTGGGAAGCAATGTGCCAAAGTAGACTTCGCTCCGGATTCAGACACCGCTTTACTCGATGGTCCTGTTCCAATCACTACCATGTTCCATTGTCTCAAGGGAACATTTTTAGAAAATGGAATAGACGCTGCAATTAAGTGGACCGGACATAATGTTTTCTTATTCAAAGGAAATGAGTATGTTCGTTTGGACTATCACACTAAGACTATCATGACTAATCACTACATACGTACTGGTTTTAAAAGTATGGTTGGTACTGTCTTTGAAAATGGAATTGATGCAGCATTTGCTTCTCATGTTGCAAATCAAGCTTACGTTTTCAAAGGAGAATACTATGCATGTATTGATATTTCCAACAGCGGGGACTTTATTGTCAATGGTAGAGTGAAGTTGGTCCATGATGATTGGCCTGCTCTTCAGACCCTATTAAACTTCTAGATCTAATTGTATGTCACTTCTAGAAAATATAATTAATAATGACCAAGATTAATGATTGAAAAAATGAAATTTTTCTAATTTATTTGTCACTAAATTTAGTGACAAAATTAGATGGAGATTTCATATTTTCTTTCTAAATTTTACGTCATTAATTTAATTTTTATTCTAGTAGTGCTTACATTGGCTCTGTATACATGTGGAAACTCATGTTTTGCTGTTTACTTTCTGTTCCTCAATGTAATAAGTGGGGTATGCTTCTAGCCCCACATCGTGTGTTTTTTTTTCATTCTTTCTTGCAGTGTTAATGTTAATTACTTTCAACACATCAATGTAAGATGGGTGTGTGCTTGTTTGCTTTCTTTTCTTATAATGTGATGTAATAAATATGTGACTCTATCTGCTTTTTGTTTAGTGGGATTAATTTTCTTTTTTGGCACTAATCGTACGATTGAAGGAAGAAGGAGATAATGAAAGCATAAACTTATTAATATACAATGTTCAGTATGAAAAGCAATGTAATGTTGCTAATGGAATGTGTGTCTACATATGTACACCTTGGGCAATATTTCAAGAGAAATGATATTTGTACAACTTTTTTAAAAAAACTTTTAAACAACTCTCTTTTTCATACTCTTATTCCAATAAGAGAATTCTACTAATTCAATATTCCAAGTCTTTCTATCATTCATCATCCAACCAGACACCTTATAATCATCCATTATCGAATACGAGAGCTATACTGCTATGGATTAACAAAGGCAGTACCATCGTGGAGCCAATGTTGGTTCCGAACCAACATGCTCTCTCCCAACAAATTTCACACTCCAAATACTTCTCCACACCCAGCTTGGGTTGTGACCAACACTTCAAGAAAATCATATTTAGAAAAATATTTAGCTTTGAGTGATTATCTAGTCATCTAATTACATGGATTCATCATTAACTTCCATGTTACTCTACCAGTCATTGCAAAACATATTTGATATGAATTTCTCTGCTTGCTTGAGATAGACACTACTCCACGAATTGACCTTATTCCAAACTCCATCCTTCATAAATTTAAAAAGTATCTTTCCTACTTCTACCAATCATGAAGGCTAACCAAAGGTATTTTCCGGTATGCAAAACTTGGTGAACACCCATATTATTTGCAACTATTTTTTTCAGAAATGGAATGACATTTTTGCCACAATAAATTTCAAATTATTGCAAATTTATAGTCTAGTCTAAAGTCGCTTCATAGGCAGAGAGAATATTCTTCATCAGCAACGCCTCATTCTCCAAAGGTCTACAAAATAATCTTCTATGAAAAGAAGATGGAAAATTATTGGAGCATTTCTACAAATACTGATGTTGTCAATGTCAACTCTACAAAAGAAGATGAGAAATTATTACAGCAATATAATTGTCATTTGCAACCCGAACTTTTGACGAACTTGCATTTCTTACTTTCTTGAATAAATCCTTGTTGTGTGTCATGCGGTTAGCACAACCATTGTCAATTAGCCAATTCTCACTTGATTCGGTGCTAGAGAAACATGTTGTATTGAACAAGTGATCCTCCTCCTCTTCTTCTTGATCAATAACATTTGCCTCATCACTATGTTGTTGATTCCTATTCTTGCATATAACAGCTTCATGTCTCATTTGGTCTTCTCCAACATCTAAATGATGGATGACCTTTCTTTCCACAATGTTCGCAAAGTGGATAAGATATTCTTAGAATTTCATTATTTTCTTCTGCATTTGTTGATGTTGAGCCTACTCCAATTTCACCAAAATCCTTCTTGAATTTTCCCACATTTTGCTGGTTGGCTGATAAAGGGTTGATAGAATCCTAGATTAAATCCATCTGGTTCAGGATATTCATCAGCTTGAATGTAGAAACCAACGTATTTGAATGCAAAGGGTGCTGTTAAGTTTTCATTATCTCAAGTAGTAGCAGAGAGGGGCATGGTATTAAGGACCAGTCTTTGGAAAAGCTTAATAAAATAGTCAGGAGTAATAGAGCACATATCCCAGAAGAGTTACAAACAACGTTGTTTGCATCCTTATACCAGAATGTATTGGCTCTTTGCTTTCAAAATAAATAATCTTTAACTAGGAGTGATATCATCCGATTTCTAAGTGCATTAAATTAATTGATGTTTTCCTTACTCCGTTTCATGATATCCATGGCTTATTTATCAAGTTTACCATTAATATTGTCTTCATAGTAAGATTGCTAACACCGAAGAACAGAGTTATCAAATGCAGGCTCCACCAACCAAGTATTCTCAAACTTAAATTGATAAGGAGGTCTAGTACCAATCAACATCGATCGCAACAAAGCCTGAGAGGGTAGTGATATGAAGCAGTAGTTGTTAGACATTCCAACCTTGCATCCGGAAATAAGTTGCACCAATTATCATTTGTCATAGATCAATCTAGTTTCCATTCTACTATCAGATTCGTACCAAGACTTTTGAACCAAGTGCACAGGTATCCCTCCATCTGAATATCAATTAAGCCTTCGTCCATAGTTGCCTTAGGGAAAGCATTGATCAACTGTTCCTTTCTTCTCATCAAATGAGAGAATATCGTTGAAATTCCCTATAATATAACAAGAAAATTGAGAAGTTTTTGAATGTTGTCTCAACAAATTCCATGAATTTCTTCTTTCGCTCGATCAAGAAAGTCATAGAAACCCGTCAACAACCAAGTACCCTGACTAGTGTCAACTACTTCAAAATCTATTTGATTCAGATAAAAAAAAAATTATTGTGCAATTCATTGAATTGTGCCAACACAAAGCCACATCGCCACCACAAAATTCACTGTCGACGGTAAAATAACTATCAAAGCCCAAGACATAACACAACTCTTCTGTCTTGTTCGAATTAATCACAGTCTCATACATGATAATCACACACCATTATAATTTTGAACGAGGTATTTTAAATTTTGAACTTCACTCGAATCACCCAAGCCGCGACATTTCCAACAAATGATACTCATTTATCATAACAGACATGTTCCTTTACATCATATGATACTCATTTATCCTAACAGTTATGTTCCATTACATCATTGACATGAAACAAAGGATTAAAATGCATGGGAAAGTCATTCTCAGCTTCTTGTTTACAAACACGATGCTTTAAATACAATTTCATATGCTTTTTGTTCTGTCGATCAAAGATGCTTTTTGTAGTTTTTTTAGTAGAAACAAACATGAAAATTGCTCTTCGCCAGACAAAATTGCTCACTCCCATATAAACTGACCAAAATACCTCCGGTGACTTAAGTCACGCAGGTTATACACCAGCGTGACTTAAGTCACGTTCGGTATATCAACGTGACTAAAGTCACGCTGGTGTATAACCTGCGTGACCTAAGTCACGCTTGTTTTAGATAAGTTATGTTTTCACCAATTTTGCACAAAGATAATATTTTTTGAAGACCCCAAACATACCATTTGTTACGTTCATATTTTAAAAGCATGTCATGTCTTAGAAACAACAATAATAACAATTCAATCATGATCCAAAATAAATCATAACTAAAAATACACAAGTACGCGTAATAAATTACAAAATTAATAGAATACGACAAATTTATTTATTTATAATTTCATGTCTATTCAAATAAATGAAGTGTTACATTACATTACATTCTCCCTAAATATGTTGTATCATCATGTTGTTGGATTAAAATTAAATTTATGAAAGTTTGCCGAAAATGTTGGCATTGAAGCGTCTTATACTTAGTGTAAAAATTTACAAGTCTCTTTGAAAACTCAAAAAAATGAAGAGAACACAACACATCTATTCTACCGAATCAACTATGTAAGTTATCATATCGAATCTCTTCATATAAGATGAGTCATGACAAAAAAGAATGCATTCCAATATATTCTTTTGAACTTAATCCTACTGCCCTGCCAACTGACAAGTTTCAATTGACAGAGGAGCATGATCAAGCACAAAACAATATCTTAGAACTGCATTCCCTTTTGTCACACTCATCTTATACGAAGGAATTCGATGTGACAACCTATATAGTTGATTCGGCAGAATACATGTTGTGTTATCCTCATTCTTTTGAGTTTTCATAGAAACTTGCAAACTTTTACGTTAAGTATAAGACACTTCAATACCAACATCTTCAGCAAACTAACAAAAATTAAACTAAAATCCAACAAAATAATGACACAACATAATAATACTACCTAAAGATCTTCATCCGGCCGAATCAAACTCTTGAGAATATCTTCAGGCGACCTCAGCAATGTAGCATCCATCTCGATGGGGATCATGATGTGCTGAACAAATATCGAGAACATGCTCCTCATGTCGTCGTCGTTCGTTAACTTCGGCCGAGTGAATGTCAAATTCCCTTCTGAGTCGAACGATGAACGTTCATACCAAACGTATTTCACCCTCCTCGTGTCTCTGTGGTTTAGTCGTTGGTTGATTTCATGAAGTTGATCCTTCAATTCTTTTAAAGTGACATCGTCGCGAACCTTGAAAAATGAGGGTTTCCACCGTTGAAGGATACTTGAGCGTATACTTGAGCGTTGGACCGATTGTCCATGGTTTCAGATCTACACCATAAGAAATTAACAACAATCAATGAAAAACTCATTCAAACATTTCATCAAACACTTGGAGTGCAAATTATACATAAACCCTAAAACTAAAAACTACAACATAAACATGCAAAAATCCAAACATTTAAGCAACATAAGTCATTTACATGTAAACATTGTATCATTTCTTGCAAAAAAAAAAATCAAAATTTAAACAAACCCTAAAACTTAAAAAATTCTAATGTAAGAGGACAAATGTAACATATAAACATAAAATGACAATGATACTTGATTAAGAAAACTTACTTGTTGTTGGAGTGGTGGGTGATTTGAAGTTGAAGAAATTTGAGGTTGGATGATTTGAGAGATTTTTTAGAGATTTGAGAAGTGAAAGGAAGTGAAATGAAGACGTGAGGTTCTGCCTGAGTTATAAAATCACGCAGCGAGACTTAAGTCACACTGGCATCTACCGAGCGTGACTTAAGTCACGCAAGTTATACACCAGCATGTCTTAGGTCACGCAGGTTGTATCCCTGCGTGAGTTAAGGCACACATGTTATACACCAGCGTGACAGAACAAACAGAATGCCCAATTCTCCCTGTTTTCATTCATTCATCCATTCATCATTCAATTTTCATCCATTCAGTCAATAATTCAATCATTAATTCATTCAAAGTTAAAATATGCAAATTCAATTAAATTTATAATACGCAAAAATAAATCCAAAAAATTACCAAAATGTCATAATAAAAATGCGCAAAGGCGCGAGTGTGAATAGAATACATCAATGTCATAAAAAATAACTAAAAATATACAAAACTACATCAGCCACAACACCCTACTCTGGTGGACAATGGCTCCTAGTCCTCATCCGGGGAACCCCCTGCTTCTGCAATATGAGATACTCCGACTGGATGCCCTGCATAATTGTGGCAACAGTTGGATTCCCAAACACATCAAGACAAGTGAAGGCATTGTCCACTCTGCGTCTGATGTTCTCAATGATCTGTAGTGGGTCGGGAACCTGTCTGAAATATTGTTGCTCAACAATAACCTCCTCGCAAGGTGGGACAGGAGGCGCGTCCTCAGCAACGGCAACATGATCAGTCATGATGGGATGAGATACCATGTAGAACCATCTCATGTTACCCTTCTGATACTTCCACGGTTGAGCCTCTGGTGTCGGCTAACCCCGAAGCGTCTGTTGAAGGACATGGAGCAGAAAGTCCTGAAAGGCCACAACAACCGCCTCAGCCTGAAAAGCCTGAATATCAGTAGGAGATCTGGGGACGGTCTGCACGTGTCCGTACTGCCTGAGAACCCGCTCCGACAAGTGAAGGCACATAGTCTGCATGCTGGCCATGATCCAACCGGAGTACCAGCAAATGTCCTGGAAAGGCATGATGTGCCGCCGGTCCTCGTACGACCTCTAGGTCACATCAACATTGACCATCAGATCAATGAGGCCACGATAGTGTGCAATATCAGCATGGCCCCTAGACGGACTCCATCTAGCAGCAAGCGGTGAAGCAACATGATAGTCCTTATTCAGCTTCCTCGTATACATATTCCTAAAGTGCGCCAATATCCATCCCTACTAACAAATATTTCAGCATCACAAACCCATAAACATACACAATAATATCGTCAGTCATTTATAATATGTTATAGAAAAAAGAAAAAAGAATACTGCCTCAAGTAGAGTCATGTAATCACCAATGCCGCTCATGGTCGGGTCCGTAAGATGAGAAAGCTCGTGGTAGAGCCAAGCAAGTGTCATCCGGCCCCAGGACCACTCGCCCAACGTGTCCAAATCCATAAGCATCTCCATCCACAACAGTTGAACGCTTTTGCTATTCTTGTTCGCGAAAATGGTGATGTCAACCAAGTAAAACAAAAACGCCCCGATGCAATGCCCCCTAACCGTCGCCTGCTCCTCCTCCCCCTCCTCATCATCAGGATCCTCCAACTCATTGCACCTATGCATGAGTGTGTCGTAATGCGTCATCAGGTTAGTTATACAGATATAACCACCTCACTGCTTAGTTGTCTCCTTATCAGCCTCATCCGCCGTCAAACCCAGACCCTGCTCCAGTAGCTGCATACCTCTGTCTATCCCACATCATCGACACTCAGGAGCCTCCCATGGATAAGGATGTGTAGAAGACACGCCACATCATCGAGTGTGACTGTCATCTCCGTAACAGACAGATGGAAGCTGCTGGTCTCCTCATGCCATCTCTCTGACCAGACGGTGATGAGGGCATGGTTGATGCTCTCGTACCCAGTGAGAAGCAGGCCTGATCGTTTGTCGGGAGTGTAATCTTCTTAATTTTCTTCCCGTGCGAGACAACGGTCACTTTATGCGTCATCTGCAACAGAAATACAAAAAAATTAAATGAACAACAAACTGTTAAAAATATAAACATTTCAATAACTAAAAAAGACATAACTATTTAATCGTAAAAAAACCAATAATTAAAATAAATATTAAACATTTTAAGCGTAATTAAAATTGATGTGTAATTAAAATTTTAATTACGCGCGTCAATTTAATTAAGCGTCAATTTAATTACGCACGTCAATTTAACATATTTTAACATAAAAATTTAATCGTAAGATTAAATTAAAATAAACATATCAATTGTCGCATAATTAAATAAAATTAAACAATTATACTTACTTGTGCATCGCTCCAAAGCTGACAAGCTACATGTCTACCGAAATTTGGTATGAGCGACAAGTCATGTGGGCCCCCAGGAAAACTCTGGGGCGCCTCCTCCTCCTCAGCCTGATGCTGGGCCTCACCCTCCTGCTGGTGAGCCGCCTGCTCGTACTGAAGCTGATATTCCTCTAGCTGTTGCTGATACTGAGTGGGGTCCACTATCTGGGACGCACCCGTCTGGGACGACGATCCCACCCCCTGCTGTATCCTAACAAATTCAATCAACATAAAATCTAACAATTTCTAAACCCTAAACTACCACATTGGAGTCAAACTTACTCTAAACAACATCTAAACTACAATTCCTAACTTAATTCATCATTAACAATCCTATAAACTAACATGCAAACCAAATTTATAAAAACCTAAATATGTTAAATTTCTCAACAAAAAAAAAATTTTAACCATGAAAAGCCAATGCAATAGGATAATAAACACTTACTTGATTTTGGGGTAGAAGTTGATGTTGATTGGCACAAGAATGGTTGAAATCGCACTTGGAGGGAGAAAATTTGATTTTGAAAACAAGAACACAATGGTTGTGTTCTGGTTGTGTTGTTTCTATAACAACATGCAGCGTGAATTAAGTCATACTGGTATGTACGGAGCGTGAGTTAACTGACGCTGGCTCAACGTGACCTAAGTTACGATGATGTACCGAACGTGACTTACGTCATGCAGGAGTATTTTCGTCATTCTTTGTGAGGGAGCAATGTTGTTTGTGTGAAAAGCAATTTTTAACAAACATTGGATTAATTGAGAGAGCCCATATGACATAAGATTTGATTTGCAATGGTTTGGGGGCCATATACTATCAGGGCTCATTGGGCCTATAGTGGTGACTTTTTGTAGTTGGTAGCAATAGATTATTCTGTATGAATATAATTAACTCCACTAATAACAATGATGAATATGTCTATGTGACCATAGATCAGTTGGCAGGGACAACGCATTATTATATGCAGGGGTCGGGGTTCGAACCTTGGACACCCCACTTATTTACTTTAAAAAAGTAAATTATAGCCACTAGGCTACCTGATAAAAAAAACAGTGGTGAATATGAAATGGTGTATACTCCAATTTGTGAGGCTAGTATTTCTCTAACACCTTGTACTTGTTTTTGTTTTTGTATTACTACTTATTTAGCACTTAATAATATAATAAAGGGAATTATCTTGAACTGTTT
Source organism: Medicago ruthenica (assembly GCA_018208015.1). Lineage (NCBI taxonomy): Eukaryota > Viridiplantae > Streptophyta > Magnoliopsida > Fabales > Fabaceae > Medicago > Medicago ruthenica. The sequence goes on along the minus strand of CM031371.1, from coordinate 47,267,075 downwards.
GACAATTATGAATGACCAGAAACGCCTCTTAACTTATTCTGTTTTTGTATTTTACTAAGTTGGTCTTTTGAGGGAGTTTGGTATACTTACCTAAGGCAAAGGGCTTCGCTAAATTCCAATCCAACTGATCCTAACTTATAAGTTCTAATTAATTTATTTATCCTTTATTTTATCAATTATTGATTGAATCCGATTTCATTGGCAGCCCAAAATTACATGATCTCAAATAATTTAAAGTAAGTCGATATAATATTCATTAAACCTTGTCAAATTAGTATAATGTTCATTAGATTAATTTACTGAAAAAAAGTTCATTAAATTAATAATTTACTGAAAAACTCAAGAACGCGAAACAACAAAACATGCACCTAGAAAACGAATTTTGAGCTGGTTTTTTGCAGACACCTTTATAAAATAACATATAGAGGATCTGCAAAAAACCAGCTCAAAATTCATTTTCTAGGTGCATGTTTTATTGTTTCGTGATCTTGAGTTTTTTGCGCGTAAAAAATTCATATTTAATCTGTCCCTTGTCGGAAAATTCTCGTTTTTTGTGGGCGATATTTTTTTTATGTCCTAAACATGCCTACAAAAAATCGTGAAAAAATTCAACCTCTAAGTCACTCTTATAATACGGGCGCGCGCGCGAGAAAATCCGGCCAATTGTTTTCAGATCAAGAAAAGAAAAAAATTACAGATCTAAACAAAAACATAAGAGTGTAAAAGATAAAGGAAAAAATATGGTGTAGGCAGTCCATGATAAAAATCGTGCTCCTCATTAATCTAATGGTTAGAAAAAGCTTTCCCATGGTGGGGAAAAACTAGCCTTTCCCAGGCTAAATGACACCTTTAAATGCTTATAATTCTTGTTACTTTTAGGACTAGCAAGTAAAATTATGGTGGGTGGAAACCACAAACAATTGAGTTTAAGTGATTAATAAACTTCATCAAATGACGAATTGTTTAGAAGAACATAAATTTATTTACTGTGTGAAACAATTTTTTATCTGACTTTACTTACCTTTTGAAGTTTGAATTATCAGGGTCCCTCTTCCAATTAACCAGAGAGTTAATAATCTCATTTGTTGTATGAGACAATTCTTAGTCAAACTTTACTTTCAGTCAAACTCCGAATTATAAAGCCCCTCTCCGTGTAAACTATAGAGATAACCCCAAAAAAATTGAATAAAAGGTATATAAGGAATAATAATATTAAGTTTTTTTTAGTGAAATATTAATATTAAGTTAATAGTTTAAAAATAGGTAATTTTCACTTCTATCAAAATTTAAAGTATTTTTTTTCGTATAATAGTGATCAGAGTATTATATAACGAAGATATTTCAATAACTTGAATTGTTTATTTAGCCCCATATATAAGACTAATCTTATCCCCGTGAGTTTAACTCAGTTGATAGGGATATTGTATATTATATGCAGGGGTCGGGGTTCGAACCCTGGACACCCCACTTCTCCACATTTAAAATGTGGGAGCTCTATCCACTAGGCTACACGACAGAAAAAAAGATTAATCTTTGAGTCATCAACTACACAACCGTTCTTTTTTTTCTTTGCCTAATTAAAAGAATTTGGGCCTATACCTCATGCGTTTTAAGTACCAAAATTAACGGCTCCTCTACAGTTAATTAAAAACTCTAAAATTAAACTTTCTTTGATTTAACCAATATTTCTATTGCTATTAACTATTTTAACGTTTTCTTGATTCATCCATCAATTTAATTATATGTTACTCAAACATTACGATCATAATTTACTTCACACTGTTGGTGAATGTGGTGAGGAAACATGTATAATTAATCCACAATATAAGCACTAGCAAGCTAGTTGAAGCAATGCAAGTGTAACTTCTGTGTGGGGCCACGAGCGTGAGGTGAAAAATGTCAAAGAAAGTTGCGTAGTAGTGGATAGTGTGCCGCCCAAATTAGGCTTTTGTTTTACACTAAGCTTAAATTATTAATTTAGTTGTGCACTCCAAAACGCACTCTATATAAGGCTTATAAATTCCCTCTCCCACATATCACAACTCACAAGAGAAGAGACATTTCAACTTGCTAGATATGGCTAACATGCCTCGTTCTAATTCCTCTTTCCTCTTTCTATTGCTTCTCCTACATTTTAATTTGGGTACATTTAATTTCCTAACTCTTTTTCCTCGTTTACTTTGTGACCATTATTTAAGACATGTGACAATTTATACATATATAAGTATAGTATGCTTTATCATGTCAAAAACATACATGCAAGTTTGTAAGGCTTGTTAGATGAGATGTATCTTCTTTTATACACTATTTTCAAATGTTCTCTTATTTATGTTTATTTTCAATACAATCCCTCATGGCCTCACATCAAATACTATATAAGTTCAACCTAATTACATTTTTGGATTAGATCTAACTAATTAATTCTTACAAAATCTCATTTTGATATCATCTTAGGTTATTTTGAATTGAATCTTTTTAAAATTATTTTTCCGTCATACCTCCTTTCGACGGGACTTAGTTTTTTCTAATTGAATATTATTTTTTCATTAAAATGCAAGGGTGTCATAGAAGGATCCGTGTTTTCTACTGTTAGAAAATTCTATATATACGTATTTGTGGAAATCACATAGGGTGTGTTTCGTAAAAATAACCTATAAGCTAGCTGATAGCTGATAAGCTAGCTGATAGCTGATGGTTGATAGCTGATAGCTTATAGCTGAAAAGCTCGCTTATTAAAATTAATGTGTTTGATAAAATTAGTTGTTGAAGTGGCTGATAAATATAAAATGACATAAAAGTACATATATATTTTATTTATTATTTTGTTTATAAACAATTTTACTTAATATATTTATTTTTAAATATTTTAATTAATTTCATCTTTAAAATGGTAAATGTGGTATATAAATTAAATTGTGATTTTTTGTGTAATCAAACGTTTTAACTTTGATATAATATATATTTTAAAAAACTTTTATATAATATATCTTTTTATTTTTTGAAAATTATATAGTTTTATTTGAAATTATAAATAATATATAAACTAATAGAATGTAAGAGGATCTATATATAAAAGGAAAAAAGAAAGTGTTTGGCTGTTCAGCAAACCGGAAAAGAAAAATAAATTGACAGTTACTTTGATAACTTGGGTTTAGTGGTCATTTGTTTAAAAAATAATAAAATAAAAATAAAGGTTAAAAATGGAAGAATATGTCAAAAGCTATAAGCTATAAGCTCAAAAGCTACTTGAAATAGCATCTGGAAAAAAGCTATAAGCTAATGAAAAAAGCTTGTTACCAAACACATCTAATTTTATCAAGCAAGCTTATAATCTAATCCAAAAAGCTATAAGCTAGTTTATTTGTGTTACCAAACACACCGATAATCTGATATATTCAACTAAGATTAGACAACTCAATTTCTGACTTTGATATATAAATCAAGTCTACAATATAAAGTTTATGTGAATGTATAAAATCCTAATTAGTTACGGACACGTTATCTATTTCTTTAATTGTATTTTTGTAAATATTGTACCATTTCTTCTCTAATTATTAATTTAATTTATTTATGCTAGGGATAAGCCAACTACAGGTAAACTACTACTCCAAGAGTTGTCCAAAAGCAGAAGAGATCATCAAGCAACAAGTCAATGAATTGTATAACAAGCATGGAAACACAGCCATTTCGTGGGTTAGAAATCTCTTCCATGATTGCATTGTCAAGGTGAGTAAAATATATAGACACATAATAAATTACCAGCAGAGTTATATCGTTTCAGATTAAGAAGTAATCTATAAAACACACACTCTTTGGATTATCTGTGTATGTGAGAGTATGTGTCTTTCTGTCGGATATGTATCACATTATTTTATTTTTTCAAATTATTATCAGGTGTCGATGTATCCGGTGTTTGTGTATGAGTCTCTACTTCATAGGAAGCAAATTAATAATGATATACATGTGGGTTTTAAATTTCTTTGCAGTCGTGCGATGCATCCCTGCTTTTGGAGACGGTGCACGGTGTGGTATCGGAGCAGACAGCGGAAAGAAGTTTCGGGATGAGAAACTTCAAGTATGTGAACACCATCAAAGCTGCTGTTGAGAAAGAATGTCCCTTGACAGTGTCATGCGCTGACATTGTTGCTCTTTCTGCTAGAGACGGTATTGCCAGGGTATGTGTCTTTCTCATCATATATACATGTTGATTAGGAGTGGAACATTGACAAGTCTTACATAAAAAGTGATACTAACCTCAAAAATGTTATATTTCATTTAATAGATCATTATTTTCTTTTAAGTTTGACTCGCCCTCTAAATTTAGGGAATTTATATTTCCACGCACATATTCTTTATGAAAAATCTAGAAAAAATAATTTTTTTTTGCCATACCTTTAGATAAATGTACCGTCACAAAGTGTACTTTTTAAATGGATATAGTTTTTAAGAAATCTTGGAGGATAAAAGTACTTCTTTTAAATCTATGTTCCTTAAAGTGTGTATCTATATTCACATCTTAATAATTTTGTTTCTCTGATTATTCGTAAGATCTAACTCAACTAAAAATGTCGATATTATTAAACTGAATACATTTATTTGAGTATAAACTTGCGACTTTGCAATTGCGTGTGAGTTTAAGTGATGTTTGACACTTTGTCAAAAAAAATTGTTTCTCTAATTAATCACCAAAAGAAAAGGAAAAAAGTTAAAAATAAAGGGAAGTTATTTTTTTTTAGAAAATCATTTTAGAAATGGTATGACTAACTTATATTTGGTGTGGATGTTGAATTGTTGGTATGTTTTGTATATTTAGTTGGGAGGTCCAAACATTGAAATGAAGAGTGGACGAAGGGATGGCAAGGAAAGCTATGTAACGGTGCTGGAAGACTTCATTCCAAACCACAATGATTCAATATCCTTAGTGCTTTCTCGTTTCCAAGCCATTGGCATTGACGTTGAAGCCACGGTTGCTCTTTTAGGTACCAAATATTCTATTTAATTAGCTAATTGGTTTCTGTTATTTCTGTTACACATCCACTGAAAGACGTACGTTCCAATTACATTAACACTTATTACTTTAAAATTTCGAAAGTCAAACGTAAAGCATAGTAGTAATTCATAAGCACCTTTCATTATACATTAACGAAATTATCACTCACTTATATGGAAGTATACCCAATTTAGGCAGAAACCAAGACAATAAAGAAGTGGACATTGATTATACACTTATGTGACACATGGTTAATCATGTTAGAAAATGTAGGTTAAATTAATTAGTTGAATAGATGCATTAGAATTTAGTTCATGAGAAAAATTATTGTTAATTTAACTACATGCAATAACACAATTTTCAATGTAAAATATTTTTTTGTAAGTGTGGGAGTCATGGAATATTTTTGTTTATAATTTAACATTAAGTTGGTCACTTTGATTCAATCAGGAGCACACTCGGTTGGAAGAGTACATTGCATGAATTTGGTCCACAGACTATACCCCACAGTGGATCCTACGTTAGACCCTACACATGCTGCATACCTAAAACGTAGGTGCCCAACACCAAATCCAGATCCAAAAGCAGTCGAATATGTGAGGAATGATCTAAAAACGCCAATGATAATTGACAACAACTACTACAAGAACATTTTGGAACACAAGGGCCTTCTCACTGTGGATGAAGAATTATCCACTGACCCTAGAACATCACCTTATGTAAAAAAAATGGCAGATGACAATAGTTACTTCAATGAACAATTCACAAGGGCCATTCAATTATTATCGGAGAATAATCCTCTTACTGGAAATCAAGGTGAAATTAGAAAGGATTGTCGTTACGTTAATGCCATTTAGATAGCATATTATCACCTGGTTTGTATTTTGTGTATTTGCTTTGTAAACAATAATAATTCCATCGGGCTTAAAGTTTGTTAGTAGTTTCTTGTAAGTTATATTCACAGAAATGTTACTTCATCATAATGACAAGACATTCAAAAGATTTGTGAGTGTAGTGTGAAGTTGTAACTATCGTAAGTCTTTTTTAATAGTAAAAGTTGATCCGTTTGATAAGGATTCAAGTCATATTGTTCACTTGCATCATCCGTTTAACTTGTAATATACTACTATTTGAGGAATAATTATATGTCAATAAAAATCGAATAATCTGATTCAATACGTAAATCACACTCAATTATTTGGATTAGGTAAGATGCTTTTTAGAAAAGCAATCAATACACCCAACTAAAGTGAATGATCAAGATATTGTTTAGTGCAAAAAATACAAGACTTCCATTCACTCATTTATTTATATTTTAGCCTTTTTTTTTCAACGAGTGTCCGATTCAAGGGCCAACTAATTTAAAGAAACCAATATAATCGTCCACTAGTGGGAGGCCATCATAAGACAAAGTAAAGCTTTGTGTGGATTATCCCACACAAACTGACATCAGAAATATTCAAGTCTAAGACTTTGATTTCTCGTATGTCAGTGTTTCACAGGGGAAAAGTCCTTGCAAAACTATGTTAGTCCGACTGACATCCTATCAAATCAACATAAATTGTGTAGGTCATCTAAACCAATTTGGTAGGAGCAACCCCATGCCAATCTAAGAGGGGTTAGCCCCTTACAAATTTGATAGTTTTACCCCTCACAAAATTCAGTTTCACATGGCTTTGTTGCATTTATCGGGGGTTTCAGCAGCCCTCCCTGTGAAATACTTGTTTTTCTTGTAGTGCCAAAAAGAACAAATATGTGGAGCAAATAATACTAACAAACGAATTGTCCAAGAAATTCAGCCAAAAACAAATATAACAACCTATGTGTATAGCAAATCCACAACTGTGACCAAAGATAAGATAGCATAGAAACAAACACATCAAGATTGTTTACCGAGTTCGACCCAATTTATCCTACGTTTGGGAGAGTGCACAACTCTCCGATCCACTATGAACAAGTCTTTACAAGAGATATAAAGAAGTTAGAAGAAATTATCTTCCAGAGCTTTCCAAGAGAAAATCAAAATATCCACCACTGTTTCAAGTCTTATCAATCTAGAAGATGATCCTAAGAGAAATCAAGAGAGAAAGTTTAGATCCTTCCTCTAAAGTGATCTCACTACTCAATATATTTAGAAAGTGTTTCCCAACCCAAGAATTTCACTCAAAAGCACTCAACCCTTAGCTTTTGAGTTTCCTAAAAGTTTCCTCTTTTGATCTCCTCAATATCCCCCTCAAGTGGACTGAAAAAAATGCATTTTACAAGTTCTTAATCTCCAAAATCTGCATCACGTTGAGCCTTGGCGCCTCGCACCCCTTAAAAGCTTCAAGGACACAATTTCTTGCTGTAACAGACCCCCTGCGTGCTACCTTTAGCGCCCCGCTTGCCAAATTGAAACAACCCAAACTGGTCGAGATTTCCACAATCCTGATTTCGAAATTTTAAGGCACACACACAAAAATAATTATGGTAAAAATAAAATGTTGAATTCACAATTCTCAATTTTAACTAAATTTCATTTTGAAAAATTCAATTTATAAAGTTTTAAAATGTTGAATGCACAATATTCAAACTAATTTTTTTGCTGTTTTGATGTAGTGTTTTCATTAGGTGGGGGGAGCATTTCGATTTTGTTTTTTTTTTTTCGCGAGCTTTTTAGTGCGTGTTGCACGGGTTTGTCATTAATAATATTTTGACGCAGAACGAAAGCAAGGATTAACAAGCGTTAAACCTTAAAAGATAAACAGACAGGTTGCAAGTGACAAACCTATCAAATAAAGGTTTCCGGAATCCACCAGAATTTGATAAAAGTCTCGATAATTTTATTCAATCCAAAAAGTGCCTCTCTAGGCTGCATAAGTTGTGTTTAAATTAGAGCAAATAACAAACCCTCATGGGCCAAAAATAACAAACTGAAATAAAACGAAAATAACAAAATATGCTGAAATATTAAAATGCGGTTTTGGGCTTCCAGGCGACCTCGAATGACTAAATAACAAAATATGCTGAAATATTAAAATGCTTGTGAGGTCCGGGGCTTTCCGAAAAGGTATATTTCGAGTCATTCTGACACCGGATGCCAAATCTGCGCTATTCTGAGTGATCCTTTCTTGCGCGCCACTTCATCTTCGATACGAGCCGCTAGTTTACCTACATCATATTTGCTTATTTTTTTAAAAAAAAAGGCTTAAATGCGTTTTTGACCCATTAACTTTTAAAAAGTTGTGATTTTGACCCCTAACAAAAAAATAACAATTTTGCCCGCTATCTATAAAAAAATATGCTCTTTTGGTTCTCTATCTTTAAGAAAATATACTAATTTAGTTCTCTATCTTTAGAAAAATATGTTCTTTTGGCCCTTATCTTTACAAAAAGTTGTGATTTTGACTCCCTGTTTTGGAACACGTGGTGTCTGCACAACAGCTTTGCTACGCTTTGTAAATTAGGAGGCCAAATTGTTAATTTTTTTTTGTTAGAGGACAAAATTGCAACTTTTTAAAAGTTAAGGAGTAAAAAATACATTTAAGAACACTTCCTAAAGACAAGTATTTTAAGAACACTTCCTTTTCCTTTTTTTTTGAATAAATTTTTTTCTAAATATAATCTCATAGATTTATACAAAGGTTTATTTGGTGGTTTCCTAGTGAATTATTATTCGATCATGTGGATCTCTTTTTGCCTAAACAGGGTATACTTGGAAGTTTCGTGCAAGCTTGGTACTCGTGGGATTGGTATTGACGAAACACCACGTCAAGTGTTTGGAATATTCTAGACCAATTCCGAAACAAAATACCTTGCTTAAGCTCCACGCTTCAATGTTCTGGACTCTTCTATTCGGTCCTTATAAATCAACAACATCTCCTCTTTCATTCATCATCAAATCTTTTCTTAATTATCGATCGAAAACCTGTTTAAGCATTCACTCATCTTTCTTGTGTTTATCAAATCATAGTCATCATCATGCAGATCTTCGTGAAAACCCTAACCGGCAAAACAATAACCCTAGAGGTGGAATCCTCCGATACAATCGACAACGTCAAAGCCAAAATCCAAGACAAAGAAGGAATTCCACCTGACCAACAACGTCTCATCTTTGCCGGAAAACAACTTGAAGACGGTAGAACTCTTGCAGATTATAATATCCAGAAAGAGTCCACACTTCACCTTGTTCTCCGTCTCCGCGGTGGCATGCAAATCTTCGTCAAAACCTTAACGGGAAAAACAATAACCCTAGAAGTTGAATCTTCTGACACAATCGACAACCTGAAGGCGAAGATTCAAGACAAGGAAGGAATTCTACCGGATCAGCAGCGATTGATCTTTGCAGGGAAGCAACTGGAAGATGGAAGAACTCTTGCGGATTATAATATCCAGAAAGAGTCTACGCTCCATTTGGTTCTGAGGTTGCGTGGTGGAATGCAAATATTTGTAAAGACATTGACGGGGAAGACGATTACATTGGAGGTGGAGAGTTCTGATACTATTGATAACGTGAAGGCGAAGATTCAGGATAAGGAGGGTATTCCACCGGATCAACAGAGGCTGATTTTTGCAGGGAAACAGCTTGAGGATGGACGGACTCTTGCTGATTATAATATTCAGAAAGAGTCTACGCTTCATCTTGTTCTCAGGCTACGTGGTGGTGTTTAGATTTAGATCCATAAGTTTCTAGTTTCTGTGTTGTTTTTTCGGTTATGTTCTGTTGCAATGATTAAAAGTTGATTAATAAAAGTTTCAATTTGATATTATCGTTTAGATTTGTGATATAGTCTTTGATTTATGTGAATTTCGTCAATTTTGTGATCAACTATTTGAGTTTTATTTATAATAAAATTGTGAAGCCATCAAATATATTGTGGATGTTCATGCCTAGTTCCTATGCTTTCATTGAACTGCGTTTGATGTTACATTAGCTAATGTATTTCTGTTAAGAAATTTCATTGCAAATCAACCATAAACCCTAACAGGTTATGCAGTAATAACATGAGAAAACCCATAAACTTGTCAAAGATGCCAATTTCCACAAATTTTAATTGCAGAATTTTCCCAATTTTTTTCAAAACATTGAAATCTTGGTGCTAGCTATCAATGATTTCTTACCTGAATATCCTTCTTATTTTGTTGTTGCTTGAAAGCTTGGTGTTATAGCTAACATGCTATCAAGCACGACACTTGACACTTCGACACCCCTATAATAATTTGAGAAATCAAATCTCCTCTTCCCCACGAGCTGCATAATGCCATAATCTAAAAATGTAATGCCAACTTTTTGATGATGCTGTTCATTAGGTCAGTGAAGGAGTTTCACTTCTTCTAGGCTCTTACAGGGTTTGCATGTTTCTGCTGTATATGAAGTTGTCATTCTAATTTCTTTGAACTTTTGTACACCTTGTACTGTAGTTTAATTCTTTGTCAGTAAGTTGTTTGCTTTTAAAAAAGTTGTTGGCCAAGTTTTATATCATTCTAATTTCTATCATTCATTGGGGTGCCAAATTGCATCCAATGAGGAGGTCTTTTCAGTGGGAAGAAGAGCTTTTGCAGAATTTATAGATGTGGTGGTGAATATAAAATTAATGTAAATAAATAAATGTGACAGATGAGTTTGGAGGGCAGAGGCGTCGTGCCTTTATTGAGTGAATCAAACGTATATGGTTCTTATGAAGTGCTATAATAAAAAACCGGAGAGGTAAATTGAAAGCTATGGCATAAATCACTCCTTATTAGTGTGAAGGCTGTCACTTAAAATCCTTACTAATATTATTATTGTGAAAAACGATGTCAAGAACAAAGTATAACGGAAAAGGAATGGGAAAAAAAGAAGAACAACAAGGATTGGTTATAACTGCTATTCTTTACTTTCTCTTTAAACAAGATTACAAGCGTTACAAGAATAACAAATAACCCTCTCACCCTAAATTAGGATTTGCCGTCGTAGGGTTTTCCGTCACTTCTAAGATGAGAGACTAGTATGCTATTTATAATAAACCTAACATACTAACTAATGGGCTTTATAACAATTACCCATTACAAGCTAACTTAGGGTACAAGCTAACTTAAACAATTGGACATAACAAACAGGCCCAATTCGATATGCTAACAAACCTAGCAATATCCACTAATGCATGTTAGAACAACTTCGACTACAACATGCACTACTTCGACAGCAGCATGCGAACAATCTTCGACCTCATGCTTCGATCCCTGTCGAACCAGAAGCTACCCTAGAGTTCGTTCCAATATCTCACAAATCTCCACCTTGGAACAAACTCTAATATTAATTCGAACCAGCTAGCTTTCTTCATGCAGCTTTACCAACTGCATACAGTGGAAAAACTTGCAACTTGGCAATGTCTTGGTGATCATATCAGCAGCATTGTGATCTGTCGAAACCTTCAGCACTTGGACTTCTCCACGTTCGATTACTCCTCTGACGAAATGCAGCCTCACATCAATGTGCTTCGTTCGCTCATGATAGGCTGAATTCTTCGACAGATGTATTGCACTTTGACTATCACATTTAACAGTGATAATTCGACCTTGAAGTTTCAGCTCCTTAGCAAAACCTTCAAGCCACAGTGCTTCTTTCACAGCTTCAGTGAGGGCAATATACTCTGCTTCAGTAGTTGACAATGCTACAACCTTCTGAAGTGTTGCTTTCCAACTAATTGCCGTGCCAAACATAGTGAAAACATATCCAGAAATAGATTTTCTGGAATCCATACAACCTGCATAATCAGAGTCGACATATCCTTCGATTACTGCTTTACTATCTTCACCCAAGGCTCCACCATAAATCAGAACTCTGTTCAGAGACCCATTTATGTACCTTAGAATCCACTTCAATGCTTGCCAGTGAGCCTTTCCAGGATTCGACATGTACCTGCTTACAAGACTTACTGCATATGCTATAAGATCTGCATATCCAAGTCTCTGAGGTGGCTTGATGACTCTTCTCTGCCTATCTCTTGCCAACAAGTAGTCATCAACAGTTTCCTCAACTTCCTCAGTATATACTTCTTCTTCGACTTCATCTGGGATACGCAATTCAGCATCAACATGCTCCACCTCAACAGGAATCTCTCCCTGTTCCAGCTCTTCGACAGAAATTTCTGCACTTCGATCAACATCATCAGTTTTCTTGAAAGCCATTTCAGCTTCGTTGAAAACTACATCTCGACTGGTGATACACCTCCTGTGACCTGGCTCTAGGCACCATAGCCTATAAGCTTTGACTCCTTCAGGGTATCCCATGAACATGCATTTTAGAGCTCTAGGTTCGACCTTGTCTTGCCTAATGTGAGCATAGGCTACACAGCCAAATACTCTCAGTTTGTCGAGATCTGGTGGATGTCCCGACCAAACTTCTTCAGGTGTCTTCATATCTAACGCAGTCGAAGGACATCTATTTATCACATATGCTGCTGTCGAAACAGCCTCAACCCAAAACACCTTCTTTAACCCAGCACTGGTCAACATGCATCGAACTCTTTCCAAAATGGTTCGATTAAACCTTTCAGCCAAACCGTTTTGTTGTGGAGTACCTGCCGTAGTTCTGTGCCTTGCAATACCAGAGGCAGCACAAAAACTGTCGAACGCCTCATTGCAAAATTCAAGGCCATTGTCGGTTCTCAACCTCTTAACCTTCCTGCCAGTTTGATTTTCGACCAGAGTCTTCCAACTTTTGAAATTCTCAAAAGTTTCATCCTTAGTCTTCTGGATGAATACCCATAACTTTCTGGAATAATCATCAACTATGGATAGAAAGTACCTCACTCCTGAATGTGATGGACACCTTGCAGGCCCCCAAAGATCAGCATGGATGTAATCAAGGGATCCATGTGTTCTTTGTTTACCTTTGTTGAACTTCACTCTACAAGATTTTCCAAGTACACAGGGTTCACAAAACTTCAGCTTTTCGACTTTGTCTCCACCAAGCAGATTTTGTTTCCCTAGTTCGACCAGACCCCTTTCACTGACATGGCCCAATCTCATGTGCCAAATTTCTGTCTTCGACAAAGGTTTCGTGGATGCAACATTTGTCGAACCACTTACAACTTCAGCCTCAAGGGCATACAAGCCTTGTTTCTTCACGCCTCTCAAGACTTCCTTCGATCCCTTCATGACTCTAAGGATACTTTTCTCTCCTTGGAAAACATATCCTTTCTTGTCGAATTCACCAAGAGAAATCAAATTCCTCTTCAAATTAGGTACATACCTAACTTCAGCCAATAACCTTATTGACTCATCATGGAGCTTGAATCTCACAGATCCAATACCAGCAATCTTGCAAGCTTTGTTGTTTCCCAGCAATACAGATCCACCGTCTTGTTCACATAGTTCCTCGAACACGTCTTTGTTTGGAGTCATGTGCCAAGTGCAACCTGAATCCATAATCCACTCCTTCGATGAGTCGCTGCTTGAAACCACAAGGACATCAGATGAGTCGAAATCATCTTGTGCAATGGCTACGTTGCCATTATCCTTACCTCCATGATCCTTCAGGCGTTCAGGGCACACCTTTCTTGTGTGACCCTCCTTCTTACAATGATAGCATCGAATGCCAGATGCCTCGCCACTGTAAGACTTCTGCTGACTTTTACCCTTGACGGCCAAACCTTCACCAACAGTCGAAGGTTTATGCTCCTTTCGTTCGTTCAAGTCCTTCGAATACAAGGCTGATTGAACTTCTTCAAAGGGCAGGGACTCCCTTCCATACAAGAGAGTTTCTTTGAAGTGAGCATGTGTTCTGGGCAAAGCGCACAACAGCAACAGCGCTTGATCTTCATCCTCGATCTTCACATCAATATTTTCCAGATCAAGAATCAGCTTGTTGAACATATCCAACTGCTCAGCCAACACTTTGTCTTCACTCATCTTGAATGAATACAAAGCCTGCTTCAGGTAGAGTCGATTTACCTGCGATTTGGTCATGTACAAACTTTCAAGTTTCACCCATAACCCTGCTGCCGTCGTCTCCTTTGATACCTGTCGTAGAACCTTATCACCAAGGCTCAGCAAGATTGCGCTGTGGGCTTTCTCTATCATGGTCGTCTTCTCCTTCTCCGTTAACGCAACATCCATGGCTGCGATTCCCTTCAACGCTTCTAAACAACCCTGCTGAACTAGGAGGGCTTTCATCTTCAAGCGCCACAGACTAAAATCGTTCACTCCGGTGAACTTTTCAATCTCATACTTTGTTGAAGGCATCTTCTCCACGCTCACCGCTCCAATTTGTTGTGAAAAACGATGTCAAGAACAAAGTATAACGGAAAAGGAATGGGAAAAAAAGAAGAACAACAAGGATTGGTTATAACTGCTATTCTTTACTTTCTCTTTAAACAAGATTACAAGCGTTACAAGAATAACAAATAACCCTCTCACCCTAAATTAGGATTTGCCGTCGTAGGGTTTTCCGTCACTTCTAAGATGAGAGACTAGTATGCTATTTATAATAAACCTAACATACTAACTAATGGGCTTTATAACAATTACCCATTACAAGCTAACTTAGGGTACAAGCTAACTTAAACAATTGGACATAACAAACAGGCCCAATTCGATATGCTAACAAACCTAGCAATATCCACTAATGCATGTTAGAACAACTTCGACTACAACATGCACTACTTCGACAGCAGCATGCGAACAATCTTCGACCTCATGCTTCGATCCCTGTCAAACCAGAAGCTACCCTAGAGTTCGTTCCAATATCTCACAATTATCAAGAGAGGGATTAATAGTCACACTCGCAATTTTTATAATTGCTTCGGTGCAACTGCCAGGATGAGTCTGTTGCGAATCTGTTCTTTGAATACTCGTTTTTTTCCAAGGATTCATCGGAAGTACTTCGACGGTTTGGGATTGCTTCTGCTATGCATAATGTTGGCAGGGAACAGTTCTTGCAAGATATGAATTGGTCAGCAGGATTCTTCTTAAAGACAGGTTTTAGGTAGAATGTTTCCATAATCTGTTCATATAAAAAGGCATATGTCTGCTGCACATTCTACAAGTGTAATGCCGATTTTTTATGATGATAACATATTGGTCAATCAAGTGAGTTTCACTTTGATTTTGTTGAAAGATCATAGTTTGATTATACTCTAGAGTCTTTTTTTTAGTATATCTTGTACTAAAGTTTGGTTCTTTGTCTGTTGGCTCAAGTTATATATTGGCATATTGTTTCTGCCATTCATTGGGGTGTGAAATTTCATCCAATGAGGAGGTCTTTCCAGTGTGAGGAAGAGCATTTTCAGAATCTTAAACTTGTCATGCAGATGAGTTCAGAGATTAGACAGGTCGGGCTTTTATTCAGTCCTGCTTAAAAGTCTCCTCTTTTCTGTGGAAATTGTTACAAAAAAATGTACAAGGGATAATCATATTAAGAGAGGGATTATTAATTACAACTTACAAGGACATGTATTTTTGAATCAATTTTTCTAGCGACAATGCCATCAATTGTAGTAATGTCAAATGTCATTTTTTGGATTTACTAAATTAAAAAAATTAAAGAAGGATAATAAGTTAGGAATAGGTTACATTAAGATTAATAAAAAATTTAAGAAGTTAAAAATTTAAAGAAAATGCATGAGAAGTTAAAGATTGATGATATCATATATGCATGAAATACGTTAATGTGTGCAACTAAGGTGATATCATATATCCACAAGTTTGCTACATTGATTTAAGACATCAAAGACCTATTTCATTACAACTGTCGTGTTCGCATTGCCCACACTCTCCGAGAAGAAAATAATTGTGCTGATTTTCTTGCTAAGCTTAGTGCTTCATCATCATATGTTAACAAAGGAGAAAGACGGCTAGGGTTTTTATTAGAATGACAATGATATTACAAAAGGTTACAAAAGTGTATATATATATATATATATATATATATATATATGGGGTTTGCTACAATAGACCCACTCATTTTCATGAAGGTCTATTTTAGCAACCAGCACCTTT
This sequence comes from Medicago ruthenica, assembly GCA_018208015.1. Classification (NCBI taxonomy): domain Eukaryota; kingdom Viridiplantae; phylum Streptophyta; class Magnoliopsida; order Fabales; family Fabaceae; genus Medicago; species Medicago ruthenica. Next base: position 47,251,123 of record CM031371.1, on the reverse strand, counting down.
TCACTTGGACACAAGGACCCTTGTTTTTTATTTTTGGGAAAATTAAAACTGAAGGGCAAAAAGGTAATTAGCTGTTCTTTTTTTTTTTTTTTTTCTAATTTTTCTTCATTGAGAACTCAAAGGTTGCACCTTACACTCTTCTCTTTCTTCCTTCTTTTCTCTGTTACGTTTTTACTGTTTTCTTCATTGAGAACTCAAACATCACCTTCCTTCCATGTTGTGCTTGCTTCCATTAACTTAAAATCAAATGCAACAATTCTTTTACTGAAGAAAAGGTATACTCCCTTATAATGTGTCTTAATTCAACAATTCGTTTTTTCTTTTTCTTTGTTTAACATGTTACGGGTAATTTATAATTGTAATTTATAAGCCTTAATTGATTAAAATGTTTCAACGCATGTTTCCAAGTTACCTATTTTGCTTCTCGGTTTGAAATCATGTTTGAAATTTTCAGTACATCAAATTAAAATGATGATATATTAACACCACTCATCCAATATGGAAGATTTCAGTAATTAACGACACGCATTATATACTTTAAATCAGTTTAAGAAGACAAATATATTTAGACACAAATCAAGCAGTGCATACCTTCCATACATCGTTTCAACTTAGCTATTGTCATTTTATTTCTTCTCTTTTTGGGTAATTTATAATTGTAATTGTTCTTGCCAATAACCAGTTGTTTTAAATACTATTCAGGTTTAAATTGAGATAGCTATGTCATCAGAGGGAAGAAATGAGGCCATTGATTGGTCCTTGGAATATGAAGATGATGAAATGATAGATTCTTTTACCACTATACCAGAGCCACAACATGGACCTTTGCCTCAAGCCAATCACATTGATGATGATGTTCTTTATGAAGGAAAGGTATTTAACAGTGATGACGAGGCTTACAACTTTTATTGTTTGTTTGCACGAAAAAATGGTTTTTCAATTAGACGTCATCATGTTTACAAATCTATTAAGAATCAGTCGGAGGATAATCCATTAGGTGTTTATAAAAGAGAGTTTGTTTGTCATCGTGCTGGTACTATTAAAGTAGACAAAGATAATGTAGTGGAAGGTCAAAGGCAACGGAAGTCGTCAAGATGTAGTTGTGGTGCAAAATTGTTGGTTAATATAACAACAATTAACTCTGAGAAAAAGTGGGTGGTGAAATATTTTAATAATAATCATAACCATGAGTTATTAGATGATAAAGAGGTTAAATTTCTTCCTGCTTATCGAAATATACCAATTATTGATCAAGATCGTATTCTTTTGTTGTCAAAAGATGGTTGTTCTGTTAGTTTGATAATTAGAGTGCTTGAGTTAGAGAAAGAAGTAGATGCAGGAAATCTTCCATTTTTAGATAAAGACATTAGAAATTTTATTCAATCTCAAAGTGGTACTGGTAAAGAATTTGATGCTTCAAATGTTCTCAAATTATGTAAAAGTCTGAAAGATGCAGATAATGCATTTGAGTATGAATTTTCAATCGATGAAAACAACAAATTGGAGCATATTATTTGGGCATTTGGTGATTCAATTCGAGCATATGAAGCCTTTGGAGATGTGGTTGTTTTTGATACCACTTATCGAATAAATCGTTATGACATGCCGCTTGGAATATGGGTTGGGGTCGATAATCATGGCAATTCCATTTTCTTTGGATGTGTTCTATTGCGAGATGAGAAGATTTCTTCCTTTACATGGGCTATAAAGGTACATTTCTATTTATTTGAGGTTATCATTTCTAAATTTCTAAATTTGAGTTTTTAGTAAGTTATCTTACATTTTTTTTATTTTCAGACTTTTCTTAGTTTTGCCAAAGGAAAATATCCACAAACAATTCTTACAGATCAGGATCTTGCAATGAAAGAAGCTATTGCAATGGAATTACCAAACACAAAACATGCATTTTGCATATGGCATATCCTAGCGAAGTTATCGACATGGTTTTCTTTTTCATTAGGTTCGAGATATAATGATTTTAAAGATGAATTTTATCGATTATACCATTTAGAATGTGGAGATGATTTTGAGAGGGAATGGGAATTGATGGTTGAACAATTTTGTCTTAGCATGGATAACCATATTGACTTGCTCTATTCGCTTCGTCAATTTTGGGCACTGGCTTATTTGAAGGACTTCTTTTTTGCTGGAATGACTACAACTGGACGTTCAGAATCTATAAATTCATATATAAAAAGATTCTTGGGAGCCAAAACAAGTCTGACTGATTTCATAAATCAAGTAAGAAATTAATTGAGTTAATTGATTTTTCTCTGGTAAGATACTTGGATCTATTAGTTTTAATTTACTCATAATTAATATACTGTTGTGTAGGTTGGGGTTGCTGTTAACATTAGAAATCAAGCTGGAGAAGAAGCAAGAATGCGCCAAAAGTACCACAATCCTTGTATTAGAACGTGTTTTCCTATTGAGGAACATGCCGCATCTATTCTTACACCTTATGCCTTTAAGTTGATTCAACATGAGATTGAGTTGTCTACAAAATATGCGGCAACTGAAACTAATAACGGTGTATTTATTGTGCGACATCATACCAAAATTGACGGAGGCCGCTTTGTAAGTTGGATACCAGAAAATGAATCAATCCATTGTTCTTGCAAGGAATTTGAATTTTCTGGGATATTATGTAGACATGTTTTTCGAGTGCTTGTGATGAAAAATTATTTTACCCTCCCTTCCAAGTATCTTCCTCTTCGTTGGAGACAAGAAAGTTCATTGGTTCCAAAATCTAATCACATGATTAACAAAAATGGTGGCTCCCTTGTTAAGTTTAGGTTCTTAATTCAATGTCTTGAGATTGAATCCAAAAAAACAAAAGATAGAGAACAAGCTGCAGCTAGAGAATTAGAGAAAGTTATTCAAGTGATTAAAGACATGCCTGAAATCCAAGAAAAGTTGGTGGGTGTTGATTCTACGGTTCCAAATAATGATGAATTGAATGTTGAAAATCCTTTACCTTCAAAAACAAAAGGTCGACCAAAAGGATCAAGACTAAAAGGAGGAGTTGAAATTGCAAAGAAGCCTCGTCATTGTCATGTTCCAAATTGTGGTGGAACTGATCATGACTCACGAAATTGTCCAAATAAAAAGAAAAATATTGAAGCATTACCTTTTCAATCTCCTAATAAGTAAGTTTGTTTTTAAGGTATTTATGTTGTTAATGCACAAGCTTATTTAATGTTTATACTGACAAATTTTGCTTGCTTTTTTTTCTTGTTATTTGTTAGGATGATGAAGGGTTGGAGAAAATCATCTTAATAATGATGTTTGGCTGCTATGTTTTGCTGCAACTTGTGTTTTCTGGTTTTGGTTTTAGCTTGCCGAGAAGGTTCTGTTGTAGCAACGACTTATGTAGCAGCAATTTATGTTTTGAGCAGCAACTTGTTCTTGTTTTCATGTTTGGTTTCAGCTTGCCGAGAAGGCTCTCTTGCAGCAACAACTTATGTAGCAGCAGCTTATGTTTTGTTCAGTTAGGGTCTGTTGTGTTTACAGCAGTGTTCCAGCTTGTGTTTCTGTTTCAGCAGTGTTCCAGCTTATGTTTCTGTTTCAGCAGTGTAGTTTTTCTTGGTTTGGTTTTGTGTTGGACATTGATTGTACTTTTAATTTTCTCATAAATGTAATTGGTGACACATTAATTTGATCTTGAATTTACATTATTGAATCATGTGAGAGTGATTGGCTTTTTGTTTCATTATGTATAACCTGATTGTAAGATCTTGAATTATGGTACTGTCACAATATAAACTCAACCCTTTTTTCAATATCAAGATGAATTTGATCTTGAATTATGGTACTGTCACAATATAAACTCAAGATCTTGTATCAAGATAGATCTTAGAAGATTAAAAAATGGTAAAAGTTGAATGGGACTACCAATTCTTAGAAATGGGAATCCAAGTCACTAAGAAAAAAACTTGATCAATTGAGACTTTATGTTTGTCGTGATTGTATAAAAGGTGTTAGTATGGCCCTTCAATTATCAATTATTAATCTTAAAATACAAACTTCCGAACAATACAAGCCAGGGAAAACCATTTCAGATTCGTGTCCTTTGAAAACATGATGGGACCAGACACTGCTTATATTCAATCTTTATATACTCACCGGGTTTGTGCTTCACAGATTTCTTCTAAATACTAAATTCCATGATAACCGACTTGCTATGAGACTATAGCATATACTACTGTTCCAGAATGGAATATCAGTGGAATTTGATCTTGTATATGGGTTTCACATTAACAAGAAATTTTATTTAAACAAATTACTGAAATGGAATCCATCAAATTATGGTAGACATACGTAAATGAGACAAATAAAGTGAAAGAAGTAAAGGCAAAATTGAAAAAATCCGGTGGTGATAAGTTGTTATCAAGACTTACGGTTACATCTTGATATTGAATTGTGACAAGTATAATTGATACAAACATAGCCATGTATGTTATCTTGTAAAGGGTAAATTAAAGTAAAAATTTATTATGTATATTAGCTGTACAAGAAGTAACAGGCAGCTGCAAAATGAAAATACAATTGATTTGGGCAAGACCAATAACTAGTCCTTCCTGCAACAAACTCTCAAAAGGAACAAAACTAAGATAGGCAACGCAACAAAAACACAGTAATTGATATGCAAGATCCAATCTTCCACATTTTGCATACATATATGTGATGGAAGATCCCACTTGACACACATTCTCTAGTCCTTTTTTCAGAATGTAGCAGTGCAATTCCTTCCCTAATTTCAGAGACGCCAAAGCAGCACAAGCTACAGCCTCGTCTGTAAATCCGTTCTGTACATATCCAGCAATCAAACCATTCTAAGTATCTGTATCAGTCTGAAAAGTTCCTAATGCTGAGTTAAAATCCCCATTTTTCACGTAACCATTAAGCATGACATTCCACAAAATGCAGTCTCTCACAGGCAATTCATCAAACAGATACTTAGCATCATGAATATAACCATTATCCGTATACAACTTAATCAAAGAACTACCAATAAACAAATCCATATGAAATCCCATCGACCGCGACAATTCATGAACCATCTTACACAACGGCACATTATTCAAACCACCACAAGCTTTAATCACAAAAGGAACAAAACTAAGATAGGCAACGCAACAAAAACATAGTAACGACCAATAACTACTGCCAAGCTACCACCATGAAAACCAATAACTACTGCCAAGCTATGAAGCGTTTCTGAGGGAAGGTTAAAGAAAGTCGCATTTTTGAGGTGTAACAACGGCGACCCGTGAAGAAAGGAAGACAATCGTGTTTCTGATCGGAGGCAGAACTGAAACATCCCATGGTGGTGCTGGCGCCGGAAACGAAACGCAGGGAAAGTGGTGAGAGAAGAGCTAAGGGAACAGAGAAGGAAGAAAGAAAGAGAATGAGAGGGACATGAAGAGTTTGTCGTGAAAGACAAAAAAAAATCTAACCTTTAAACAAAAATTACATTTGTACCCTTCAGTTTTAATTTTCCCAAAAATAATAAACAAGGGTCTTTGTGTCCAAGTGAAAAGGTGCTGATTGCTAAAATAGACCTTCATGAAAATGAGTGGGTCTATTGTAGCAAACCTCTATATATATATAAGAAGCTCTTACAGAATCAGCCGCTCTTAGCTCTTAAGGGAGTTATTTTCTTCACGTCTCCTAGGCTAAACCGATTTAGCTTTATAGAAGCACCTTTATCTCCGCTTCGCCCACTAGAGATTTGAAATTCCCCCCCCGCCCCTACTTTTAAAGTAAAGAAGATGAAGACCATAATTGACCATTTACTTATTGAGTGGTATAAGTGGTACTACACCATTGCTGTTAGACTAGAATACTCCTTTGGAGGTTCTTCTCTCTCCTCCGGTTGTACCTTCTTCAGTGAACCGAACCGTTTGCAAATTTATAAATAAAAAGTTGAACTTGAAGTTTGATGTCCAAAGTTTTTTCAAACGTGAAAAATCCAGAAATGAAAGTTAGAATATTAGTGGTTTGAAAGCTAGGATTCCTAGTTGAGGGGGTATAATGTATGGTGTCGTCTCTCGTGCAAGCCCTTCATGGGTCGCGTACTGTGCGAGACCATTTTTTTTGTCAACAAAATGAATTTAATCCATTGGATATGCCTGGTAGGTAATGAATGGTTGTGACATAAAGGTGGAGTGACGCACTAATTTTTTTTATTAAACAGTAATATTAATTTGAAAAAATGCAATGGAACTTGGAATTAGTTTTGGTAAAAGGTGTTTTCGGAATAGTCTAAAAAATTTTATTTTTTTTCCAGGAACGGTATAGAGACAATATCAATATCATGTAAAAAAAAATTATTTACAATTTTTAAAACATTAAACCTCTCTAAAATTTAATTTCCTTTTAATTATATTAAATTGTATTCCCTTTAACTCATATTAAGTGAGGTGAGTTGTTGGTTTGCACCACCCACATAGATTACATTACTATATTTTTTTAAAAAAATATATAAGGAAGTGTTAGGTTATAAGGTGTTAAATTGACATGAATAAATATTAATATATTAAGTTGTAGAAATTGGTACTAACAGGTTTTTTGCGTTCGACTCTACAAAATAAAAGGATTGCGAGTTAGTTTTTGTTAACAATCACACATGACTCTCAATGTAATCAACATTTTCACTATCATCATGTTTTATAAAAAATAAATTACAAGATTCATCAACTACGAACTAAGGTTTAGATTACCCTCTCTTATCTTGGGGATTCCTCAGATCTGTAATCCAATTTACAGTACTTGACTGTTGACAAAGGTCTATTAACGACATGGTTTGATCAATAACTATTTTGACCCTCTTACTTTTGAAGTCGTTATGTCTACTAATCAGATTGCCCACTCTCAAACAACCTTGGTAAATTTCTACTTTTTTTGCCATTACTATGTCCATTTTATCAGCTGCAACAATATATTATTGCACATTGTGGTTAACAGATCTCATTATTATTATTATTATTATTATTATTATTATTATTATTATTATATTATTATTATTATTATTATTATTATTATTGTTGTTGTTGTTGTTGTTATTATTATTTTTATTATTATTATTATTATTATTATTATTATTATTACTACTACTATTATTATTATTACTACTACTATTATTATTATTATTATTACTACTACTACTACTACTAGCGGAAAGACGGGCACTACCGTGCCCGTCTGTCCACTCTTTTTACCGCGCTAACATGTGTGTATATTTTAATATGTTTGTTTGTATAATTTTGATTACAAATTTTAAACTTTTAAATATTAATGAAAATTATTTGTACATTGATTTGTTTACAAATTATTGTCAAAACATATAACGAAATTATTTATCAACTCGGCGTATTTTGGTTTGTCTGTATATAAAATGAAAATAAAATAATAATTATTTTCTTATTGATTATATTTATAGTGACATATACTTGATCTAATCTGTTACACTTTTTTTAAGGATAAAGGGAAAAAAATGGACATATACTCGTATCGTGTTTGTTACACGATATATTTTGTGTGGTAACAAAAATAGTACTATGCTTGTTACATTTTATTTTAATACTTGAATTCACTCTCATCGATTATCTTTTATAAATGATAAGGAAAAAAATCGGACAAATACAATTTGTTCCATTTTGTTTTAATATTTGAATCTACTCTTATCTATTTATTATGTGTTATTTACATTGAAAGTTGAGGATAATTTTAGAAGGAGAAAAAGGCAGCCCAAAAGATCCAAAAGAGGCTATTTTCTTTATATATAGTATAGCTACTTTGTAAAATTTCAGAAAAACGATCCACAGATTCAAGAACTCATAAGTATCAACTTGATGAACTAATTCTATAAGGATCGACTGGAGAAGCCTACAGATTCAGAGTCATGGAATTGGAGGACTCGCGTGATTCAATAACAAACTCTGATTATTGAGAAAATTTTGTGAAAGACAACAACTTTGTAGTTAAAGATGTTTTCATATTAACTTTCAGAGACATTCAACTACGCCACTGGATCGATGCCGACAAAGTCCCTCAAGTTTAATATGCTCTCCCTTATGTTGTTATCAACCTCTCTTTCCTATGTCTTTTTCTTACTAATATGCACTTCATTAGGTTGTTATCAACCTTTATTTTTATGTATTTTTCTGTATAATATGCACATTTGTCGCTCTAGTCCTACTACAGTTCGCTATGTTATTTGAAATGACTACAAGCTATTTTATATTCTGCCTGGGTTTTTATCATATGTATTGGGCGAAGTTATTGATCACACCAGGTCAACAGTCAAGTACTGTGAATTGGATTACACATGAATAATTCATAGATAAAAAATTCATGTATTATGCCCAGGTCTGCACTGAAATATTTTGTTAGTTCAATTCATGGATAGATTCCAGATAAACACGAGAGAAATCAGATTCTAGAAAAATAATTAGTCTTGTGGGTGTATGTTAGTACTAAATTAAAAGTGCACATCTAAATTCTTTTCCACTAGGATCAATGTCATAGAGGTTTGACTTCTTTTAGTTTGATTGAACGTTAAGAATATGAGTGATCGTAATGTGCAACCATTCTAAGAGTAGTCAAGCCTCGATGTCATCAATCTTAGTGGGAATGAGTTTAGATTTGCACTTTTAATTTAATTAAATTCTCTTTCACCAAAACTTAGTTGTAATACAAAAACTTAAACCGGTTTTTAAAATTAAATAAGCACATTATTAAGCATGCCCAACCAGAAATTCGATCAACAAAAACATAAAATTTCATTTATCAATTTTTATTTGTGAATTCAAACACAAAAAACCTATTAGTACAAATTTAAAAAAATAGTATATTAAAAATATTCATTCATGGTAAAGGGGAGTTCAATTTAATTTAATTAAAATGAAATTTAATTTTAAAGGTTCAATGAAAATTATCAAAAATCCATTTTAATGTTTTATCAATTTTAACCAAACACTCAAAATCCATTGTAATGTTTCTAGAACCAATCCTAGGATTTTCACAATTTCTCCAACAATATCAAAAACACCATTTTATTAAATCTGATTCTAAATTCAATTGCATTTTTTAAAATAGGCCTTAGTAAAATAAAAACGTAATTTTTTTAAAACTTTCTAATCATAGGAGACAATTTAGGAGGCATAGAGGAAGACCGGAAACAATCTAGAACCTAAAATTTAGGAGGCATATATTAGTAACATATACCAAACGCATATTGGTGGTGCGACGAGATGTGTCGAGTGAGAAGAAGAAACTCAAACGAGTACTGAAGAAAGAAAAAGAAAGAACATATATTTTTTTTTATTTGAGTGGGGGTGGGTATTGGGATATAATTATTTTTTGAGGCCCATACCTTTTGGAGGCCAGGCTTAGTTGAGCTGTTTGCACTCCCTCAAAGACGGGCCTATATATATATATGTTGAAAATTGCTTTTCCCACATCAAACAAAGCTAAAACACACCAGAAAATGATGTTTTTACCTTGTCGGCAGTTAACTGCCGCTACGTTCAGTACTTATGCAGATCAGCACTGCAGAACCTGCACTTCAAGTTGCAAATTTCTCCAAAAACTCTCTCAAATCATCCAAATCCCAAATTTCTTCAAGTTCAAATCAACCAACACTCCAAGAACAAGTAAGTTTTCATAATCAAGTTCCATTGTCATTTTATGTTTATATGTTACATTTTTTCTCTTAAATTAGTAAATTTTTAGTTTTAGGGTTTGTTTAAATTTTGATTCTTTTTGGCAAGAAATGATACAATGTTTACATGTAAATGACTTATGTTGCTTAAATGTTTAGATGTTTGCATGTTTATGTTGTAGTTTTTAGTTTTAGGGTTTATATATAATTTGCACTCCAAGTGTTTGATGAAATGTTTGAATGAGTTTTTCATTGATTGTTTTTAATTTCTTATGGTGTAGATCTGAAAAAATGGCTCAAGTATACTTTCATGTATCCTTCAACGGTGGTAACCAACATTTTTTAAAGGTTCGCGACGATGTCACGTTAAAAGAATTGAAGGATCTACTTCATGAAATCAACCAACAAATCAACCACGGAGACACGAGGAGGGTGGAATACGTTTGGTACCATCGTCCATCGTTCGACTCAGATGGGAAGTTGTCATTCACTCAGTCGGAGTTAACGAACGATGACCACATGAGGAGCATGTTCTCGATATTTGCTGAGCCAAACATGATTTCCCTCGAGATGGATGTTACGTTGCTGAGGTCGCCTGAAGATATTCTCAAGAGTTTGATTCGGCTGGATGAAGATGTTTAGGTAGTATTATTATGTTGTGTCGTTATTTTGTTGGATTTTAGTTTAATTCTTGAAAGCTTGCGGAAAATCTTGGCATTGAAGGTGTCTTATACTTAGTGTAAAGGTTTGCAAGTCTTTTTGGAAACTCAAAAAATGAAGAGAACACAACATGTATTCTGTCGAATCAGCTATATAGGTTCTCACATCGAATTCCTTCGTATAGGATGAGTGTGACAAAAGGGAATGCATTTCTAAGATATTGTTTTGTACTTGATCATGCTCCTCTGTCAATTGAAACTTTGTCAGTTGGCATGGCAGTAGGATTAAGTTCAAAATAATATTTTGGAATGAATTCCTTTTTGTCATGACTCATCTTATATGAGAGAATTCGATGTGAAAACATATATAGCTGATTCGGTAGAATACATGTGTTGTGTTCTCTTCATTCTTTTGAGTTTTCAAAAAGACTTGCAAATTTTTACACTAAGTATAAGACACTTCAATGCCAAGATTTTCCGCAAACTTTAAAGAATTAAATTTAAATCCAACATCATGATGATACAACATATTTAGGGATAATATAATGTAATGTAACACTTATTTTGTGTATTGTTAGTTATGATTTAGTTCAGATCATGAATGAATTGTTGTTATTGTTGTTTCGAAGACATGACATGTTTATCACAAAATAATCAAAATAAAGCAAAATAAACCCGAAATCACTTTAAAATTGTACCAAAAAAACTACGATAATGTGCCATAAATTTACAAAAAAAAAAAATCTAACAAATGTAAAAAAAAAAAAACTAACAAAAGTCCTAAAAAAAATGCCCTACTCCTGGTCCTGGTCATGCTGCTGATGCTGCCTCTTCGACCTCCTATGTCTCCTGGACATTATCGGTGCCATCATGTCCCTGATATCGCGCAAGGCCTGATACAGCTACTCATTGCTCATCGCCTTCTGACCCAAGTACACATCAGTCTGGCTAATAACGCCACCAACCATCTCAATGGTATCAGGCGAGCCTCTCTCCTGGTGCCGCTGCTGATGGTGTGCAATGATCTGCTCCTCATTTGCTGGCCTCGGAGGAGATCCATCAATAGGTGGCAGAATCTTTGGGTGAGACACATGTTCGTACCACAACATGTATCCCTCCTTATACATGCCATGGCTGATCAACCTCCCTACCCCACGCAGCCTGAGGAATGTTGTACACACGAAAGTCTAGGAAGCCTGTGCAACGGCCTGAAAATGGAGAGGAAGCACAGATGTACGGAGCTCTAGGGATGTCTTGCACGTACCCGTATTGCCTTTTAACCCGCTCAGGCAAGTGAGGGTAGATGAGGTCACGACCACACATGATCCAGCCTGAATACCAGCATATCTCCACAAACTCCTGGATCTCCCTATGATCCTCATATGGCATCCAGGTAATATCATCCATCACCAAACAATCCAGTGCCAAACAGTAGGGCTTCGGATTTGCATGACCCATGTGTGGAATCCATCTGGAAGCGCAAGGAAAGTTTTGATGGTAATCATCATTATCGTCACGTGGGTAGACTCCTGGTAAATGTGCCAAAAACCATCCCTGCACAAACCAAACACATTTATAAGTTATTAGCAAACATAGTAAATTAAAAGGCATAGTAAATTAAAAAGCATAGTAAATTAAAAGACATAGTAAACACATTTAAAACACATTATATTCATATACAGAAGCATAGTAATTTAAAATTATTATCATCAAAAGTGTTGTGCTTCCCCCGATCATTTTTCCTACAAGCGAAGAGGCCTCAGATAGACTGTGGTAAAGGTATGCCAATGCTATTCCTCCCCACGAGTACTCCCTCATCCCAGCAAAGGTCTCCTTCGTCTGCAGGTATGTCAGGTCGATGTGTTTGTTGCTCTTATCACCGAACAACGTACATCCAAGCAGATATAGGAGGAAACACCTCACACAGGCAAGCATACGCTTGCCTAGCTCTTGGAGCTGCTCCTGCGTCTCAGCACACACTAATCAGGTGGCCACACTCAGGTGATCCTTATAAAGCTCCTTCAGCGCCTTATAGCTAATGTAGCCACCATACTCAGTCTTGCAATTTTTCACCGCATACTCCTGGGTGACACCTAAGTACCTCACCATCAAGTCCACCCCATCAACCTGAGACACTTTCTTTTGATGCTCAACAGCACCCCTTCAATAGGAATATGGAGAAACACGCCACATCATCTAAAGTGATGGTCATCTCCCCCACGGTCATATGAAAACTACTGGTCTTGGAGTGCCACCCACCTCTCGCTAAGCGCCTGGAGCAGAGCATGATTAACCGTAGAATACCCTGTGCACAGCAAATCATGCAACCCACTCGCCCTTATAGGATCCCAAAACCAGACTTGATTCATAGGTGCACGTTGGAGATCTGTCACCTTCGCCCCGTGATTTATGCATCTAATCTTACGGGTGTTATGAATCTAAAATAATAAAAAAAACACCACATAAATCAAAAACATACAAAAAAATCATATACTTCATATAGAAAAAATTACGCGCGAACAATAATGGAAGACAAAAAAAAATAATCAGACAATGGCATGTGTTCATGTCATTTTTTTAAAAGTTATCATACAAAAAAAACATATACTTCATATATAAAAAATTACTCGCGAACAATAATGGAAGACAAAAAAAAATAATCAGACAACGGCATGTGTTCATGTCATTTTTTTAAAAAGTTATCATACAAAAAAAAAATATCGACTTCATATATAAAAGTTAAAAAAGAAAAAAAGAAAACTTACATTGTTTGCATTATACCACAACGATAATGCAACGTGCGAAGCATACAAAGACAACAAAGAGCCATCATAAGGCCCTCCAGGAAAAGGAGCCACATCAGGTAACTGTTGTAGGGCTGTCGCAGCAGCAATCTCGTCCTCATCTGGCGCAACCGCATCGTTGTCCCCACCCTCATCCGCAACATGTTGGACGTCATAGCCACCATATGTGGCATCATGTAGTTGTTCCTGATAATTCAGGTATTGGGTCGGGTCCTCCACTTGCGACTGTGTCAGCTGCTGAGAAGAACTACCCTCACCCGCAGAAGGATCGGGCCTCCGACCTCTTTTCCTCTCAGGCACATGAGTGTTTGCAGTCTTTCTCTCCCATCGGTAGCTACCAGTCATCGCCTGTCTACCAGCTCTCATCCTATCTGCGTTCTAATCAGACATATCTTCACAAAAATATACCAACATTCATCAACATTCATATAACAATATTCATCAACATTTATCAACAAAAATATACATTCATCAACATTCATTAACACAAAATTCATTAACATAAACTAACATTAACACAAAATTCAATTTTTACATAAACTCTAACCACATGCAATCTACCAAAATTAACAAAAATAAACCTACCTAAACTAACATTAACATTAAAAATGATTAATACTACTTACTTGTTGTTTTGTGGGTATGAAATTGCTTCAATTTAGTGGGTATAGAATTGGAGAGGATTGGAGAGAATTTGAGAGAATTGGAAATTTGAAAAAATGTAAACACATGTTCTGTTTCGTTTATGCATAAGTACATATTGCAGCGGAAGTTAGATGCCGATGGATCCGACGGCAATTAACTGCCGATGCACCCAGCGACAGTTAACTGTTGATGCACCATCTCAGCGGCAGTTAACTACCGACGGTGTAAAAACGTCATTTTCTGATGTGTTTTAGCTTTACTTGAAGTAAGAAAAACAATTTTCATATATGTTTAAATAATAAAATGCTAACAGGTCACAATTCAAAGAAATCACAACCATTGTTTAGATTAAAAGTATATCTAATAGGTCAAATTCATTTTACAACAAAAAAAATTAAAAGCATACACAGTACATGTCCCATAGAACTCGCGTACCGTAGACAGAGCCACAGGGTATACTTTGTTTGGGGAGCCATACGCTGCATGACCTCATTGAGCATAGTGGTGGCTTTGTGTAGTTGGTAAGTAATAGATTTTTTTTTGGTGGCTTTTTGTAGTCGGTAAGTAATAGATATTTTTCTTCAAATAATCTAGTTGCAAGAATCATACGTCAATGTTTGGCATCACTACGTGGCAATTATTTATAATATAAAAGGAGTTCCTTTTCCGTGACTGTCACATTCACTACGAGGCAATTATTTATAATATAAAGGAGTTCTTTTCTGTGACTGTCACATTCACGTGCATCACACTCTTTGGGAGAGGAATGTGTGCGCTGACTATCTTGCTAAGTTTGAAGATGGTAGCCATGAGATATATCGTTCTATTGCAGTTCCTCCGGCTGGAATTAGCCTACTCCTGCTAGCCGATGCTTGTAGAATTTCTTTTTCTAGATAGTTTTTTTTTTTCTGTTCTCTTTTTTTTCTTCTTTTCCCCTATTGTACCAAAAAAAAATCATATGTTTTAAGTATGAAGAAGTCAGAAAACTACAAGTTTAAATCTGCACTTAACACAACAAATATACATGAAACTATCAACTGAATTGTATTTATTTTTTGTCAAGAAAAAATAAGATCAAACGAATTGTATTTATCAGAAGGTAAGCAGTATTCTTTTTTCTTTTTTTTTTTACGGTAAGAAGTATATTCTGTATGAATATATACAATAAACTCCGCTAATAACAATGAGGATTGTGACATGGTATACTCCACTTTGTGAGGCTGGTATTTCCCTTAACACCTTGCATTTTTTTTCTTCTAGAGGATCACCTTGTACTTATTACTTCCTGTTTTTGTTTTATTTAATTTCTTTAACACTTATATATAATAGTGGGAATTATCTTGAACTGTTTGACAAGGATATAATAGTGGGAATTATCTTGGACTGTTTGACAAAGATGAATGGCCAGACACGCAACTCATACCGTTATTATTTCAAAAAAAAAAACTCATGTCATTATTGTATTTTATTTTGGTCTACTTGCCTAAGGCAAGCGACTTCGCAAAATTCCAATTCAACTGATCCTAATTTATTAAAGAATTTTTCTTTATCCTGTTTATCAATTATTGATTCCAATTTCATTGTCATCCCACAATTATATGATCTCAAATGATTCATAGTGTATGTTTCATTGAGAGGAGCCAAAATTGATTATAGTAGTGTAGAATTGATTTTGATATTTTTAATTGTTTTTAAGTAGAATCGACGTTATATCTAGAATCGATTCTACTTAAAGTTAGAATTTGTAACTTTATTTTTAGAATTGATTTTTACACTTAAATTTATTGTCTAACTCACTTTTTTTATAAATGAATCTAAACACAAATCACTACAATATCAATTTCACATAATCAATTCATTTAAAATAAATTCTTGTCACTCCAACTGTCGAACCAAACATACACGAAGTGAGCCAATATAATATTCATTAAATATTTTCTTAGAGGAATACTCATTAAACATGTCAAATTAATATGATATTCATTAAATAATATAATATTCCATTTTTGGATTTAGCCATCACCAACCGGTCCCCAAAAATCCATGACATAGACGGGGTTTTTGTTTTTTATCAACTAGATTAAATTCATACAATTTTTAAACGTGTGAAAGTAGTAAATTCGGAATTCAAACATCGATTCTTAAATATAATGTCTCAGCTAATTACCAATCGAACTACATTTATAAATTGTTGTTATTTTTATTTTTGACCGAGAATTTTTGATATGTTTTTGAACCAAGTAATTCAAGTGTGTATATAAATTGAAACATTCATTGATAAGAGGTTGATTATTTATTTTGACCTTCATTAGACGCCTCAAGGTATCTCCACGGTTTAGGTTTTTTAGTTTGAGATAAGACATACAGTGATTTGGGTCATTTGGAGGATTAGGATGAGAGAACTTTCAAAGACTAGGACAGAGACTTGTCGGAGATTGTTGATGAGATTAAGGTGCTATCATGGAGGTGGAGCGTTAGTAGGTTGAAGACCCTGCCGTGTCTATTTTATGAATGGCTTTGGAACCCACGTGTTTGAATAGATGATGGCTTCAAACCGTGTATTTTGGTACTTTAGCTGTGGTCGATATTGTGGAGGACTCTGCTTTTGTTTTCAGTTTGCGCATACGAAAATGTGGTGTGGCGTTTTCGTAGTTTAATTGTTGTTCTGCAATGGCGAAGCTAGCAGAAATTTTACATAGGGCCAAATTTAAAGAAAAAATAAAATATTATTAAAACAAACTTATTAAATTTAAAGATAAAATATAATTTTAGTCCAATAAATTATAACTTTTTAGGTTTAGTCACTACAAAAAAATTATTCAACTTTTGTCGCAATTTTTTACAATAAAAAAAGAGTGCTTTTAGTCATGCATTTAATTTCGATAACAACAAATTAAGGACTAAAATTAAACAAAATCTTAGGAACATAATTTAAAAATTGTGAGTGTTCTAAAGTTTAAATCCAAATTTAATCCTAAACTTAACCAATATGTTAACAAAAAATTAGAATAATTTGTACTTACATGAAATGTAAATTAAAGCAATAACAAAGAAAATAAAAATTGACAAGTTATATTTGTTGTTGAGACTGAAAGTATTAAATTAATACAAATAAATCTATCAATCATGTAGTAATTTTTTTATTTTCTTATTTATGCTAATTTTTAACAAATAAATTTGTTTGGGGTAGTGTTTACGCTGAAATTTGGTAAACAATCGCTAGTCTGGGTTAATTACTTGCGAGACCAACTAGTGAATCTCAGGAGCATAGTGCTTTGTTTGAATTCTTTAAATTGTTTGAATGTTCATTACGCATAAACATTTATTGTAGTTTTGGGGAGAATTAAACGTAAAAGTCACTTGGATTGCAACCAACAAGGAAACTAAGTTCTTACTAAACAAATACTTTGTTTCGATCGAAACAGAAATGAATGGAATTTAAATGAGAAGCATTAAACTTTGCATGAAACTTAAAGTGCTTAAAAGATACATTTACATGAAAAAGTGAATTGCATTGAATTGTAAAATGTGCTTTACAGAAAGGAATGGTTCACAGATTCATACTTGGATCCCATTTCACTCGTTTCTCTCGATAGCATGGATACTTTGAGTTTACAAGGATTTTTGTATAAATTGAATTGCGACATTTTTTCTGACTAAAAAACTACTATATATAGACTTTCGAAAATAAACTGCCCTAACGGTCGAACACTATCCTACTGCCAAATGTCCTGCCACGTACACCCTGCATGCACTTAACTGCTCCTTAGAACGGTTGTATCTCTCGAAGTCGAACTGAGTTTTGTGAAGTTTGTCAGAATTGTGCTAAGTCCAGAAATTTGTTGCTTCGATTCGATCATACGCTAGATCGATTTGCCTTATGGTTCGAAGTCCTCCTTCTTGCCTTAGCCTTGTATTTGTAAATATTCCCTTGAACCTGTGAACAATTCCAAGAGTCTTTCTGTTCTTCGATTAGATAGAATCTTACAAGATTCCCTTCAGCATTTAATGCGTGTTTAGAGCATATTCTTAGTTTATAAAAACATGGGCTAACAAATTGCCCCCAAAAAATGTCTGCTTCGATTAGTGATCGAAGGAAGATGAGAAGTTGACATTTTTTCTTTTTCTACACGTTTACTGAAACGGCGTCATGATGGCACGTTTTACTGTGTAACTGTCACCTCGATTCCCACTATCATCATGAGTTCCAACTTTCTAGGTAAAAGTGGGACACGTGTCACACTGGGAAGTCGAAGTGAATTTGATTTGACAGATAAAAAATATTTATTATTATTTATTTATTTTTTTTAAACCCTATAAATAGGCCAGAAACGGCCATTGAAGCACTTTTTAGACGAAAGCTTTTTCAGTTCTTGCTTTTTTCATTCTCTTGCTTCTTAATCTCCACAGCTTCTTACGAATCAAACCAATCCGTTGTTTCCTTCCACAATCGTTTGTTCTTGGATCTCTAGTAAAGAAACCCTTTCCTCAGAATCATTGGCATTGATTCAACCAGTTCGTCATCAAAAACCCTCTTTCGTAAGAACTGTTCATCTTCTTCTTCGATAATGTCTTCAGAAAACCAAGAAGTTCCTATAGCTGGAAAATGGCCAAGCACTATCACAAATAACGATGGCAAAGATATGGTACCCGAACCTCACGGGGACGCAGCAAAGAAAGCCGTTTGGGAGTTGAACGTGATGATCCCATTTTCTGTGGGCGGTCAGACTTATGCTTTTGGTGGGCCTCTTCCAGATCAGCCAAATCTATCGAAGGCTATGGATAAGGTATTTCCTTCGTTCACAACTTGTGAACCTAGGATATTCCTAAGTGACCCCTACAACTTCAATTTTCTAAGTAAACCAAGTAAGCTATTTCGATCAGCTCCTTACGTAGGTAATCTAGATTATATCTCTTGGCTTGATCGGGTCGAAAATGACTACGGAGAGTTTTGGAAAAGACATGAGATTTTCGACCTTATCCAATTTTCCAGGACTGGTCCAGAGTATCGACCAGAGATGATCATTGCTGCTCTGCACTTCTTCGAGAGTGCAACCAACACGTTCCAATTCCCTTGTGGTATGCTTACTCCAACCCTCTTCGACGTAGCTGCTCTTACAGGCCTTAGGCCTACTAGGGATACTTATGACCCTACCATCACTAATGACGATATCAAAGTTGATTTTAAAGAGGCAACTTTTGCTAAATACATAGCGGAGAACAGGGGTGATGACGATGAAGTATCCTTCGAAGAACACGTCGCATTCCTGACCTTGTGGCTGTCGCACTTTGTCTTCTGTTCAAAATCTCTGCAGGTGGCAAAGAGATTCATTCCTATGGCCCAGCAGATTGGAGAAGGCAGGATATTTGGGCTTGGTCGCCTTTTGCTGGCTGTTCTCTATGATTCGATTGGGGAGGCCTGCGATGACCTGAAAAAATCGAAGGATGGTTCTTCCTTCCTAGTGTCCGGCCCAATGTGGCTTCTTCAGTTGTGGCTTAATGCCACTTTCGAAAAGGAAATGGGACTGTTCATCCCACAAGACTACGCTAAGAAGTTGCCAATCGTTCTATTGAGGGCCAAAGGGCACTTCGCCTGACGCCCAGGACCTTAGGCCAGAGTCCACAGAGGCTCTTTCTCACGTATATGCAGGTGTTCCTGGACTTCAAGCATTTCCTTCCACAACATGCCCCCTTCCATAAGAGACAGTTTGGTCCGGCTTGGTTTACGGAAGATTTCCCCACCATCGACCCAGACAATGAAGACGAAGTAAACGAAGTATGGTCAGCTTACTTTTATCCTTCCATACTTTCATGTAGGACTGGGGTGAAATCGAACTACCTAGGTTTGGTCGGGTACCAACCTAATCTAGTATCAAGACAGTTTGGGCTTTCTCAACTTCGACCCAAAAGTATGCTCTCAGACCCCAAACATGTTTTGAGGGGAGCTAACCTCTCAGATAAGCTTTACAAGAGATATCTGAAGTCATCTGAAGAGCTCTTGTTCGAATTACACCCATTCGAATACAGTGCTTCGTTCTTCTGCACCACAGAATTCACAAAATGGTGGGGGAAGCATTTTTCTGGTCACTCAGTGGGAGACACTAAAGCTATGATCTCCAGACTGGAAAGTGGCTTTTCTCAGCCAATCATTGAGAACATACGTTCGAAGCTCCCTGCTCGAGGTATCAAACTCATTTTTGTCACTTATTGATATATGCTATTTTTATTCATTTATGCCTTTCGATTCATCTGTTCAGGCAAAGCACCGGTGACAAAGAAAGGTGTAGAATCATCTCGAGCTGGGGAAAAACCCAAAAAATCAACTGGCATAAAGATCCAGGAGGCCACGAAGGAGAAACAAGAGAAGGTAACTAATTTCATTTACCTTGTTTTAATTTCCAACATTTTCTAATTTCTTTCCACTTCGATTATGGCTAGTAGTCGGAAGAAAGATAGTAGTTCTGAGGCTACCACAACCTCTAAAAAATCAAAACCTGAGGTCATCTATGTTATAGATGAAGAAGAAGTAAGTCCATTCGAAAGTCTTTTACCTACCTCACTTTTTGATCTAATGTCAATCCCTTTAGTCTTTTCTTATCCCTCTCTTTTTTGATAACAGGAAGAGGAGGAAATTCCTCTTATTAGGAAACGAAAAACGCCCCCCCAGCTCAACACCCACCGAGTCCGTCGAACAGACGGGTCTAGGTAGTTCTCAGGCTCAGGGGCCTTAAGAGAAGAAAAGGAAGAAAGACAAGAAAGCCAGGCCTGAAATTGCTGCAGATCAAAAAGCAGAAGAGCCTGTTGAGAAGAAGAAGAAGAAGAAAAAATCTTCTAAGTCTTCAGGAGATCATCCAAAAGCAGCTCCTTCTGAATCTCAGCCTGCTTCGACCGAGGTTGATAATCAGGCTGACCATGAGCATAAAGACAAAGAGGATGCTGGAGGGGTTAAGACTCCTGAAGAACTTAATCCAAATCCCATCATTGTAGAGATCGAGGTACGGGTTTACGCACAAACCTCTTCTTTTATGACTAAGATTGCCTTTGCTAGCATCCTTTTTTATTCCGTTTATATTTCGAATCAGGTGGAAGGTCATGCTGCAGAGGGCGCTCCAGCATGGACAGAGAAAATTCCAAGCCCCTTTATCGAAGAGCCTCCCAGTCCTGTAAGAACGGAAGCTGCTGCTGAAGCAGACCCACAGAAAGAAGACCAACCAGATCAACCAGCTGCGTCTGAGAGTCCTCGTGGTCGGAGGGGCAAATCTGTCGAATCTGAAACTGAGCAACCAGAGGCTGCTATTTCTACTGAATCGAGCAAGGGTTATTCGCCCTCCCCTGAGAGGTACCAATTCGATGATGAAGCTATCAAGGAGGCTGAGGTAGGAGGGTCAGAAATCTTGCCGGAGTCTTCAACTTCGAAGCTTTCTGCAAGCTTAGGGTTGCCTGAAGAGGAATTCATGCATATGCAAAGTTCAGACCCTGCAGCTACCCTTCGACAACTGCTTGCCAGGCAAACCCCTCCTCAGACTTCAAGTGAGAGGGCCACTGATTCGACTCAGTCAGCAGAAGAAATTAACTCATCTGTGCGTCAAGACTCACTTATGTTAAAACTGACTACAGATTTTGTAATGCAAGATGTGCCTAGCATGATCAAGGCAAATCCCTCCACTGCTTTTGGACATCTCAACTTTTTGAAGAAACTCCACAATCCCTTGACTACTGACGAAACCTTAGGGAAGGTTATTCAAATCGAATCAATTATTGATCAATTGGCCAAAACTGTGCAGCATGACGAGGACAGTGCCATGAGGCTTGTTGCTCAGCAACGAACACATGACCATTTGCTCGAAAGGGCGAAAACTGCACAAGCTGAAGTTGATCGATTAGCAAACCTCGCCAAAGAAGCGCACCCTGATATTAAGGTTTGCAATGACAACATATCTGATTGGGAAAATAATATCATCGTGTTGCAGTCGCAGATCGACAACTATAGGCAGAAAATTGCTGAAGAGGAAGCCAAACGTAACCGACTCGAAGAGGACGTCAACAATTCGATTAAGGCTCGAATTGATGAGAAGGGACGAGAGGGTCTTAAGGCTTACAGTGCTTCTGCAGTAATCCTTGAAGAGGTTAAGAGCTTGGAAAGTGCCCGCCAGGTCTTCGATAAAGAGATCAACAGCTTAACCAAATTGTACTGGGAGTCTGTAAAGCATTTGTAATACCTTAATTGTCTTATGAATTTCGAACATTTTTTTGCATATTTTGATTGTAATGTTCAAGACATGCCCAGTTTGTGGCAGTTTCTTTAACTATCATTTCAAATCTCTTTGAAGTTTTATTCTGCGCTTATTTTTACTTCGAGTCACTTTGACTATTTTAGCATTTGAAAACGCCAAATATCGAAGATTTACTTGGTTTTTATGATACACACTGAACACCTCTTTTTTAGTAACGGATAAGATTGTGTCTATGACAAAACGCGTAACTATTAAGCCATATCTCTGACTGGCTCTAGTTTCAAAACGAGTCAAACATCCGTTTTCAAAACAGTCTAGCTGAAATGGCTTGAATTCTGAGAAAAATTAGGAAACGGTTGAAGAATCATTAATGACCTTACCATTATATATATGGTCATTCTCTATCCGTCTTACTTACTCTACTCTGCAAGTCATAATAATATAGCCACTATCATCAATTTTGAAAGAGAAACATGGGTAAAGGCAAACAAATTGCGAAGAACAGCGATAACAAGAAAGCAACGTCTGCAAAGAAGGACAACAAAAAGACTGTTGATTCCTCAAAGAAGACCAAGAAACCTTCTTCCAAGGGCGAAAGCTCAAGAACCTGCAGAGCTCCCCCTCCTCCTGAAGGGAAAACACCTTCAAAGGCTCAACCAGAGATTTCTTCCTCAGAGTCTGATAGTACGGACCCTGATTGGGCAGAGTTCCTTTCGACTTATGATGAAAACAAGGAATATCTTCGTTCATCAGACTCAGAAGTGGATTCGAAATGAAGGCCCCTTCAAGATCAACGTGTCACTTTTCTTTTGTAATTCGAATAAAATCTTAACACTGGTGGATAAAAATCCAAGATAAGACTTGTATGATGAGGGATAAAACCCACCATTTTAATTCGAATCTTTTTATTTTATTGGCATCTTCGCTAGTTGCCACTTTAGTTATTTTGTTTTTCGAACTATTCTTGATTTATTCGAATCTCTTGCAGCGCTGGTCTATATCTTTTCAAATACTTACCATTTATACTTAAGGTACGTTGATCAGGAGTTAACTCCTCTAACTCATAAGCGCCGTTCGAATAAATCTGAACTATCTTAAATGGTCCTTCCCAATTTGGGGACCACTTACCCAAGGTTCGATCTTTTCTATCCATGGGCAGAATGACTTTCCACACCAAGTCTCCAACATAAAAAGTTTTTGACTTTACTTTCTTGTTATAAGCTTTTGCAACTCTTTCCTTTTCCCTAGTCAAGACTTCTAATGCTCTTAATCTCTCCTCATCTAAATCAACCAACTCATCTGACATCATTTCCCAATAATGATCAATTGGTATGTCCATTTGTTTTTGTATTCTGGCTGATTGCAAATGTATTTCGACTGGAAGTACAGCATCATGACCAAACGTCAGTCGAAATGGGGTAGTGCCAGTTGATTCCTTAGGAGAATTTCTACATGCCCATAAAACTTGATCCAACGTTTTATTCCAATTTTTTGGTTTTTGGGCAATATGTTTTTTAATCAAGTTAATGATAATTTTATTGGCTGCTTCGACTTGACCATTTGCTTGCGCGTAATATGGTGTTGAGGTTAATAATCGAAAGCCAGTTTCTTGAGCAAATTCTTGCATCTTTCGTCCAGTAAAGACTGAACCTTGATCAGTGGTAATTGTTTCAGGAATACCATACCTATAAATAATATGGTTTTGAATGAAACTAATTACCGCCTCCTGATCGACATTTGGTAAAGGCACTGCTTCAATCCATTTAGTAAAATAATCTATTCCAACTAAAATATATCGTTGGTTTTTAGACGAAGTAGGCTTAACCTCACCAATTAAATCCAGAGCCCATCCTCTGAAAGGCCAATGTTTGATTATGGATTGTAACTCACTAGCAGGTACATGTTGTATCCCTGCATGCTTTTGGCATTCTTGACAGCCTTTAGCAAATTCTATGCAGTCTTTTAACATAGACGGCCAATATAAACCTTGTCGAAATAAAAGCCATTTCATTTTATGTCCTGCTTGATGTGACCCACAGGCACCACTATGAACACGGGAAACTGTTAAGTATGCTTCTGATTCACTTAGGCATTTTAATAAAATTCCTTCTGCAGTCTTTTTGAATAATTCATTTCCCATAATTACGTAGTTCAAAGCCCTATATTTGATCTTTCGAGCCACATTACCTGTTGGATTTTCCAAATATTCAACAATGGATTTTCTCCAATCATTATCCAACATGTTGTCAATGGCAAAAATTTGAATTTTTTCCTGAAGATCATCCACGTTTTCAATCTCATTATCCTGTGGTGTACTTGCCCCCACAAGTTTTGGCATTGACAATTTAGTGCTCAATGGCTCTTGTAACACCAATTTATCTTTTATTTCGATCAACTGAGTTAACTTTTCCTTCGAAATTTTGTACCCTGAAGCTATTTGGGCTAAATCATTTGCTTCTTGGTTTTCTAGTCGAGGTACATGTTCAATATTAATATAATCGAAATGATTCAGAAGAGAACTCGCTATAACAAAATATTTTGCTAAGTGTTCTTTTACACATTTGTATTCTTGTGTTAATTGTCTCAACACTAACTCTGAATCACCCCTTATGTTAACATTTCTTGCCCCCAAGCTAATTAAAATTTCAAGGCCTGTGATTAAAGCTTCATATTCAGCCTCATTATTTGAGCAAAGACCTTTAATCTTATATTTGAACTTAGTTGGGACTTTTGTGGGGGATATTATTAAGATTCCAATCCCAGTTCCATGTTTATGTTTAGAACCATCGAAATACAAAATCCAAGGTTCAGTATCTACATAGTCTTGAGGCATTTCGATCACTGAGTGATCTACAATAAAATATGCCACAATTTGACCCTTAACAGATTTCAAGGGCTTGTAAGTTAAAGAATATTCTGTTAATGCTAAAGCCCACTTTCCAATTCTACTGTGTAAAATAGGCTTCGATAACATGTGTTTAATAATATCATAATGAGAATACACATAGACATCAACAGGCTTTATATATTGCTTAAGTTTAATACAAGAGAAATACAAACAAAGACAAAGTTTTTCTATGGCAGTATATCTAGTTTCTGCATCATTTAATACACGACTAAGATAATAAATTGCATGCTCCACGCCATTTTCATCTTCCTGAGCCAACATGCTCCCAATGGTCTTGTCAGACGCAGCAATGTACAACTTCATATCTTTGCTTCGACTAGGAGGCATTAGTACAGGAGGCTTAATCAAATACTCTTTAATTTCATCGAAAGCCTTTTGATGCTCTTTATCCCATTTGAAAGGTTCATCTTTCTTGAGTCGAAGCAATGGCGAAAAAGTTTGAGCTTTGCCACTTAGATTTGAAATGAATCTTCTCAAGAATTTGATTTTCCCTAGCAAAGATTGAAGCTGTTTCTTGGTCGAAGGAGGCTTTGTCTCAAGAATAGCCTTTGTCTTGTTCTGGTTTATCTCGATGCCTTTTTTATGCACCACAAAACCAAGGAAATCTCCTGGCAGCTCTGATGAATTTACACCTCAGCAGCCTTTCGATCTCATCCTTGATCTTGGACATGATTTCTGGTGCGAACCTTCTTGGTAGTTGTTTTACTGGCCTCTTTCCTTCTTTAATAGGTAATTTCAGTTCGACCATTTCTCTGCTTAACCCAGGCATTTCGTTGTAATCCCAAGCAAAGCAGTCTTTAAATTCTTTAAGAAGAAGCACCAGTTTTTCTTTTAGACTTGAAGTGATATTAGCGCTGATATAAGTTGGCCTTTTAATCGAGCCATCTCCAATATCGATCTCCTCCAAAGGATCTTGTGCTTGCATCTTTGGCGCCTCACTCATAGGATCCTTCTCGAACCCCAGCGGTTCATCGTCATAAATGCAGTCAAGTCTTCGATCCTTTGTTTCTTTGATTTCCTGATCTTCGATCTTGGCTTCCACTGCCATATTTTGTTGAAACTCAGCCTCAAGGGCCGTATTTAATCTATTTTCGGCCATATAAGCCGTAATCCTGGCCCATGCAGTGGCCTCAGTCATAGTAATCTTCATATATATTCCACCCAATTGGTGGAATGACTCCATCTTCAGAAGCAACAGGACCAATTTCTTCTCTCTCCCATATAAAGCCATGGGCAGGATGGAGCTTGACAGAATGGATAACATTGTCACTTGGCTCGAAAGCAGAGTCCTTGTCACCACAAGGTGCTATATTAGCCAAATTTTTGTCAAAGGTTTGTGGAGTGACAATGTCAACCTCTGACCTATAGAAGCTTTGATCTGCCTCTATGTTTTCAACAATCCCATCCTCCCTCCATATAATAAGTTTCTGGTGGAGAGTAGATGGTACAGCCCCAACTCCGTGGATCCATTCCCTTCCTAACAGCAAGTTAAAGTTAGCCTTGGATTGTACCACCAGGAATAGAGTTGGTCGAACTATACTGCCTACAGCAACATCAACTTGTATGGCTCCCAACGAATAGCCAGTTTTGCCCTCATAATTAGAGAGCACAATGTTGTGGGCAGATAGATCAGTGTCATATTTCCCAATCTTGTAGAGCATAGATTGAGGCATCAAGTTGACAGCTGCTCCCCCATCTATGAGCACTTTGTTGATCCCAACGTTTTCAACCTTTGCTCTGATGAAAAGGGGTTTGAGATGGCTTTTCATCCCAAGACTTGGCTTCTCGAAAGAGGCTAATTGCTCTTCAACGCAGCCATTGTTCATCACATAGTAACATACTGGCTTTGGGTCAGCCATATCAAGATGATCGAATTCACCTTCGATCTCAGTAACCTCAGATTGGACGTCATACTCAGATGGCAAGATGGATACCACGCAGATGACATCGAAATCAGGTTCAGAATCCAGCAAATCCTCGTCTTCCATCTTATCTTCATCCACTGGAGGAAAGAGTCTTTCTTTTGCTGGCCTCCTGGACACTTCCTTATATTGGCCAGTTTGCAGATTCTGTTGGGCCAATTTCTTTTGACGCTGAAACCTGCGCCATTGGGTCCTTGTCATAGGATTCTTACCCTTGTAATTGTTCCTGTAAGAATACTTATTAGCCTCCTGTGGGCCAACTTGTTTCATTCCACTGGAACCACCTACTTCCATAGTTCCTTTGTTGAACCTTATGAGCCCCTGGTGCATCCATTTTTCGACAGGAATCGAACCAGGAGGAACAAAGGTATTCTTTCGACCAGATTTCTGGTTGTTGTTCGACTGCACCATAACCCTCTTGCCTTTATCGAAACGCTGGTTTTGCGTTGCCCCCTTGTTGACAACCTGGTACTTCTTGAGGCCCTCAGTAGCCTCTCTATCACATACTGCACTGCAGCGAGGACACAGCATTACATTTTTGTTTTCGAGTTTGCATCTGTTCAAGAAATCGATCAAGTCCTCTTCAGTCTGAGGATACACAACTTTCATCTTTTCGCTGTAGTCTTCTTCAGATATGTCTTGAACTTGCACCTTAGACACCTCCATGGCTTCGACCATCATTATTCCTTGAGGCTCCGCATAGAGAGTTTCAACAGCTTTAGGTGTTTCAACATTCGCCTGAGTAGCCTTTGGTTTCTCACCAAACTTGAGTCTCCCTTCATTGAGAGCCTTCTGGACCAGATCCCTGAAAAGAATACAACGTGAGGTTTTATAGCCAAGGAAATTATGAAATTTACAATAACCCCTTTTCTTCTGTTGTTCGATTGGGGGTACTTTTAAGCCCTTAGGAACAATAATCTGGCCATCTGTAACTAATAAATCAAATATTTCATCACATTTGGTTATGTCAAATATATAAGTTTTAGACACAAATTTATCATTTTTAGGTTCGACAGGATTCTTCCCATTCGAAGGTCTAAGGAGTTTACAGACATAAGGAGGTCCAGGTTTTAATTCTGCTAAATCAACCTCATTGTCTTCGATATCTTCATAAGTGATATCGAACTCTTGGTCACTGTCATTTGCTTCGACATATGCAACCTTTTCCCTCTTATGAAATTTAGAATTTCTAGCCTTTTCAGCTTTTAGCCGTTCGACTTGTCGAACTCTATCAGCCAACTGAGCCATGTCCCTCAAATACTGAGTATCTAATGTCTTTCTAATCGAATAGTCTAGGCCACTAGCAGCCATTTCGACTAATTCATGTTCAGGGACTTGGGTTAAGCACCTTGCCTTTAAAAGTCTAAATCTATTGAGATAGTCATCAATTGACTCAGGTGCTTTACGTCGAACACTTGCCAATTCTTTAAGGCTTATTTTTGATTGTCCCATGTAAAACTGTTCATGGAAAACTCTCTCTAATTGATTCCAATTATGTATGGAATGTGGAGGGAGGGTTGTGAACCATGTAAAGGCATTTTTTGTTAGAGAATTTGGGAAGTACTTCATCCTTAAATTTTCATTATTTGCTATGTCTCCTGCTTCTGTCAGAAATCTTGCAATGTGCTCAACGGTTGATTCGCTAGTGTCACCAGCGAACTTAGTGAATTTTGGGATTTTGACACCCCTTGGTAGTTCAGTCTGAAGCACATATTCTGACAAGGCAGAAACAAAATTTGGTCTATGTAAACCTACATTCAAACCATTTTGGACTAAGATAGCTTCGACCAAATTTACTATGTTATTTTGTGCCCCTAAATTATTTTGTTGGACATTTCTAACCACTTCATCAGCATTTTGATTTCGATTTACTAAGACTATCCCTGGATTTGGTTCGATTTGTGGTTGGACTTGTGGTTGAACGTGTGGTTCGATTGGACCCACTTGTAATTGTCCTTGATTAGGCTGTACCACTATGTTATTGGGCATAGGCACCATAACATTATTTGGTATTTGGATGTTTTGTATGGGTGCTAGATTCTGAATCTGGGGAACTGGTTGATTAGGAACATGAGGAGCCCCAAAGAAATCAGCCATCCTACCCATCTGGGTGGCTAACAATTGATAAGATTGGTTAGTATTTTGTATCAAAGGATTAAACACTGTACCAATTTGTTGTGTCAACATATTAACCATATCATGATTACTTTCATCCATTTGTTGCCTTAAAGACATCAAGGATGTATTAGTTAATGGTGGCACTGCATTTCGATTAACAGAACTGGAGGCTAAACGTTGGTTTGTAGGCGAGTAAATGCCAGGCACAGTTTCTGAATATAATGAAGGGCTGGTTTGTAACCCTTGCATCAGTGCTGTAGGCATACCATATGGTACATTCCTACTGTTGCCTTGATTCATATATTGTGAAAAAGGCATACTGAACGTAGAGCCTATTGTGCCTCCTCCTCTTGCTGGGGATGGCTGGCTGGGTATCGAAACTGCAGGGCCTGCAGTGGTAAAAGGCATCGTTGTTGGCGCATTGATAGGCATAGTAACGCCCATTGTCGAAGAACTGGGAGCAGAGATGGTTGCTCCAGTTACATTCGCAACAACGTCGTTCGAAGTGTTCAATGCGCTCGAAGGCGCTGACACATTGTTATCATTCATATTTGCATTTTCCATATTATTTGTGTTTGTATTTCTGGGTGGTGGTCTAACCATTTCAGGGAGTACTTTCCCACTCCTCAAGAACATGCACTAACGCAATTTCCAGAAAGAATGCACAAATAGAAATTTGCAAATCCAAACGAAAATATTTTTGATAGAAAAGATTCAATTAAAGCACACGTCCCACCGGGCGTGCCAATTTGTTTACGCTGAAATTTGGTAAACAACCGCTAGTCTGGGTTAATTGCTTGCGAGACCAACTAGTGAATCTCAGGAGCATAGTGCTTTGTTTGAATTCTTTAAATTGTTTGAATGTTCATTACGCATAAACATTTATTGTTGTTTTGGGGAGAATTAAACGTAAAAGTCACTTGGATTGCAACCAACAAGGAAACTAAGTTCTTACTAAACAAATACTTTGTTTCGATCGAAACAGAAATGAATGGAATTTAAATGAGAAGCATTAAACTTTGCATGAAACTTAAAGTGCTTAAAAGATACATTTACATGAAAAAGTGAATTGCATTGAATTGTAAAATGTGCTTTACAGAAAGGAATGGTTCACAGATTCATACTTGGATCCCATTTCACTCGTTTCTCTCGATAGCATGGATACTTTGAGTTTACAAGGATTTTTGTATAAATTGAATTGCGACCTTTTTGCTGACTAAAAAACTACTATATATAGACTTTCGAAAATAAACTGCCCTAACGGTCGAACACTATCCTACTGCCAAATGTCCTGCCACGTACACCCTGCATGCACTTAACTGCTCCTTAGAACGGTTGTATCTCTCGAAGTCGAACTGAGTTTTGTGAAGTTTGTCAGAATTGTGCTAAGTCCAGAAATCTGTTGCTTCGATTCGATCATACGCTAGATCGATTTGCCTTATGGTTCGAAGTCCTCCTTCTTGCCTTAGCCTTGTATTTGTAAATATTCCCTTGAACCTGTGAACAATTCCAAGAGTCTTTCTGTTCTTCGATTAGATAGAATCTTACAAGATTCCCTTCAGCATTTAATGCGTGTTTAGAGCATATTCTTAGTTTATAAAAACATGGGCTAACAGGTAGTTAAATATTTTTATTTGAGGTAGTTAAATATAAAAACATACCAACCCAATCAAGAATAATATTTTTTTTTTTGGGTATCGTTTGCTACCTCATGCTATTGAAGGGCTACGCCCCTGCTGTTCTGGCTGATCTACTGTTGGCCTGGAGGCTCGTTTTTGTTTATGTTGCCTTGTGTTTTGGGGGGTGGTGTTGTCTGGGCAGAACTTGCAACAATTGTTGTGTTTGCGTTTTGTTGTGTAGCGGTGTTACGTGGTGGTGTTCCGCATATATAAGGTGTCTTTGTACGCTTCTTTATGTCTAGTTTCTATGCATCTTGCACGGACCAGGTGTTTGAATATATTTGTCCGTTAAAAAAAAGTAATCTTTGGTCAGCAGTAGCACATGCCTAATTCAAAGAATTAGTGTATATCTCATCTGTTATAATATATTTACTCATTTCGTCTCAAAGTAAGTATCGTTATAATGTACTTACTCATTCCGTCTCAACGTAAGTATTACATTTGACGATTTCACACCTATTAAAAAAATAGGTTAAATGAAAGATATAATAGTGATTTTACTATATTATCCCTATTAACTATTGATGTAGTCTAATTATCATAAATGTATAGTAAAAAAATAATAAATTAAGAGTGATGCATATAATATTAATTATATTATACAATTAGAAAAAATAAATAAAAATTGTATCAGAAACTAAAAGGGACACTTATTTTAAAACATATTGTTTTCTTAAATGTGAAACTTATTTTATAACGGATGGAGTTAGTAACAAAGTTAAACCGTTATGCCTTAAAAAAATTAATTAAACAGTTCTTATTCTTTTTTTGTTACAAAATTAAACAATTCTTCTACATTTAATGAAGAAGCTCCAAAATTAAACTTTCTTCTTATTGAACCCATTCTATTGTTCTTATTTTAACGTTTTCTTAACTCTCCCATCATCATATCTCTTTCTTGGCCTATTGCCTAATATAAGTAAAGTATATATGTTTTTTTTGAAGAAGTAAAGTATATATGTTATTAGTTTAATATTTGATATGTGGTCCAATAAGTTACACGGTATTAAATTACTTTTTTTAAAAGGCAGAGATATCACTACAATAGCTTGCTATATATTGGACTTCTCAAATGTCGCCAATGCATTGCACTACAACATTGGCCCGACGCACCCGACCGGAAAAAAAAAACTCCCATCAATTTAATTAAAATGTTAATTAAACATGCTCTTATGGACATTGACATGCTAAATCAGTTAGTAAGAAGCAAAATCTTGGTTGAGAGAAAAACAAAATACTAATTAAAATACATCACCATCATAAATGAGTGAATGCGGTGTGGTAACATGTTCTGTCCACGACATATGCACTACCTAGTTGCAGCAATGCAAGTGTAACTTCTGGGTGGGGCAACAATCGTGAGGTGAAGAATGTCAAAGAAAGTTGCTTAGTGGAGGAGATTGTGCTTCCCAAATGTGCAACTCCAATAACATGTTCTACTCTTCCCAAAATGTGCAACTCCAAAATATCTCTTCCCAAATGTGCAACTCCAAAATATCTCTATATAAAGCTTCTAATGTCCCTCTCCTACATAACATAACTCATAATAAGAGAGACATTTCAACTTGCTAGATATGGCTAAAAAGCCTCGTTCTAATTCCTCTTTCCTCTTTCTATTGCTTCTCCTACATTTTAACTTGGGTACATTTTAGAATCTACGTATTGACTCTGTTTCCTTTTTTTGTGACCAATATTTAAGACCTGTGGCAAAATTTATATATACATAGTTATGCATTATCAAGCGAAAAACTTACATGCATGCAACTAATTTCATGAGTTAAATGTTATAATAGAGTGACCACCTTAGTTTTTTTTTAATTGGGTGCAAGTGTATATCTTTATAATTTTGTAGGACTTGATCATTTCTTTTCAATGTAGATATTCAATATTTTCACTTAAACGCAAAGTAGGTTACAAGCCAATACGAGATTCTTATTATAAGAAAATCAGATATTTGTCACAGACATGTGATTTGATCCGTCTAACCATGAGCAAACAACTCACTTTCTGGCTTGGATAAATTAAATCTAAAATACAAAGTCGAAACTTAATTTGATAGTTCAAATTGACAACCGTGTAATTACATGAATGCAAGAAATCTATATCCATTGTGGACTTAAGATCAAGTCTAACCATTTCTAATTATATTTTTAGATATTGAATCATCTCTTCTTTAACGTAATAATGTCATGTATTTTTATGCATAGGGAAAAGCCAGCTCCAGCTGAACTACTACTCCAACAGCTGCCCAAAAGCGGAAGAGATAATCAAGCAACAAGTCACTGAACTATATAATCAAGGAAACACAGCCATTTCGTGGGTTCGAAATCTCTTCCATGATTGCATGGTCAATGTGAGTGTGTGCATATTACATAATTACCACAACAGTTATATCGTTTCAAATTAAAAAGCTCAATGATGATACATATATATGCAGTCATGCGATGCATCCTTTCTTTTAGCAACATGGCGCGGTGTGGTATCGGAGCAGACATCGGTGAGAAGTTTTGGGATGAGAAATTTCAAGTATGTGAACACCATCAAAGCTGCTGTTGAGAAAGAATGTCCCTTGACAGTGTCATGTGCTGACATTGTTGCTCTTTCTGCAAGAGACGCCATTGCAATGGTATGTCTGTGTCATCATATACACATGTTAGGAGTTGCCCTCTCGGATAGTGATACTTACAAGTCAAATGACTCTCCTACTAATTAAAGGGTCTTGCTAACTCTTCCATGATTAATTTGTGACCCTTCCATGATTAATCTTTAAATGGTCTTGCTCTAAAAGATTCTCAATTAGGAAATTATTCATTAAAAAAGTCAAATACTTCAATTTCCATTGCATATGCAAGTTCCAAGATCATTAACTTACTATTTTAGACCCTTAAAGAATGTCCTTAGGACACTTGTTAGCATTTCACATCTTTAAATTGGAGTCTCTAATATGGACGTGATCTTTATTTTCACATAGTTAAGGAGTCTTTATTTTTCAAGGAATTAATTTTGAAATAGTATGTGGATGTTGATGTTGGATTGTTGGTGCGTTTTGTATATTTAGTTAGGGGTTCCAAACATTGAAATGAAGAGTGGACGAAGGGATAGCAAAGAAAGCTATGTAAAGGTGGTGGAAGAATTCATTCCAAACCATAATGCCTCCATGTCCTTGGTGCTCTCTCGTTTCCAAGCTGT
Organism: Medicago ruthenica; assembly: GCA_018208015.1. Lineage (NCBI taxonomy): Eukaryota > Viridiplantae > Streptophyta > Magnoliopsida > Fabales > Fabaceae > Medicago > Medicago ruthenica. Next base: position 47,217,298 of record CM031371.1, on the reverse strand, counting down.
TGGCGTTGATGTTGAAGCCACGGTTCGCTCTTTTAGGTATCAAACATTCTTCTTGGCTAATTGGTTTCTGTTACACATCAACTAAAATCCCTCTTGGCTAATTAGTTACTTTCAAAACACAAACATAAACATAATTAACCACCTTTTCATTACATTAACGAAATTACCACTCACTTAAGTCTTAACAATAAATGTAAGGACACTGATTATTAATAATTCAAGATTTTATTAATTGGTCACTTTGATTGAATCAGGAGCACATTCAGTGGGAAGAGTACACTGCATAAATATGGTCCACAGACTATACCCCATAGTGGACCCAACGCTAGACCCTACATATGTTGCCTACCTAAAACGTAGATGTCCAATACCAAATCCAAATGCAAAAGCAATCGAATATGTGAGGAATGATCTAAAAACTCCATTGATAATTGATAACAACTACTACAAGAACATTTTGCAACATAAGGGTCTTCTCACTGTGGATGAAGAACTAGCCACTGACCCAATAACATCACCTTATGTACAAAAAATGGCAGATGATAATGGTTACTTCAATGAGCAATTTTCAAGGGCTGTTCTTTTGTTATCAGAGAATAATCCTCTTATTGGAGATCAAGGTGAAATTAGAAAGGATTGTCGCTTCGTTAATGCCACTTAGATAATATAATTAGCTAGCAATATAGCTTGTATTTGTATAATTTACTCATTCTACTTTAGTTTATCGAATTGTAGAGATGTTTGGATAATCCTCAAAATGAAGGAAACAAATTTCTTTCTCGATATATGTTGTAAAAGGAATGCTACTCAATAATGTATTTGTTGGTTTTGGCATCCGTCTCAACCATCTTACTAAATAGAAATATCAATAGAAATTTCTAAATATCTTACTTATTAGTGTTAACTTGTCAATCATTGTAAATAGTTTAAATTACGTTGCTTGAAATATTCAGTAAATTTAGTGGTTGAATTGTTCGTAAGACCTCATTTTATAGGTTTTCGACACTTTTGCGAGAGATAGGTTCGAGTGTACCGACAAGTATGGTGATCGCACACGGTCCATAATTTTATAGCCGGGGACAATTCAAATTTAATATCGGAATTTTATATAAACAAATTTAAAAAACTTCCTTAAAATTTGAGATCAAGTAGTTTTGACGTGTTGACTGAACTTCGATTGCATGTAGTAACGAGTTTCCATCAACATAGAAAGTTATCTGGTGGGTTCGTTAAACTCAAATCCAGATGCTTGTTCTTTTAAAAAGCTGTGAATTTCAAAGTTTCATTTTTAGTTTATGCAGCCCCATTGTTTGTGATTCTGGCTTGCCTAAGGAATTTCCAGAGGTCAGTTTCTGCTATCGCATCAATGATTCATTTTTTGAAATTAAAATATGACACAATCAAGATACATTAACAAAATTCATTCTATATATATATGAATCATAAACGCACAATGTCTGTAGAGAGACATTGACAATGCTAGTTGATCATCAGTAATTAATATATGATGATAACGATTTAACCAAAAAGCACTTGTGATTATAACAAGTAGACACATGCATACCTTTCTTCCATCTATATCACGTTTGAAAATGAAGGAACTTCTTCACTTTGTTAAAAGATCATTGTTTGATTGTACTGGAAGTCTGTTCCCATAAATTTTTTACTGTGATTTTTTTTTATTTTTAAACTTTGAATACACATCGTACTGATAAAGTGTGGTTCTTTGTCAATTGTTATTAATGAATTTGTTAGTAAAAAAAATATAGGTTAAAGTTCTACATTTTTCTAACTCTTTCATTGTGGTGTGAAATTGCATCTAGATCTTAAAATGATGCACAAACTAGAAGAATCCAATATGGCAATCTAATCAGACTTATCCTCTAATATTCAAACCATCATTTAATTTCGTGAAGTTCTTTTAGAAAGCTTCTAGTAGCAACAATATAATAGTGGGAAATTACCTTGAATTGTTTGACATGAATGTATGGCCAGAAACGTCTCTTTAACTTAACCTATTTCTATAGTTGTATTTTAATTTGGTCTACTTGCCTAAGACAAAGGACTTCAAAATGTTCCAATCCAACTCCTAATTTAAGTTTTAATTAATTTATCATTTTCTATTTATCAATTATTAAATCCAATTTCGTTGACCGTGTAAGGGTTCCTAAATGAAAGGTAAAATTGATAGATTAGAACCCAATTAGATTTGGTGTTGTTAATACATAGAAGAGAAAAAGATAGAAGAAAACTAAATTCTAATACTATGTCGCTACTCTACTAGAGTACTAAAGAAAGAGATGAGATACTTCATCAATATTCTTCATACCCCCTTATTGATCATCATTTCCCTATTTATGTTCAACCCAAACTTCCTTGAATTTAGAATCACTAGCCACATGTTCATTTGCCTCAACCAATTGTGTATGCCAAATGTATTTTCTCATATGCTATTTTGAATACAGCCCAAAATTCTGAAAGTCAAAATTATATGATCTCTAATAATTAATTAAAAAAAATGATCTCTAATAGTAATTCAAAGTAAGTCTATATAATATTCATTAAAACTTATCAATATGATATAATGTTTTCTGATCCAAAAAAAAGGGATCTGATCAAATATATACACACATACATTTTTTTATTTATTTTTTTGGTCAAGGTGTTCATTAAATTATTTATTTGTGCATTATTTCCCTCGGCAGATTATTAATTGTCCATTTTAGGATTTAGCCATCACCAACCGATCCCCAAAAGTCCATGACAGATGCAATTTTTAATCATGCTTATAACTCCTTGAACTTTTTTTTGAACCAAATAATTCTGGATAAGATCTCTTGCCAAATAATGTAATATATATATGTATACATATTGAAACAATACATTGAATAACACACACATAAAAGAGATCGTTATTTATTTTGAATTCCGGTAGATTTCTCAAGGTATCCCTACTACTTGGATCATTTAGGCTCGTCGAGAGACAAAAATTTGATCGGCAGCTGGATATTTGTTTGCTTTTTTTTTTTGCCTAATTAAAAGAATTTGTTTATAGGTAGGAGATACAAAAATCATTAATACTAATATTTGCCTAATTAAATTTTCTTCTGATTTGACCAATATTTATATTGCTCTTTGTTTTAGCATTTTCCTAACTCACCTATCAATTTCTTTGGTACAAACTCACCTATCAATTTAATTATATCTTAGTCAAACATTACCATCATAATTTACTTCACACTAGTTAATAGTTAATGTGATGCGGTAACATGTTCTATCCATAGCCAAAATTAATCCATAATATAAGCACTAGCTAATTGCTAGCTGCATGTGTAGCTTCTATGTAGGCCCAAGAGCATGGGGTTAGGGGTGTTCGCGGTGCGGTTTGGTTCGGTTTTGAGGCTAAAAGTCATCCTGAACCGCAAGATAAAAAAGCATGCGGTTTGGTTTGGTTCGGTTGACTTTTAAAATAAAATCCGAACCGAACCAAACCAAACTAATGTGGTTTGGTTTGGATAATCGGTTGGTACGGTTTTTTCGAGACAATACAATTTTTTTTCCGACATTAAAATCAAGTTAAAAATATATTTTCAACAATGTTTTAAATTTCATCCAACATTACAATCTCATTTTCAATTAAAAAAAATTTCAACTACATAGACCAAATTTAAAACGTGAACAAAAAGTAATCATATTTAGTAAGAAATACAAAAGACTAAGATTTTAACATTCACTAAAAGTTCAAGTAGCATATGAATACACTTTTGAAATAAAAAAGCAAAGAAACTTATCAAGAGAAAAATATGTCATTTTATAAAAGTTTTCATTGAGTTTCTATAAGTATTGGTCTAGGTAACATATGTTTAACTTAGTGTTTTTCTTATGTTGCAGTTTGGTTTGGTTCGGTTGGTAAAATAAAAACCGCAAACCAAATCATGCGGTTGAGTAGAAAAATGATCTGAATACATCCGAACCAAATGCGGTTTTTTGGGTTGGTTCGGTTTGCGGTTTTTCTATTGGATTGGTTTGGTTTTGAACACCCATTAAGGGGTGAAGAATGTCAAAGAAAGTTGCGTAGTGGTAGAGAGTAGCTTTTGTTCTACTTGCTATCACCTTAATTAAATAAGCTAATTAATTGAGTATTGCACTCCAAAACTTATCTATTTAAAGCTTCCAAATTCCATCTTCCATAACTCACAAGAGAGAAGAGACATTTAAACTTGCAAGATATGGCCACCAAGCCTCGTTCTAATTTCTGTTTCCTCTTTCTAGTGCTTCTCCTACATTTTTATTTGGGTACATTTACCATATACTTAAGTCTGTTTCCGCATTTTTGTGTGACCAATGTTTATATATTTTGGTGAGCTTGTAATCAATATTTAAGACCTAAAATTAGTATGCATTATAAAGTGAAAAACATACATGCAACTTTCATGTGTTCCACTAAATAGTTATTAATTTCTAACCATTTTAATTTTATTTTTGTTGAGAATTGCACCATTAATCTCCTCTCTAATTAATAATGCCATGTATTTTTTGCATAGGGAAAAGCCAGCTACAAATGAACTACTACTCCAAAAGCTGCCCAAAAGCAGAAGAGATCATCAAACAAAAAGTCATTGAGCTGTATAACGAGCATGGAAACACGGCTGTTTCGTGGGTTAGAAATCTCTTCCATGATTGCATAGTCAAGGTGAGTATAAATGTAATTGCAACAGAGTTAATTTTTCGGATTAAAGAAGCAATTAATAATGATATATATGTGGGTTTCCATGCAGTCATGCGATGCATCCCTGCTTTTAGAGTCGGTGGGCGATGTAGTATCGGAACAGACATCGGAGAGAAGTTCCGGGATGCGAAATTTCAAATATGTGAAAACCATCAAAGCTGCTGTTGAGAAAGAATGTCCCTTGACAGTGTCATGTGCTGACATTGTTTCTCTTTCCGCTAGAGACGGCATTGCCATGGTATGTTAATGTTAAGAGTCGCACATTAGAAAGTCTCACATAAAAAGTGAGACTTAAAATTTAAAAGATTCTTCTATCGTATAGAACATTGTAAATATTGGGTGTGGATTTTTATGTTGGTGCATTTGTATAGTTGGGAGGTCCAAAAATTGAAATGAAGACAGGACGACGGGATAGCAAAGAAAGCCATGTAACTGTTGTGGAAGAATTCATTCCAAATCATAATGACTCAATATCCTTAGTGCTTTCTCGTTTTCAAGCTATTGGTGTTGACGTTGAAGCCACTGTTGCTCTTTTAGGTACTACTACAGTACATTCTAACATTTACTTTTTTTTTGGTCAATACATTCTAAAATTTACTTCAAAAGTCAAACATAAACATAATTAATTAATTGGTCACTTTGATTGAATCAGGAGGACACTCAGTGGGAAGAGTGCACTGCATGCATATGGTCCAGAGGCTATACCCCACAGTGGACCCAAAGCTAGACCCCACATATGCTGCCTATCTAAAACTTAGATGCCCAACACCAAATCCAGATCCAAAAGCAGTCGAATATGCAAGGAATGATAGAAAAACGCCAATGATAATTGACAACAACTACTACAAGAACATTTTGGAACATAAGGGTCTTCTCACTGTGGATGAAGAATTATCCACTGACCCAAGAACATCACCTTATGTAAAAAAAATGGCAGATGACAATGGTTACTTCAATGAACAATTCTCAAGGGCCATTCAATTATTATCGGAGAATAATCCTCTTACTGGAAATCAAGGTGAAATTAGAAAGGATTGTCGTTACGTTAATGCCATTTAGTTATATGATTATCTCGCTATAGTATTATGTGTATTTGCATTGCATAGAATAATTAATAATGCCATCGGGCTTAGACTTTTATGCTTGTACTTTCTTATATTAGTTGTTCACACAGATATGTTACTTTGATCAACCGACAAAGGCAATAGAAAATAATTCACCTTTGAAGTTTGTGAGTGTATTATCAAGTTGTATCATGCGTGTTGATTGACTTACAATATAGTATTTGATGTAATATAAATATATATGTCAATAAAAATTGAATAATGTTTGGTGACTGCATCATTTTTTTTACTTCTTTTTCCAATTTTAGAGTAAGTTGTGTTAGACATCAAGTGAATAATGTGACTCGTTTCCTTGCAAAGGAAGTACTAGTCCATAGTTAAGTTTGTCTGTGTTTACTTTATCATGTTCCCGATTTGTATTGAAATTTTGATTATTAATGAATGCATTGAATTCATTTGGTTAAAGAAAATTAATAATGTGCAAGATCCAATCTAAACCAGACTTAATTTGGAGCATATCATAATTTTCTCAAAAATAAATCCAAAGCAAACTTAAGCGCATGATCGAGAGATTGTTGTTTAGTGCAGAAAATACAATCTATGAATTCAGTCTCATGAATCAAGGAATAGTTGATTGATTATGATGATAGTAAGACAAACAAATTTATGTTTGCAGACAATTGAACAATGCTTGCCTAAAGAGTTGGAAATATAATGATTGAAAGGAAGGATGGGAAGTATGTTGTGATCTGATCAAATTGTCTGTTCTAAACATGAAAATAAATCTATTGAGTATGAGACAACTTTGAAAAAAGGTTTCACTATTTGATTTGAGTCATAGAAGAATTTTGACGGCCCTTGCTTAGCATGTGACCTTTGACTCAAAATTCTTCTCTGACTCAAATCAAATAGTGAAGCACATAGTGAAACCTTTTTTCAAAATTCTTCTATTTGATTTGTGACCTTTACCTCTTGAGGCTCAGATTCATGTTGGTGAAGCACATGCTTATCTGCATAAGTGATACAAGATGAATCTCGGAATTTGCAATTAGATTTTGTCGCCTAAGTTTCAAGAGGTATGGTGATTGTCTTCAATTTAAATTCCAAAGGTGTATGAAAGTTGTTTGATGAGTAAAATTCATAGGAATTCCATTAGTTCCTATGTTCCTATGAAGGCCAAGGAGAGTGTTAGGAGTTGTTCGCTATAATGTATGTGGACCACTTGAGGTACCGTCACTAAGTGGAAATAAATACTTTAATCCTTTATAGATGAATTCTGTAGAATGTTGTGGATTTATATCACCAATAAAAAATGGTAAGGTATTCTCAATCTTTAGAAGGTTCAAATTAATGGCCTCTGAAGGAAGCTAAAACGAAAATTAAAACACTCAGAACTAATTTTGGAGGAGAGGAGTTTGAAAAGTTTTCTGAAGAGGCAGACATTTAAAAATTAGTATAATGGAAGTGCTGAGATGAGAAATAGGACAGTTCACAATACGATAATAAGTATGATGAAACGTAAAAATTTACCTTCTATGAATCACATGAAGGCATTTGGATCCATATGTTTTAGACAGATTCCTGTGAGAGGAGGAAGAATCTTGATCATGATAAGAGTGAGGCTATGATATTTGTTGGATATCATTCAACAGTCATATATAATATATAATCATGTAATAAGTAAAATAGTGACCAGTAGGGATGTATTAACAGCTCGTATTGAAAGGCTTGGATTGAAGTGCTCAAGTCCTCTATATCTATGATACTAGAGGACGAGCATTGTGCTAAAATGTAAGGGAGTGAAACTGGTGCTTAACAACAAGTGAATTTGAGACCAAAAATAGTAAGAAACTTGCCAAGACTTGAAGTTTATCATATGATTCTGACAACATGATTACTGCAGAAGGTAACTTAGTTCACTTGCCTTTATTTGCTGACATAGAACCTATTAGTTTTGAAGATGCCTTGAAGAGCTGAAAGTAATTGAAAGGTGGGAGCTGAAGGTTGAGCTGTCAGCTAAAAAGCATCCAATTGTTGTTAAATGGATGTTTAAGGTGAAATTTAGATTAAATGGATCAATGGCTAAGTAGAAACCAAAACTAGTGGCAAAAAGCTATCTACAAAGGGCTGGTTAATTTGGACTACTAAGAGGTTTCTGCATTAGTGGCAAAGCTTGAGACAGTGAGATTGGTAGTAGCACTTACAAACTGAAATGGTTGGAAGATATTCCAATTTCCAACTTCACGTCAAATCCTCTTTCTTGAATGCATCACTTGAAGAGGAGGTCTATGTAACCTAGCCATTTGCATTTGAGGTGAAATAAAAAGAAGGCGCGGAAGCTCAATAAGGCCTTTTATGGAATGAATTCTGGTCCTCATGCTTGGAACAACTGAATATAAACTCATTTTTGGTGCACTTGAGATTCCTTAAATGTTATATGTTTCAAGTTTCTTGATGCATCAATCTCTTGGTGCTCAAGGAAATAAGTTATGGCCTTTTCTTCATGCGTAGTAGTTTGTCAAGCTTTATTGCTTCAATAATTTCTTGAAGAATCAATAGTAATGCCAAAAGGTGCTACACAATTGCTGGTTGATAATGATAATGAATCAATAATTAGTTTACTAAGAATCTGGTATCACAGCAAGCACATATTGAAATTGAGACCAAATATCACCTTTGTGATCAAGTTAAAAAAGGTAGCTTATAAGTTAACAAAGGTAGATTAGAAGTCTAAGTTGTATATATTGTAACAAAGTCTTTGAAGATTGACATATTTAAGGAGATGAGAAGAATGTTGAATATTGTATCTTAGAAACCTTGAATTAAGGAGGTATGTTGTTAGAGTAATTCAAGTTCTGTTATTACTGTCAGTGACAATTAGTGTGTTAGTTAGTTAATCAGTTGCAATAGGCCAATCAATCTTTAACATCATGAAAGTTCCCCAATGTTTTCAAGCTAGATAAATTTGTGAATGTATACTCAATTTACGTACCAAAAGTTCAACCAAGTGATTCAATCTAATTTTTTTAAGCATTAATATATGCAGATTCTTCTTCGAAGTAATCAATTATAAGTAAACCATACAATCAAAAAAACAGTTATAGGCAAACCATGAAACAATATCCCAACTCTCTATTCATTATACTCTCTCTCCAAAGGAATTATTTCTTTGTAAGAGCACCAAGTAGTAGTCCATTTAACTTTAGAAGCTTCCTCTCATTCATGGACTTTCTTAACCTGCAGTAGAGAATTAAATTTACATCAATATACAATAATACTACAATAATAACTCAATTTATTGAGACAATGGTTACTTGAAAGGTGATTCGTCACAAGTGGAGAACTAGTCAGTCCCTTCAACTAGATCCAATCAGCATTGATGTTAGCTATAAATTTGTTTTTCCTAGTTAAAACTTCCTCATTCTCTCTGCATTTAACCATTGTCAAGCAATTTTAAGTCTGCAATATCCAACACACTAGACTCTAATCTCTCTTTTCGACAAAATTTGCACTAAATGTACGAACTGCAGTTAAACTCTAGTACAATTGTTATCTAATTTAATTATCCTTTTATTACAATTTGATCGTACTGCATTATAATTAATTGAACCGGCAGAGCATCTATCCAAAAGTGTCAAAAACACCATATATTCCAATCCTAGTTCCTTGTCCTGTAGGTAAAATACTAAAAGCAAGATCAATACAAAATAATAATAATAATAATAATAATAATTAAAGAGAGAAATTCTATGATTTAATTTTAAGGATGCTAGCATAAAAGACAAACAAATGTTCAATCTTAGCTATGAGAGGTGTATATATTTAGTGTACGACCATGCACTCGTGCCTTGAACAAAATTACTGCCTAGTAACATAGAAGAAAAAATAAAAGGCAAATATACTACTGCCATATAGTCTAGCCGAAGAGATCAGTCTCCCACAACATAACAAACAAACCAATGTTCGATCTGAATTTTGAGAGGTGTACATATTTAGTATACGACCATGCACTCATGCCTCAAACAAAATTACTCATGCCTCGAACAAAATTACCGCCTAGTAACATATACGGAAAAAAAAGGCAAATATACTACTACCATATAGTCTAGCAGAAAAGATCAGTATCTCACAACATAACGAACAAACAAATGTTCGATCTAAACTGTGAGAGGTGTATATATTTAGTGTTTGATTATGCCTCGAACAAAATTACTGCCCAGTAACATAGAAGAAAATAAAAGACAAGTATACTTGCCTTATTTGTTGCCAAAGTAGCGCTACTAACACCCATTTTACCCAAAGCTTTGTCTGTTCTGACTAAGTTTTTTCGTGGAATTGAATGAGATTTATGATGAGGAGGAGGAACCGATGAGTGTGTCTCAGGACCTTTATAATCAATCTCATATACCTCTGAAGGCAATATTGCTTCCGATTCTTCTGTAATATACAATTAATTAATCAATTAAACTAGAATAAATTAGTAGCACCAACAAATATATACAACATACTCTATTATGACTTTCTAATATTATAAGTTTTAAACTTTATCAATAAATATATATATTACAAATTTCAAGCATATATAGTATAAAAGAGAGAAAGTGTGTGATGTTATGTTATACAAACCTCTAGTGAAGTGAGGGAGAACAAGGAAGAGAAAGAGAAAAAAGCATGTTGTGAAGATAGACCTATGCTCCATATTTGGTATGCTCCAAAATTTCTTTAGGCTTTTAAATCTTAAAACTATATATCAGAAGTATATATGTATATAAAGCCAAACTTAGGATCGTTTAAATGGTGGGAAAAATTAATTATTAGAAGTAGTGGGTGGGGATTGTGTGTGTGTGGGGAGGTTCGTTCAGGCAAGAACCACAGCTAAGGCTGGCTCATTGAACCAATGTCTCTAATCTGTTTTTTTTTCAGCTTTTTATTCATAAGACTTTCAGCAATATATATTAAAATCATTTCCATCCACACAGCAATTATAAGTTGCCAGATACTGGTGTGGTGTGGATGTGTCGGTTTGGGATATTAATCAATGCTCCCATATCAAACCCAAATTTAACACACTTTTTCTCTGTCCTAAGTTCTAATGAGATTTTTTTGGTTTGAAAATCTAATTAGATTGATTAACTGTATTTACTTTTAGGACATTATGATAATAAAATTCCATGTCCGGTCGTATTTGTTTAAATTTTAAATTTATTGGTCAAAAGTTCGTTCTCTAATTTATGCATGCGTATGGAGAAAAATATCATTTGAAAAGAGAGATTCCACATTGTTATCCAACATATTATTCGATAGATATTAGTCAAGTTTAACCACAGTTATTTCAAACTTAATATATATATATATATATATATATATATATATATATATGTTTATTAAAAAAAAACATTGAATATGCTAAATTGGATTTGGTCAACAAATTTAGTAAGGGAAAAAGAGATGACATGAAATGAAATGTGGTTGGGACAAGTCATGTGTGTATAAATAATTGAAATCTGTCATGACATGGACAAGGGGTAGTGTTTACTATGCACACACTCACACTCCTACATGTGGTCAGGGGGCCATGAGGGGTGCAAACAGCTCTACTGAGCTAGGGCCTCCAAAATTTGGGGTACCAAAATATTTTTTTATACATATTTTGCATGTAAAAAACGAATATATATATAAGAATATTGTTTTTTCCACTTCAAAGAAAGCTAAAACACACCAGTAATTTACGTTTTTACCCCGGTGGCAGTTTGTTGCCGATGGGAAGGATCCGGCGGCAGGTTGTTGCCGTTGGTTCCATCGGGAGTTAGTTGCCGCCGTCCCCATCGGCAAGCTAACTGCCGCTGCGATCTGTATATAACCAGAACAGCAAAACAGAACCTGCATCAGAAGCAGAAATCTTCCAACACTGAACTCTCTCAAATCTTCCAAAAATCTCAAAATTTTCAACCTCAAATCAACCAACACTCCAATAACAAGTAAGTTTCCATAATCAAGTTCATTGTCATTTTATGCTTATATGTTACATTTATTATCTTAATTTAATTTTTTTTTTAGTTTTAGACTTTGTTTAATTTTTTATTTTTTTGGCAAAAAATGATAGATTGTTTACATGGAAATGACTTATGTTGCTTAATTGTTTAAATCTTTGCATGTTAATGTTGTAATTTTTAACTTTAGGATTTATGTATAATTTGTACTACAAGTGTTTGATGGAATGTTTGAATGAGTTTTTAATTGGATTGTTTTTAATTTCTTATGGTGTAGATCTGAAAAAAATGGCTCAAGTATACTTTCATGCATCCTTCAACGGTGGTAACCAACATTTTTTCAAGGTTCGCGACGATGTGACGTTAAAAGAATTGAAGGATTTACTTCATGAAATCAACCAACGAATCAACCATGGAGACACGAGGAGGGTGGAATACGTTTGGTATCACCGTCCATCGTTCGACTCAGACGGTAATTTGTCGTTCACTCGGTCGGAGTTAACGAACGACGACGACGTGAGGAGCATGTTCTCGATATTTGCTGAGCCGAACATGATCTCCCTCGAGATGGATGTTACGTTGTTGAGGTCGTCTGAAGATATTCTCAAGAGTTTGATTCGGCCGGATGAAGATGTTTAGATAGTATTATTATGTAGTGTCGTTATTTTGTTGGATTTTTTTTAATTCTTGAAAGTTTGCGGAAAATCTTGGCATTGAAGTGTCTTATACTTAGTGTAAAGGTTTGCAAGGTTTGCAAGTCTTTTTAGAAACTCAAAAGAATGAAGAGAACACAACATGTATTCTGCCGAATCAACTATATAGGTTCTCACATCGAATTCCTTCGTATAAGATGAGTGTGGCAAAAGGGAATGCAGTTCTAAGATGTTGTTTTGTACTTGATCATGCTCCTCTGTCAATTGAAACTTTGTCAGTTGGCAGGGCAGTAGGATTAAGTTCAAAATAATATATTGGAATGCATTCCTTTTTGTCATGACTCATCTTATATGAGGGAATTCGATGTGAAAACATATATAGCTGATTTGGTAGAATACATGTGTTGTGTTCTCTTCATTCTTTTGAGTCCAACACTAAGTATAAGACACGAGAGCATATATATGTTTTCCGCAAACTTTCAAGAATTAAATGAAAATCCAACATCATTCATGATGATACAACATATTTAGGGATAATGTAATGTAATGTAACGCTTATTGTGTGAATTTTTAGTTCGGATCATGAATGAATTGTTGTTATTGTTGTTTCGAAGTAATCAAAATAAAGCAAAATAAATCCGAAATCATGTTAAAATTGTACCAAAAAAACTACGATAATGTGTCATAAATTTACAAAAAAATCTAACAAATGTCAAAAATAAAAACTAACAAAAGTCCTAAAAAAAATGTCCTAATCCTGATCCTGATCATCATGCTGCTGTTGTTGCTGCTGCTGCCTCCTCCTCGACCTCCTGGACTGTATCGGTGTCATCATGTCCCTGATATGGCGCATCGCCTGATATAGCTGCTCATTGCTCATCGCCTCCTGACCCAAGTAGTCATCAGCCTGGCTAGCAAGTCCACCAACCATGTCAATGGTATCAGGCGAGCCTCTCTCCTGGTGTCGCTGCTGATGGCGTGCAATGATTTGCTCCTCATTTGCTGGCCTCGGAGGAGATCCATCAATAGGTGGCAGAATCTTTGGGTGAGACACATGTCTGTACCACCTCATGTATCCCTCCTCGTACTGCCATGGCTGATCAACCTCCCTACCCCACGCATCCTGAGGAATGATGTGCACACGGAAGTCTAGGAAAGCCTGTGCAACAGCCTGAAAAGGGAGAGGAAGCACAGACGTTGGAGTCGGTGGATGTCCTGCACGTACATGTATTGCCTTTTAACCCGCTCAGGCAAGTGATGGTAGATGATGTCACGACCACACATGATCCAACCTGAATACCAGCATATCTCCACAAACTCCTGGATCTCCCTATGATCCTCGTATGGCATCCAGGTAACATCATCCATCTCCAAACGATCCAGCGCCAGACGGTATGACTTCGGATTGGCATGGCCCCTGTGTGCAATCCATCTGGCAACGCAAGGATAGTTTTGCTTGTATTTATCATTATGGTCATGTGGGTAAACTTCTGGAAAATGTGTCAAGAACCATCCATGCACAAACCAAACACATTTATAAGTTATTAGCAAACATAGTAAATTAAAAGGCATAGTAAATTAAAAAGCATAGTAAATTATTGAAAGACATAGTAAATTAAAATTATTACCATCAAAAGTGTCGTGCTTCCCCCGACCCTCTTTCCTGCAAGCGAAGAGGCCTCGGATAGAGTGTGGTAAAAGTATGCCAATCCCATTCCTCCCCACGAGTAGTCCCTCATCCCAGCAAAGGTCTCCATCGTATGCAGGTATACCAGGTCGATGTGTTTGTTGCTCAAGTCACTGAACAACGTACATCCAAGCAGGTATAGGAGGAAACACCTCACATAGGCATCCCTACGCTTGGCTAGCTCCTGGAGCTGCTCCTGTGTCAGCAAACGCTAATGTGGTGGCCACACTCAGGTGATCCTCATAAAGCTCCTTCGGCGCCTTATAGCTAATGTAGCCACCATACTCAGTCTTGCAGTTTTTCACTGCATACTCCTGGGTGACACCTAAGTTCCTCACCATCAATTCCACCCCATCAATCTGAGACACCTTCTTCCTATGGATCAGCATCCTTCCTTCAACAGGAACATGCAGCAGAGACGCCACATCATCTAAAGTGATGGTCATTTCCCCAGTAGGCATGTGAAAGATGATGGTCTCGGAATGCCACCTCTCGCTTAGCTCCTGGAGCAGAGCATGATTAACAGTAGAATACCATGTGTACAAAAAATCATGCAACCCACTCGCCCTTATAGGATCCTGAAACCAGATTTGATTCCTATGTGGACGCTGGAGATCTGTCACCTTCGCCCCGTGATTTATGTATCTCATCCTACGAGTGTTACGAATCTAAAATAATAATAAAAAACATCACATAAATCGTTATCATACAAAAAAAGGCATATACTTCATATATAAAAAATTACGCACGAACAATAATCGAAGACAAAAAAATAATCAGACAACGACATGTGTTCATGTCATTTTTTTAAAACGTTATCATACAAAAAAAAGCATATACTTCATATATAAAAAATTACGCGCGAACAACAATCGAAGACAAATAAATAATCAGTCAACGGCATGTGTTCATGTCATTTATTTTAAAAGTTATCATACAAAAAAAAATATATCGACTTCATATATAAAAGTTAAAAAAGAAAAAAGAAAACTTACATTATTTGCATTATACCACAACGGTAATGCAACGTGTGAAGCGTATAATGACAACAATGAGTCATCATAAGGCCCTCCAGGAAATGGAGCCACATCAGGTAACTCCTCGGGGGTTGTTGCAGCCGCAATCTCATCCTCATCTAGCACAGCCGCATCGTCGTCCCCACCCTCATCCGCAACATGCTGGACGTCATAGCCACCATTTGTGGCATCATGTAAATGCTCCTGATAATGCAGGTACTGTGTGGGGTCCTCCACCTGCGACTGTGTCGACTGCTGAGAAGAACTACCCTCACCCGCAGAATGATCAGGCCTCCGGCCTCTTCCCCTCTTAGGCACATGAGGGTTTGCAGTCTGCCTCTCCCTACGGTAGCTGTCGGTCATCGTCTGTCTACCAGCTCTCAATCTATCTGCATTCTGCTCAGACATATCTACACAAAAACAAAACAACATTGTCATCAACATATGCATAATGTTGTTTAACAGAACAAAACAACATTGTCATCAATTATTTTAACAAAACAAAAAAACTTTAAAATGATGACATAAACACGTAAACATAACCCTTAACTATTAATTACACAAGAATAGTAGATAGATAAACCCTAATTCTTCGTAATCTAAAAATCCTCATCCAATGTAACACAATTTAACAACATAAACTAACTAAAAATCTAAACAATCCTCATTTAGGCATTTTATCAAACACTTTGACTGCAAAGTATGTAACAACTCATCATTGTGTTAATTTAACTTCTACACATTCACATTGCACTTAAACATAATCTAAAGTACATTTACAACAACAACATTCATCTATAACATTATAAACTAACAAAAATTTCAATTTTTACATAAACCTTAACCACATAACTCTACCAAAATTAACAAAAATAAACCTACACAAACTAACATTAACATTATAAATGATTAATACTACTTACTTGTTGTTTTGTGGAGATGATTTCCTTCAATTTCGTGAGAAGGGAATTGGAGAGGATTGGACCAAAATTTGGAAATTTGGAAAATTTCTGCTTCTGATGCAGGTTCAGTTTTGCTGTTCTGGTTATGTACAGATCGCATCGGCAGTTAGCTGCCGATGGGGACGGCGGCAACTAACTGCCGATGGAAGGAAACCATCGGCAGTTAGTTGCCGTCGGATCCTTCCCATCGGCAACAAACTGTCACGGGGGTAAAAACGTAAATTACAGGTGTGTTTTAGCTTTCTTTGAAGTGGGAAAAGCAATATTCTATATATAAATAGTGTGTCTAAAGTATCAATTATGTGACCATGGCCCAGTGGTTCAAGTTAGCTTTGGTGTGCTTTGGGTCCACGGTTCAACACCCATGATTTCCTTTTTGCTTCTTTAATTTAGTATGAGAGGCCTTCATTTAAACATAATTTACCATATATTTGAGATTCATCTATCCTCAGTATCTCTCTTATTCCTCCAATTCAGCACAACTCTCATCAACATATTGGATTATATATTTACAAATAAAAACACAATATAACTTTTTTTTCTTATTTTTGTTAGAGCATTTCTTCTAGTTTTTTGCCCATACTTATCGTATAAAATAACAAAGTTCTAATAACGAACATTATAATCATTCTCTAGGAATCCTTCAAAAAAATCATTCTCTAAAAAAAAACATTATAAACTTTATTTTTTTTGCCTCATTATAAACTAAAGAAAATAACAACGTGGAAGGTTGATAAAAATACTCAATTAAAATTGTATGTTAATTTTATCGATTACAATATTGATGTTCTTTGTGCTAGTTACAATGATGACCATTTCTTATTTTTTCAGATCTTATTTTCAGTTTGAATAGAAGATTACTCTTTTAAAAAATTGTGTTTTAATTTTATTAGGGTCTATCTTTAATTTTAGAACCGGGTCTCCAATTTTATAGGAACGGTCCTGCATGTGGTGACACCAGTGGCGGAGCCAGACCAAAAACTTTGGGATGGCCGTCATAAGAACAAACTAAAATATATAAATCATATTGTATATAAAACATACCTAAAATGATACTTTACGCTTCCCGAGTGACTTGAAACCGCCTTGGATGATTCTCGATACCAAACAAGGGATAGTTTTGTAATTTCATTTGATAAGGACCCCATTTTAGATATGCTCTTCGTATTGCATCCTTTTGATTTGGTGGATATTGCCAAATTGGAATACGCTTTCCAGGATCACGTTCTAAAGAATTCTCAATGTCATCCGGGTTAACTCTATTAACCTTTGAAGGACGAGGCTCATTTTCTTCAATTCTTGGATTATCACAAACTTGTTCAGGTTCGGATGAAGAAATTATAACTTCATCTCTTTCAATATTAGTGGTCTTCCTCTTGAAAAATGAATCAATTTTTCGACTCTTCATCTTGACTTTTCTGTGGCAAAGAAACAAATTTATCAAAATGATGTAAGAATAGTGTTAAGAATCATAACGAAACAATTCTACAATTGAAGCAAACAGAAATTGAATCAATTTGGCAAACAGAAACAGAAACAGAAATTGAATCAATTGAAGCAAACAGAAACAGAAATTGAAACAATCATAATGAAACAATTCTACAATTGAATCAAATTGAAATTGAAATCAAAAATCAAAACAGAGATAAAGAATCAGATGACAGTACGGTTCAGAAATTGAAGCAAACAGAAATTGAATCAATTTGGCAAACAGAAACAGAAATTGAATCAATTGAAGCAAACAGAAACAGAAATTGAAACAATCATAATGAAACAATTCTACAATTGAACCAAATTGAAATTGAAATAAAAAATCAAAACAGAGATAAAGAATCAGATGACAGTACAGTTCAGAAATTGAAGCAAACAGAAATTGAATCAAAACAGAAATTGAAATTGAAATTGAAGCAAACTAAATCAGTACTAAATTGAAGCAAACTTAATTGAAGCAAACTAAATCAGATGACTAACGGTTCCTAAATCAGATGACTAACGGTTCAAT
The DNA here is from genome assembly GCA_018208015.1 of Medicago ruthenica. Lineage (NCBI taxonomy): Eukaryota > Viridiplantae > Streptophyta > Magnoliopsida > Fabales > Fabaceae > Medicago > Medicago ruthenica. Next base: position 47,199,195 of record CM031371.1, on the reverse strand, counting down.
AAATTTTAGGGTTATGGCAAAATTGAAATTGAAAACCAAATCAAAAATCAAATTCATTAACAAACAAAAGAAAATCAAAGCATATCTTTACTAAACAGATGAAAATCAGAGATACACTTACAAATGAAAATCAGATAGAGAGAGAGGAGATGGAGGTAGGAGGCTTTGAGACTGAAACTGAGAGAGGAGATGGAGGTAGCAGCCGGGCCGCAGCCAGCCGCTGATTGCTGGTGGTGGGCGAGGGACTGAGAGTCTGAGACTGAGGGAGAAAAGATGCGCGCTTCTCTCTTTTCTGATTCTGGAGAAAATTTAATGAGAGTCTAAGAGTGGGAGAGTCTGAGAGTAGAGTGGGAGAGTCTGAGAGTGGGACTGTGGGAGTGGCATGGCTGTAGTATTAAAATTAACATAGGGGTATTATAGTAATTTCACAGAATTAATGGGTAGGCCATAGTCATACCCTCTGGGTGACACTAAACACTGATCCAACACCCAAGTAGTAATTGTGTTGAGACGTTGCCACTTCACCAAACATGTGCCAAAAAGATTATTTTCGCTACTGATTTCCTTTTAGCTTATTCTTTGCAAATTAATATAACCGAAATTTTTCATTGAATGATGTTAAAAAGTTGATCGAAATTATTCACTCTGAAATTTACATGACTGCAGTTAGTTGTGAAGATATATGTCAAAAGTACACATGAACTGTATGATCACAGGAATGTTTGGACAATTATGCTAAGTTTTGTATTTACCTATTATACTATGCATATTTACAATATCCCTTGGCCTCTTGAACCTGAAAAGACCCGCATGCAGATGAATTTTATGTTGAATGAGAAAGTCCAATTACATCTATTTATTAGACCATAATGGCACCTCAACAGACCTCAGAAAAACCACATGCATAGGTGCTAAGGTTGTAGGGCCGTTAGGTCCATGTGCAATTGAATCTATATCTAATGGGGTTGCATCTATTAGGAATCAATGAAATGAAACCATAGCATGTAAGCTCAATTTGGGGTGTACATTGTCTATAAATCAAACTGAATTGGATTGCTTATGTCCTTAAAAACTACTTTTAGACCGGTTTATTTTTTAGAATTCCTTTTCCCAACTTCTTATACTGTGATCTGCTGTTCAAATTTCTCATTTTACACTGTTCGAATTATATATTCTAAAGCATTTTTATACGGATTATATAATCTGAATCTCTTAAAAACTCATAAAACACATGTAAATTTCTTATTTCAAAATACGATCCGAAAAAAAAATATTAACAGTTCGGATTATATAATGTTAAATGTGTCAATCCCCCATCAAACCAGTTTTTAAGACTCTTAAAAGTTCGATCTCATAGCTAAGATCGAACATTCTTGTGGGGAAAAGACTGCGTCTTTGATGGTATGTTCAAAATTAAATTCTCCTTCTATTTTATAAGTTGTGTGATTTTAATATTTGACATGTCAAAATTTATCATGTGAACAAGCGTTTAATTTTAAACTTGAGTAACTTAGACTTAATTCCAAAGTTATATGACTAGAAAATTTTATTTTTTGCAGTCAAGATGAATGAACCAAAAGTTCATATAAATCAGTGTTTAGAGGATTTGAACCTCTAAACTTAATAAATTATGATATGTGCGAACTTGATGACACATAAACTAGAAATGATAAAAAGATATTTTATCATATTTATTGATGACTGTAAATTTTGAAAAATAAAATTGATACGCTTGATATTTTCAATTTTTATAACAAAAATTGAAATTAATGTTGAATAGAGTACCCAAGTCTAAGAACAAAATTTCTAATTAAGAAGTTTTGAAGAAAAGACAACCCAACTTGTCTTATTTTGGAGTTTGAGATTGTCTAGACTATATTTGGATTCTGGACCCAAGAGAGTTGAACTCACTAGTGGAGCATATGAATGTGTACTCATTGGGTATGCTATAAATAGCGAAGCATATAAGTTTTATGACCTAAATGCTAAAGTGAGCATAGAATTAAACGATATCGATTTCTATGTAAATAAATACCCCTTTAAATAAAGAATAGTGGGGGCACTAGTGGGGGAAAAATAATTTTCCTTTTAAATTGAAAGCTAGTGGGGGCACTGCATCTGATCACATTCTAGTAATCAGAAACAGTTATGAAAACATCGTACGAGATGTTATAGAACCTCGAAGAGGTAAGAAAGCTATAAATGCTAAAGAGTATAAACCTAATTATATGGTTTGTATATTGGAAGAGGATCCATCTGGCCTTCAACAAGCTTTGTCTTCATTGGATGCTAACTTTTGAAGAAAAAAACAGTAAACGATGAAATGGATTCTCTAGAGTCTAACGAAACACGACTCTTAGTTGACTTGCCTCCTAATTGCAATCCAGTTGGTTGTATTTGGATTTTGAAAAAGGAATTAAAACCTGATGGTTCGGTTGCTAAATACAAGGTTCACCTTGTAGAAAAAGGTTTTAGACAAAGAGAAAAAATATAGATTTCTTTGACACTTAGTCACCAGTCAATCGAATCATATCCATAAGGGTGCTAGTCCCTTTAGCAGCTGTTCATAAATTGATAGTACACCAAATGGATGTGAAAGTTGCCTCATTAAATGGTGAACTAGAAGAAGAAATCTATATGGAACAACCTGAAGGTTTTGTGATTCATGGACAAGAAAACAAGGTCAGTAAGTTAGATAAATCTTTGTATGGTCTAAAATAAACTCCTAAGAAATGACATGGAAAATTTGACAACCTAATGATATCGAATGAGTATAAAGTGAATGAAAGTGACAAATGTATTCACTACAAATATGGAAATAATATTTGCACGATCATATGTCTCTATGTAGACGACTTGCTCATATTCGGTTCAAAGATTCATGTTGTAAATTATGTGAAATCATTGTTTATCAAAAACATTGATAAGAAAGACCTAAGCGAAGTTGAAGTAATTCTTGGTATCAAGATTACTAGATAAGAAAAGAGAATTGTTTGGATCAATCTCACTATGTTAAGAAGATCTTGCGGAAATGTAATTATTATTGTAAACTTGCAAGCACGCCTTACGGTTCAAGTGAAACTCTTCAAGAACACTTGAGATGGTGTTAGACAAATAGAATATGCGAACATCATTGGCAGTCCTTAGGTATGCCACTGAATGTATTAGACCCGATATTGCCTATGTTGTGGGACTTTAATGAAAGTTTACAAGTAGACAGATTAAGAAGCATTGTCATGCTATTGAAAGAGTCATGAGGTGCCTTAAAAATACTATGACTCTAGGGTTACATTATCAGAAGTATCATGTTGTACTTGAATGGTACAAGATACAAAATAGAACATCCTTCAGGTGAGTCTTAAGCGACCAGTGGCTGCACATTGAGCATCACAGGAGGAGTTGTTTGTTGAAACATATGATATTGACTCAATCCACTATGGAATAATTTGAGATGAGAACACTAGAGAAAACAAAGTGAAGAAGCAAGTTGAGAAAATGCTTGCTAGTTGAGATCCCCTAGTGGGTAAAACCATTGCCAAGAGTGTTAATTTATTGTGATAGTACTGCAGCAATTACAAAAATTGAGAATCGTTACTACAATAGTAAGAAACGATAATTAAGGCACAAACACAAAGAATTAGAGAGCTAGCTACTCTCAAAAGGAACGGTTAAAGTAGATCATGTACGTACTGATAAAGAATTAGTCAATCCTTTGACGAAAGGAATTACTAGAAAGAAAGTCATAAACACATCCAATAGGATGAGACTAATGCCCAAAGATCACAAGTGATGGTAACCCGACCTAAATGACTGGAGATCCCAAGAAATAGGTTCAATGGGTAATAACAAGTCGTGAGTGATAGAACATGCTATGAGAAAATTAAGAAAGCATGAATCCTGCAGCGATAGGAGGATGAGATAATAGAAACTCTTAATGAGATCTATACTCTATGTTGAGTGGAGTACATAGCTACAGGAGTACTCTTGATAGACTCACCTATACGAATGTGGAACTGAGGCTGGTTCCTATGGAATTTCGGGGCAAGGATACCTAGAGCGTTCGTTAAAACTAGGATAGACGTGCAGGGCCATAAATGTGCGGGCTTTTAGAATACACCTTAGGAAAAGGTTTGTGTGCGGACTCTATGTCTGAGATAGAGTTCAATGTTGTAAGCAACTCTTGTTGAATCAGAATAGTTTCCGCTATGCAAAGGTTCAAGGTGTAGGCGACACCTTTGTTTATTAGCAACCTTATAGAAAAGTTTTGACGTTACTATTGAAACCATTTTTTAAATTCAAGTGGGGGATTGTTGGAACATTGGTGTGAAGTTGGAAAAAAATTGGAAGATTAAACACCAAGTAATAAGACTTTGAGCTAGTGTGATGTGAATTAAAAAAATAGAGAGTGGGGGTCCCACATAAAATAGAGCACACACATTAGTAGTGTTTAAATTGCAGTATTTAATTTTAAATACTTGATATTGATAAAAATAATAAGAATTATTATTTTTATTTATGAATATCACTTCCCACAATTTTAGTTTATGTTGGTTGTGATAAGGTTTGAGAATCCAACTGAATTTCTCATATTTCCTTTATTCATATCCAATGAGTTTGTTTCCTCCACTTTTGTGGATTTGTTTCTTTTTGATCTTATCCACAAACGTTGATGAACTGATTAATGATTAAGTTTCTTTTTGATCTTATCCATTAGAGTAACTGCTGCCGCAATTTTAGCTAAAACAGTTACAAAATCTCTATATAAATAGAGGACTTCACTCAGTTCAAAAATTACACCAAAGAGATCTATTGAGTTATCGAGAACTTTTTTTCTCTTCTCCCCCCAGCTTGTGTTAACGAGCTATTCTTCTCCTTATCTCATTTTTATGTCCCTTCGAATTTAAGAGTGTTCTTAAGACCTTAGTCCCTATTTGATATAATGTCCCTTCGGAATTAAGAAAGGTCTTAAGAACATAGTCCCTTCGATAATATTGTCCCTTCGGAATAAAGAGTACTTTTAAGAACATAGTCCCTTCGATAATATTGTCCCTTCGGAATAAAGAGTACTTTTAAGATCATAGTCCATTATGGAATAATAATGTCCCGTCGGAATTTAAAATGATCTTAACGGTATATAAATATTCTTTCGATATTTTTCTACTCTTAGAGAAGTTAAAAAGTCAGAATTGTGGTATCACCATATTTGAGTGGTCGTAGTACCATATTAAATTTTTGGAGAACTTAAATGTTAGAATGGTGATAACACCATATTTGAGTGGTCTTAGCACCATAATAGAGTGGTTACAATACCATATTAGAGTGGTTTCAGTATTAAAGAGTGGTCATAGTACCATATTGGAGGTGTAAATCTCGAACGGTTTTCTAGAGTGCAATAGTTAACTGCACAGTTGTAGCTGGGCTTGTTTTATCCTGGAGGCGGCGTGGTTGATAGTCTGTCTTGCACAATTTTGGGCAATGTCGCGAAACGTCTTAAAGAGAGCAACCTGGTCGTAACTCAACCTAGTAACAACTTCGGTTGATAGTCCCTTTCAAAATAGAATTTGGAAATCCAAATATAACAGTTTGGAAATCCAAAAAACAACATCTTGCAATATAGAGTTCACACTTCACATGAAATTCTCTTTTAGTGTCAATCTTTCTCATAATATACCTTCACCTCCTTATAATACTTTTTGTGATGATGTTAATAATGAATCTTTGCATTTATCCTCTCCGTCAAATCAACAAACCATACATGTATCTTCATTAGTTTTACTTCTCATGAAAATATAGTTCCCATCCTGAATAGAACTTGGGAAGGTCCGCAAGACCTAAGCATCCACCAATGCAACTGAATGACTATGTTTGCAATTCCACCACTCATCAATCAAAGCCATCATCTTCAAGTAAACTTCATCCTCTTTCAAACTATATGTCTTATTCCAACCTATCATATTCACAATGTCATTTTTCAATGTCTAGGTCTACTTATATTGAGCCAAAATATTATCATGGTGCTTCTAAGTCAAAAGGTTGCGTCAAGGCAATGGAAGCTAAACTCACTGCATTGAAAAAAAATGGTACTTAGATACTGGTTGATTTACCTCCAAATTTTAAGCTTAGAGGAAACAAATGGGTGTACAAAGTCAAGCGTAAGTCAGATAATTCAATTGAGTGATTTAAGGCTAGATTGATAGCAAAGGGGTACAACCAAATTGAAGGGAAAGACTATTTTGACACATTTTCACCGGTTGCAAAGTTAACAATAGTAAGAATGGTGATTGCCTTAGCTTCCATCAATAAGTGGTATTTACATCAACTAAATTAAAATAATGCGTTTTTTATGGTGAGCTACAAGATGTATACATGGTTTTTAGTGAAAGTGTCTCGTGTTCTTAACTCGGCCAAGTCTACAAGTTAATTAGATCTCTTTATGGACTCAAACAAGCTAGTATGAAATGGTATGAAAAGCTACCCTCGTTTCTTATAGCTCAAGGATACACATAAACTCACTCTGATCATTCCTTATTTGAACTAAGTTTAGTTTGTTAGAAGTAAGTTACAACTGGTAACTTCCTATTCAAGTTACTCAATTTACACTCGTGTGTGTGTGTGTGTGTGTGTGTGTGAAGGATTTGCTGAGATGGGAGGAAATGCCTCTTGTGATCAGCATCCACTGCTTTCTCTTGAATTTGACTCGGTTATTATGGTGGTATAGGTTAATAAGTGATGACTTTCAACTCATCTTTACTTTTCAATTGTATCCTCATTAATCATTTTTTGATGAAGGATTCGCAGATTACTGTTTCTCATATTTATAAGCAAGCAAACAAGATTATTGATTGGCTTGCAAACTATGCCCTTTAAATACTTACGGGCACTCATTATTTAGATCTTCCATCGCCGAGTTGTGTTAACCTTTTATGGCAGGATGTAGTCAATGTCTTTTTAAATCGTTGTGTTCTTCTGTAATTTAGCTTAATGTCCTCCTTTGTATCAGGAAAAAAGTTGAATGTTACATCTAGTGTAAGTAGATCAGTTGGTGAGTTAAGGGTCATTGAAAGAATTTGAGGAGGAGGAACTGGATTCGATCCGCATAAACTATTTTTTTTTTTGACAGGCCGCATAAACTAACATAACTACTAATATTGTTAACATTTATGCTTAAAGAGTCTAAAAATTTGGTGATAAAGGTTCGTCACAAGTTGCACCTTACCTACATATTATGCTTTGATAAATTTATATTAAGGTTTCAATTTGCTCTTTAAACAATTATTCTATCTTCTATTATAATCGATCCATCAACAATAAAAATATAATGGTTCATATACTAATTGAGGGAATGGTAATGCCTTATATGCCTAAGTAAATTAAATTATTTGATTTTCTTTTAGATGTTGATGGAGTAGTTAAAGGAGCACATTTAAAAGTTAAAGATTTGTATGCGAAACCAAGAGGGAAGAAGGTGGTTCTTAAATGGAATATGAATGCTCGGCCAGTTGGAACGGCTGCTGGCCTTTTGGGGTAGACTTTGGAATCACTTTGAACTAATTTTGACAATTTTCTAATGAGAATTTATTGTTTCATCCTACTAATTTTTCGCGCGCCTTCCATATTTTTCAATTTGTCTTCGTTCAAATTATATAATATGAAGTGTATTTGTGGTATTTCAGATTATATAATAAGATTTATGTAAAAAAACTGAAATAGATAATCAAAGGTTTCTGTTGACCATCTTATCATCCCTACAAGAATTGTACTGCAGTTTTGAAGATGGTATGAATGGTCAACGGTGACCATGATATTATAACCGCCTCCAAAGAAAAGGTAAGAAATAAATAAGAAGAAGGAAAAAAGAGGAGAATTGCAATAAAAATATAGAAAAAATGTAAGGCTATTTATAGTCACAGCATCATCCTAGATTGTAACCAAAGTCAAAGGAAACGTGTAAAATGAACAAAATCTGCCAAAAAAGTATTAGACACACCACAAACTGTTCAAACATTGGTTGTACGCCACCGTCCAAATTTTGGAATATTTCGGATTATGTAATATGAAAGCATGTCGAGTACTAGTTCGGATTATAAAATTTGAAACCTGTCCAAATTGTTTAAAATTTGTGCATTGGAGGGTTTTGCACATTTCGAATTATGAATTTTATTCAAAACACATAAAATAGAAAAATCTGTCGTTAAATGAAATTCTACAACAACATAAATTAAACAAAACAATTTCAACAACATAATTTCAATAGGATAATGCAACAACAAAATACAACAATGTAAATTAATATAATTAAACACAAACAACATCATGGATCAAGCCCGAGACATGGGCCCTAAACAGATTAGGTTTCTTCCCATTGTAATAAACTACAACTAACTTAGTACTCATATCTATTGGATAAGTATTCATGGTTATGTGGTGTTGTTTGCAGATGAACCAAACACGTCAATTTATTGAAGGTTATATGCTTTGTGGACCATAAAAATTGTTGATGCAATATGGACCACAGAAAAATCTTGCATTTGACTTCGTTTGGATTATATATTTCAAAACGTGTCAAACCCTCCAAATCGCAATTTTTAACATTGTCTGGGCATGTTTCAGATTATATAATTTGGACCATTATAGGTCATGATTTTCCATTAGATAATCTAAAACAACCTAGAATTTCGATGGTCAACAAGATTTGGAATGCCTGATAATTTTGGGTCAATGTGTCATGTTTTACACATTTTATTGAATGTATTACACGTTTGGATTGATTGTAGATACAATATATGCGGTCCTTTGTCTGTAGATACTCTTCATCTCTTCCACATTATTCATTCAAAAACTCATATTCTTTCCTTTTCTTTCTTACTTTTCTTTTGCTGAAGTTATGATGTCATGATTTCACTGTTGGTCTTTCATACGAAGGGTCAACAAAGACCCTTGTGTCATCTTGTGGGTTAGTATGAATGGTCAATGGGGGGTTGTCTCATATCAACTTGTATTTCATATTAGTTTGAATCACAGATTGTTCAAATCAGTTTCCACCTTATCCTTCTCCATCACGTGTTCTCAAATTCTTGTACTATAAATTTAGTTTTAATTGCCAAATATTTTGTACTACTTAGTGTTATGTTAATGTAAATGTATTATGAAATCTTGTTCAATTATTAAATTTTGTTGTCAATTTTAAATTATATCGCTTCAAATTATGTCACTTTAAATTATGTCCTTTTAATAAATTGATAACAAAATTGGATAAACACAATTCGGATTTTATAATCCAAAAACGTCGAATACGCTATGGATTATAAAATATGAATGGGGACAAAATTGTCAAATTAGAAGACACGCGATAACTACATAACTGCATAGGGTTGAAAAGGAAATTCAATTTTCAAATTACTTATGAGATGTAGCCCAAGGCTCATCAAATTACAAGACTACTATTTGGAAGAACATAAAGGTTCTATCATATTACATGACACTCTCTCCACCCTCCCGCAAATAATTCGGGATGCTACTACATGTACACATTTTTTTCGTTGTCTTTTTTTTGTTTGGAGGTTTATAATATGAACTCAAAAATAGAGTTCAAAGGTTGGCTCGCTATTTTTATTAAAATAGTTGATTTTGTAAATAAAAGGGGGAAGGATTGTGATATTTATACTAACAAAGGGTAAGAGTTCAGTTTTTTTTTTTACCTTCATATTGTAAGTACCTTTTTTCTTTTTGAAATTTTAGTTTAGTACCCTAAGCTTATTTGATTTTTAGGATAGGAAGACACAATATGATATATCAATCATATCATATTTAAATCTCATGTTTGATGCACCAAAGAGATAGGATAAAATAAACCATTTTCCTATCATATCATGGCTTTTCTTTGTAATTTTTATCCTAAGTATAGGCTGGATTAGAAACTATCATGATAATATTAAAAGATTATTCTTTATTTATTATCATGATATTTTACCATTTTTAAAATAATAATATCAAGTATTTGTTATTATAATTAATTACATGTCATTTTTACAATATTTAATTAAGAGAAATGATATTTGTACAACCACTTTTTGTTAACTTTTGTGACAATTTTCTCTCTCATACTCACATTACTTTTTTACTTTCTCTCTCTATTGTTTTGGTTTTTGGGTCAATACCTCTTTTTCTTTGTAAAATAATGGTTGTCTCAAAAGTTGTCAATCAAATGGTTGTTCAAATAACATAACTCTTTAACTAATTATGAGAGTAATTTTTTTATTAAAATATAATGATATCATGTTTGTTATCATATGTGCATCAAACACATGATAGGATTAATGTTTATCATGTCCATATCATATTTTGTCTCTATCCAGTTTCATATCATATTATGTCTCTATCATATTCTGACCATCAAATGGACCTTAAAGATAGTTCAGCTTTTTTTTACCATCGTATTGTTGATTATGTAGTTTACTCCCTTATGTTTCAAAACGTTGCAATTTTGGCTCTCTAATAAATAAATACAAATGTATTCTCTATCTTTAGAGAAATATGTTCTTTTGATCATCTAACTTTAGAGAAATATGTTATTTTGACCTTCTATCTTTAGGAAAATAATATTTATTGACATTTTATCTCTACAAAAAGTTGCGACTTTGACCCCCTATTTTGGAAACGTGGCGTCTGCTCAGCAACTTTGCAACGTTTTGTAAAATTAAGAGGTAAAATTGTTATTTTTTTGTTAGGGGGACAAATTTGTAAATTTTTAAAAGTTAAGGGGTCACAAATGCATTGAAACTTAAAACTATTGGCTGTATATGAAAATAAATTAGTGTGCATAAAAATTTTGGTGAATTGGCAATCAAATTTTGACCTCTATATATGTCATAAGATAAGACATTTTCACATAGTTCAATTCTTACATAGACCTTGACAGAAAAATGTAATAGTTGCTTTAAAGAGTACAAGTTTTTACCTTCAAAGTTCCTAATTTGGTAGGACTGGATACATATATGACTAGTGTTCAATATTCCTATCAAATTATCATTTATATTATGATTTTGATTATACCTTTATGGGGTTTTTTCTTCATTACCCCTTAATGATTTGGGGTAATTTACCCTACCAAAGAAAAATCCATTTTTTCATCTTTTTTCTTACAATCAAATATTATCTTCATCTGCAGAACATCAAACTTCTTCATTTGTTTCATTCAACATATGATTTTCTTCTCCTTCGTTCCATAATTGAATCCTACTTGTCATTAAGGATAAATTATCCTCAATTCATGAAGGGGTAACGTAGGTCTCACCTTATTATGGCTTGTGATAATCTTTTACGTAATAACCAATCTCAACTCCAATATTAAATTAATGTTAAAAAATAATTCATGAAAAACTAATTTTAAAGATGATTTGGTAAAACTATAACATGAATCATTCGATTTTAAATTATGTTCAAGATCATATAAAAAAAATTGATGTTCAAGATGGAAAACTGGCTAATCCTATTAGTGTAGTGAATCAAAATCCTCAAGCAATAACTTCTGGAAAAAAAGGAGACATTGGAAAGTGGTTTGGTACCTAATCCATCCATAACGGAGGTTGGGCCTGAGTGTTTCTTAGCCAATTTGGATTGACCTTGTCAGAAAATATAAAATTTGCGGACCAAACCACTACAAAATAAATCCCCATTATTTAGTCAAAAAATAAATAAATCCCCAATATTATTATTATTTGCTCAGAACCCTGGAACGTGTGCACAACTCTAAGCATTATTTTTTTAATGGTTAAAACGCAATTCATGTTGGTGTCAGGTTTTTAGTCAAAAAATATGTTGATGTCAGAATTAAAAATAATTTACCACATCAGGGAGCTGACAAATCCACCAAAACTATGGTGCGATTCACCTCAAAGTCATAAAAGGTAATACTTAATCAACAAGCACTTGGTTTTTTTAAGGGAACAAGTACTTAGTTATTTCCTAAAAAAAAAAATAGTCATTTTGATTTTAACGGTATGAGTCATTGTTGCTTATAGTTCCTAAAGTTATAAAAACATCTCTAATTACTTTTTTTTGTTATTTAGCTGTCATTAAATATTATAAATTTTTCTAATTATTTTAATCTTTAAATGTGTTTATCATTTATTAGTTTAGACTCTAAAATTACAAAGATAATTCTACAGTAACGTAATAAAGAAGTTTGACACTTTTGAATTTTTTTTTTGTGGTGAGACACTTTAGAATTTGAGTATATATTTTGATTTTTTTTTTAATGTATAAAATTTCATTGAATATACCCCACTCCAAGCACAAGAAGCAGCTTGAGAGGGCTGAAAGATGCATTAATCTTGGTGCAGCAGATAAAAATTACAAAAACTGTATATTTAGATTCACAGTGAATTTATGAAAATAACAATGTCACCTTAATTTTGTAAAAACCTATAAATTACGAACACTCCTCGAATTAGATGTGTTCCAGTGTCGGACACCGATACCTATGATTACATTAAATTATGTCATTTTCTCAAATTATTATAGGTATCGGTGTGTCGGTATCCATGTCGTTATGGTGTCGTGTTTGTGGTCGTCCTTCATAGCTAAAAATCAAGAAGTGTAGTTTTATGAGAATGGTGGTAACTCATTATTACAGCAAATCTAAACATACATGAAAAGGATTGCTTAGTCATAAACCAGTTTCCAACATCTATGTATTTAGTAGAAAAGTTGGTCAGAGTATCCAAAGATGCTTGCTCAAACTGTGTGTCGGAACATGAAATGCAAATGCCAAGCAAAGTGCACCCCCGACAACAACAGCACATCAGAAAAGAACTCAGAACTCAGAAAAACCCTACACTCCAACTTCAAACTTGTTTATATTAACCAAAGCATTAATATCGTCGAGAACTCAGAACATGTTTCCATGTTTTTCCTATGTATTTGCTCCACCGAGTTAGTACTTTTTTTCTATATTATATTACCATAGAACCATAAAAGATTCTATCGTATATACAACTCCAGATGTCAAAACAAGAAAATAAATCAACACAATTTTAATTAATAATATTCTCACTGTGAAGAAAGAAAAAACAACATAGACCTATATTCAACAAATTAACAAAATAAGGTGATTATAAATTTATAATTCATAACTATAATTATAATAAGTAATTGAAAGATAAAATAAAAATAATAAATACAAGAAAGTAATCAAAATTGAAAACCATGTAGAAGGTATCTGCAAAAACCTTTGGATCAAGATTTTCTTGCTCGTTCAGATTTGCATCTTGTTAGCACTAGAGGAAATGCTACAGATTCTCCTTCTTCTGTTTCTTCCTTTCTCTTCATTTCACAAACCCTTTCAGACTCAGTTATTCTTTCTCTCACTGAATCTTCAAGTTCTTTGAAAAATTTCAACTTTGAAACTGGAACAGACTCACTCTGTTTCTCCTCAGAGGGTTGCTCTGTTTCTTCATTCCTTAAAGGAGAACCCCAAAACCTACTTGCTAGTGAAGAAGAACTATATGGTGCTGATTTGCATCTAGTTAGTAACAAAGCATTTTTCGGTGGAGTAGAACAAAAACTGGAAGAATCATTAGAAACAAAATCTTTGGCTTTAACTACTCTGTTATTTTCTTCTTCAAGTTCTTGTTCTTCTTCTATATGTGATTCTTTTGAACCATTTTTCATTGAAGCTTCTGAAACTTTTGAGGCTTTACCTTTTCTTCGAAATACAAAGCAGCACACTGAATCCCTCTTAACAGAATGACAACAAAAGAGAGTATGTGGGACCCACCAGAAACGGCAGCGGCATTTAGTCGGAGCTCCGTCACCGGAGGAGGGACGACCCTTTTTGGCGGTGGGTTGTTTGGAGGAGCGTTTAACTCGAACTTGACCCATGCAAGTGACTTTAGGGGAAGAGGGTTCTTTGGTTTCAATGGAGGTAGTGTTCTTTTTCCTTAGGATTAGGAACATAGAGTTAGACTTTGATCTTGACCTTCCTCTGCTTTTATTTGCTGCATTTGATTTTAAGAATCTCATCAATGGTGGTGGAAACTTTTCCATTCTACCTGGACTAGAAATGGGTTTCGTAGTAGATAGCTTCATGATGATGCCTTAGTTTGTGTCTGTTTGTTTGTAGGGTAACCGTTGGTGGAGAAAGGAAAGGGAAGATATAGTACTATCTCCTCTCTCTCTCTATCTCTATGATATTTCCACTTTATGTGAAATTTGGTGCACTTGACTTTTTTTGTTGTGGCCATGCTATTTAGTGAAAGCATTCTAGATATGATGGGGCAAATTGTCTTTCTGTTTGAGAAAAATAAGTATTTTTTCTTTTCAGTTATTTTGTTTGCATATATAATTTCTTTTCGATGTGAGGTTCTCTTTGCCCTACCTCTTGAGGTACTTGTTGTTTTATTATTTGTCTCGGATATATGGTTGTAGTATTGTAGCTTAATTCCACAATAAAATATAGGGTAAACTTGTAAGTATAGCTTGATTGGTAGTTTATAGACATTGATATGCAAGAGTGAAGACTCAACCCTAGAATTTTCAATTTTGTATAGTATACGAGTCTAGTCACTAGACTAATTGAACAAAAAGAAATATAAGGCAATTTAAAACTTTTCTCCAAAATAAAAAGGTTTTATTATTTATCATACATGCAAACTTAAGTTACTTTCTTTCTTGTTACAATAAATAGGAGGCTCGTTCTACAATTTAGTGAGTTCATTTCCGTTCTATAAATTTGCCTACTAAGTAACACATTCCACAATGTAGGATAAACATTTTACTGGATTTCGATTGAATGATGTATGTGACTCAATTTCATCTATAATAATACCTTTTTATTTCATTTTTGTTGTTACTTTTCTGCATTTTTTATACTTAATGTTCTTAATCTTGCATTTTTACAACATTTGTCCATTCCTACGTGTTTCTCGCACGAGCAATGCTATATATCTAGAGGGGGAGCATCACGAAATCATTCCGAATAAGCGATCAACCAATCACAATTCACTGCTGAGCGGAATACATGGGAGGATGTCTGAAAACATGGGAAATCAACAAATAAGTGTGCAATGAAACAATGACACATGTATCGTGAAGCTTTCGCTATGTGTAAATTCGCTGGCTTTAGCATTTCCGTTCTCGCACTGCAAGCAAAGACTTGAGACAGTAAACCTATCAACAACTAGAACCCAACCATGATCTAACTTGAGTCCTAGATTAATCAAGTTCATTTGTTGAAGATATATTTTTTTCTTGTCAACGCTTTTAAAATGCTTTAGTGTATTCTTAGCGTATATTTTACTTTCTTAATCATTAGCATTGTTCTTAAAAATATGGATGGAAAATGTCTTGACGTATGGTCATTTTGATTGTACTATCTTTATTTTATCATTTGAATTTAGCTTTTTTGTTTATATATATATATATATATATATAGATACACACACACCCTTCCTCTGTTATGGAATATATATTAGAGAAAATTATATTTTCTTCTTTTAAAAAATGATTGAATTCTATTCTCTTTCTCTCTTACGTTAAAATCTACACTCTCTATTTTTAGTTAACACTTTAATCCATGTTAATATATTCAAAGCTTTAATGCACATTTTTATATTCGAAAATCCTATTATAATTAAATTTTATATTCTAAAATCATAAAATTATTAATATAATATTCAAAGTCAATTATATTTGTTATTGTGAGTTATAAAGAAAGGAAAAAGTTCTTAAAGTGTGGCTTAAATTAATTGCTATCTTAAAATATATTTATTTTGTATATATTAAAATGTACTAATTAAGTATAATATATTATATATGTAACTATTAAAGGAGAAGATTATAATTCAAACATATCTAAAGAGACATGAGTATAATCTACTTTTTATATTTACTTATTAAGAAAAGAAAAACATATTTTTTAACATAAAAGGAGAATAAAGTTAATTCAAGTCTTTTCTAAGTTATGAAAGTGTAAGTTACTCTGAAGTATATGGAGTATACTGCATTTATGATCCAGAATTGAGTATGTACTCAGACATACAACTACTTTTATTATCCCATATTAAATTTAGCCAGTTATGTTTAATTAAACTTGTATCTATATTGTGAACCTAATTTTCAACTCAATATCTATCTCTATGAGCTGTCTTGCAAATGATTCATGGCTTGAACTAGGATGGCAATTAGACCCAAACTCAATGGATACCTGCAAAAAATATCAACGATGGGCGGATAAATACCCGTAAATTTGAACGGGTATGGGCGCAAGTACAGGGCACTCTAGTGCCCAGTCCGTCCATGCCCACACATTATATATACTATGACTATAATTTTATGTAATACTAAAATTAGTTAATTAATCCTTAGTCATTGATATTTATTGTAATATGCACTTGTTTTTTATATTTTAGATCCTTTTTATTTTGTTAAATACTACAATGTGAAATATTTTATAAGTTGATTTAAGAGATTTTAGATCATATTTTAATTAACTTGTGATATGTTTTGTTATTTATTGTCTTTTTATTGTTAAAGTGCAGGTAACAAGCGTGGGTACGGGTACTTAGATGCCCATATGATATGGAGACGGACACCAAACTTATTGCCCACGAGGTTATGTGCTCGGGTACGGAGATTTTTTATAAACATGGGTATGAGGATGAACATTATAGTATCTGCCCAAAGGGCAGCCATTATCATCCCTAGCTTGAACAAGAGAGGACACGGTTTATTTTTGAATGGTTTGCCGATCCGATAGACAATCTCTTAGAGTCTATTTGGGAGTTTAAGAGGGGATGGGAGAGCTTTATAGAAAAGAAAGGAGTAAATGAAAGATTTATAGAAAAGAAAGGAGTAAATGGAAGGCTGTGGAGAAAATTGATGGGTTTATTTTTTTTTTGTAGTACAGTTTTTTAAAAAATTTAAGAGAATTTAAAAATTGTATTGGAGGATGATTTTAGAAAGTTTGGATACATTTTTTAAATCCAATCTATATTAATATAATTTATAGAAAAGAAAGGAATAAATGAAAGAAATGGAAGGTTGTGGAGAAATTTGATGGGTTTATTTTTCTTTATAGTAAAAAAAAAATTAACTTGAGAGAATTTAAAAAATGTATTGGAGGAGGATTTTAGACGGTTTAGATACATTTTTCAAATCCAATCTATATTAATATAATATTTTAAAAATTAAAAATATATTAATCATAAACATTCATTTACCATTGCTTACAAAAATGATCTTTTATAAATGGTTAAAAGTTTTGAACTTTTTCTCTCTACTTCTCTCCTCTCAAAGTCCCCCGTTCCCCTTCCTTCCAAACATCACATTAATATCGCATAAACTTAATGAGTTTGGAGAATTATTTATTAACCATATATATACACACACGTACATATAAAGGTTCTTTGTCCCTGCAATATGGTGAACTAGGATTCAAATTAAAGGTGAATTTAGGTTTAGGTGAGGGTTTGCATTTGTACAACCTCAAAGAAAAATAGCTTTATATTATCTTATATTATTTCAGTCACCCTGAATTTTTAGTCTTACACCTTGATTAAAAAAAAAACTCTCTTTCTTACCCTACCAACGCAATACACATAATGGCTTGTATTGAAAAAAAAACGTGTTCAAGAACATTAACGATTGACCGATAATTTAATGATTTCCATACATAAAATCACGTAGAGAGGCTTAACATAAAAAAAATCACGTAGAGAGGAATTATAAAGTATGTTTATAGTTTATTCAGTACATATATTAAAATTTTAGAGTTTTTTTTTTTTTGAAGAATTAAAATTTTAGAGTTAAATATGACTTGTATTCCTTGTCAAAAAAAAAAATATGACTTGTATTCCTCCAAAATTCACAAAGATCAATTCGTTTATAAACTCTAAATTTAAAAATTAATGTGATTTTGTTCTTTGACGCTTGAAAAATTTAAAAATGTCAGTATTTACTCCTTAAATTTATTTTTAGTCTCCAAATATTGTGTAAATAGACTTTTTTGTTTTTGAATTTGTATACATCGGTCAGTTCATCCTTCAATTCTCAAAATAGCCAATATGTCTGAATTTTATAAATGTCAATCAATTTAGTCCCTCTGTCAAATCTCACCGTTAACAGTGCTGACGTGTCACGTTAAACGCTAACGTCGAGTTCCAAGTCAACTTTCACGTGTACAAGGACGAATTTGATATATTTTTTTGACTTTTTTTTTAAACAAAAGACATTACTAATTTTTACATTGTCAAATCGATCCTTGAATTATTTAATAAAAATTAAGTTGGTCACTGAATTATGTCACTCACTATCAAATTGATCCTGAATTATTTATCTTATCTATCAAACCTGATCCTTAATATTGTCAAACAAATGTTAAAAACTAAAAGAACTAACCTATAGTTTGGCGGTGGCATGAAAATTGCACCAAATGACGATCCTTTCACCGAAAATTTAGAGGTAAAAATGCCTTATGCTCTTATCTATCTTTGTGGATCTGTTGGTTAAACCTATTCCTAAACTCCTACTTATCTTCTATTGAAGTTTACATTTTTACATTGATTGTGCAGGTTGTGATTCTTCAGGATTTCAAGTGGTATGATTTTGTCCCGAAATTACATAAGCTTTACAATGGGACACATCTCTCAGTTAAGAATGTATCTATAAGAAAGTTATAATCTTTTCTCAAAGAAGGGAACATACATTTATGATTAGTTACTACGGTTTAGATGGCCAATGACTTTGATTTTGGATTACATGGTCTTTCGAACACAATTTTAATAGTAAGTAAAAGTCATTTCAAGTCGCTTGGTTAGCTATAATCCCAATGGTGCAAGCTATTTTCACGCACATTATCTACTATAGCCGCTTACTTTTATCTTGATGCCAGAATTTGGACAAAGTATACATTGTTGTATATATTAGTTTAGACTTTACTAGTGTACATAACATTTTACATGCATTGAATGCGTTGAATTCCATTTAACAAGAAATTTGTAAAAAATGTTTCGCACCACAATTTTGCAGATTTTTTTTATTTGTTTTGTTGGGATTGGTTGTTATGACAGTTTATCATATTTGCAAAATTGTGTTGCGGAACATTTTACAGCGCAATGGAAGCTTAGTTAGTATTTAACTATTATTATTATTATTATTATTATTATTATTATTTCCCCCTAGCTTGTTTTCTTTTAGGCCTGTTTAGGTCTGGTTATACTCATTTGGAGTGTTGTTTGTATTGAAGTAGAGTATATTCTATTGAGGTGGAGGATATCTCAGGCCAGGATGGCATCTATATTCAATCCGATGGGGAGCATCTGGGATTCCTTCCAAAAAAGATTAGTGGTTTTCCTGCTGCTATTGAGATGATATTTTGATCATTTTGGAGTATAACAAAAGTTGACGAAAAAGAGATAATGTTGTTCATACCTTGTGATTTGCTAGATTTACATAGAAAGATTTTGTTTCCATTGTGTAGGAACAATAGTAGATTTCTTGCATTTTTCATGGTCGGATGGAGATCAGAGCTTGTCACAGAAATTTGTTTAGTTTTTAGCATTTATTTGACAGTATCAAGGATCCGATTGATGGATAATATAAATAATTCAATGATCGATTTGATAGTGAGTGATATAATTTAGGGACAAATTTGATTTTTAATGAATAATTCAAGGATCATTTGACAGTTTAAAATTTGTAATGATTTTTGTTTCAAAAAAAAATTTGAAAAAACTTTTTCGATCAAGTTCGTCCTTGTACACGTGGATGCTGACTTGAAATTCCACGTCAGCGTTTAACGTGACGTGTCAGAACTACTAACATCAAGACTTGACGGATGGACTAAATTGATTGACATTTATAAAATTCAGAGACGTATTGGCTATTTCGAAAAATTAAGGGATGAAAGTGACCGGTGTATACAAATTCAGAGTCGTAAAAACATGTTCACTATCAAATATTTGATGTTTTCAAGTGGGCCACAAACAATATATTTTAAAAGTTGAGATAGAAAAGTCACTTCGCAAAAGGGATTAAAGGCAAATTTTATGAATTTTGGGGGACTAAATATTTATTTAATCTTAATTGTTTCATTTATTTTATGTTTTTATTTTTACACATATGATAATAATTGTATTGATTAAAATTAAATAATTTACAATTCCTGACCAAAAAAAAAATTAAATAATTTGCACCCAATAGCCAAGATCATGGATATGTGGTTCGAATCCCGAACAAAATAAGTATCAATATTTAATGTCCAAGACGTCTTAAATGTGATTATCTCAAGTAGATAAAAGAAATAAGGCTCCCTTATACATGGTTCATTTCGTTTTCAAGAAAAAAAATAGAAGAAGAATAATGACAGGGTGGTTTTTTTTCCTTCATAAGCAGGGTGGTTGTTCAGTCACTCAAATATGTTTTCAATAAATAATTGCGTGATATTATTTTGAAGTGATATTTTTTGCCCCCACCTTGCATGTTAATTTGTCAAATTAATTACGTAAAGTATACTTAGGATTGGGCTACCATACAAATTTGTGTGGTGGAGAATCACAAATCCTTTGCGCCATGAAAGTTAAGCTTCCCATTTATCCTGCATCACCAATTTTGCTAATAAAAATGACCCACTTAAAACTCTTGATTTGATTTTATAATATGGTTCAATAAAGTAGCCACACCTTCTAGCTTGATGAAGCACTCCACACTCAAATTAGCGACGGTTGGAGCTAAAAGATACTATGTGGGGGATTACTTCCTTCTTATGGTTTATGGAGGGACTTGGATCCTGGATTCCTCTCATAGATTCACTCCTCTCAAACAAACAAATTGAGAGGGGGGAGAAGAGAGAAGATGAGACAAATTATAGGTGTGAGAATAATTAAGAAAAATAGAAAAGGAATGAGATGTAAAGAAATTTTGTTAATAAGCAATTGGGTAATTGGATATTTTTAATTTATGCTTAAATTTATGAACTTATGATTAATTGTGTTAAGTTTGTGTTCCTTTTTTATGATTAAATTAAGCATGTGATAAGTTGATGAATTCATGTTCTTGTTTTACCAAAAGTCATTTTTGATTATGTTAAGTTGGTAGCTTTGTGAATTTTGATGAATTTGATGAAGAACATGATGATTGATGATGATTATGCTTAATTAAGTTGAGTTTGAACATGGGTATGTGTTTAGTTTGTGAATCCATGTGATTGTGATGTTTGGGTCATATTGAAGTTGTTGTTGTTTATGAGAATTTGGATTAAATTGGTGAAAACGATTAAGTTGTTGTTGAAATGATTTAAGTTGAATCATGCTAGTTGAATTAAGTGATTTTGATTATGTTAAGTTGAAATGAAAGTTAAGATTGTTGTTGTAAAGTTTTGTTTGGTTAATTAAGTTGTTTTGGGAAGAAATGAGTGTTTGAGACGAACTTTGGATTAAATTGATTAAGATGGAATTAAGTGATTATGGATAAGTTGTTTAAGCTAAGTTGAGGTGTAATTAACTGGAATAAAATGGTTTAAGGCTTTGGAATGATTTTGGTGCGAATCGGATTGAAAAACGACATTGAAAATGGTATTTTCGCAAAAAACGGAAATCAGATTTTCCCTACCTGATGAACATGCACGACCGTGCGCCCCTAGGGCACGGACCGTGCGTGATCCTCGACATTGAAGGACACGACCGTGCACCCTGTATGTGAAAGGGAAATCTTAATTTTGTGACTTTTTGAGGTATCCAATGCACTTAAATGGTTCCCAAACCCTTAAACTTGATTAATAGGTGTTTAATGATGATGTAATTGATGGATTAACTTGGACTTAAGTATGGGAAAGTTTAGAAGTTAATTGGTTAAGAGACGGACTTAAGAATTGTCTAAAATGATGTCATGATGTGGGTGTAGACTTAGTAACTAAGTGATGATGTTATGTGATAAGTGACGATGTTATGTGATAAGTGACGATGAATATATGATATATGATATATTACAAGTGACGATGTTCATATGAAAGAATATATGATATGTTTATGATGTTGGTGTTGAGTTACATGTATGTGTGTGATGTCGAGTCATCATATATGTACATGCATTCATTCATGAGTCAAGTCCAGTGACAATGAAAGTGACGATGGGATCTCTCGGTAAAATAACTCTGATATCCAACCAGGCACCACATGCATGTAGAGTCGTTAGGCGCATTGCATATACATAATGAGTCGTATGTGACAATGTATTGATGTGAACTTGTGCATCTAAGTGGTAATTGCCTAATTGATGATTGTGATGCGATGAGATTGTTATGACTTGATTTATGATGACTTATTGATGAGAATGTGTTACAAACACTATGAGGATTTTATGGAGATATTGATATGATTATTATTGATGATTTACTCGGTAATTGATTATTGTTGATGATATGTTATGTATACTTTATGAATTTGTTATGAAGTATACAAATAATCAGGCTTGTACTTGATTGTGAATATAGTATGCATGTTTGTAAGATGAAAACCAAGCTTTAATATGTTGTATGTCTATATGATGATGATGTTGTTGTTTTGCCTAAACTTACATGTGTTTATTAATCATTTATGTTGAACCCCCATGGCTTTTTGTCGCCTCATCCTTGTGATGTAGACATGCAGGTTGAGGAGTAGCTCATTGCTTGTGAGTATGATGAGGACTGCTTGATGCATACTCATGTTTATCGCTTTCTCGAGGAGTCTAGATTTAGGAGCTCTGATCTAGGGCTTAAGGATTCTTTCTTCTAAGTTGTTTTGTTGTTATGAGATCTTTAATCAAACTGATGTGGTTATATTTATGTTGCGATATTATGTTATGATCTGAGACATGACGTTTGAGATGTGATTTTATTTCCGTTGTGCGATGATTATAATTGATGAAAATTTGATATTGGATTATTTATATGAGATGTATGTTGAGTAGTGAGACCTTGATGTATGATAATGTGTGATTTATCGCTTTTTAAATGTTCTCGGGGATCAGGGTCTTACATTGATTACAATGAGGTATTTGCTCCTGTAGCAAGATTAGAAACTGAGAGATTAGTGGTGGCACTAGCTAGCAGCAAGAAATGGTCATTATTTCACCTAGATGTGAAGTCTGCATTCTTAAATGAACAATTGGAAGAAGATGTGTACATTACACAACCTCCTGGATTTGAAGTAAAAGGAAAGGAGAATATGGTGTACAAGCTGCACAAGGCTCTATATGGCTTGAAGCAATCCCTAAGAGCATGGAACAAGGGGATTGATCAGTTCCTGATTCAAATTGGATTCAAGAAATGCAAAGCTAAGTATGGTATGTATGTCCAGAAACTAAGTGAAAAGGACATACAATGATCTGCTTATATGTAGATGATTTATTGGTGACTGAAGCAATCAATGTGAGATTGAGAAGATCAAACACCCTATGCAGTGTGAATTTGAAATGACTGATTTGGGGGAACAATCTTACTTCCTAGGATTAGAGTTAAAAGTTAGCAAGATAGGAGTTATTATGCATCAACAAAAAATACATTGGTGAACTGCTTAAAAGGTTTGATATGGTAGATTGCAATATTGCCACAAATCCATCTGAAACAAATGCTAAACTAGATGAAAGTAGCAATGAAGAGAAAGTGGAAGCTACCGAATTCAAGCAAATAGTTGGATCTCTGATATACTTACGCAATAGCATGCCTGAGTATCATCAGTAGATTCATGAATGATCCCAGGAAATCACATCTCACTGCAGCTAAAAAAGTGCTAAGATATGTGAAAGGAACTCTAAAGCTTGGTCTGCTATTTCCAACTGCTAGCAAAGAAGAAAAGGCTGAACTGGTAGAGTACTCAGACTCAGACTGATGTGGAGATAAAAGTGATAGAAGAAGTACTTCTGGTTACCTATTCAAGTTCAACAATGCTACAATATCATGGTGCACTACGAAGCAACTTGTAACTGCTTTGTCATCTTGTGAAGCTGAGTATATAGCAGGCACTTTTGCAGCTTGTCAAGCAATTTGGCTAGATAATGTGATGAAAAAGCTTAATTGTGAAGTGGAGAAGACCCTAAAGCTGAAACTTCATGACATATCAGCTATTAACCTAGCCAAGAATCATATAGCACATGGAAGAAGCAAACACATTGAAACTAGGTTCCATTTCATCAGGGAACAAGTGACAAAAGGCATGATTGAAGTGGAGGATTGTCCTACTGAAGTGCAGTTAGCAGATGGATTCACAAAGGCTTTGAAGCTTGACAGATTTGCTTACTTGAGAGACAAGCTAGGTCACATTGAGTGTTAGGATTACATATTAAAGGGGGTGTATTAGTTTGTTATTAATCCATAATCATGTTTAGTAGAGTAAGTTGTGATTAGCTTTGCATTTGAATAAGTTTGTTAGTTAGTTACATGAGACTTGTTCTCTAAGTCATGTATATATATATTTACCATGTAAACTCTCTATTCATTAATCAATTAAGTCATAACAACTTTCCAATACTTTCTTCTCTCTCCATAACAACCTCGGCTTACTCTCTCCTTCTTCTTCCTCCATAATTCATTCATAACCTAGCTTTGCTTACAATGCAAGAAACATATGTTGCGCTAATAGGCTAAAGAGTGTTGCCATGCATGGATACTATTGAGAGTTTGGACACTCTTATACCATGCCATGTATGCAAGACACCGACAAAAACACTTGGAATTTGTGAAACCACTTCTTTGTGTTAGCCGATATTCATGTTCAAAGTGGTAAACTTTTTACAAAAATAAGTGTATTCAATATATTAGAAATTAAAATATTTTACTTTTTTTAAAAGAGTCATTTTTTAATTTAAATTTTTAAAAAAGTGTTTCGGAGACATTCATTAGCAAGACCTTGATTTTATCCTCTTATTCAACTTTGAAGAACTTGGTGAAGCCTCTGTCTAGTGATCTCTCGGTTATATCCTAGTAATGGGTGCATTGGTCCCAACCAAGTGGACTGACCCGTAATATTCCCAACAAGAGAACCAAAAAAAGTCAACAAAAGGCTAAATTGAACCACTCTTTTTTCTTTAATGGCTCCCAAGTCAATTAGCAATTAGTACGATGCACGTTGAGTCCAGTCCAAACAAGGTACCAGACGACAAAAATATGAATAGTAGTATTGGGTTATCCAAACAAGTGTCCACTTCTTAAGGAAACAAAAAAATAACAGGTTTGCATTGAATTTAATAATATTTTAACTTTTAAAAAATCAAATTCATCATTTTTTACCATTTGTCAATGCAATATTACTATTTTTATCCCCTTAACAAATGTCTTAAGGGTACTCTTTAGCATTTCACTATTATTTTTTATAAATGAAATTTGCATTTCATACTTAAAAACAATATTGGTCAAAAACAATAGAGAAAAAAAATATAGAGAGTAATGATATTTATACAATTATTTGGTGAATACTGTTGTGACAACTAGGGATGGGAATAGGCCAGGCCGGCCTACAGGAGCCTACGACCTAGCCTACGACAGGCCAGGCCAGGCCAGGCTTTTTTCTTTAATAGAGAAGGCCTAGGCTTTTTTAGAAGCCTATTTAGCTTAAAAGGCCAGGCCACAGGCTATTCAAAAAGCCTCTTAAGCCTATTAGGCCGGCCTATTTAAGTAAATATGATTAATATTATTTATTATTATAATATATTTTGTACTTTGAATTAAAATATAAATTCGTTAGTAATTTAAGTTTATTAGTATACATTAATTTTTAGCATATACAAATGTATTATTATAAACTAGAATTGAAATATGATGCAATATATAGTTAAATTCCCTAAAAACTCATGTTGATTACTAAAAGAGAGTTTAATATAATTGATCTATTAGTTCGTTAGTCTATTTAAACTTAGAACACATTGCTTACTTAAAGATGTTCATATGATATAGGCTTTTAAACAGGCTAGCAGGCCTTATCAGGCTTTCAGAAGGCCAGGCTCAGGCCTCAAAAGTAAGCCTATGACAGGTCGCAGGCCAGGCTTAGGCCTTAAAAAATTTGGCACGCCAGGCTTAGGCCTTGCAAAGCCTAGCTCGGCCTAGCCTATTCCCAACCCTAGTGACAACCTTCTTTTAATCTATTCTTATTGGTCAAAAACAATAGAGAAAAAAAAATGAAAAGAGACAATAAGGTGATAATGTGAATATAAGAGAGAAAATTGTTTAAAAATTATTATTTCTCTTAAAATTATGAATATGAGACGACTCCACTTTGAGGGAGAAAAAATATTGAATATGACACAACTTGTACGCCACATATAAATTACGTACTGTCAATATCCGAGCACGAGGCCTTTGTTCCATCATCTGTTCCATGAAAGCCTTCGTGAAACTGCACAACATTTTGTTGATCAAAAACTCAAACAGAAATCATAGACCAACAGGAGTTTAATTTGTTCAACCAAGACCAGGCAGGAGGAAGTGACAGAAAATTAACAAAACTAGGCAGTCCAGAAGTATATTTCTCCAATTGATAGATGTATCTCACTAGTCATCGATGATGTTTTATTAGAAGAAGAAAAAAATCTAATAAGCATTGTTTAGTTATAAATAAATAGATCACATCATCAAAAAAACAACCCAACTATGAGATGGGTTCAAAACTAAAAAAAAAGTAAAATAAAGGGACAAAAAAAAACGTTTTTAAAATAAAGAAAGGACCAAAATTTCATATATTTATATTTTAAAATAGAGAGACCAAAAGTGCATTTAAGCATTTTATGTTTTTTATTTTTAGTTGAACTAATAAATATTAAAATATAGAATTAATATATATATTTTTCATAATATTCTTTTTACAGTTTTTTAAAACATATATTTTTGAAAATGCATTCTTCTTAGCTTGTCTTTCAACTTCTCTATCACAATTGTTCACTAAATAATTCTTTCATCTCCTATTAGAAATTTTAAAATGACGTGGAGGTGGATTTTTGCATTTCATTTGCGAGCCATGGTGTTAGGGTATAAGCCCCCAAATAATAATCAAATGAACCTTTATCAACAAATTTTTTTGAAAGTAAAATAAAATATTGTCAAAATAAAACACAAAAGTATTTTTCTGTTTTTAAAATTACTTTTCTCACTTCTCAAATTGTTCAAAAACATACTTTAACGGTAGTGAAATGTCGTTCGACTTTTCAGTGACAGGTAAGCATCGTTGGACACTTTTTAATGTGATTCAATCACTTTTAAGTCTTTTCAATCACTTTTAAGTCACTTTTTAGAGCGGTCCAACGGTACCTAACTACCGCTCGAAAGTCAAAGTTAACTATCATTAGGCCAACGACAATTAAAAAAACAGCAATTTGAGAAGTGAGAAGAGGAATTTTCTATTTTTTTTCTATGTTCAGTTCAAATCCAAACCAATGAAATCTAATCTCGATTAGTTTGGATATCTAATTCAAAAACAAACTACACGATGTTCAAACGAAACTACTATATTTTATTTAATATTTCTTAATGTTTCACTTACTATGGGTAACATTACACTATTTTTTAATCACGTTACACACCCTCGCTCTCCATATCTTCTAGGTCGCAACTGGTATCTTTTTTTTTTTCGGTACTAAATGACAAAGTAAGAAAACTTGAACTGAACTACACAAAATTAACCTACTAAAAATTACACTTCCAGTCTATCACAAGACCAATGGAAAGAGTATAACCACAAGCCGCAGAAAATTTTATCAAACCTCTGAATCCCAAATACAGATTCTATTGACCTTTGATGAAGAATGTTCAGCCATGTTTGTCACTAAAATTGCTACATATGACATGGAGTTGAGGCAAGGGAATGTATTACACGAACAAAAACGATTGGCATCTCAGCTATTCTCACCCCTACTACTCATCAAGCCCGTAGTCCTCTCCAAAATACTTGTCAACTAGACTATTTGCCATAGTTCTCACGTCTTCATTTTCGTGAAACTGAAATCTTTCCATGGCTTCAATCCCATCTTCTTGTTCTACAAGCTTTGGGCCCTTTCCATTTGGCATCCCTCTCAGGACCTACAGACACAATAAATCATAAACAACACGGGGTTTAGATCTCAAAGAGTGTGGTATAATTTGGCATGTTCAATCATCGATTACACAAACGAATGAACTGATCTAGCCATAATCTACCAAGTAGTTATTTATACATTCATCAAAATCTCTTACCAGCTCTATAAACTGAAGCCCTAGCTTGGCAGCTTCGATATCAGCAGATCTAACCAAATCAATAAAACCTGGCAAGCATCCTTTTTCAACAAGTGAAACCAGATGCTCCAGGATCAGATTTGGTATCTCGTCACCTTTAGGTGGAGCAACGCAAATGTTGCCTAATATGTAAGCAACTTCCTTTCTTATATCAAACTGTGTGGCAGAAAAAAGGTGCAATAGCAAAGGCAGTGTCTCGCTAGAATATATCAATTGCTTGTGCTCAACAGAACCAGCAGCTATATTAGACAGCACCCAGGCTGCTTCCTGCATAAGATAAAAAAGCTCTCATCAAGCTTGATCCAAATTATTGAATCAAATATTAAATTTTATACCTTCTTTAAGACCCTGTGTTCACTATTCAGACATTTTATCAGAGCATGCATGGCAGTATCTGAAATCGTCATTAGATAATCAGATATAAAAAATTAATCCATACTGTTTGATTAAAATGCGGGTATTTATCTTAGCAAATATTGAAAAAATCACTAGCCTGTAACTTCAAGTCCAGGTACAAGAACAGCATAAGTTGCATGGGAATCACCAGCAATGAGATTACCTAAACTTCGCAAAACCTAAAGGGATTTCCCATTGTTATTAGAAACAAAAAATTAATGTGAATAATTGTGGTTCGTGTGCAATGGTATATGCTAATAATCACAAGAAAGTTCTCGAGATTCTTACTGGAATCATTAATTGCAAACTGTTTGATGTCGCTAATCTATTTACAAGCAATTGAAGTACGTCACTCTTCACCAGCATGGTGGTAGCTAAATTTGAAAGTGCTGATAGATAAACAACTACCCATGCTACTTCAGTAGCTGATTCATCATCCCTGAGGTGATAAAATAAAATTAATATAACAATAATCAGGGTAGCCTTTCAGGGATATTATGTCAATTGGTAACATCTGGAAAAATCGGTAATGTTTCCGAGAAATAATATTTCCATGTAGTCATAATTTTACAAGAGGATTTGCACTACCATCACTTCTGATTTTAAGCTCAGAAACCTATAGGAAAGTGAACTTTATGATTATAGTGGTTACAGTTACAGCCACAAAAATTTCATGTGCTTCATCCAAAATAAGTTAATAAATCATTTAGAAATTTGGCCAAAATAAATTAGAAATAGTTTAATGGAAGGAAAGAACTTCCTCTTTGATTATAAAACTTTTTTGACGCCCCACCATTTCGCATTTGGATGGTGTCATTTCCACCCAAATGCTGAATGGAAGCACTTCCTTTTAGAGCCTTAATAGCTCTATGTATCTTATATTCGGGTATTCTATTGGCCTCAAAGTACAACTCCTCATTGATCAGCAACCAATAAGCCTTCTCTCCGCCAAACTTTGAAATCGTCTTCAAGATGCAATACCACGATCCAACATCCAGCTCTAACACTAGTTGATAATTGCTAGTTCAAATATCAGAAGAATAAAAGAGAAGATGTGATTTTATTGATGAAACCTCCCTAAACCCTATCAGTGATGAACAAAAGTTAGGAAGGATAAACACAGGCTATTGATATTCCTCTCAGGATTTCGAGAGCCTGAGACCTCTCCCACCAAAACAAATCCCAACTATCCAGACTCCTAATCTTCCCCCACTCTCTCTTTATAGCCTACTTCTGCCAAATCCATTAGAACTCCAATCAATAACCACAAACTACACTAACTTCTTCAACTAACAAAACCCAGCCAAACCTGTTTGGGCTTTCCTAGCAATTTATCTAAATAAAATATAAAATATACTTTATAAATTGACATGTTTGTAAATTTCATCTTTCTGATGATGTGCATTGTGCCAAAAACAGAACAGAATAGTTTAAATACATGAAATATATTAACTGTAGTGGCAATTTAAACAATAAAAGTTAAGAGTAGAAGGGTATGAGTCACCCATGCACAATAAAGCAACATAATTATATTAAGCATGCATGTTAAAAAGTAACTGCGAGTCTAAACAACAATGAAACATGCTGGCTAGGATATAACATAGGTAATTACGGGGAAATACTCACGCTTTCATTAAGTGTCGAACAATTGCATCCAATACACCATCAACACGTATAAGTTCGTTAGCAGCTTTAGGATTTGGACCCTATATGCAAACATACTGAAATCATATAAAAACACATGTATGTGGAATATTCCATCTTCCACAAAAACCATAATGCACAAGAGACCACAAAAGTCGATGACTACATAACACTTCTAAAAATCTACGGACCACACAGTACAAGCAAAGAAGATATGAATACAGCTATATAGAATGAGAGTGATCATTAAAGAATTGATACAAATCAATCACTTAGAAAAATTGTATGTAATATTCATTTGATGGATTTGAAACCTTGATTAGATTAGACAAAGCCCAGGCCGCTGTTCTAACAGTTGAACGTCTGTATGGTAGCATCATTCTTGCAAGAGGTACTAAGACCCCTTGAATTAGAAGAACATTCCTCAAATCTTCATCTTCACCAGCCACATTTCCTAGTGCCCAAGCACACTGCTCAGCAACAGGTGAGGAGCTCTTTTCTGCAGAACAGGACTATTTATGAACTTTGAAGGTAAATCATTAAATAGTTTCAACCTTGAAGAACTTCATTATAATGTTGGATATAGTTGCAAAATTAATGAAGGTGGACATTTTAGTAAAAGAATAAGATGCAAGTAAGGTCTAAGTTACCCTCCATCCCATTCTTTCCTTAGATTGTAGATATCTTACAATGCTTTATCAATTAAGGCCATAAGAATTCCTCTAAATCATTATATAGAAACATAGGTCAAAAAGAAATCTCAAAGTGATCACTCACCCCCGAGGTGAGCAATAAGCAAAGGCAATGCAGGAAGCAAAGCTTTTGTTTCCTCTGGATTCCCTGCAGCAATATTTGTAAGACACCAAGCAGCTTCAAGCAACTGCAGGAGACATTCACAACAACAAAAAAAATGAAAATAGTAAGAAATTTTCTTGCCACTAATGATTCCATATGCTCTGTATTACATGCATAGAAGATATATGTGTTTAGACCTGTTCATCTGGAGAACCAAATGAAAGACACTGCACTAATATGGCAACTGCTCCAGCTTTAACAGCAGACTCGACAGGAGGAAATTCAGATCTTGACAGTAAACGCCTTAATTCTTGAAGGGCACCTACTCTTTTCTGCATTGCACCCTTCCCCCTATCAATTAAAAAATATATAGTGTAAAACTTATGTCAAATTTAAAGAATATGTGAACTTGCAATTGACATAATTGAAGATTTTCTCAGTCTGGAGAAAATATGGCCAACACATTACCAAAGAGATAAGAGAAACACTACTCTAAGATGATTTGGAAGAAAAAAAAAACACACACAACATCAATCTTAGTGCCTCATTGGACAATCCTGCATGGATATGAAATTATCACATGGTTAAAAACTTCTCCCTCTAAACCAGAAAATTCAGAACACTTAGTGACTTATTTTTCCTCTGACCAACACAAAGCTATTTGCTAATCATGTGTCAAATATGGTTGTAAAATAAATATTGATAGGAACTGCATAATTTCAATTAAACAACTCTTCACATGATTGAGTAACTTTGCCTTCATTTGCTAGCCCTAGTCTTCTAATCTTTGTTCATCATAAACTGAATTTTTTTTACTGGAAATCTGTCTTACCCACAAACAACTAATCTAGAGTGGCTACGAAGTCCAGATTGAAGTAGCATGTTACATATAGACCGCCAGCATTTATGTTAATAGCCTAAGTCCCCCCGGCAAGTTAAACAGGAAAACATGGAGGTTCAATATAGGATATTATCAGTTCAAACCATTAGAGATCTTGTTAAGGTACTCCAACTACAATAACGACATGGCATGGAAAGCAACGGCAAGTAAATTCAAAAAAGGTATTGAAGTTCGACTTCTAGGGTTTTGTGAAAGTGTGAATCTAGGAGAAAAATAAACGAATATGCAAGAACTGAACAGGTAACTGAACTCCAATAGAGATATTCAAGTCAAGAGTTAGTTAAACCTGTTAACTGATTCAAACACACGAGAAGCTAAATAGCAGAAACACAAACTATGACACAATTTGGATTGGCCTCTTTGGAATCTTCATCTACCAAAAAAATCCTTATAAGCTCATAGATGTTTATTGAGAAGTTAAATGAAAAAACATATAAAAACAAATGAAATACATAAACTAGTTTCAACTTATACAAGAAACTATTATTAAAAGACACATAGGGCCTGTTATGATTGACTAACTTGAGTTTATCTACTGGCATTAACACTTGAGAGACTGTTTTAGAGAACCTATGGAAACAGCTTATGACATGTCCATAAGTTGTTTTCGTCTTATTTTCATAAGCTTTCCAAGATAGCTTATATGGAAACAACTTATAGCTTATATGAAAACCGTTTGATTATTTTATCTTTTGATATAGAAATAGCTTATAACTTATCTGTAAGCCCTATAGCTCAACTGGAAAATGCCAAAATTGTTGGGCTGGACATTCGTGGTGTCCTAGATTCGAACGCAGGATTTCCCATCTGTGTGTGAGTTTCAAGTGGTATTTACCACTCCATCTAGTCTACAGGCCATAAGAAATAGCTTATAGCTTACACATAAGTTGTTTATCCAAACAGGGTCATGGTAAATGCAATATTCCTTTACTAATATTTATTTTTTAAGTGTTTCTTGAGAAGTTTATCAAAACCAACCCTATCACCGGCAATTATAAGATACATGGAAACTAATTTGCAACTTGCAAATCATAATTCAAATCTTCATTGTTATACTTCCAAAAAAATTCACCGTTCCAAGATGAAGCCAATCAAAACCTAGGGCCCATTTGGATTGGCTTATTTTTTAGCTTATGAAAAACAGCTTATGCAAATAAATAAACTTTTGTGTATTATTCATAAATTTGTCAAGGTAATTTATGAAAAAACAGCTTATGAAGATACAATTTTTGTTAGTGAGAACTTCTGAATTAACATAAAAGCTTATTTATTTGCATAAGCTATTTTTCATAAGCTCAAAAATAAGTCAATCCAAACGGTACCTAGTTATCATAAACTGAGAAACAACAAACCATACAAAAAGAAATAAAAGTTAAAAAACCAATTCTTAATCATGAAAAAGTTAGAAACTTGGAACAGAATAGCTTACTGATAAGCAAGAGCAGATTTCAAATTTTCAACAGCCAATAAAGTCTGAGACTCCAAAATAGATTGTTCTTCATCATTCATCATTTCACCTTCAACATCAACATCAACATCACTAACTT
The DNA here is from genome assembly GCA_018208015.1 of Medicago ruthenica. Lineage (NCBI taxonomy): Eukaryota > Viridiplantae > Streptophyta > Magnoliopsida > Fabales > Fabaceae > Medicago > Medicago ruthenica. The sequence goes on along the minus strand of CM031371.1, from coordinate 47,165,681 downwards.
CAGCATCACTAACTCCAACTCTACAAAATCGTTTCGCCCGAACCAACGATTCCCTCCTCTCTTTCCCAACTGTAACTGCAAGTTGTCGTCTTCTCGTACCCGCCGCATTCACAACTGAAATCAAAACACGCGATTGAATGAATTCATTATCTTCCAGAAAGCATAAACCTAAAGCTATGTTGTATGAAATTGAATACTATGAAATGAATAAGAGTGTACCTGATGATTTAATAGGGTCCCTTTTGTTGGAAGCGAATCCAGGATCGGCCATTGAAGATGAAGGTGAAACGAATGCAAGTGTTTGGAGTCGCTGAAAAAGGTTTTAGCGGTGGTTCTTCTTTTTATAACGGTACATGAAAATGGGATCCACGGCGGTAATAAGCTCCACATTATTGGGCATTTGTAAAAAGAAATATGCAATTAACGCACTTGTTACAAAAATTAAAATAGAAATATTGTCTTCAAAAATTGTGAGAATGTGTATGTATATCTGATTTTTAAATGTTTAAAGATTATTGTTTTTAATGCAAATATTTTTACTTCTTTCAAAAAGAAATGCAAATATTTTTACTTTTTGCTTTTTTAACAAGTACTTGAAAGACATTTGTAAAAGAGTAATAGTTTAAAAAGTATATAATAAAAAGTAATAGAAATTCATAATGTATTTTTTGGAAATATGAAATTCTCCTTATATCTATTTAGCAGTAAATAATAATATTCAGCCAACAAATAAAGTAAAATAATAATAATAATAATAATATGCTTGTAAAAAAAGTAAAGCAATAATAATATGCCTTTAAAAAAAATTCATAATGTGTATCCTTTGTTGTTCTATCATTTGTTGTGTTGTTCTATCGTGTGATGTTCTGACTAGTACTTACTTTTAGCAAATCAAACGCACTCATACATTTCTTAACCCTTTAGTTTTTGAGGTTAGAAGATGAGGGGCATTGGTAATGTAAAGTTCGATTAGAAGAAAGTTGAAATTTCTGGCATGACCTGGTTCTGAACGTAAAACAGAGTACTGGTGCAGTAAAACAGAGTATGCAAAACAGTAGTTCAGAAGCAGAATAAAACAGACAGAAAGTAAAGATGCACAAGTGATTTGTTAACCCAGTTCGGTGACAAACACACATACATCTGGAGGCTACTAAGCCAGGAAGGAAATCCACTATGATAGTATCAATTCGAACTACTGTGTAAACAGCCCCTGTTTCACAGCCTTCTCACTTAATCACTACCCGTGGTATTTCTACCTAGGAACTCCTAGATATAAGACCCCTCTTACTTCCTTCAGTCAATCACTGCCCCAGTGATTATCAGACCCTAAACAAACAAAGATGAAGACACACTTCAAAACACAATCAGCCACTTTTGCTTAAAAGCTTCAAGTGATTACAACTCAATAAATTAAACCAACTCTAACAATTGAGTGGTGTACAGAAAAACAGAGCACAAAGCTCACAATGAACAGACTCAAAACCTAAGACTCTTTCAATGATAGCTTTGGTTGAGATGATTTTCTTCAATGACAGCGTCCTCTATTTATAGCTTCAGCAGCAACATAAACTTGAGTCAAATCCTTCAAAGATATATTTCCAAAATACTTTAGAAACATATAGAAGCAATTTATTTTCCAGAAATATATTTTCCAAAGATTTCTTTGAAAATATATTCACAAATAATTGAATTCAATCTTCAGAAAATATCTTGCGAAATTCTTCTTCCTTCTAGAAACGCAGCTTGGAGAATTCTTTAATTAAATCTTCAACAAATCACATGAGAAAATAAACACTCCAAGGCGCGAACACATGAACACAGAAAACCAGCTTCTGAAGGTACTTCTGAAGAAGTGCTTCTGAAGGTCTGCTTCTGAACATACAGCTTCTGAAGGTCAGCTTCTGAAGGTTCAGCGTCTGAAGTATTGTTCAGCTTCTGAAGCCCAGCTTCTGAGGAACAACTTCTGAAGTTCTGCTTCCAGCTTCTGAAGACGCACAGCTGCTTGTATATTTGATTTTAGCAAACATGAAACCAACAACCAAATATCCAACAATCTCCCCCTTTGGCAAATTTTTGGCTAAAATCAATTACTGAACAGAGAGACATAATAAGCAAGTTCTTCACACATCAAAATTACGCAACCATGAAGAACAACATTGTTGGATATTTGGTTGTTGGCTTCATGTTTGTTAAAATCAAATAGACAAGCAATTTGTGCTTCAGAAGCTGAAATCTTAAGGAGTATGTCTTCAGAAGCTGAAATGTGCCTTCAGAAGCTGGAAATGTTCATCAGAAGTTGAACTGGTTCTTCAGAAGTTGACCTTCAGACGCACTGTTCAAACGTTGACTTTCGTTGACCTTCAGACGCACTGTTCAGACGCTGACTTTCGTTGACCTTCAGAAGCTGCATTTCAGAAGCACGTTTTCTGCGTTCATTTTTGTGCCTTGGTTCTGTTAATTCTCTCACAGTATCTTTCAAAGATTTGATTGAAGAATTCTCCAAGCTGATGTTTCTAGAAGAAAGATTAATTTTGCAAGATATTTTCTGAAGATTACATTCAATTATTTGTGAATATATTTTCAAAGAAATCTTTGGAAAATATATTGCTGGAAAATATATTGCTTCCATTTGCTTCTAAAGAATTCTGGGAATATATCTTTGAAGAAGACTTGGTTCAAGAATTATGTTGCAGCTGATTGCTATAAATAGAGGAAGCTGATATTGAAGAAATTCATTCAAAACAGAAGATATATAGAGTCATACTTAGGTTTTGAGTCTGTAAGCTTTGTGCTTTGTTTTTTGTACACCACTCAAGTGTTTAGAGTTGGTTGTTTTTATTGAGTTGTAATCACTTGAAGCTTTTAAGCAAAAGTGACGTATTGAGTTTTTAGGAGAGTGTCTCCATCTTTGTTTTGTTTAGAGTCTGATAATCACTGGGGCAGTGATTGACTGAGGGAAGTAAGAAGGGTCTTATATCTAGGAGTTCCTAGGTAGAAATACCACGGGTAGAGATTAAGTGAGAAGGGGCTGTGAAACAGGGGTTGTTGTCATAGGGGCTGTGAAACAGGGGCTGTGCCATAGGACTTCGAATTGATACTATTTTAGTGGATTTCCTTCCTGGCTTGGTAGCCTCCAGATGTAGGTGAAGTTGCACCGAACTGGGTTAACAAATCAACTGTGTTCCTTTACATTCTGTCATTTATATTTCTGCTTCTGAACTGCTGTTTGTATACTCTGTTTTACAGTTCAGAACTAGGTCCTGCCAGGAATTTCAAACACATAAACATACACGTAGCAACAGAGTCAGCAGCGGATAATATACTATGTTTCACACATATACTCCCCCTGAAAACATATCATTCAGCAGCAACAGCTTTTGAAATAGATCAGCTTCCAGTTCTGAGCACATAAATCAGCATCTGATAGGACACAGGAACATGAAACACACATTCCCCCTGAAACATGACATTCTGGAACCAACAGAGACTCCTACTCCCCCTGAACTACTGAAACAGATACACGGGAACAACTCCCCCTGAACACAGAGACTCCCCCTGAACTACTGAACTGCTTCTGAAACAACTATACTTTTCTCCCCCTTTTTAGCCAAACAATTTTGACAAAAACAATCATGTAATTACCAGGAGCAGCAGCAGAGGAAACAAAGGAACACACCCAGAAAAATTCAGAGGTTATAAACAACTATCACAGCACCACATACTCATAACCCACAACAGAATCTTCACAGAGGAACAAACTCAAGAGGACACAATCTGTAGAGTATAGAACAATAATGAAGACCAGAAGAACAAAATCCAGGACATAGTCAAAATAATGACAGTCTTCAGACTCAGCAACATAAACTGCTTGGTCTTCATTAGACACAGCATCAAATGCTGCTTAGTTAATGTGTGCTTCAGGCACATTCAGAGGAATCTTCTTCCCAACAATCTGCTTCTGAAGTACAACAATCCTCTTCTGAACATAGGGCATGATGTCTTGCTCAACATCATCCTCAGATTCACTAGAATCCACATCCTTTCCTTTTAAGGCCTTCTTGTTTGGGACAGGGACCACTACCTTGCTCCAGACTTTAGATGGTCCACCAACAGCACTCTTCTTAGCAAAAGGGGTAGGCCTGCTGGCAGCAGCAACAACCTTTCCTTTCCTATTCTTCAACCTCTTGTCAACATTTTCATATTTTGGTCTCCATACCTTCTTGACATTGACTACAATAGGTTCAGATTTTCTTTGTTGAAAGTGCTTGGGGTATCCATGCAGCTTGTAACAGAATGGCTTTATGTGCCCCTTTTTACCACAGTGATGACATACCCAAGGATGAGATACCCTCTTGCTCTTAGATCCCTGAGGTTGGTTATGGTGTTCCAACTTAGGTTTATCCATCATTGGATCACATGTTTTAACAGCAGGAATGAACCTTTTAGCTAGATTTTGTTGTTTGATGTTCAAAGTCCTATCAATAAATCCTATGCCATTTGGTTTCCCTTGGTTCTGAGACTCCAATATCTCCTCCAGTACATCAGTACCAGTGTTTAACATTCTGACTTGCTTCTTCATATGATCAAGTTGAGAGTTCAGATGGGTTACCTCATCTTTGAGATCAGAGATTTGTGCTAGATGATCACTTCTTTCAGCATGCAATTGACTGATAGTCTTCTTCTAATTTTCCAGCTGCTTGCAAACTTCTTCATAAGTAGTCAGTTCTTCACAAGATAGTTCTTCATCACTTGACTCAGTATCAGATGATGTTTCAGAACCTGTTGATGCTTCTGAAACCTTGACTCCATCATCAGACATGCATCTACCAGTTAAAGCAAGAACATGCTTGGATGATTAATTCCCCACTTCTCCTTCTGAGTCATCATCAGACCAAGTAGCTGCCAAACTTTTCTTCTGATTCTTGAGATAAGTGGCACATTCTGTCCTGATGTGGCCATACCCTTCACACTCATGACACTGAACACCTTTGGATTGACTGCTTTTCTCATCAGATCTTGTCTTTTTCTTCAGAATCTTCTTAAATTGTTTACTCAGCATCACAAGATCCTCTGATATGCTTTCATCATTTGCTACAAAAGCAACACCTTTCCCCTTCTTATCAGTTCTGGCTATTTCAAAATTCTGAAGAGATCCTATCAATTCCTCAACCTTCATGCTGGAGATGTCTTGTGCTTCCTCAATTGCAGTCACCTTCATATCAAATCTCTTAGGTAGGGATCTGAGGATCATTCTCACAAGTTTTTCATCAGATATTCTTTCCCCAAGAGACTCAAATGAGTTGGCCATGTCCAGGACATTCATGAAAAAATCTTGTATGTTCTCATCCTCCAACATTTTGAGATTTTCAAATTTGGTGGTGAGAAGTTGAAGTCTAGACATTTTTACCTTGGATGTGCCTTCATGAGTAGTCTTGAGAATTTCCCAGGCATCCTTAGCTACAGTGCATTGCTTGATCAGTCTGAACATATTCTTGTCCACTCCATTGAATATAGCATTCAAGGTTTTGGAGTTTCCAAGAGCTAATTTATCTTCATCCTTGGACCAACCTTCCTCTGGTTTTAATTCAACTGTCTTCTTATCATCTTTGTCAAGCACAACAGGATGTTCCCAACATTTCAGAACTGCTTTCCAGGTCTTACTATCTATAGATTTCAGGAAAGCATTCATACGAGATTTCCAATAATCATAGTTGGAACCATCCAACATAGATGGTATGTTCACAAATCCTCCTTCTTTCTCCATAATGCCAGAAAATAACTTCCATGGAGCTCACCCTAAAACAGGCAGGGTGCCTGCTCTGATACCAATTGAAATTCCTGACAGGACCTGGTTCTGAACGTAAAACAAAGTACTGGTGCAGTAAAACAGAGTATGCAAAACAGTAGTTCAGAAGCAGAATAAAACAGACAGAAAGTAAAGATGCACAAGTGATTTGTTAACCCAGTTCGGTGACAAACACACCTACATCTGGAGGCTACCAAGCCAGGAAGGAAATCCACTATGATAGTATCAATTCGAACTACTGTGTAAACAGCCCCTGTTTCACAGCCTTCTCACTTAATCACTACCCGTGGTATTTCTACCTAGGAACTCCTAGATATAAGACCCCTCTTACTTCCTTCAGTCAATCACTGCCCCAGTGATTATCAGACTCTAAACAAACAAAGATGAAGACACACTTCAAAACACAATCAGTCACTTTTGCTTAAAAGCTTCAAGTGATTACAACTCAATAAACTAAACCAACTCTAACAATTGAGTGATGTACAGAAAAACAGAGCACAAAGCTCACAATGAACAGACTCAAAACCTAAGACTCTTTCAATGATAGCTTTGGTTGAGATGATTTTCTTCAATGACAGCGTCCTCTATTTATAGCTTCAGCAGCAACATAAACTTGAGTCAAATCCTTCAAAGATATATTTCCAAAATACTTTAGAAACATATAGAAGCAATTTATTTTCCAGAAATATATTTTCCAAAGATTTCTTTGAAAATATATTCACAAATAATTGAATTCAATCTTCAGAAAATATCTTGCGAAATTCTTCTTCCTTCTAGAAACGCAGCTTGGAGAATTCTTTAATTAAATCTTCAACAAATCACATGAGAAAATAAACACTCCAAGGCGCGAACACAGGAACACAGAAAACCAGCTTCTGAAGGTACTTCTGAAGAAGTGCTTCTGAAGGTCTGCTTCTGAACATACAGCTTCTTAAGGTCAGCTTCTGAAGTACTGTTTAGCGTTTGAACATCAGCTTCTGAAGGTTCAGCGTCTGAAGTACTGTTCAGCTTCTGAAACCCAGCTTCTGAAGTACTGTTCAGCTTCTGAAGCCCAGCTTCTGAGGAACAGCTTTTGAAGACGCACAACTGCTTATATGTTTGATTTTAGCAAACATGAAGCCAACAACCAAATATCCAACAAAAGTAAAATTTGAATGATAAGGATTGTTTCAGTTAAGATTCAAACTTGAGTTACTTCGAGCGATCCTTAACTGAAGTTCGTTAATCACTTGAACTTTACATTTTCAATATATTAAAATCAGGTAATCAACAATGAAATAGTTCAAGTGGCAAGTGATTTGAACCTATTAGCAAGTGATCATAGGTTTGATCTCTAACCCTTGTGTATGGAAAAAAACTCGATTGGGAGAAAAGAACCCACCATATGTTCTCGACGGAGATTGGTCGGCCTTAAAACGACATTAAAAACTTCATACATACAACATGATAACTGAAAAAAATTAAAAAGTTTTACTCAAATGTCTTTTAAATGATTTTCTCAAATAATTTGTTTCAAATAAAGAATTGACCAATGTTTTAGGAGAAAAGTTTTTAATCGGTTAACACAATCCAACCCCATCATACCTTCTTACTTCAAAATTGCTACACCACAATGCAGGTCTTTTAATCTATAGATTAATGCAAGATCCTTATAGAGATTGTTGGACTCAATGCAAGTTTTTGAAATTCCTCTTTTTAAAATTAAATGTTTTTTTAGATAAAATTAAATGTTAATTTCCCAATGAAGGGTACATGGAAATTGGCAAAGCATGTCTTGGCAAGATTAAATAAATATAATGATGATTGTTAGTCGCGAAATCAAACAGCTAGGTAGTATATGAAACGAATGAAAAATTATACTCCTTTTGGTACTTATTACAAGAAACAATTCATTTATTCAATGAATCTAGAAAATGAAAGTTCTTATAATAAGGACCAAAGAGAGTATAATAATGTGATATACAAGGTAATCTCATACACACATACCCCCACCCCAAACATCTTACATGTGCATCAAGAAAACCCATGCACACAGAAGTTTTTATGATTGGTGATCATGTGAGACACACAAGATCAGTTTTCTTTTTCCAACTAAATTTTCTCCAAAAACAAAAGTCCGAGAGATCAAACCTTAACCACTGAATTAAAGTTGAAGTCTGTTATCACTTTAATTAATCTCTTGTTGATTTGATTTTTAGTTTTAATCCAAAACAGCACCACATATGTTTGTTTGGTTCATTTTATTTTTTTTAAGGGATTTTTTTAGAGGCTTTTTGAAGGGATATGTTTGTTTGGTTTTAATCATCCAAAATTCATTTCCTCAAAACAAAAATCATAAATATTTCACCATTCAACTATCATTTTCAAAAACATAAAAACACCAGTGTCATCATCATCTTCATCTCAAACCACCTGAGCTCAGATCTCAAACCACCCACAATGACAACAATCCCCACAATCCCATCACCACTGAAAGCCGTAACACTAACCCACGTCCGTTACGAAAGAGGCGATCCCTTAGGCCATTTCCTCGCCTGGATCTCCCTCATCCCCGTCTTCATCTCCTTCGGCGGTTTCTTCTCCCATTTCATCTTCCGCCGCGAAATTCAAACAATCTTCTTCTTCTTAGGCCTCATCGTTTCACAGTTCATCAACGAAATCGTCAAAACCTCCGTTCAACAATCTCGCCCTGAAACATGCGCTCGTCTTGAAATGTGTGATTCTCACGGTTGGCCTTCAAGTCATTGTCAATACATGTTCTTTTTCGCTACTTATTTAACCCTTTTGTACGCTAAAGGTAATGGGTTGTTTAAAAATGTGATTTTTAATTTGTTTACTTGGTCTTTGGCGATTTTAACCATGTATTCTAGGGTTTACTTGGGTTATCATACTGTTGCTCAGGTTTTTGCTGGTACTGGTTTAGGGGTTTTTATTGGGGGGGTTTGGTTTTGGGTTGTGAATACGGTTTTTTCGCCTTTTTTCCCTGTTATTGAAGAAAGTGCTTTTGGAAGGTGGTTTTATGTTAAGGATACTTCTCATATTTCTAATGTGTTGAAGTTTGAGTATGATCAAGCTAGAGCTGCTAGAAAGAAGATGGTCTCGGATTCCAAGTCTGATTAATTAATGGGTATGTTGCTTATTGTCTTCAATTTTGTGTATTGTTGTTGTTGTGATGCAAGTTCTTGGGATTTGAAATTATGTAACTTTGGAATTCAATATTGTGTGATATGAAATTGTTTTTAGAGTCATAGGAAATTATTGTGTCGTGGTTTTTGCTCTGTTTTTAGAGGTATATTTATTGAATGATGTTAGTTTGATGAAGAAATAAATGATGTTCGTTGTTATGGAAAAACTAGATTAATGAGTTGGATAGATTATGGTATGTGGTAGAACTTTATGGCATAATTTGAAACATGTGGCTGGCCCTACTTAGTGGGATAAAACTTGGTTGTTGTTGTTACATTGTTATGATTTTGGAAAAAGATCAATTAGTTATAGAAGGATCTATGACTAGCTATTGTTAGTTCAATGTCAAATTGTTCCTTCCCGGGTGGTCATGTAAAACAATGTTTAAGTTATAGCCCACACTGTAATCTATATTCACTTCTTGAGTGTAAAGAACATGTGCAGTGTAGATAGATTGGTTGATCCAAAAATAAAATGACAATAAAGATAGATTGATTTTTGATATCATATTTTGAGTTTAAGTTTATTTCCTTTCCACTCTATTGTGTTCTATGTAAAATGCTTTTATTTTAATCTAGGAGAATATAAGATGGTTGATTTAGGGCGATGTTGAGATGATTTTCCTCTCCCTGACCCTACAGAAAAGTAAATGTTAATCTACTCCTAAAGAGTATATCTATATATCTTGATTCTTCCGTTGACTCATTTTTTCAGTAGGCTTTTTTGAATCTCAAGTTTTGTCCCACATAAATATCACATGATACTGAAATTCCTGTCAGATATTCGGTGTAAATATGACTTCAATTTTGGAATTCAAAAGAACAATATTAATTCTGTTCTAATACATGCTGATATCTTTTGAAATAAAAAAATCTTTTGAATCAAGAATGAAAATAGTAACTTGAAAATTAAACATTTTAGCTCCCAACAACTCAGTATTTCCTTTTCTTTTGAATAAACCTATAAGTTTTGAATTGGTACATATTATAAACTATGATATCTGCAATGATCTATGTATTTCTGAAATTGAAAGTATAATTAGTAAGATGTATTTGTGATCCTTTGTCAGTGTGGAGTGCTTAGTGAGGAAGATGTCTCTTAGTTAGGATGCGTAAAATATTTCTGGTGTCCTCCATAATTGTTTGGACTTTGGTGTATACGATGCAATGCCTATTGAAGTACTCATATGGGAGGATCAATTAGGATGGCCTTGATAATTATATCATGCAGCTAGGCCCTTCTATTTCATAAAGAGATTATTGATCTATTGATAGTTATGAGAGAGTATATGCTAGGAAGGGCTAGTCACGTGCAGTGGGAGAGAATTCCCTGACTCATATCTAACTATTTGGCATTATCTGTGAGCTGGCAAGAGGGAAGAGAGAGAAAACAGATCTGGTGGTATAAGATAGGGAATGATCAGTAGAGTGAGGTAGACTGAATATGGTTATTTACGTTTGGTAGATCCCCATGCTTCTCGAACGGCCTTTACAGTTACATTTATATTTTATTCTCTTTGTAGCTCATACACTGTACCTCATCAGAATCACTTTGATGTTGGTTGATATCAATATAACAGTGTTTTATTACTCTTTTCTACCAATATTTTCTGCCATTATACTGAATTGGTATCTATCATCTATACTAATGTAACACTTAAGTTGTACTAACAACCAAACACTCTGTTGAGACATGAACTCTTTGTTGTTTGACAAAGAGCAAAATAGTCTTCATTGGTAAAATCCTCAGGTTGTAGTACTAAGCAATCTGTTAAAACAAAAATTCTCTACACTGTTTCTTTCTGAAATGTATTTAGTTCCACCATTTAAACCAATCCTCTGCATAGATGATAGATACCAATTCAGTATAATAGGGAAAATAGCAGGAAATAGTGGTAAAAAAGAGTAATAAAATACTGTTTTATTGATATCAAGCAAAATCAGAGTGATTCTGATGAGGTACAATGTATGAGCTACAAAGAGAATAAAATATAAATGTGACTGTAATGGCCAGGCAGTTCGAGAAGTCTGGGACCTCCCAAAGGTAATTAACCAAATTCAGTCTACCTCACTCTATTGATCATTCCCTCTTGCCAGCTCACAGATAAGCCAAATACGGTATGAGTCAGGGAATTCTCTCCCTCTGCATGTGCCTTGCCCTTCCTAGCATATACTCTTTCATAACTATCAAAAGACTGTATTGCTCTTTGCGCCAATGACTATCTTGATTCTTGCACCTTTTAATTATGAATTCTCCTGGCAGTCCTGTTACTTAGGAGCAATATAGCATTGCCGATATAACTTAACTGTTATATAAAAATCCTACTGCTATTCCCAACCTTTTCATTTGCTGGTCTATATCTAGCTGTAATTATCCATTGTTACAACAACAGTATTTATAGGATACAAAATAATCTGTTTGGGGTGTTAACCTGCAAGGACATTGTTATTCGGGACTAATGGTTTTTCTTAAATATTGTCTATAATGAATGCATATGAAGACATTATTGTGAATGTAATCTTTACATATGATTTGGTATGTTTTGTTTTAATTGATCTTGTTCTTTTTCTATTTTCCAGGCTGGTTGCTCCGACTCTCCAAGTTTGTTTGAGGATTTGTTTTACAGGTATTTATGACGCATTATTAATATATTTCTTCTCTGGAGGATTCTGCTTTAGAAGCCAGCTTGCTTAGGTTACAAATGGCATCTATGGAGAGAGCAGCAAAACACACACACTGATATTTTTGGCCTGTGATGCTGCCTATGAAATTGAATCTGAAATGATGTAACAATAGAATGTTATCACATGCTATAGATTATAGAAAGACACTTGAATATTTTATCTTGTTTTCTATTCGGGTTGATATGAAGAATGAAGATACATACATAAATTCAATACAAAAGTACAAACACAACTTAGGGAATAGATTCCACCGGAAATTTATCAGGGAGTTGTGTAGGCATTTTTTTATATATAGTCATATGTGATTGAAACCAATACACCACTTCTCCAGTTATCTTGTTGCTCATTGATTATACATCTTTTGCTGCCATTGAAGTTTTTATGTGGTGAAATGAAATATTATTTTTGGTGAATACCCTGTGATAAAATTTAATAATTCCGTTATACTATATTAGTACCATTTTAGAACCAATAGGAAGGAAAATAAAGCTGATTCTGATTTATTGGAGAGTTGAATCAAGCATTCTGCAAACACTGAAACTAAGAAAGGAAAAAAGGGAAATGAGTCCAAGCTGGAGCTGCTGAACTGTACACCTATTTTTTCCCGATGAATGAAATATTATTAAAAAACTCCGCCCCAAGAATCACAGCAAGACACCTCTACCCACCACCCTCTAAGAAGAGTTGGAAAGGGCTCACACGATCATGTGCTCGAAGGTGGACAATACACCATACAAAGACATAAACCAATGATACCAAACATACACATATACATAGGAGTCCCAGATTGTAAAGTCACGCAAGCAACATAACACATGTTAGATATAAAAATGCAGCTAGTAAGTTTCCAATTCATACATTTCTCGGCCTTTTGGCTAATATGAAGTGTAATATATGTTCTTATCAATTTGATATTTGATATGTGAGTCATTGGCTCAGATATTAAATTGATTTGTTGAAGGAGAGAGTTTACTATAATAACTTACTATCGATTTTCTCTTGCGTTGTACTATTGCATTGGTTTGGTGCACCCACTAATTTCGGTTCAAAATTTTATTGCATTTCTTCTAAGAAAATTTCTTTGGATCCAAATTTATTAATTTTGTTTCTACGGTGGCGGTGGTTACTAATTCAACTCTTTAAAATTAATTTTTTGAAGAGTTTCTTTTTAAAATTAATGATAATTATCATGTTGGTTTGGACATGCGTCACGGGGACTATAGTGGCTCTTTCTCCCCACTCCAAATGGAAGGGTTTTAGCCCTTATAAGTTTTTAAATGGATTAACAATTTTGGTTATTTTAAGGCCATCTTTGAGTCCTATTATAAAACAATTGTAAATCTCTTTTTTTCACACTAACTGATTGTAAATCTTTTTTTTTTTTAAGAAACGATTGTAAATCTTATTCACTGGTATAAAGTTTTGGATAATGAGGATGGAAACATAGTGACATACTTTAAGATTTTTTCATGTTTTTATTAAAAAAAGGATTTTTCATCTTAATATTTGCAGTTTATAAGATCATTTTTATATGACATAAGCAAATAGAAATGTTTACGGTATAGCTAGATCTACATTGTCACGTAGTCATCTTTACTTAGTTGTTACAATAGTGTTACGTTAGGTCTTTAAAACACAAGTGAGGTACTTAATTAAAAACAAGTATTAGACGCAAAGTCACTAATTTAATTTGTGTTCGACATTAACGCGCTACTCTGCTCCTACCATTGTGATCAATCTTTTGGTAGGTTTGGCTTTATTATTATAGCTTTAACTAAATGTATGAAATAAACAGAAGAATAGAATACCGGTTGTTGAATGAAGTATAGTAATATACTAATGTATTGTAATCAATCAATCAATAATAATAATAAGTGGTAATCATGTTGTCCCCGGCCATGGCCGGTTCCGAAATTTCAATCTCTAATTAAGAACAAGAAATTAATATGAATGGCCACCCTGTCTCATTTCTATTATTAGATGGTGTCCTTGTCAGAAAATTCAATAGTGGAAATTGTAATTTATCATATATGATGGCTTAATTTTTTTTTTTTTTGAAGAATTTAACATGTTGTGCAAATTAATCTTATTTTTGACTGGGTGTGTCTAAACTTATTAAGATCATGTATAAAAGTGGACTAATAATATGGTACACAAGTAGAATAGTGTGTACACGCTTTTTTTTTTTTTATCATTAGATCAAGCAGTATAATCATATTTCACTTGATATAATGATGAAATTTATTGATTCAATAATGAAAACAAATTTGTACATGATACAATATCTATCTCATTTCTTTCAAAAAAAAAATATTTATCTCACTTGTGCATCATAAAACTATTCTTAAAAGTGAATAATATTCGTCCATCAGGTTCATTAGTAACTTTATTAAGGTTGCGGCTTGGGGAAGGATTTACAAATTATTAGAAGAGGATATGGTTTTGGATTTTCGAACTGATTTGATAATCACTTAATTAGAGTCTTAGATAACGGGGAGAAAACTTTCTTTTGGGAGGGGATCTTTTAGGATTCAGTTAAGTAGATTTTATAATATAAGTAAAATTGAAGTGATTTTTCAACGCTTTGTGATTTAATTGCATTTCAGACAAACCAATCAATTGAACCGAACCAAACTTGATATGATTTAGTTTGGTTTTGTTCCACTTCTAAAAAATGTTGAAAATCGAACCAAATCAAATCAATATATTTGGTTGGTTTGAATATTTTTTTTCACTGAAAGCCAAACCAAAATGAATCGTTACACATATACCCCCATTAACACTAATACCAACATTAAAAAGCTAAAATTATTTATTACCCACATATGGTGCCTTTGGTGGAGGCCAGATATGAGCCACATCTGAAGGTGGATGGGCAGAAGTGGGTACCTTCAAAATTGTCCATTTTTTCGACAAATAGTTGGCCAGTTGAGCCAGGTTCAGATTTGAGTGCGCAACAAAAAGCTTGATTCACGAAAGAAGATCACATGGTGGTTGATGGCGGCGGAGGAAGAGAAGCCATGATGGAGGTTGGTGGCGTTGATGGATGATGAATACAGTAGAGGTGGACTTAATATGACGCGGTTGGAAGCGTAGGCTAGCAAGCGCTAATTGAAAAGAAACAAGTTTGCAAGCGACAAACTTGTGAAAATAGGGTTCCGGAATCCACCAGAAATTGAGAAAACTCTCTAAAATATTATTGAATGAATAAAAGCTGCCTCTTAGGCTACAACTGTTAAGCTTAAATAAGGAAATAACAAAACCCTAATGGGCCGAAAATTCAAAATAGAAAACAAAACAAACAAATAAATAAATTGGGCCGAACTAATAAAATACTAAGGAAACCCTCCTACATCATAATAGGTTAATAGGTGCGAAAAAAAAAAAGATGAAAACTAAAAGATATAGAGAAGCAAGCCTCCATAAGGGAGGGTGCAATTTTCGATGACAAAAGTGGGAAAGCTCAGATTGCGTAGTAGAGACCTCTAAAGAAGGGAGTCGAAGCTCTACAAAAGGAAGACAACCCTAATTTTTAGTGTGTGTGTGTGTGTGTGTGTGAGAGAGAGAGAGAGAGAGAGAGAGAGAGAGAGAGAGAGAGAGAGAGAGAGAGAGAGAGAGAGAGAGAGAGAGAGAGAGAGAGAGAGAGAGGTCATCTCTCTAACACTCTAATTCATCATTGCTAATAACTTGACAAGTTGGTAGTATGAACAATTCTTAAATTATGTTGTGTCAAAGATGATTGTTAGGAGTCTTATATTGAATACATAAAATTTCTCATTGTGTATTTAGGTCTTGAGCCTCTCCTATTTAATGTACTGTTCTTTGGATGCGTTGAACTTTTCTTGTAAGCTTAAGTTCTAACAATTTGTGTGTTCATTGAGAGTAGACCGCAAAATGGGCATGACAATGTTAGGAACCCCTCATTAAATAAATATAAAAGTATTCAATGTGATACTTAAATTATGAAACTCTCTCACTTAATTAACTAATATTTTGGGTTGAGTGTCATCATGCGCTTAAGTCATAACAAGGTTGAAGTCCAAAAGATGTGCAGTCACACATTGTTGTTGGTATATGGTATGACTATAGAGTACTAGTTTATGAATTAGGTCTTAATTAAAATAGTGTGTTCGACAAGTAACCACGTATTGAAACTTAGAAGTTTTACATCCATGACATTTAGTGGAAGGCAAAAGTAAAGTTGCAAGAAATTCCTTTGTTACGTGATCAAAAGAAAAGTGAAAAAAAAAAAAGCATTCATACTATGCATGAAATAATTAGCAAGAATAAAAAGAAGGAAACGTATATGGGACCGATTTGTCTGTGTTATCCAAACAGAATTTTCGGCAAGATTCACAAAAGTGCTTTCTCAATAGGTTCCTTTTTTTTTTAACCAAAAAAAAAAGAAAAAGAACCTAATATTTATTAAACGGCCATAATGGTAATTTTTCAAATGAGATAATTCTATTTGAAAAAGAAAGTGACAATAATATTTTTTTGTTAATATTTATTAAATGAAAGTCACTTGCATTTGAACGATGAATTTTTAGGTAAAACTAGACTCTAACCCGTGCGATGCACGGGTTTTGTGTAGCTTCATATATAACTATCAAATGACTATATTATTATTTATAGTTATATTCAGTATTATGTTATCAAACTATCTCAAAAAGTAACAAAAATAAAAGATGGACTGCAATAAAAATGACAAATCAAAAGAAAAAATATATACAAAAGCTAGCACCAAGAAATTGATCCTAACCGCAAAAGTTGTTAATCGAAAGAAAAAAATAAGGAAAAGGAATTGTTATTTAGTAACCGAAAGAAAAAAAAAAGGAACGTTACGTGGTAATTGAAATAAAAAATAATAATAAAAAGGAACCACTAATAATGAAAAGGAACTACTATCAAAAAAGGAATTGCAATGACGTTAGTGACTTTTAAAAAAATGACATTTTCATGTGTTATCTGATTCAATTCTTTGCATATTTTTTTTCATAAAAATTAATTAAGTCCGTCAAAAAGGGTGGTGTTATGGTTATTAGGTTCAATTGCAAGATGGTGAGAGAGATGAAAGTGAGTGAGAAATGATTTAGGAATTGTGAGATTGAAAGAAAGAGGACCCGAGATTTGTGTTGAATACACAACATTGAAACAATCACATGTCATAAAAAACATCAGTACCTTGGTGGTAAGAGTTGTGAATTGAAAGCATGCGGTACCTGGTTCGATCCCCATCCGAAGTTTTTTTCATAAATTTTTATAACTAAAAAGTAGGGCTAATCATTAGGGTTAGAGCAACACTACTTAACATTTAGTATGAAAAAAAGAATAATGAAGAAAAAGCTAAAATTCACACAATCACATAACAAAATCAATAATTTTCAAACCCTAATGTCAAGGATTCGAAATTAACAAAATTCAGACAATCAATATCAACATTGGTCATAATTTTTTGTCAATTCGATGAAAGATGGTGTGAATCGGTGAGAGAAAGCGAGTTATCGGCAATGACATTTACGGCAGTCAGTTGTTGGTGAGGTGGCAGTTGCGGCGGCGGCGTGATGTGTGTGGATCAGTGAGAGAAAGTGATTTTCCGGCGGTGGCAGTTACGGCGGCATGTGTTGTTGAAGTGGCAGTTGCAACGGTGGCGGGATGTTGTTATTGGGGTCACCGGCGGCGGTGAAAATGAAGTTGAATCGCATGATGTGTGTGAATGACGTTCAATTCGTGTTCAAATGATGTTGGAATTCAGGGTTGTGAGAATGACTTAAAGTGAACTCGCATTTGTGCTATATAAATAAAATGAAAGCAACTATAAGTCACAAAAAACTTTAGTGATCTAGTGGTAATGGTTGTGATCTACCAGAACTTGGTCTGGGGTTCAACTCTCAGCAGGAATTGTTTTTCATAAATTTTTTTCAAAACCAAAAATTAGGGTTAGGGTTAGCTATTTTAGGGTTGCAAAAGTGTTTATCAGACTGCCTAGGATTTATATATAAGTGATAAAGTATTAAAAAATCAATATTTATTCATAAAAAAAGTTTAAATATGTAAATCGTCCTTGTAAGTTCGCGTGTTTTTGGTTTTCGTCCCTGTATTTTTTTTTGTTCTAAAACAACCCCTGTAAGTTATAAGGGTCTGTTTGGTGCGCATGCATGAAGGGGTTGTTTTATAACAAAAAAAGATACAGGGACGAAAACAAAAAACACGCGAACTTACAAGAACGATTTACATATTTAAGCCTAAAAAAAAATATCTAATGCATTTAAAAAATTAATGTATTATGTTTCTCATATTTAAGACAAAAAGAAATTGTGTGGTACTACATTCGTCTCTTTAGGTAAGACCCTCTTAGAGTCTTATTAAATTCACAAAAAATATAAAAAAATATTTTTCATTAAAATTGTCAACAAATGCATTATCTTTATAAATTTTAACCTTCAATTATTGAGAGAGATTGTTAGTCTTTAATTAAATGTATTAGTTGTAATTGGTTAAAAAAAATTAAACTGTAGATACTAATATATCAAAAAGAGTTTCATTAAGGTGTATTATTTTTAAAAAATTACACCTACATTAGATCACATCCTTTTTGAGAGGATACATTGAATCATAATTGAATATGTAAATATTTGTGGAGGTGTTTTATGAGTAAATATAATGCTAATGATCTTGCTATTTTTTGAAAAGAACAATTTTTAAAGTTTTTAAAAATTTGATACATGTTCTCCAATATAATGTTTTTATTTTTAGCTGTTTAACATTTTTCCTAAAATACATGATAGTATTCGTCTTTCGTTAATTTTTTGATGGGACAAGCTCACAATATTTCGAATAGGATTATATAGTCAAAAGAAACCTTAAATAAAAAAGTGTTGTGCAAAATGTCGTGGTAAATATTCTCCTGTTTTGAGAAAAGAAAAAATTTGTATAGCGGGGAAAAATGAGTAAACCATTAAATTTGTCTTTCACTTTATAGAACCCTTTTAAATAATTAACAAAATTATGAATATTTTAAAAAGGTTTTAACTTCGTCAAATTTGGCTTAAATTAGTCACTCTGAAAGTCAGAAATCGAATTTGATAGTAATGTTAACAGCTAAATCAATAATAAGTGGTTAAATACATGTATCAAATTGACAGAAAATAGGAACTCAATCGATATTAAGTGGTTAAATATGGAGACTAACTTGACGGTCTAATATAGTTAAAGAACTTTTTGAAATATTTAATCTTAAAGATTTATTTGAGAATTTTTTTAGAGATTTATTTGAGGGTAACCTACAAATTCAAGTACCAACTTTGTTGTTTCCCCAATATATGCAACAACCGCTAAGGTATGCCATGGAAAATAGTTGAATAATATCTGACAAATGCCTTAACGACATTTGTTAATAAATTTATTATAGAAATTTTGTATTATAAGACGTGCATTCAATTCTTTTAAAGTTGAAAGTTTGTGTTTTTCAATGTAAAATTGCTAATTTTAGATTCCTTAATATATGTCATAAGAACACAAGTTAACAAAACTCATACTATCTTCGTCCCTAATTATAAGACCCTTTTGAGAATTTTTTTTGTCCCTTTTTATAAGACATTTTGCTATTTCCAACTACATTAATTATTTATTTACATACATATATTTATTTATTATACATCTTTTTTTCTTTAATCAACAATAAATAGCATGGTGAAAACATAAACTAATTATCTCTCTTAAAAGATAAAATTGTAAAAACAATAGTGATTACAAACAACTTTAATACAAATATCAACTTTCTTAATTTTCGTGATTTTAGCAAAATAATCTTATATATAGGGACAAAAGTAATAATAATTTAACAATGAGAGAAGAGAAAATAAGAAAGCAGATGAATGGTGACAACAAGAATGAAAATGAGGTGAAAGATCATTCATTCACTCATGTAGTTACTCGTCTTAAAATGAGTGACTCATTTGTAAAAAAAAAGTTTATCCTAAAATGAATGACTTTTAATTTTTAAGGGAATATTAATTATTATTTTTCCAATTCTAATATCTAATTAATATTATTTTTGTCCGAAGTAAATATATTTCATTGTGTATTTCTGTTAATGATGATTACACACGTGCATATTAAAGATGGTGGTAAGTGTTGAACAAGGTAACAAAAGGTTGAGAAGTTATCTTCCAACCAAATGACACTTGGCAAAATTGAGAAGTTATCTTCTAATCTCTTTTTTATTTTATTTTTACATACAAATATATCCGTCCCAAAATAATTGACTTAATTGATTGTTTCACATATATTAATGCATAATTTTGATCTTTTAATTTTTTATCAGTAAAATTTATAAAAAAATTGATTTTTTTTAAAATATTCATCGAGACAAATTCAACATCATATATGCTACCATTAATCTTTAAATAATAGTAAATAAATATGGTCAAAACATATTATATAAACCATAGTAGTCAATAGCGGACAATAGCGGTCGCGCGTAGCGTAGCGGCGGCGGACCGCTACGCTAATATGCATAGCGTAGCGGTTTGGAATAGCGGCCAGTAGCGGCGCTAACTCAGCGTAGCGGAGCGGTGCGGTGCGGTGCGGTTCAAAACCGCAAAAAAAATTAAGTGAAATTCTGAAATTGTCCTTGGTTTTTATAAAAAAAAACAAGGACATTTTTGACTTTTCTTCTACCCTAACGTCTCTTCTTCTTTCCATTCTTCTTCTGCGCCGCATTCTTCTTCTTCTTCTTCTCTTCTTCTTTCCATTCTTCTCTCTTCCTCTACGCCATTCGCCGTCGCCGTCGTTCGTTCGCGTTCTCGCCGTCGCCGTCGTTCGTTCGCGTTCTCGCCGTCGCCGTCGTTCGTTCGTTCGTTCGCCGTTCGCCTTCGTTCGTTCGCGTTCTCTCTTCTGCGCCGCTTTTCTCACCCTAAAACGGTGGTAACTTCTTTTCCATAGCTTTTGTTCTGCTTCTTTTGCTCTGTTCCTATCCTGTTACTTGCTCTGTTAACTTCTTTTGCAGTGTTAACTTGTTCTGTTAGTTGTTTTGTTCTGTTACTTTTTTTGTTCTGTTCCTGTTCCACAAAAGTTCTGTTTTGTTACTTCTTCTTCTGTTCCTGTTCTGTTACTTCTTCTTGTTCTGTTCCTTATTTTTGTTGTTGTTTGTTTTGAATTTTGATTAAAACTTTTGATATTATTATGTTGGAGACTTGAAAGCTTTCATAAGATTTGGGTGGTTTGTATGATTTATGAATGTTTCATGAGATTTGAATGTTATATTTAATTTTATATTAGATGTATGTTTGTTTATAATTTATAATATTATTAACGTAATTTGTCCAAAATGTTATCAAATAGCGGTCATAGCGCTATGCGCTATCCCGCTATAGCACTTTTGGGGTCGGCCGCTACGCGCCGCTATCCGCTATTGACTACTATGATATAAACTAGCGGAAAGACGGGCGCGGTCCGCTCTTTACATGTGAAAGGATCCATATATGAAATTGAAATCATCAAACTTTCGAAAAAAAAATGGACAAATCTCAATGACCTAAATAGTATGGACTAGAGATTTCATATTTTTTTTTTGTGAAATAAGCTAAATAAAACAAATATTAATGATTCCATAATAATTCCAAAATAAAATAACTTTTTGTTCTTTGGGATTTTATGATCAGTGATCGAGGTAACATAAGTCACTCAAAAGAGAAACAAAAATTTGTTTTGGCAACTTGATTTCATAATCAGTGAAAAGAGAAATAAAAATTTGTTCTCACAATTTGATTCCAGAATCAATGATTCAAGAATAAATATTTTATCTCACATATGTTAAGAGGACTTACCTTTGAGAGGATGAATATGATAAGAGTCACTATTTTACTCCCTAATCGCTCCTTTGAAACTATTTTATCTTAGTGTATCGATGATAATTTTTCTTTTTTTATTGATTATATTTTTAGCGACATATACTTGATCTAGTCTGTTACACTTTTTTTAAAGATAAAGAAAAAAAACTGGATATATACTCATATCGTGTTTGATACACGAAATATTGTGTGGTACAAAAAAAAATATTGTGTTTGTTATCTATTCTCTAATTATGAAACTTAATGTCTACTAAAAATACAATCTTACTCCTTCTTAATTTTTTTACATGTCATCAAAATTATATCATTTTGTGTCTTTTGCTTCAACCTCCATCTATTTTACTCTCTCTTTAAAACAAATTAAAACAAACTCACTCAATAAAACACACTAACTTAATCTTTTTTTAAAGAACAAACAAACTTAATCTTAATCCCAATCAAAACAAATTTTCCTATAATTCAACTTCTAAATATCTAAAGAGTTAAAAACAATTTACAATCTATTATCTTTCTCTAATTAAGAAAGTTAATGACCAGTAAAAACATAATTTTTTTCATCTTAATATTCTGACTTCTTAACATAAATTTACCTTTTTGTGTTTTTTGTAACAAAAGATCATATTTAGCTGAGAGAGAAAACAACTTTCAAAAGATTGATGTGATTTTGTAACAAAAAATTCCTTTTATA
The DNA here is from genome assembly GCA_018208015.1 of Medicago ruthenica. Classification (NCBI taxonomy): domain Eukaryota; kingdom Viridiplantae; phylum Streptophyta; class Magnoliopsida; order Fabales; family Fabaceae; genus Medicago; species Medicago ruthenica. Next base: position 47,143,463 of record CM031371.1, on the reverse strand, counting down.
TTGATGTATCTAAACAAACTAAATTAGTTTTTAAAAATGATTTTATTACGATAAACAAACACAAAATATATTATGATTATTTTATAAAAATTTAATAAAATCACTAAATTATTGAATTTCAATATTACTTTTATTTTAATTCGTAACAAACAAGCCCTACGGGATTTGTTATATTCTTTAAAAAAAACTTTAAAGAGCATTGTACTTGTCTGTTATAATTTTTAAAAAAAATCAGGTTCAACAAAAAAAATAAAAAACGTCTTTAAATGAAAAGAGATTATAGTAACTTTTCAAAAAATATAAGAGATGGAGAACATAAGTATAAACAAACACAAAATTGATTATGCTTTTTCAAAAAAATTCTAAAAAATAATCTCTAAATGATTGAATATCAAAATATTTTTTTATTCTATTAAAAATGAACCATATATTCAATTTACATTTAGTAAAAATATGTTTTATGATATTCATGTGTTTTTATCTCACACTGAGTCTATTTGATGCAATATAACTACCTTTATATGATTTTTCTTTTTTAGGATACAATAGAACTACCTTCCTATGAGTTTTTCTTTTGTAGGTAATCCAATGAAAAAATGACAATTGTTTACATATAGTCTAAAAAAATATTCATAAATATAAATTTTAATAAAAAACATTAATAAATACATTTCACTGATCAATAAAATAACAAAATATGGTTGAGACAATTATCGTTGATACTAACAAAATATTGAAAAAATATTTTCACTAAGAACATAAATAAAGAGATTGGGGGCATTAGACTTGACTCAAGTACAACCCAAAACGGGGATACAACATAATAAATTAGACCAAGTGGATCGACCCTAATCTATCCTAAAAAAACTCACTAATCACGGGCGCAACCCAGCGAACCCGTATACGGGCGCGAAACCAGGTTACAAAAAAATATGAAAAGTGAACATCTGCGAAGAACAATTAATGGATCGACCGTCAACACAATATCAAAATTTAAATGTCAACAACTCCCTGAACAAATCAGCAAGCATAAAAGCTCTTTCGAGCTTAAAGAACCAGAGTTTAGGCAACACAAGACACCTTGAAACATGCAGATCTCAACATATTTGAAAATAACAGAGAATCAAAGAAGTCATGCCACCACGTCATATTATAAAATAATATTTTTTATTGTTGTATATTATTAATTATTATATCTTTTAGAAATATGACTATAAAAACACCGAAAAATGATAATTGAGTTACTAAATAATATAGTAGTACAATTCATACACGAGACTCATAACGACATCTTTATCAATAATGAAATCTTTATTAATTTTAATATTTTTACATATTTTTAGTTTACCACTTCATAATATTTAATAACAACTATTTCAATGATTTTATCATGGACAAATTACTCGTTAAAAAAAATGGACAAATTACACTAACATCCCTTAAGGTCTTCTTAAATAACACAAGCACCCGCTTTATTTTTTAACTAAACACTAATCTCCCATATGTTTTTTATCAAATTGACAAGCACTTCCTTTATAATATAACACGATTTAAACTTTGTTAATTACATTTTTTTAGCAATTAACTTCTTCATACGAGTATGATCGACCATTTTTTCTTTCCATTTTTCACTTAGTTGATTTTTCTCAACTTATTGTTCCTCAGTCAGGGTGGTTTAATTTTTAAACTCTAATGTATTAAAACGGATATATCGAATATTATTTTCTTTTCATTGATCAACCACAATTTTCATCCACCAAATTTCTTCTCATTTCTATATTCTCTTTTGATCTTTTATGTAATTTTTCTATTTGGTGGTAAAAACAAATGTTGTTATTGTTTCTCCAATGCAAGAAAAAAAACCTCATTTAACTTAATTGTAAAAAGAGAAAACAGAAACAAACAAACCAAAATGACTGAAATTAAATTGTATATTTACAAAGTTATTGAAATGGATAAAATGAGGAAGATTGATGTGTTTGGAAAATTAGAAGGGGTACTTGTGTTATTTAAGAAAATCTCAAGGAAGTCAACGTAATTTTCTCTTTTATCATTAACATCGACTTTATCATCACTTTTTTCTTATTTTCTCAATTCATATAGTATTGCAATGCGTATTGATACATATTCCTCCGCTTCAAATTAGCCCGTGCGGAGCACGGGTTTGTTGCTAGTTTCTTTAAAAAAAAAAAATTGTGTTCGTTACACTTTTTTTAATATTTGAATTCACTCTCATCCATTATCTTTTTTAAATGATAAGAAAAAATTCGGACATATACAATTTGTTACATTTTGTTTTAATATTTTAATTTACTCTTATATATTTGTTATACGTGCTATTTATATTGAAAGTTGAGGGTAATATTAGAAAAAGAAAATGTCAACTCAAAAGAGTAAAAAAAAACTATTTTCTTTATATATAGTATAAATAATGTAGATCAATTATTTTAGGACTAATTTAGTAAACATATCACTTTTCTAGTCATGATAGCACTTTTTTTTGAAGTAATAGTCATGATTAGAGGTGTTTAAAACCGAACCATTTCAATAGAAAAACCACAAACCCAACCAACCCAAACTGAAACTGCAAAAAATCGCATTTGGTTCGGATGTATTCAAATCATTTTTTTACTTAACTGCATGGTTTGGTTTGGTTTGCGGTTTTTATTTTACCAACCAAACCAAACCGCAACATAAGAAAAACACTAATTAAACATACGTCACCTACACCAATACTTACACTCATCAGAAACTTTTATAAAATGACATATTTTTTCTCTTGATAAGTTTTTTCTTTGCTTTTTATTTCAAAAGTGTATTCATATGCTACTTGAACTTTTAGTGAATGTTAAAATAGTCTTTTGTATTTCTTACAAAATATGATTACTTTTTGTTTACGTTTTAAATTTGGTCTATGTAGTCGGGAAATTTTTTAATTGAAAATGAAATTGTAATGTTGGATGAAATTTAAAACATTGTTGAAAATATATTTTTAACTTGATTTTAATGTTGGAAAAAAATTTGTATTGTCTCGAAAAAACTGCACCAACCGATTCAAACCAAACACATTAGTTTGGTTTGGTTTGATTCAGATTTTATTTTAAAAGTCAACCGAACAAACCAAACTGCATGTTTTTTATCTTGCGGTTCAAATGATTTTTAACTTCAAAATCGAACCAAACCACATCGCGAACGCTCCTATGAAAAATTACCAAATATATCGATTATTTTAGAACCTAGGAAGTAGTAAATAAAAAAAGAAAATGCGATTGGCAGCGATTTACCAACTACCGCTGTTAGTGGGACCAATATCAATATCCGTTGTAGACACACACACCGTTTAACTAACAACAACCACATTGCCCATGATATAATTGGACCGGTCCCACACTGCTCATCACAGAACAGAACTACCACCTAGGTAGTTGGCCCCACTTCTTTCTCTCTCTTCTTATCATTCATCAATAGAAAAATAACAGAATACTAGAAAGAAAGAAACCACTTTGTCCCTTCCCAAGATCTAATCTAATCACATTTCCCTCTTTTATCTTCAACTTCTCTTCTTTTTTCTTCATTTTAGATAGATAGATAGATAGATCTCTCTCTTGCCTTTCGCTTCAATTTATTCAACTTACTATTTTTGTTTATGAGTGAGAAATCATAGAGATTTTCAAAGTGAGTGAAAGAAATTAATGGGAAAGAATAAGCCAAATTGGTTTTCTAATGTGAAGAAAGCTCTTAGCCCTGACTCTAAACAAAACAAACATCAGGTTTGCATTTCAATTCACTTACTATTTGAGTTTATCTACCGACGTAGTCACTTTTGAGAATGTTTGAGAGAATTTATCGCAACAACTTATTTTCATAACTGAATAAGTTATGAAAATAACTTATACCTTGTATGAAAACAATTTAACTTTATTTTATCTTTTGTGTTAGAAATAATTTATACATAAGCACTTAGGCTATAAGCGCTTAATATGTTTAATCTCAATTATCTGGAAAGTTTCTTATGGTGTTAGCAACTGATTTTGTAGAATTCAAGTGGATCAAAGAAGAAATGGTTTGGGAAGAAAAAATTAAACACTTCAGATTCATATCCAGAAACTGATCAAGCACCTCCTTTTCATCCACCTGAGGCTGAGGAGATTATTTTAACTCATGTTGAGAATCAAAACAATCATGATCATGTTGAAGTTGTAACAGATGTGGATGTTGATGTACCTGTTCCTCATGTTCAGACAGAAACTGTTGAGGTTCAAGCCGCTCCAGTTGTTCAGGTTGCCAGTAAACCGAATGATGAAGTTGCGGCAATCATGATTCAAACTACTTTTCGGCGATACTTGGTATTTATTTTGCCTCTTAAAATTATGTGTTGAATGTTTTTATTGCAAGTGAAAAACCTCAATTACAAAATTGATATTTCACTTCTTGTTTGAAACTTGAATGTGAATCCGTTCGATATATGATGTGTATGTTACATTGTTATGTGTTGTCCTCGTTAACGATGCCAAGTTATGCTGTCATTAGTGGTAACCGACAATTGCTGCAAAAGAAAGCTTATTCATTCAATGATTTTCTACTTTCAAGCTGAATTTTGTTTTGATATCATTCAGGCAAGAAGAGCATTTCGGGCTTTAAGGGGGTTGAACAGGTTGAGAGCACTAATGGAAGGGCCAGTCGTAAAACGTCAGGCCATCAGTACCCTCCGCTCCATGCAGACTTTAGGTCATGTGCAATCCCAGATTCGTTCGAGGCGGGTCAGGATGTTAGAGGAGACTCAAGCTCTGCAAAAACAGCTCTTACAGAAGCACACAAAAGAGCTAGAGATACAGGTCTCTGAAGGGTTAACTTCCCTGATATACTTCAGAATAAATATATTGTTAACACAGATATTTTTATGTATTTGAATTTTAGCTTATGGATTATGGAATGCTTTTAACTTATTTCAAATTCTCAAAACAGATTGGGGAGGAATGGGATGAAAGCATACAATCAAGAGAGCAAATTGAAGCCAAGTTACTAAGCAAGTACGAGGCTACTATGAGAAGAGAAAGAGCAATGGCTTATTCATTCACTCATCAGGTTTGCCATTTCTCTTAAGAAGTTGCATTTGTTTTAGGTTAGTCAGGATAAGAAATGAGAAAAGAGCATGGATGAAATTTTGATGAACTGAAAGATCAAAGGAAAAATGGCTAGTAAGGTAAATTACAAAAAATTTACAGTGTAAAGCATGGATGAAATTTTTTTGAACTGAAAGATCAAGGGAAAAATGATCAGCAAGGTAAATTACATGAAATTTTTGCATATAAAGCATGGTTATCAAATTAAGATTCCGATCGTGAATCAGAAGATATAATTTCCAAATTGTTAGTCAAATCTTGTTATGGATCGTAAGATATATTACCGATAAAAATGACATTTTTATTGAAAAAACAAGTGACCTAGCAAAATTATAAGCCGATGAACCTCAAAATAACTCAAGATTTAAGTCACAAATCAAACGAAAAAAGAAAAGTAGTTAGCTATATGAGGTTAACAAAAAAAATGTCTAGCTACTCTTAAGTTTAGGTAGTCAGCAGAATGATTGAGATTTATCATAGTGAACCGGGACCCATCATAACGAATCGGAATTTAATGTGGGAGTAGGGTCCAAAATAGATACACACTTAGGATTCATGTCGAGTGGGTTCTGTCTACTATCAAATCGAGATACGGCTCACGAATATCGTAAGATACTAATAACCATGCTATGAAGTATCAAAATGAGAATCCCAAGGGTTATTGTCATACTATTTTAGCTTATGAGGAATGTTAGCAACATTCACTTTTCAACACTCTAGCACTCACTCTTTTATTGGATGAAATCAATGTATGTCCCACCACTTTGTGTAGGTTCAATTTTCAAAGTGTAGACCCACAATAATTTAAACCAATAAGAGAGTGAGTATTAGAGAGGGTGTTCAAAAGAGAGTGTTGCTAGCATTACTCTTTAGCTTATTCTTTGTTTCTTCCTCTCTTTTAAGTTGTTTATATTTCTTCATTCTTCTAACACCTAAGCTTAATAATTTTGGGTCCTATATCTTGTCTTTTTCTTCAGAACCTAGCATCTGCTTATGCCTCTTAAGTTTGATTTTCTCCCTGCCTCGGTGATTCCTTTTCCCTGTCGTGTTCTGTAACGAAGTTACATAGCACTCTTTCTGATCTGGACCTGGTATGAACCAGTTTTGCTAATGAATCATGATTGTTCCAGCCTGATCCACAAATATATCTGAAACTACTTAACACTTGATTTATTTTCTTCCCACTTCCCCTTCCCCACCTAAAAAAGAAATAGAAAATGACTTTTCTTACCACAATTTTTATATCAGATGTGACACAAATCCTCTAGTCTACTTTGGTTCATGGAAGAGAAAAAAAGCATTATAGATCAGAATTCTGACAAAAAAAGATGTCTAATGAGCAATATCTAAAACTGCTCAATGCTGTTTAGGAATTCCCACCTCGATTAATTTTGTTAAGCTTCTCCTGAGTTGTCATCTACAAAATTGCCAAGAAATCCTATATGTTTAAATTTTCTGTCACATAATTTTCAGTTTGTCAGAGACTAAAACTGTAACTGTTTTGTGAGATTGCTAGATGTACCTGGTGAACTCGGTGATTTACCTATTTTCTGCTAACATAATTTTTCAGTTTGAGTTTCTTGATCTTTTGAACAAATTAAGTACCAAGTTTGACCTAAGATAAATATACACTTCTATTTGACAGAAAAACGGGCGGAATTCATCGAAATCTATAAATCCAATGTTCATGGATCCAACCAATCCTAGTTGGGGATGGAGCTGGTTGGAACGTTGGATGGCAGCCAACCAAAGCCTGATGGAAAAGGAGAACAATTCATCTGTAAAAAGTTCAATCCGCGGCATCACCAGTGCTGAAATCAGCAAATCATTTGCTCGTTTCCAGCTCAATTCCGAAAATCATTCTCCAACAGCAAGCCAAAATCCGGGTTCACCTAACTTCCAATCCAACTCAAAGCCTCCCAAGCCAGCAATTGTCATGAAACTGAATAAGGCTAGTCCAAAGGTGAGCTGTATTATGGATGATGACACCAAAAGCATGACGAGTGTGCAGTCGGAGCGTGTTCGGAGGAGGCACTCCATTGCTGGATCAATATTGAGGGATGATGAAAGTCTTGCAAGCTCTCCATCGGTTCCAAGTTACATGGTGCCAACTAAGTCTGCAAAAGCCAAGTCCAGGTTGCAAAGTCCATCAGCTGCAGAGAACAGTACACTAGAAAAAGGGTCCTTAGGAAATGCAAAGAAACGGCTTAATTTCCCGGCTTCGCCTGCCAGATCAAGGCGGCATTCAGGTCCACCAAAGGTAGAAAGCAGCTTAAATGCAGAAATTACTGTTGGCAATGGTGTGGCTGTTTGATTATATAACCTGAGGAAAAGAATGCAAAGCACTTCACTAGTAATGGAATTATATCATGGAAGAAATAAGAAAAGTTCGTTTGCAGTTTCCATTTTTTATTTTATTTATTCATCCAAATTTATGTGTAGGCTTATCATTTCCTTGGAGGCTGTTTTCTTTACCATGTTCATCTATATTTGTATTTTCATGTATTCATTTGCTCACAAATGTGGTTCAGAAATCCTTGAGAGCATTCCCATTTGGGACTGTTATCATTCTGTTATTTTCATTCTTGTGGTATAAAATGTATATTTAATTTAATTAATGACCTCATTTCTTATTTGTGATTCTTATTTAATCGTGTCATCTCTTTTATGTTACATTGTTCTGGTTAGCTATCATATTTGTGTTGTGTGGCTTGGTTGAAGAACGCAAGAATATTTGTCGTATATCTAGGAAGTGGCAACAGATCTTGTTTCTAGTTACATTAATATACTTTGTCAGAATATATATTTTTTGCTTGAGTATATTGTTTGAAAATTGTTTTTCCCACTTCATACAAAGCTAAAAAACACCAGTATTTTACGTTTTTAACCCCATCGGCAGTTAACTGCCGATGAGAAGGATTCGGCGGCAGTTAACTGTCGATGGGAAGGAAACCAGCGGCAGTTAGTTGCCGTTGCCATGTTTTGCCTATATTTTCCAAAACTTCACATTTTTCCATCTTATTGTAAACAAAAACGATAAAATGAGTGAACAAAAACGATAAAATGACATGCAATTAAAGTGAAAAAGCTAAAAAAAAATGACAGCTAAGTTTTTAACTTAAAAACTGTTTTTAATTTTTCTAAAAACAGATTTAATTTTAACAAAAACTAATTTTAACATAGTTTTAATTTAAAAAAAATAACAGCTTTATTTTTTTTTTTATAAAAAAACTGTTTTCCAACAATAAACCTTTTTAGTATATTATTTTTTATGAGGTATTTTTATTAAAAAAATAGTTTTTTAAATTAAAAAAATTAATTTTTAAAAAATATCAGATTTATGACTACACAATGTGGTTGTGAATGTGTTGTTAGTTATGGATTGATAGTTATCAATGACTGCCTTCGTGTGAGGAAAACAGTTTTTTTATAAAAAAAATAAAGCTGTTTTTTTTAATAAATTGAAAGCTGTTTTTAAATTAAAACAATTTATAAAAACTGATTTTTTAAAATTAGTTTTTTTTTTTAAATTAAAACTATGTTAGAATTAATTTTTGTTAAAATTAAATCTGTTTTTAGAAAAATTAAAAACAGTTTTTAAGTTAAAAAATTAGCTGTCATTTTTTTTTAGCTTTTTCACTTTAATTGCATGTCATTTTATCGTTTCTGTTTACAATAAGATGAAAAAAATGTGAAGTTTTGGAAAATATAGACAAAACATGGCAACGACAACTAATTGTCGCTGATTTCCTTCCCATCGGCAGTTAACTGCCGCCAGATCCTTCCCATCTACAGTTAACTGCCGATGAGGTTAAAAGCGTAAAATACTGGTGTTTTTTAGCTTTGTATGAAGTGGGAAAAGCAATTTTCATATTGTTTTATTAAATATTTTTGACCATAATAGTTTATTAAAGATATTTATTATAAATAGTGTAAATAAGTATTTTCGTCCCTCTTGTCAAAAAACAAGTACTAGTCTTTTCGTCCCTAGATATTTATTCAAAAAAAAAAACTTCGTCTCTAGATATATCAACTTAAAATCAATATAGTATCAAATTTGTCATAATTTAATATCAATACATCTTTGACATTATTCAATTAGCTTCAAATGCATCATCGATATTATTGACTTAAAATCATTATAGTATACTCAAAAGCGCTTAAATGAGATGATACGAGTCTCTTCTATCTTAAGTCTTAACCAAGGTTCTGGGTATCAGTGAATACTAATATAGCGAAACAAACTTGATTCATATTTTGGAGTTTCATTTTTTTTGACAAATTTTTTTTTGGAGTTTCATAAATCATTCTTATATATATATATATATATATATATATACACATATATATACATATATATATATATATATAGGGCTGCTAATTCACATCCATAAAAACACTAAGGTGTAAATTAGCAAGCTACACCCACTTGCTTTTTACCAAAAAGTTCATTTGTCACTATTCAAACCAATTTTAAATTGAAGGGTAATTTTGTAAGTTTCATTTAATTAACTTAAAAAGAACAAAATTGTTTAAAACATCAAGTAACCGTTTCCTTAAATTAAAGTGGTTTCCTATTATATATATATATATATATAAAGACGAAATTCAATATTTACACATTATGAATATATAACTACGTTCATACAGTAAGAATGAATTAAACATAAATTTAAACTTATGCCGGTAGTTCGAATGGTTGGTTGGTTTATTGCATGCATTCCAACCTCTTCTATTCGATTTGAAATTAGGCATTATGAACAAATACGACAAATATGCTAAAAAATTATAATTTTTTCTTTTGTACGGAAAAGCTTATTATTTTTCAAGAGTTTAATGGTCATACAATGACGGTATAAAATTCCTTAGAAAAAATATCGTTGTAAATTAATTGTCCATTGATATTCAATAAACATGCTTTATTTTGTCACATCACATCATCAATTTTAAGATATAGATGCAAGAGTGAAAGAATGTGCAAAACGATGAATTTTTTTTAGAGATCGGTGTAATTGATTTACACTTACTTAATGTGGAAAGATCATTTACATCCATTTTGAAATGTATAAATAAAAACATTATTTGTACACCATTGCTTAAGTGGAATTTAAACATGGCGAAGACACATTTGTTTAAGTGGACTTTGGCATCCTAAACTTTTGTTGTCTATGGTACCAAATAGGGGTTTAACCGGATAAATTAATCGATTTTTCTGAGGAAAAAATATATGCTTCTATAAAAATTGGTATTTAGTCTCACACCCTTAATATTGAATATTTAATTATCTAATAACATATTATTATTTATTTATTTTAAATTAAATTTATACGTTAAATTAATGAATTACAACTATACTGTGCCAAAAAAAAAAGTAGTAAACTATAGGGTGTCCAACAAGTCAATAATAATTAGAAGAAAAAAATGATTAATATTTTTTTAGTGGAAAAAAAACTATAGGGTGTCCAACAAGTTATTTGAGTACAAAACATACGATATTTCTAGAAAAACTGTGCATTGGCGGTTAGGACGCTACGAGAAAACCATGACGTATTGAGCAAGAAAACTCAACAAAACAAAATAAAAACCGCAGTTTTCTTTCATTCTCAACCTTATTTGTTCTCTTCCTCAAATCAACTCTATTTGCAGAAGAAACCCTATTTGAATCCAACGTTTTTTTGCTGTCCAAGGTTTAATCAACATTATTATGGTAAGCCCTTCATCTTTATTCTTCATATTAAACCCCTCTTATTTCTATATCGTTATAATAATGTTGAAACCTGGATTTGGTATCTTGTTGTTATGATATGCATAATTTCGATTTTAGTTTTCTGTTCATATCCGTCTTCATATGGTATATTTTTTATATTCAAATGTTAATGTCAGTGGTTAGTTTCTTAAGGGAAGGAGTTATTTGTTAGTAGCAGATATCGAACCCCGAACCTCCTTCTTAATACTCTCCTTCAAAGTCAGCACTGGGCTGCACCTTAGGGGACCCTTATGATATGATACCGGAACAGTTGAAGGGTGGTGTGTTGGTTGGGGGAGTATTTGAATTGAAAATTTGTTGATTTTCAAATTATTTTTTGTTTTTGTGGAACTGATATTGAAATTTTGTGGACAGGAAACACCATTAATCTCAGGGATTGCTGTGGCTGCTGCAGCTTATGCCGGAAGATATGGTATCCTGGCTTGGCAAGCATTCAAGGCTAGACCAGCTGGGATGCGTAAATTTTATGAAGGTGGTTTCTATGCTACCATGAATAAGAGGGAAGCAGCTCGCATTCTTGGTGTTAGGTATTGGCATTTTTTGTTTTGTTTAATTCTTTTGTTTTTAATTGCATGAAATCATCGCGACGATAACTTATGAGAAAAGAATCCCTAAAGAATTTCTTAATGTTAAAATCTACGGAGCACTAACACATACACATAGGCATTGTCAACACCGATAATAATTTGAGAAAATGGAATAAATGCATGTAACCACATGTCTCGACGTCGTGCCATTGTCAGACACTGATCACATCCTAATCATAGTTTGAGTTTAGAGGTTGTGTTGAAAAAGTTTAGCATAAAAATGGATGAGATTCTATGGAGAATCACAACCATCACATAATGTCTAATACCAGCATTGCTTGCAGCTTGCAAGCATGTGTGTCAGCATCTAATATTGTCTGTGATGTCTGATTTGACCCCTTTGCATGCCTTTGGATCTACTTTTGTTTGCTTCAACCGTCAATCCAGTAATTGGACTTTGAAGTTACTTTGTTTCTGAAGTAAGTTGTGATTTGTAACTTGCAATTTGTTGAGAGGACCTAGCCTGTTCCAATTCTTTGTGCAACTGAATAGACGAGCATAATTATCTCTGCAATTGAAGTTCAGTGTTGGTTTTCCGTATTTTGTTTTCCATCTTTCCAGTTGCCCTAAGATTCAGATTGCTATTTTAATCCGTAGACTGTAGTTTTGTACTGTCTTCTCAATGTATCTTTTTTTTTTTTTTGAGTAGAGATCAAACTAGGTACCCTGAGTTTAAACCACATGTGCTAGACCCCTGGTGGTGTCTACTATACGTATCAAAGCTTTAATGTTTCGTGAATGGTGATCAATTGATGATGAGCACTATTTCTGATTAGACTCAGTTGGTGGCGGTTCATTTTTATTGAAATTAGTCACGACGGCACGCATTGATTTCGTTTTTAGTATTTTTCATGTTTGAAATCGGGGTATCAACTATTTCATGTGTATATGTATTGCTGCATTGGTGCCATGTTGTATTGTATCCAGTCTGTGCATAAGGAATCATAATTTTTGAACTAATTTCCATACTCATTAGATTTAATATTTTCTTCTTATGAATCGGTAAATGGTTTTACTATTTAGACATTCATGATGGGTTTTGAACCCACGGTCAGGAATATGCACATATTAACTTTATAAATAGATTATGTACAAATAATACTTCGACAATTTCGATCAGTTCATTCAGATATTAGAGTGCTAGTTAGTCGAAGGTTAAATGCCTTTATGAGCTGAGGTGTGTTGCTTTGTTTATATTTTCCCTCTTATATTTTCCAATGGATTGGTTATTATTGAATTTTGTTCCTAGTCATGCTCTTGACAAATTATTTTCCAGAAACTTTTTCATGTTGTTGTCCTGATTTTGAATTGTTGCTATGGCAGAACAACCTCTCCACCTGTTAAGATTAAAGAAGCACATAGGAGAGTGATGGTTGCAAACCATCCAGATGCTGGCGGTAGCCATTACGTTGCTTCCAAAATCAATGAAGCAAAAGATATGTTGCTTGGAAAGACCAAAGGTGGTGGAAGTGCATTTTGAAGTAGTACAACATTTCTTCCCATTATCTAAACTGTTCAGGCATATTCTATCTCTCAAGAATCAATCTTGTCTCCTTCAAAAGTGAAACCAAACACAGTATCTTCAAGGGGAAATCATACTACACCAAGCTGTTAGCTTTGTTGTAACTTGTGCCATTATAGTTTAGTTTAGAAGGCTCCAGTAGAAATTATTTTACTTGGACTATTTAAGTGCCAGTTATTGCCTTTTGAGTTGCTCTTCTATTTCCTATCTTGTTTTAGTTTATGCAACTTTACCACGATTAGCTAAAGCAGTAAATTCCACATATAATCACTCACCAAATGCAGTTTGGATGCTTCAAAATTGGAGATTATCGTCTCAGTTACCGATACTTTGTGAATACACGTGGATACGTACTCTAGAAGTATCAGAATTATTTACTCTACTTTTAAAAAAATATTCTACTTGATACTTATGAGACACTTTAAGGATACTCGCATATACATATCTAGGATATATGTGAGAAATTAATGGAGATGTGCAGGGATGATAGTAATGGGAGAAAAGATATTGAATTAATTAGCATTAAACAAAATTTGATTTGAGTTCTTTTAAAGACGTTTGTGTTGATATTCTAACATAGGGACGGTCTGTGGTAGAGTTGGAGGAGACGGTCTGTGGTATAGAGCCTTGGTAAATAGATATGGGGTTACAAATAGGGTGATTACAGATGATGTTAATTGGAGTTCCTTGTAGTGGAAAGACATCCACCAGATAGACAGACATGGGCGCGAGGGAAATAACAAATGTATTTTCAGTTAAGGAGACATAGAAGAAGATAATGGCGGGATATCATGTTCAGCCTGATCCTTCATTGGCGAAGGCTTGGCATAAATCAGTCCCGTCAAAAGTATCTTCTCTTGTATGGAGAGTGTTTCAAAATAGAGTAGCTACAAAAGACAATCTATATAAAAGAGGCATAATTGATCAGGGGGCACGTTGTGTGTTGGTGAGTGTGGTACGTTGAAGAATCAAAGTTTGTCGGTACTTGGTAAGCGATTAGCAATGGCTTGGGATAGCTACAGCTTTACAAAATGAAGGTTTGTCTCACCTAAATCAGTTTGAAGGTCTGTTTGATAAGGGGAGAGTATTCGTTGGCAGACTTGGTGTGATTTGGTTTGCTGGCATTTGGAGTATTTGGAAGGCAAGGAATGACAAATTTTTCAAGACCAAGGAGATAATCTTGGAAAACATTTCTGAATCGGTGAAATGGTGCTCATGGAATTGGTTGAGAGTCAAGACAAATAACATGGAATACAACTTCAATCAATGGTATGTGAATCCAAGAGCATGTATTGGATGTGCGGATTAGCTGGGGTGAGTTGAGGTGGATATTGCGCTTCTGGATTAGGGAACATATAAGAAAAGGATGTATAGACAAGAATTGATATGGAATGATATATTTCTTATTCATGTAAAATGCTATATATACAAGTATACAAGGGATCTATGTAATAAAACCTAACCTATAATTTGACTATAATATTAAAACTATTAAATCATTACATGAGTTGACTACTGTATAAAGAATGTGTCATGATTTTCTTCTTTAATTCCATAATCTGCCATTCATTAACATAATGATCCTTGCTTTGATTTTCTTAATTTGATCATATTCCATAATGTACATTTATATGCTAATGATCATAGTTTTGATTCATTAAGTGTTGATCATATTTTTGAAATGGCATTTTCATTGTTGCCAGTGATGATGATGTCGTCAACATATACAAGGACAAATATGGTCGTTTGATCACATTTGTAAGTGAATAAACTATAATCAGAAATTGATTGACGAAAACCTTTTTTAATAAGAGTGGTGGAGAATTTAGAGAACCATTGGCGAGAAGACTATTTAAGACCATAAATTGATTTGTTTAATTTATAGACACGTGGTTTATCTTTATGAGAAAATCCAAGAGGTAATTTCATATAGACTTCTTCACTAAGATCTCCTTGAAGAAATGCATTGTTAACATCAAGTTGATGTAATGACCAATTTTTAATGGCACCAATGGAGAAGAGAAGCCGAACTGTGACTAGTTTGGCGACAGGTGCAAAAGTATCATGATAATCGATGCCTTAACTTGAGTGTTGTTGGAATAAGCCCTAATAGCCAATCTATTTTGATTGGATTTGGCCTTGTATCATGACTTTGATATATATATTTATGAATATACATATAAGGCATTTTATTTATTCTTTTGTTTAGTTTCAAAATAATAAATTCCCTAGAATAATTGGTCTGTTTAATGGAGCATTAAGTGTGACTTAATTGTGAGACTCATTAAACGAAAGGACATTATTCTTAAAGTATCCGTAGTCAAGCTTTATTGTGAAATGGGATAACATTAAAGCATAGAGACTATTATGTGGGTAGACTGATGATCACATCTCATAGATCATAGATAAAGAGTTATCAAGTCTTCACATAGGTATAAATATTAGGAGTAATATTTATACTGGATTGACCCGCCATGAGAATACTACATAGTAAAAGTTATGAAAAGTGTCATAAGATATTCTCATAGTGATAGTGGTGTATTCCACCCTTTGACCTGAAACCACTATGTACCCTAGATGTTGGAGTCGAGTGCTTTATCACCATTCAAACGTTGTCTGTAATAGGATGACTATAAAGTTGGTTGATGGGTACTCCATGAATCATGCTAAGGGACATGAGTGACCTAGATGGAATTTGCCCCTCCTACATAACAGGAGAAATGTCTATGGGCCCAATATTGAACTAGACAAGGATGACACGGTCTATGCCTTGTGTTCAATATAGACATGAGGGCAAAGGGGTAATTATACACATGATCATTATCACGGAAAGGTTTCGTCAGATCACATGACATTCTCGTCACTTGGGTAGCAGTGATGTGTTGCTAGATACCGCTCACTGTTTATAATATTAAATAGGTGATTTAATATTATTGCCAACGTTACAGGAACCTATAGGGGTCACACACAAAGGACAGATAGATAAGAGAAATAAATAAGCAAGACTTATTTATAAAATAATAAGTAGGACTTATTAGTAATTAAATAATTAAGTATGACTTATTATTTAATTTATGAAAAATAGAGAAACGCGGTCCACCGTAAGGTACGGTGTATTTAAGTGCTAGACTTGTTGACCACACAAGTGGTTCTATAAATAGAACCCTTGTGGTGAAACATTACAGACTTTTGTTGAACACTTAACCTAATTCACAAAAGTTGTGAAACCCTAGCCGCCGCTCTCTAAACCCTGTTTTCTCTGAATCTCCGTTGGAATTGGCTAGCACCGGTCATCGGAGAAGTTCTGTTCGTGTGGACTGAATAGAGGCATCGCTACGTTGCTTTGCTCGTGATCAGAAACAATTCTGCTACAAAGGTTATGTGCTTCAAGAGGTAAACACATGAATCCTTAAACTGTTTAAGTATATGTGTTTGATTTGTGATTAATGATTTAATCAAGATCCGTTTCAACGGGATTTGTTCCGCTAAGAGGATTAATTTTTGAAAAACCCCTCTTTAAATCCCTTCAGTGGTATCAGAGCATCTGGTTACTGATTAAATCATGTGATTCAAATCTCTTCGATGCATAATATTGTTTATATGATGATATATTCTATGCATCTCCGTTATTAAATTGTTTAATCATATTGTTGAATAATGTCGATCATACGTGTGATATTGTTCTCTAATCGTCCGGTTGAATTCATGTGATGGAACTGTGCAACTATTTTTGAAACAACTTTCTCATAAGGAGATGTACTCGATTTTCACCTAGTCATTATGGGGCATGATATTGATTTTGAGTTTACCTTCTGATATTATTATTTGATAATAATTTTTTTAAAGGTATTGTGATAATCTTTGATTGTCTAGGCAACGCTTTTCGAAAGATGTTTTGAAATAGAATCAATTTTGGAAATTGATATTGTTATTGATTATCATTTATTGCCATATATGAATGTGATTCAATTTAGCCTTTCAGAATCAATGTGCCATTATACGGTTTGAATTCAAAAGATGTTTTGAACTACTGTGGTGTACTATGTTGAAAACTGCTTTTCGGTTCAGAATACATGATTTGCGGCTATTAGATTGGCTTTTAAAATTGTGTTAAAAGGAATTAATTTGGAATGCAAATCCGTATTAAGTGTTAATATTTTTTATTATTTTAAATAAGAATTAATTAAAATTGATTGATCGATATCATATATGTGATATATGATTTTGATACGACATCATTATATGTGATATATTGATTGTGTCATTCGTTCAATATGTTTTATATAATTGATTGTGAATTTGTAGACAATTCGTGAGATTGAGCTTCGATATCCGATTCTGGTGAAGCATCAAAGATCCGATTGTCCATACTGAACAAACAATTGTTAAAACTATTGATGTTTGATCGTCGTATTAGGTTACCTAACTATACAAGAGTTGTATTATTATGGTTGTATCATTTGATCAATTTTTTCAAAAGATTGTTGTGAATTTGAACAATTCGTGAGATTGAGCTTCGATATCCGAATCTGGTGAAGCATCAAAGATCCGATTGTTCATGCTAAACAAACAATCCTTGAAACTATTGATGTAGTGTGATCTGCGTAGTGTGATCGATCATAATGTTTAATTAATTAATTCAATTGGAGAAAGGTAGATTTAAAAGATCATGATTTTGAAAGGGTTTCAATATCAGGTATGGTCTTTTGAATTTGGTAATTAAAGATTGTCATATCTTTAGTTTAATTTATTTCCAATTTAAAAGGATCATGATTTTAAAAAAGGTTTCAATATCAGATATGATCTTTTGAATTTGGTAGTAAAATATTTGCATAATTTTAGCACCATAATTTGTTTTGGAAACAAATTGATTGCCTAAATAAAGCAGATTTAATTATAATAATTATTGAGTGTCAATATTATTATAATTAAATAAATAAAAATTCTACCTTTTTGGATTGTTTTTCAAAAGTTGTTTGAAATGGTAGTAAACGATCCTTATTTGATAGTAAATTTAAAATGTCATGATTTGAAATAGTTTCAATGTCATGTATGATTTTGAATTTATTTAAAAGATTTGCATGATTTAACATAATTTGTTTCTAATTTAAAAGAATCATGATATTGAAAGAGTTTCAATATCGGATATGATCTTTTAGATTTGGTCATAATATTTGCATATTTTATTTTTATTTATGACCTGATTGACTCTAAAACTGTTTAATGATAATAATAAATAGTTATTATTATTTATCATTAAGTTTAAGGTATATGGTTATGACCTTAGTTTATTTTGGCGTTTATTTATTTTATTTAAATACGACCTGCGTGTCGTTATTTATTTTATTTAAATACGACCTGCGTGTCGTTTCATTTATTATTTTATTTAAGAGTTAAATATTGTAATTGCTTCAAGAGTTGAAGAGAAGACGACGCCAAAAGATGATTCTAATGGAGAAACTTTTGAAGCTTGCTCGTGGGTCAAAGAAATGTAATAAAGTAGTTTATTTAATTCTTACGTGTTAGGAGGTCATAACCATACTACCTAATTTATTTTATGTATGTGATGCATGAAATGTATGTTTAGTTAGCGCATGTATGAGATGTATGCTTAACGAGTTTTAGATGTATGTTAGCATGTATATTTTAAATGTTTTATATACTTGCTATATATGAGCATGAATGTCATGCATATCAAGACACGCGTATATAGATACACATGTCGGTGAGATCAAACTAATTAAAATCCTTCAAATAGAATATTAAGTTAAATGCTTTCCAAAGGATAACACCCTTCAAGACTAGTCTCGAATAGTGTGGGTTCGCCCTAGCGAAGTGCACTTTCTATACTAGTAAGTTGCGGTGAGGTAATTCCATTTACCCGACTGTTATTCTTTGGGTCTAACTTAACTAAATTATTTTAATAAGATTAAAATATATTTAGAAGCAATGTTTGGGAACATCTATATGATAGATTAGAGTAAGGAGTTACTCACCCAAATGATTTGAAAGTTGTATGAGATACAATTGGAAGGAGTTCCTACCTAAATAGCTGAGTTTTGGGGGATCAACCCTAGCTGACTCAAAACAAGGTGAAATAAGGATTTCAACCCGCTAGAAAATCTTCCAACGAGATTTTCCGAATTAAATGTTTGAAGGTCATTTGATTTGAATAAAATAGTGGGAGCGTATTTAATTAAAGGCCAAATTAAATATGTTTTAAATCATGATACATTTATTTTATTTATTTTCTGTATTTAGAATTTCTTTGGCATATACATTTTATTATACTGTTAAATGTTCTTATAAAGAACAAAATCTTCAGAAAGGAGTTTCTGAATTGGTACAAGAATTGAGAATTGTTCTCAAGTACAAGAAAAACTGTTAATGTTTTGAAAAGAGTCAAAATATAAGAAAGAGGTAAGACTTCTTCTTTGCCCATATAGTTATAGAAAGTTAAATTTTTACCTTTGCATCATAAGTATATGATACTTGATGATTGATCTCATATTTGTTGAAATATAGAGTTTTTAAGGAAATAAGACATTAACTATAAGTGAAGTCCACCTATGTCTAGAATGGAACAAATTGTTTCATTGACATAGAAGTTAATGCTTGGACTTAAATTTAACTTGATATGGAACCAAATAATTGTTATTAAATTCCATAAAATAGAAGCATTAAATCATATATCTTGTATCAACAAGAGAATGATTGTGTACTTGAATAAAAGACAAACGTTGTCCTATTATCCAAATAATGTTTGCTATACAAGTGTGCTAATCAAGTAATGGATTTGAGTTCCATGATCTTGATAAGCTGGTCTATAACATATGATGAAAGGATCAAATGAGATTTGAACCTTTTGTATATCATTGTCATACCCCAATTTTTGACCTAAAATTCTTTTTTTACTCGTCTTTTTAGCTCGGAATTTTTCGTCGTCTCAGACGAAATTTCGACAGGGAGGTATTTTAAAATACCTCATTTTTTTAATTTCGTCCGGGTCCGTCTTTTTGTTTTTATTATTATTTTTATTTTTGTTTTAAATGTTTTTATTATTATTTTGTTTAGTGCTATTATTACTTTTATTTTTTTTAGTTACCTTTTTTAAATTTTTTACAGTTTGACCTTTTGTGAAAAAAGACTTTTGTTCATAAATTAATGTGTTTTAATTTGCAATTTATTTGTCCATTAATTTATCCATTATTGAGTATTAAGGCCACTTATTTTGTCAACTTGTGTTTTACTGACATTAGTGGTAGCAATTAGCATTTTAAAAGGGGCAATTTCAGTCAAGCAGGGGGGGACCGAATTCATCAGTTACAACAGAGAACTCATTTTTCCAGTCACACTACACTCACCAACCCTCCAATCACGTATCACCAAACCAATACCCACAACACATTCCCCTCACCCGTACAACCAGCCCTCCTCCACACTCCACTCTGAGCCCTCCTCCTACACACACCCCACATCACATACCAACCCATAACCCCCTCACACGCCCAGCCAACAACTTCCACTCACTCACCCTTCCCTTACCACAACAAACCCGTACGGCACAACCCAATCTCCACTACCTCCCCCCAAGTCAAACCCAGCCGCATACAAACACAAACCACTCACCCGCACCTACAAACACTACACCACGGCCACCCCAAACCACCATTCATTCATACACAAACGAAAACAGCCCACCCCAAAACCGCACACTCAGCCCCCTTTACCTCTCCCCCAAAACCGCACACTCAGCCCCTTTACCTCTCCCCCAAAACGCACGCGGCTTTCCCCCCAGCTACAACCCTATTCACGGCCTCCTCCACCAACCACCCTAAACCACCCTAATCCAAACCCACCTGCGGCCACCGTAAACCCAGTCACGTTTCTTCCCTAAGCCACCACTAACCTGGCCGCTGCAATTGTTAGAGAGAAGGGAGAGGGTGAGGAAGAAAAGGGAAAGAAAATCGCATAAGAGAGAAGAGGAGAGAGTTGAGAGGAAAAGAGGAGAGAAACAAAGGGAAGAAAGAGAAAGAGAAGAGTAAAATGTTTTGTTTTTTTTCTGAAAACAGATTTTAAAGCCTCAGGCCCAGTAGTCCAATTCCTTGCGGCCCAATTTTCTTTTTCATCAGCTTTTGCTGATTGCTCCTCCCACCCCCTGATCCTCTTCTGCACCCCCTGTCCCTTTTTTTATTTCTTTTTTGTTCTTTTTATCCTTTTTGCATTTTAATTTGTTAGTTCCTTATTTATTTTCGTGCATCTTATTTCATTGAATTCATCTTATAGTACATCATGCATTTTATTTTATTTTCTTATTTATTTTCCTTTTTATTTTCATGCATTTTCATTTTTCATTCTTAGCATATTTATTTAATTCTTAGTGCATTTGCAATTTTTATTTCTTTTTTATTATTTTGTCATTTCTTAGAATGTATTTAGGTTATTTTCATGCATATTATTCCATGGCATTTATCTCATAGTATTGCATGCATTTTTTTTTTTATTATTATTTTCCTTTTATTTTCATGCATTTCTTTTAGCATATTTATTTTTTAGTGCGTTTGCAATCTTTATTTTTATTTATTATTTTGTCATTTCTTAGAATGTATTTAGGCCCAATGTAAATCATAAATGAGAATTCGCACTGACACTCACTTTATTTATTCTGCTTTATGTCTTTATTTATTTTTATTTATTTCGATTCATATAAAAAAAATACAAAAATATTAGGATAGTTTAATTTCAAAAGGGTTCCGTGGTGATCCAACGTCACCACGGAATTTCCTCGCGCTTACATTTTTAGTCTTAGTTCATATTCAAAAACAACAAAAACATTCAAATAATCAAAAATCACAAAAAAATCTTTTCTTAATAAACCTTGATTTTCAATCAAGTGTCCGTTTTTTTTTCTTTTATTTTCTTTAAAAAAATCATTAATCCACTTTAATTATACTTTAATCATTTTCAAAATAAAAAACACAAACCAATCCCATTTTGCCATTTGGCTTTTTATTTTAAAACTTTTTTTAACTAATAAAAAAAATCAAACAAATCAAACGTCATTTTCTACCCCGAACTACGAGGTTTTGATCCCTCACGGGTACGTAGGCAAAGGACCTTGTCCTTCCAAATCATAAAAAATACAAAAAAAAACATTTTTATTTTTTCCTCGCTACTTTAATTCATTCTTTTTTTAAAAAAAAAAAAATAAGCAAGTTATAGCCAAAATAAATAAATAAAATCAAGAGGTTCTCGTAGAGTACTACGAACGTTTAGGGTGCTAACACCTTCCCTAAACGTAACTAACCCCCGAACCCTTAATCTTTAAAATTGTGGTAATTTAGAACTTTTTTCCACCTTTCTTTTAAAAAATTAAAAGTTCAGTCGTGAAATAAAATTAGTGAGTCAATGCTAGTCAATAGCTTGATCTCCGAAAATCACCGCGACAGAAATGGCGACTTCACTGGGGACTTCCCTAAGAGGGTTGAGCCTAACTTGAATTTATTTAATTCTTTTGTGCTATAACTTGCTTAAAATATAAATAAGGATGTAAATATGTGCATATGTGTTTTTTTTCTTTTACGTGAGTGGTGAGATAAGTCCTATACCCGGGCTTGAGGGAAACATAAGATAGGATGGTGGTATAATCAAAGTGCCATACCAGGAGTAGTCTTGGGTGTTGGTACATGTGATATAACCCCGCTCAATGGAGGACTCTTAAAGGTAATACCATGTCAACATGAGTAGTCGTGTTTGACATTGTTATTTTTAAGCGGCCTATGAAGTTGAGGACCTTTAGTCACCTTTAACCCATCTTGGCCTTTTAGGACGTAGTGCGGTGGCTAATCAAGAGTAGTCTTGAATTGGTTGATACGCGATACTACACTCAAACGAGACTTTCCTACGAATATCGTTGGACCGGGAGTCAGTCCCGTAATCCGACAATATTCGGAAGTGGTCAATGACTTTGGGAACTTGGTAGAACCCGTGATACAGGTACACATAAAACCATAGTCCTTACCAAATGGCGTGTTTACCCTTGACTCCAACATTATTGGACTTAACCTCACCATGTTTTCTCCGCTTCTTTAGCATAACCATGCATGCATGCACTCATGCATAAACTCATTTTTTTTCATCCAATTTATCGAAGGACTTAAACAAGTTTTTTTTAAACATCATAGAGGAACACTAGGAAGTACACCTTTAAGAGCCCTGATTTGTTGAATTTAAGGAAGCTAGGAGTCTTTAAATTTTTTCTGTTAAAATCTAGCTTCCACTAAAGGACTTTTGAATTGGTCCCTTGGCTTAGTGTAAAAAAAAAAAAGAATTATTTTGTAATGCCTTGATGCTCAAACGAAATGTTCAAACCATGATGTTTACAATAACTTCAATAAAGTCCTTCGATAACAAACCCTTCTTTTTTGCATAAGCATAATCATGCATCATATCGCATTCATAGTTTCCCAAATCGAGTCTCATCCTTTGTTTCATCACAAAAGGTCAATCTGCCGCAGTCAAAGAAAATGGCCCGGCGCTTTCATTACAAACCGACTCGCACCTACAATACTCGTGCAAACAGAAGAGAGAAAATGGATGTGGTCGTGCAAACACAAGGAAGGATTTGCCGCAATTGGGTCGCTGTTGACATTCCCTCAGTTACTCATGGGTCCAAGTAATGTGTTTTCGTTGTCTTGTCTTTTCAAAAATCCTTTCGTTTCGCCCGATACGAAAGTGAAATCATGTAGGGCTCTACTTTTGTCTTCAAGTTACCACTATCAATGAAAAATTGTCGTTTCTTTCGCGACTTTTATTTTTATTTTACTGCTTTTCTGGAAAATGGTAACACAAAAAACCCAAAAAATATTTTTATTTTATTTTCAATCAATTTCAAAAGGTCTGCATTTTTCACTCATTTTCTAAAATCAATCATCAATCATATGCAGACTAAGCATCAATAAGCCCGTTGAACACTGTAACCCTATGCTCTCTCCCGACTTTGAGTTCCCTGTTCACGAAGCTGAAGAGGAGGAGGATGAACAGATTCCCGAAAAGATCTCTCTGTTACTAGAATATAAAAGAACATCGTTCAGCCTCATGAAGAAGCACTCGAAATGATTAACTTGGGTTCCGAAGAATTGCCATTACAGTATTCCTGGTCAAATCCCAGATGAATGGTGCCATCGAGGCTGCAAAAAAAAAACAAAAACAAAAAAAAAACAACAAACAAAAGCAAAAAAGAACAAAAAAGAAAGAAAATACATCAAAAAGATGGTGCAGAAGATGGTAACCACTTACAAGGACCTGCATGGGATGTTACCGTATGCTTTACATGGACATCGCACTTCAGTACGTACCTCAACAGGGGCAACCCCCTTCTCTTTAGTGTATGGCATGGAAGCAGTACTCCCTGTGGAGATTGAGATTCCATCAATGAGAGTTTTAATGGAACCCAAGTTATCAGAGGCTGAATGATGTCAAAACAAATATGATCAGTTCAAACTTGATTGAAGAGAAACGCATGAATGCTTTGTGTCACGGGCAGTTCCCGTGTGTTCCAAGAAGGAGGTCTTGTGCTCAAAAAGATTTTATCATTTCAACCGGACTCCAGGGGCAAATGGACGCCTAATTATGAAGGCCCATATGTCGTCAAGAGAGCGTTCTCTGGTGGTGCAATGACTCTTGTGGCTATGGATGATGATGAGCTTCCCCGTACTGTGAACACAGATGCAGTCAAGAAATACTTTGTCTAAAAATAAAAGAACAGCTCGGTAAGTCGAAAACCCGAAAGGGCGGCTTAGGCAAAAATGAGCGTCTCGGTGGACTGAAAACCCGAAAGGGCGGTCCAGGCAAAAATTAGAGACATGAAACAGAAAATAATCATCCTGATAAATCGAAAACCCGAAAGGGCGATCCATGCAAAAGTTAAGGATCCAAAGACAAAGTAACTGCGTTGGTCTGATCTCTACTCACTTGGGGCACATTAGCGGTCCAAAAGACTCTGAATCTGAAGCATCCAAACGGCGGAATTCAAAGTTGTTAGGGAGAATAGCGGTTATTTGTGTTCAATGTACCTTCCCCTTATATTTACCATTTTCCAAACTTTTGAGAGATCCGTGGGGCAACGCCATTGGCGGGCTTCCACTCTGTTAAAATGAATTTGAGCATGTGCCTTTTATTTGGAATTCCCATTTATTCTGTTTATAAAATTTCTTCTATTTTTGATGGTAGTACCTGAAGCAAAACTTTTTTTAAAAAAAAATCATAAATCTTCTTATATTTTTGAAAAGCATAAACAACAAACGCATTCTCCTTGAACTCATGAATAAGTGAAGTGTGCGTCAACATCTGTCCTGAGAACGGATAAACTTTGCAGGCTGAACATGGTCAATTGCTTGAAAAAAAATAAAGAAAAAGAAAAGAGCTCGGTAAGTCGAAAACCCGAAAGGGCGGCTTAGGCAAAAATGAGCGTCCCGGTGGATCGAAAACCTGAAAGGGCGGTCCAGGCAAAAATTAGGGGCATACAAAAAGAATATATTCCCGGTGAACTGAAAACCCGAAAGGGCGGTTCAGGCAAAAGTTAGGGATTCATAAAAAGAAAAAAGAACAAAAAGCATGACCACAGAAACGTCAATTCTTCTGCCAAGTCTTTGGATTAGCACGATTTCCCCAGGAAGTGTTTGCTCCCCACCGGTTGTTGCATACATCGGGCTTTACCCCGTCAATGTCTTGATATGCCCCCAATGGCATCATCCCCAATGAAGATTGCTGAGTGTTTGTACTGCGTCGTCGGTCCACTTTCCATCTTACCTGTCTAGTCTTGTTTCATCAAGTCCATCAGTTATACTATCCCACAAGTCAATCCTCCATACAGTCATACAAGTCGTATTGTCTTACATACATTCATACATTCATGCATATACACATTCATGCATACACAACATACACATAACATCATTCAATACAGGATTGCATTGACCACCCTGAGTCTTGCTTTTCGTATCCATCAATCTGAATAATTGGTAACTCATTTTCCCCATGTGTCATCCCCAGTGTGTCTGGTCCAAAGATGTCACCATCTTTATGCCAAGCGGCAGTTCTTTAACGAACAGCTTGTGCGTACCTTTGTTCCTTGTCGTCAATGGCAGTTCGGCAACAACCCGAACAGTTGACATCTACATTTATTTTCTTGTCGTCAATGGCAGTTCGGCAACAACCCGAACAGTTGACATCTACATTTACTTCTTGTCGTCAATGGCAGTTCGGCAACAACCCGAACAGTTGACATCTACATTTACTTCTTGTCGTCAATGGCAGTTCGGCAACAACCCGAACAGTTGACATCCACATTTACTTCTTGTAGTCAATGGCAGTTCGGCAACAACCCGAATAGTTGACATCTACCTTTATTTCTTTGTCGTCAGTGGCAAGTTCGGCTACATCCCGAGCAGCTGACATTTATCTTTCTATCCTGTCGTCAGTGGCAAGTTCGGCTACATCCCGAGCAGCTGGCATTTTATCATCTATCCTGTCGTCAGTGGCAAGTTCGGCTACATCCCGAGCAGCTGGCATTTTATCATCTATCATGTCGTCAGTGGCAAGTTCGGCTACATCCCGAGCAGCTGGCATTTTATCATCTATCATGTCGTCAGTGGCAAGTTCGGCTACATCCCGAGCAGCTGGCATTTTATCATCTATCATGTCGTCAGTGGCAAGTTCGGCTACATCCCGAGCAGCTGGCATTTTATCATCTATCCTGTCGTCAGTGGCAAGTTCGGCTACATCCCGAGCAGCTGACATTTACCTTTTCATCCTGTCGTCAGTGGCAAGTTCGGCTACATCCCGAGCAGCTGGCATTTTATCATCTATCATGTCGTCAGTGGCAAGTTCGGCTACATCCCGAGCAGCTGGCATTTTATCATCTATCATGTCGTCAGTGGCAAGTTCGGCTACATCCCGAGCAGCTGGCATTTTATCATCTATCATGTCGTCAGTGGCAAGTTCGGCTACATCCCGAGCAGCTGGCATTTTATCATCTATCATGTCGTCAGTGGCAAGTTCGGCTACATCCCGAGCAGCTGGCATTTTATCATCTATCATGTCGTCAGTGGCAAGTTCGGCTACATCCCGAGCAGCTGGCATTTTATCATCTATCATGTCGTCAGTGGCAAGTTCGGCTACATCCCGAGCAGCTGGCATTTTATCATCTATCATGTCGTCAGTGGCAAGTTCGGCTACATCCCGAGCAGCTGGCATTTTATCATCTATCCTGTCGTCAGTGGCAAGTTCGGCTACATCCCGAGCAGCTGACATTTACCTTTTTATCATGTCGTCAGTGGCAAGTTCGGCTACATCCCGAGCAGCTGGCATTTTATCATCTATCATGTCGTCAGTGGCAAGTTCGGCTACATCCCGAGCAGCTGGCATTTTATCATCTATCCTGTCGTCAGTGGCAAGTTCGGCTACATCCCGAGCAGCTGGCATTTTATCATCTATCCTGTCGTCAGTGGCAAGTTCGGCTACATCCCGAGCAGCAGGCATTTTATCATCTATCCTGTCGTCAGTGGCAAGTTCGGCTACATCCCGAGCAGCTGGCATTTTATCATCTATCATGTCGTCAGTGGCAAGTTCGGCTACATCCCGAGCAGCTGGCATTTTATCATCTATCATGTCGTCAGTGGCAAGTTCGGCTACATCCCGAGCAGCTGGCATTTTATCATCTATCATGTCGTCAGTGGCAAGTTCGGCTACATCCCGAGCAGCTGGCATTTTATCATCTATCCTGTCGTCAGTGGCAAGTTCGGCTACATCCCGAGCAGCAGGCATTTTATCATCTATCCTGTCGTCAGTGGCAAGTTCGGCTACATCCCGAGCAGCTGGCATTTTATCATCTATCATGTCGCCAGTGGCAAGTTCGGCTACATCCCGAGCAGCTGGCATTTTATCATCTATCATGTCGTCAGTGGCAAGTTCGGCTACATCCCGAGCAGCTGGCATTTTATCATCTATCATGTCGTCAGTGGCAAGTTCGGCTACATCCCGAGCAGCTGGCATTTTATCATCTATCCTGTCGTCAGTGGCAAGTTCGGCTACATCCCGAGCAGCAGGCATTTTATCATCTATCCTGTCGTCAGTGGCAAGTTCGGCTACATCCCGAGCAGCTGACATTTATCTCTTACCTCCTTTAAGCTACCCTCACAATGGTAGTAGGTAAAATATTTTGTCACCTCCTTTAAGCTATCCATACAACGATAGTAGACGGTGTCTCCTTTTATATTACCTCTATTAAGCTATCAATACACGATAGTAGGTAATACATGTCATCTGTCTTCTTTAAGCTATCCATACAACGATAGTAGACGGTGTCTCCTTTTATATTACCTCTTTTAAGCTATCAATACACGATAGTAGGTAATACATATCATCTGTCTTCTTTAAGCTGTCATCTTTGTTGATAGTAGACAATTCCTTCCCCAGTGAATCATGTTATTCCCCAGTGGAGTCAGATCCCTTGCTTTAACAAACTCGGGTACCCTTTGGTTTTGTTTTACCCCCAGTCGGGTCAGCTTCGCCGTCTTGCATTTGCATTTGCATCACGAGCATCTCACATTTTTTCCTTTTAGGTCCAAAATTGGCGTACTCTGTATTTAAGTCCCTTCGACCCGTCGAATCCAAGCTTTTCTCTTTAAATCTCCGGACGAAGAGACTTAAATAGGGGCATCTGTCATACCCCAATTTTTGACCTAAAATTCTTTTTTTACTCGTCTTTTTAGCTCGGAATTTTTCGTCGTCTCAGACGAAATTTCGACAGGGAGGTATTTTAAAATACCTCATTTTTTTAATTTCGTCCGGGTCCGTCTTTTTGTTTTTATTATTATTTTTATTTTTGTTTTAAATGTTTTTATTATTATTTTGTTTAGTGCTATTATTACTTTTATTTTTTTTAGTTACCTTTTTTAAATTTTTTACAGTTTGACCTTTTGTGAAAAAAGACTTTTGTTCATAAATTAATGTGTTTTAATTTGCAATTTATTTGTCCATTAATTTATCCATTATTGAGTATTAAGGCCACTTATTTTGTCAACTTGTGTTTTACTGACATTAGTGGTAGCAATTAGCATTTTAAAAGGGGCAATTTCAGTCAAGCAGGGGGGGACCGAATTCATCAGTTACAACAGAGAACTCATTTTTCCAGTCACACTACACTCACCAACCCTCCAATCACGTATCACCAAACCAATACCCACAACACATTCCCCTCACCCGTACAACCAGCCCTCCTCCACACTCCACTCTGAGCCCTCCTCCTACACACACCCCACATCACATACCAACCCATAACCCCCTCACACGCCCAGCCAACAACTTCCACTCACTCACCCTTCCCTTACCACAACAAACCCGTACGGCACAACCCAATCTCCACTACTTCCCCCCAAGTCAAACCCAGCCGCATACAAACACAAACCACTCACCCGCACCTACAAACACTACACCACGGCCACCCCAAACCACCATTCATTCATACACAAACGAAAACAGCCCACCCCAAAACCGCACACTCAGCCCCCTTTACCTCTCCCCCAAAACCGCACACTCAGCCCCTTTACCTCTCCCCCAAAACGCACGCGGCTTTCCCCCCAGCTACAACCCTATTCACGGCCTCCTCCACCAACCACCCTAAACCACCCTAATCCAAACCCACCTGCGGCCACCGTAAACCCAGTCACGTTTCTTCCCTAAGCCACCACTAACCTGGCCGCTGCAATTGTTAGAGAGAAGGGAGAGGGTGAGGAAGAAAAGGGAAAGAAAATCGCATAAGAGAGAAGAGGAGAGAGTTGAGAGGAAAAGAGGAGAGAAACAAAGGGAAGAAAGAGAAAGAGAAGAGTAAAATGTTTTGTTTTTTTTTCTGAAAACAGATTTTAAAGCCTCAGGCCCAGTAGTCCAATTCCCTGCGGCCCAATTTTCTTTTTCATCAGCTTTTGCTGATTGCTCCTCCCACCCCCTGATCCTCTTCTGCACCCCCTGTCCCTTTTTTTATTTCTTTTTTGTTCTTTTTATCCTTTTTGCATTTTAATTTGTTAGTTCCTTATTTATTTTCGTGCATCTTATTTCATTGAATTCATCTTATAGTACATCATGCATTTTATTTTATTTTCTTATTTATTTTCCTTTTTATTTTCATGCATTTTCATTTTTCATTCTTAGCATATTTATTTAATTCTTAGTGCATTTGCAATTTTTATTTCTTTTTTATTATTTTGTCATTTCTTAGAATGTATTTAGGTTATTTTCATGCATATTATTCCATGGCATTTATCTCATAGTATTGCATGCATTTTTTTTTTATTATTATTTTCCTTTTATTTTCATGCATTTCTTTTAGCATATTTATTTTTTAGTGCGTTTGCAATCTTTATTTTTATTTATTATTTTGTCATTTCTTAGAATGTATTTAGGCCCAATGTAAATCATAAATGAGAATTCGCACTGACACTCACTTTATTTATTCTGCTTTATGTCTTTATTTATTTTTATTTATTTCGATTCATATAAAAAAAATACAAAAATATTAGGATAGTTTAATTTCAAAAGGGTTCCGTGGTGATCCAACGTCACCACGGAATTTCCTCGCGCTTACATTTTTAGTCTTAGTTCATATTCAAAAACAACAAAAACATTCAAATAATCAAAAATCACAAAAAAATCTTTTCTTAATAAACCTTGATTTTCAATCAAGTGTCCGTTTTTTTTTCTTTTATTTTCTTTAAAAAAATCATTAATCCACTTTAATTATACTTTAATCATTTTCAAAATAAAAAACACAAACCAATCCCATTTTGCCATTTGGCTTTTTATTTTAAAACTTTTTTTAACTAATAAAAAAAATCAAACAAATCAAACGTCATTTTCTACCCCGAACTACGAGGTTTTGATCCCTCACGGGTACGTAGGCAAAGGACCTTGTCCTTCCAAATCATAAAAAATACAAAAAAAAACATTTTTATTTTTTCCTCGCTACTTTAATTCATTCTTTTTTTTAAAAAAAAAAAAATAAGCAAGTTATAGCCAAAATAAATAAATAAAATCAAGAGGTTCTCGTAGAGTACTACGAACGTTTAGGGTGCTAACACCTTCCCTAAACGTAACTAACCCCCGAACCCTTAATCTTTAAAATTGTGGTAATTTAGAACTTTTTTCCACCTTTCTTTTAAAAAATTAAAAGTTCAGTCGTGAAATAAAATTAGTGAGTCAATGCTAGTCAATAGCTTGATCTCCGAAAATCACCGCGACAATCATCGACATTATTGTTGCAAAGAAGTGTGATTCACAATTTCAGATTCCATGAATATGGACTATTGGACTCATTTGATATCTTATCGTTTGAAGGATATGAGTTCCGCCTTTAAAATATTTCAGTGTTAGAGAACATCTGATTTATTCGAATCAATATACATATGATGTATATGGATCACCAAACACATTTGCTAGAGATATTTATTTCTCTTACTTCATTTACATTACTGATTAGATTAGTAAATGTAAATATGTGTTTGACATGAGTTAGAAATCTTTGAATTGGTTCAAAGAGTTCAACGATGGAGTAAAGGAATAATTTTGAAAGTATAAAGATCATATGAGTATGTCATGATGGTTAATACTTAATTAAGGAGTAAATTGATAATTTATATCGCTTCATGTTTGACATGACTCGATCTAAAATAGTTCGATTATAACTCCATGACTCTTGAAATTGATTAAATTACAGTTATTCTTTCCCCACTATAA
Source organism: Medicago ruthenica (assembly GCA_018208015.1). NCBI lineage: Eukaryota > Viridiplantae > Streptophyta > Magnoliopsida > Fabales > Fabaceae > Medicago > Medicago ruthenica. Next base: position 47,111,675 of record CM031371.1, on the reverse strand, counting down.
GTTCCAATTGAGGTAATTATAAAGACACCATATTAGATATGGAGGTAAGAGTACCTAGTCTGACTTTATGATAATTTGGGGTTATAAAGTTTATTAGATAAACAATATTCCAAATTAGACAAATGTTTATTTGTGGAGGTACCCTAAGGAAAAATAAGGGATACTAATTGTACATCACTTTATATGACAAAAGTTGTTTGTCTCTGGATCTGGAGTATTCCTCTTGAAGTAGTGTGTCTCTGCAAGAGCCAGTGGGAGTGATGTAGAACTTGAATTAAGTCAAGTACCACAAAATACATGTTTCTCTAAGAATGGAACATGAACTGATTCAACAAAGGGTTGTTGTTAAATCATCAGTTCGAGTAGCACAAGATCTAGATGAGTCTGACATGTCATATCACTAGGATGAGAAACATGATTTTGTCATGGCTCAACAAGGTGATATGAAGCTAATGGAAGATGGGCGCCTGACTTACTAGAAGGCCGTAAATGGCCTGAATTCTGAGAAGTGGCTAGATGCCATGGGATCTTATATAGAGTCCATGTACACAAACCATATATTGGATATTGGTTATATCATCCAATGAGTACGACTCATAAGATGAATGTGGGTTTTCTTATATAAAACTGACATGGATGGTATTATGAATACCTTTAAGATGTGATTGACTGTAGAAGGTTTCATGCAACTCATGATGCAAATCATGACAAAACCATTACATCATCGCAATGCTTATATCTAGCGATCCCGCTTGTCATTGTTGAATAATACGTGTTCTGAAAGATGGATAACGAGGTTGTATTCCTTACTTGGAATAACCTTATATATGTATTTGACATATGTAGGATTTTGTTAATCCAAAGGATACTAAAAAGGTACATGTATTACAAAATTTAGTTATGAATTAGAACAAGCTTCTCGAAGTTGAATTGTTTATTTTATTAATAGAGTTTTATGAAAACTTAGATTAATAAAAGAACAAATTTAAATCTTGTGCACACAAGGAGATTAGTGGGAGCATTGATATTAGTTTGGTGGAGTATGTGGATGACATACTAATCACCAAAACAATTTATCTATACATGTTGAAACATGGTTAGAAAATTATTTCAAATATGTACCAAAATTGATTATAGTGTTCGACACTAGAATACTTTCAAGAATATCCTTGGATGTCTTAAAGGACTTAGGATTGTTTCTTGAACACGGATGAAAAGGAACATCGTAAAAGAGTTACAATGATGACAACTTTCATATCAGTGTACAGTATATCCAGATCGCAATCTGGAATAAATGTTATGCTTGGATATCAACTATGAAATTTGTAAAAGTACAAGCTTCAGATAGTTGTTGTTTCTATTACAGATGTCAAATATATGATTTGGATTGTTTAGCTCATAGCTGAGCGAAAACATGTGTTTCTTGCGTTGTGGATTCCATTGATCCCGTCTGAGGTGAAATTGGTTTAATCTTGCAAGCAATGAAAACTAGATCTCACCAATGATTCAAATGTATATGTTGACACTTCAATTTCCTTTTGATAGAAGATCAAAAGTGGAAATTGAAAGAAGTACAACCTACCAACATAGGAAAAGTTCCTTATCTGCTACTCGAGTATCTTGCCCACAGTGTGCTTGATGCTAACACTTGACCAATAGATATTGAGATAATATTTGATTGGCTTTTAGTGCTAGTGGGAGATTGTTGGAATAAGCCCTAATAGCCAATCTATTTTGATTGGATTTGGCCTTGTATCATGACTTTGATATATATATTTATGAATATACATATAAGGCATTTTATTTATTCTTTTGTTTAGTTTCAAAATAATAAATTCCCTAGAATAATTGGTCTGTTTAATGGAGCATTAAGTGTGACTTAATTGTGAGACTCATTAAACGAAAGGACATTATTCTTAAAGTATCCGTAGTCAAGCTTTATTGTGAAATGGGATAACATTAAAGCATAGAGACTATTATGTGGGTAGACTGATGATCACATCTCATAGATCATAGATAAAGAGTTATCAAGTCTTCACATAGGTATAAATATTAGGAGTAATATTTATACTGGATTGACCCGCCATGAGAATACTACATAGTAAAAGTTATGAAAAGTGTCATAAGATATTCTCATAGTGATAGTGGTGTATTCCACCCTTTGACCTGAAACCACTATGTACCCTAGATGTTGGAGTCGAGTGCTTTATCACCATTCAAACGTTGTCTGTAATAGGATGACTATAAAGTTGGTTGATGGGTACTCCATGAATCATGCTAAGGGACATGAGTGACCTAGATGGAATTTGCCCCTCCTACATAACAGGAGAAATGTCTATGGGCCCAATATTGAACTAGACAAGGATGACACGGTCTATGCCTTGTGTTCAATATAGACATGAGGGCAAAGGGGTAATTATACACATGATCATTATCACGGAAAGGTTTCGTCAGATCACATGACATTCTCGTCACTTGGGTAGCAGTGATGTGTTGCTAGATACCGCTCACTGTTTATAATATTAAATAGGTGATTTAATATTATTGCCAACGTTACAGGAACCTATAGGGGTCACACACAAAGGACAGATAGATGAGAGAAATAAATAAGCAAGACTTATTTATAAAATAATAAGTAGGACTTATTAGTAATTAAATAATTAAGTATGACTTATTATTTAATTTATGAAAAATAGAGAAACGCGGTCCACCGTAAGGTACGGTGTATTTAAGTGCTAGACTTGTTGACCACACAAGTGGTTCTATAAATAGAACCCTTGTGGTGAAACATTACAGACTTTTGTTGAACACTTAACCTAATTCACAAAAGTTGTGAAACCCTAGCCGCCGCTCTCTAAACCCTGTTTTCTCTGAATCTCCGTTGGAATTGGCTAGCACCGGTCATCGGAGAAGTTCTGTTCGTGTGGACTGAATAGAGGCATCGCTACGTTGCTTTGCTCGTGATCAGAAACAATTCTGCTACAAAGGTTATGTGCTTCAAGAGGTAAACACATGAATCCTTAAACTGTTTAAGTATATGTGTTTGATTTGTGATTAATGATTTAATCAAGATCCGTTTCAACGGGATTTGTTCCGCTAAGAGGATTAATTTTTGAAAAACCCCTCTTTAAATCCCTTCAAGTGTAGCCTTTGGCAACTAAACGAGCCTTATATCTCTCAATCGAACCATCAGAGTGATATTTGATTTTGTAAACCCACTTACAACCAATTGCAGATGTACCTTCTGGGAGTGGACATAAAACCCAAGTGTTGTTTGACTCAAGAGCTTGAATCTCCTTAGCCATAGCGTCACGCCACTCAACTGATTTCATGGCTTGAGAATAAAACTTTGGTTCTTTATTTTCAATGATATTAATGAGAAAAGCTCGATGAGAATTACTTAGATTTGATAATGATAAATAATTTTCCGACGGAAAATTAATTTTTGATGTAACATTATTAATTTTACATATATAGTCCTTGATATGAATTGGAGGATTAAGAATACGTTGAGAATGAATATGGTTTGGAGGGTCTGTAGAAGGAGAATTATTTGATAGAGATTCTACAGAAAATGATGGAGGATTAGATGAGGTATCATCTTGAGAAGTGGAAATGGTTACGATTGTATCATTTGGATTAACATTGTCACTATTTATGGGAGGAATATTAGGATAAGTTGGTGAACTGGTAGATGTGTCATCCAACTCATTATCAAGAATTTGAGTGTTAATGCTTATTGCATTATCAAATGGAGGGGATTGAATATCTTGATAAGGAAATAAAGTTTCATGAAACTGAACATCGCAAGAAACATATATTTGACGAGTTTTCATGTCATATATGCGGTATCCTTTTTGATTAAAAGGGTAACCAACAAAACTACCAGGTTTGGACCGCTCATCGAATTTATGTTGAATGTTTATATTTTTAGCAAAACATAGACATCCAAACACTCGAAGTGATGAGTATGAAGGAGGAGAACCAAGTAAAACTTGATGAGGGGATTTAAATTTTAGGATTGGAGTTGGAAGTTTATTTATAAGATATGTTGCAGTAAGAACACATTCACCCTAAAATGAAAGTGGTAAGTTTGCTTGAAAGCGTAAAGCTCTTGCGACATCAAGAAGGTGTCGATGTTTTCGTTCCACAACTCCATTTTGTTGAGGGGTTGCAACTCAACTGCGTTGATGAATAATGTCATGATCATGAAACCATGTTTGATTTGTTTGGACAAAAATTCTGAACCATTGTCAGAATGAACGGTTTGGAGTTGAGGAAGAAAAATGTCTCCGTTACCAGAGTTGATTTGATCAATTTTAATATTAAATTGACGATTGATTTGATTAAAAAAATGAACTAACATAGTGAATGTTTTAGATTTATGTTGCAGTAGATACAACCAAGTACATCGCGAATAATCATCGACAATTGTTATAAAATAGCGTGATCTATTATTAGATGGTATGGAGAATGGACCCCAAATATCAACATGAATTAGTTCAAAACAATGAGATGAATTAGTTGTTCTTGAGGGAAAAGGTAAACGTGGTTGTTTCGCACGTGGACAAACTTCACAAGAAAAGTCTTTGTTTGCATTAATTTCTGGTGAATTTTTAACAATGAAATTGAAATGAGACATAGATGGATGACCTAGGCGTGAATGCCATAATTCAAACTTATTACAATGCTTAGAACTAAAAAAGGAACTTAATGGATGACTAAGGCAATAGCGATCCTTGTCATGCTTATTTGATACTAAATCTTCATTCAGGTAGAAGAGTCCATTGCGAGCACTACCCTGACCAATCATCTTCTTCGTTGCCCGGTCCTGAAATATGCAACCAGAAGATGAAAAAATTGCATCACAATTTATTGATTTTGCCAATTATGAAATAGACAATAGATTGAATTTGAAAGTTGGAATGTGGAAAACATTCGTGAGTATAAGTGATGGTGAACAATTGATAGTGCCTATGTGTTTCACAGGCGCTTGAGAGTCATTGGGAAGTTGAACTGAGATGTCATTATGAACAGGAGAATATGAAGAAAAAGGGAAAAAGATGTATAAATATGGTTAGAAGCACCAGAGTCAATAATCCATGAAAACGGAATACAAGTGAAAATCGTACCTGCCAAATTCACTGATGATCCCACATTGTCCTCTTTGGCTAAGAGAGTCAGAAACTTGTGATATTATGCACTTGACAGTTGATTAGCGGAAGTGGATGGTGATGATACTTCTGTTTTCTTTTGTGGTTTACTTGGGTTACTTGGAAAGCCATGAATTTGATAACAAGTAGCAATGGTATGACAAGGTTTGTTGCAATGTTCACATAAAGGACGCTGACGTTTTCCTGGAGTGCGATATGGCGCTTTAGAAGTTTGGAGTGCAGCAGATTCTACAACAGGAAAAGGACGAAAATTGATCTCTTGCTGTTTTTCTTCTTGACGGGCTATATTGTAGATTCGTTGAATCGAAGGGAATGGATCCATCAGAAGGATTTGACTGCGAACAGCCGAAAAGCGATCATGAACGCCTTGAAGGAACTCCATAGCACGATCTTGATTCTATTGATCAAGGATGCTTTTAGCATTACCACATATACATGGATTCACAGGAGCAATAGAGTTGAGTTCAACCCATAGAGATTTGAGTTGAGTGAAATAAAGAGAAATAGACATGCCTTCTTGTTTGAGGGCGGAAATCGACTGTTTTAATTGATATATTTTAGGAGCATTTGATTGAGAAAATTGATCTTTTAGATCGGACCAGATTTGTGCTGCAGTTTTAGCATACAGAATTCTAGGACGAATCTCAGTTGAAACTGAGTTAATTAAGAATCCAACTTGCAACCAAATCATTGCATCGTTGCCATGTAGGATTGTCTTCTTTCTTCTTTGGACTGGTTAGTGACCCATCAACGAAACCAAATTTGTTTTTTGCACGGAGTGCCATTGTCACTGCATGACTCCATGAACCATATTTATCACCTGTAAGTAAAGGGGTGGCAAAAACAATTGAAGGGTTGTCTGAGTGATGAATGACACAAGGGTCTGGGTTTGAGGTTGTTGTTGATGTTGAGTGGTCAGCTAAGGGTGAGGACGTGGAAGAAAGTGCTGGAATTTTTAATGGTGGTATATCAGACATGATGGCAAATGGAAGCAAAGGAAAAATTTGGGAAGCAAGGTGATGATATCAAAGAGGACAAACAACTGATACCATATAAGAAAAGGATGTATAGACAAGAATTGATATGGAACGATATATTTCCTATTCATGTAAAATGCTATATATACAAGTATACAAGAGATCTATGTAATAAAATCTGACCTATAATTTGACTATAATATTAAAACTATTAAATCATTACATGAGTTGACTACTGTATAAGGAATGTGTCATGATTTTCTTCTTTAATTCCATAATCTGTCATTTATTAACATAATGATCCTTGCTTTGATTTTCTTCATTTGACCATATTCCATAATGAACATTTATATGCTAATGATCATAGCTTTGATTCATTAAGTGTTGACCATATTCCATAATATACTCCTAACAGAACAAGTCGGCGCTTGTGCAAAAATTGGCAGGCATCATCAGTCTGCAGGAAAGTAAACATACCTTTTCAGTGTGTCAAGGCTTCATCCTATTGTCATCGGGTCAGACCATAGTTCAGACTTTCAGCCTGCAGGAATTGTGGACTAGACCGAGAGTCATTTGCTTATTTTTGTCCAAATGAGGTTTCAGGTGCTGTGTTGTGAGTCTCAACAGCTCTTGCTGTTAGAATTTGATGAAGCTCGATTAATTTGTTTCTCAAATAGGCTGTCAAATCTGTGGTACTGTCAAATTTAAGGAGGATGGCACCTCTTGTATCTCCTTGTGGCTAGGAGTATTCTCAAGGGCAGGAAATCTGTGAGGATGTGTTCATTGTGCATTTTTCTTATGTGCATTCTTGGTCGCATCTCAAAATCCTAGTTCGTGTGTCTCTGGACCTTTAGAAGGTGTCTTTACTTGCATCTTCTATCGTTGTCCGGTGGACAGTTAGTGACTTGGAGCGAGATCCCGAGTTGCAAGTTTCCTCTCTTGCCTGCTACTTGATCAGTTTCCTTCATCAGCCCAGATAATTGAGTTTCTCTGGAGGCCTGGCAGTTTTCTCGTCTTCCTTTAATGGCTGGAGGTCTGGACTTGGCTTTTCCTTGGCGGCATCGGGTTGAATGCCTTTCTACACGATACATTCATACAATGTAGGTGGCTTTTTGTCATGTTCTGTATTAGTTGGAATTGATTTTGGGAGATGTATCTTGCACACTGTGTTTCTGTCATGTATTTTTATGCTTCTGCTCAGCATAACTTATGCTGTGGGTTGCTTTTTATACTAATAAAATTTCCTATGCTTCTTCATGAAAAAAAAAAGATAGGGATTAAAATATACTATAGTTTAGACTAAAATTATTTAATGTATTTGGATCGTAAAGTATTTTCATTGTAAGTTGTGATCATTATAATTATATTATTAACGAAGAATGATCGGTGTATCTTTTTTACATGTATTTTATATCTATACTATATATATATATAAAGAAAATAACCTCTTTCGGCTTTTTTGGGCTGATTTTTTCTCTTTTCAAAATTACCCACAACTTTCAATACAAATAACATATATAACAAATAGATAAGAGTAAATTCAAATATTAAAATAAAAGTGTAACAAATACGATATGAGTATATATGTCTAGTTTTTTCCTTTATCTTTTAAAAAGTGTAACAAACTAGATGGATATATCTATACTTACTTTTTCGTTATCACAATTATACCCTTAAACAATTTTTTCAATAATAAATATTGTTGTTGATGTCATTAAAAAAAATAAGAATTTAAATTATATTTTTTTTGTTATATTATTGGTGTCATTGAAATAGATAATCATGATTAGTTTGATTTGTTATAATTTGAAAGCAAAAAACATTTATATTTTTAATTTTAATCAAAATCAATATTTCATAAAAAAATACCGTTCATAATTTTCAAACGTTGGCGCAATAAAAAGAGCGAAAAGACGGACACTCAACTTTTCGTTGACGTATTTAAGCCGTATCATATTTGAATTTCATGAAAAGTCTACCTTTGATTTTACTTCATTCAACTTTAAAATTGTACAATGTTCATAGCTTTTTGCACACTTATAATTGGAAAGTGCTCTAGGATTCGGTAAAAATGTGATGAATCTTTATATTTGATTCTCATAACTGAAAAAGTTCATTAAACCCTCTACTCCTTCACTCTATTCCTTCTTTAGTTTATACACACAATTCACAAAGAAACAAAATCCTAAGCCATGCTTAAATTGAACCTTCTTTACCCTTTAACTACAAACATATCTTCCATAAAAAAATTCAGATATCCATCATTTAACCTTGTTAGAGAATACAACATTCTATTTATACAAAAGTGATTTTATTCCTTAGTTGTATTACCATTAGACTTAATTTCTGTATTTCAAGTATCCCTTTTTCTTTAAAATCACATCCTTTAGAAGGACACTTTAGTTTTGATGAAGTTGACCTAAAAATTGCAGCTAGAGACTTTGGAAACAGGCATCAATCTCATCCTATGACAGTACTGCATCCAATATTAGTTTATGATATTGCAGTTACTATAAAGAATATATGGAATTCAGGTCCTAGTTCTCAACTCACTGTTGCAGCTAGAGGACATGGTCACAAACTTCAAGGTCAAGCACAAGCTCATGAAGGGATTTTTTTTTTGACCCTAATGCCAAAAAAAAATTTCATGTCTGACCCCCTTTGACATTTAAATACACAAATGACCCACTTTCAGATTTTTTTTTTGTTTTGTAGTGGTTCATTACCGTAATTTGAAATGGCAGTATTGTCAGAAATTGACACGTGGCACTGCTATTTGAAAAGGCGGCTGGCAATGGCTGGCGGTGCCATGTGACAGTACCGCCATTTCAAGTGGTGGTAATGAACCACTACAAGAAAAAAAAAATCTGAAAGTGGGTCATTTGTGTATTTAAATGTCAAAGGGGGTCAGACATAGAATTTTTTTAGCATTAGGGTCAGAAAAAAAAATTTCATGGAGGAGTTGTGGATCAATATGGAATCACTCAAGGTGTGTGGTGGAGAATTTTCTTATGTGGATGTATCAGGAGGTAAGTTGTGGATAAATATTTTGTATGTGACATTGAGGTATGGAGCGCCAAGATCTTGGACAGATTATGTGCATAAGTAATGTTCAGAAGATGAAGATTGTCGCAGTTTGGTAAATTTGGTGAGAATAAGAAAATCATACTTTTTTGTGAAAAACCATGTGGAAGATGTGAACATGGTCAAGAGTTTGACAAAAGGGGAAACCATATTCTTAATAATAGAGAACTTACTGTTTTGTCTCTTGTGAATTAATATTTCCCTTAACACAAACATGCTATCAAACACCGACATTGACCATGACATCTTAACACCAATAATAATTTGAGAAAATAAAACGATTGAATATGACCATATATGTTAGTGTCGTGCTACCGAACAATCAAACATGCATTCAATATAAAGTGTCGGTATTACATAGCTTACATGATAACTCCCTAAAATTCTTGTTTTAAATCAAAGTTGTCCAACTTACATTATATATTTTTGGCTTAAATATGTAAAAGGTCCCTGTAAGTTAGCGTGTTTTTGGTTTTCGTCCCTGTAAGTTTTTTTGTTGCGAAACAACCCTTGTAACTTGTTTATTTTTTGGATTTGGTCCCTGCCGTCTGATTTCGTCTAAAAAAAGCATAGCTGGCTAACAGACGCTTACGTGTCAGTTGCTGATATGGCATTAGTTGCTGAGATGACAGTAGACCATGGTGATAGAAGTTTTCCCCCCTTTTTCTTGCAAAACTTTTTTGCCTTTTCATATTCGTCCCTGTGTTTTAGGGTTTCATTTCAGCAACTTTAGAAACACTATTCCGGCGGGGAGAAGAAGTGTTTTCGGCGCTGATCAAAGGCAAGGACGACGGGGAGACGTTACCATTTTGGTTTGCGACGGTGATCGAAGGTATAGGACGGTAGAAGAAGCATTTTAAGGAGTTTTTGTGTTTTGAAGGTAAACAAATTTTTTCATCCTCTGTTTTGGGTTTTTTCTTGGGTTAGTGTTTTCCTTTTCTGGGTTGTTGGTTTGTGTTGTTTTTCGTTGTAGTTTTGATGTTGTTGTTGTTGTCTGTGTTGTGTTTTTGTTAGGGACGAATTTGTAGGGTTATTAACTACCTAAATCTAAATAAAATTTTACAGGGATATCTGTATCTGTTGTTTTTCATCATGGGGGTGAATTTGTAAGGGATTTTCTTTTGTATTACAAAGGAGGGAAAGAGAATCAGTTTAATGGGATTGATAAGGATAGGTGGAGCTACTTTGAAGCAATTGGTATTTTGAGAGACTTAGGATACGATGATCATCTTAAGTATAGGTTATGGTGGCATATTAGTGGGGAGGACAAGTACATTAGAATTATAGATGATAATGACACTGATAATATTGCTGAGTATGTAGTTAATAACAAATGTCAGGCTCACATTTATGTTGAGCATTCAGTTTTAGGGATCATAGGTGCCAATGTTGGAGGAGGACCTAGTAATGTTGAAGGAGGTCCTAGTAATGTTTCTGGAGGAGTTGATCATGGTGGAGTTGATATTTCTAGAGGATATGATGATGGTGGAGTTCAAGTTTCAGGAGGAGTTGATGATGGTAGAGATGAAGTTTCTGGTGCTGAAATTGAGAGTAGTGAAGATGAAGCTGCTGGTGTAAGATTTGAGGATAGTGAGGAGGAAAGATCACTGGGTTTGGATGATGGGTTTGGAGTTGTTGGTGATGATCCTCCTCCTCCTCCTCCTGTAATGGAAGATAATACTAGAAGTTTGACTGTGTTTGGTGGTGTTGCTGATGATTTGGAAGTTGGATATGTTAGTGAGGAGCTAGGTAGTAGTGACCCTGATGCATCAGATGATGAAAAAGGACCTAAATATGATAAGTTTGTTATGGCAGAGTTAACAAAGACTTACAAGTTTAAAGTGGGGTTGGAGTTTAAGTCATTAGCTGAATTTAAAGAAGCAATTACTGAGTGGTCAGTTTTAAATGGACATGAAATAAAATTTGTAAAAAATGACAAAGTTAGAGTAAGGGTACAATGCAAGGGCAATTGTGGGTTTTTAGCACTTGTAAGTAAAGTTGGAGATAAGACTACTTTTAGAATGAAGAGGTGGTATGGTGACCACACGTGTGCAAGGAAAACTGAAAATAGATCTGCAACCTCTAGGTGAGTTTCAAAGTCTGTGATTAAGAGGATGACAACAACTGAAGCCAGTAATTTGACTCTTAAGGACATTGTGACTGAGATGAGAAGCACACACGCTGTGGGAATAACCATGAACAGAGCATGGAGGGCTAAACAAATTGCAAATGAGAAGATAGAGGGTGATGATTGAGATATGGAATGAGAAGACATTGTTTGAAGGAAGTGGGTTTTCCTTCTTAGGGCACAATATATGAGAAGTGAGAAGCTGGGCAAGGAAGGTATGAAGGAGAAAGAAAGAACAGAGTGCTGAAGAAGGTGAAAACATTGGGTTTTTAATTTCAAATTTTGGTGATTACGTTTTTGGTTTTTAGTCCCTATGTAAATATTCGTTTTTGGTTTTAGTCCCTCTTATAACAACACTATTCAACTTTAATGCCACATAAGCGTGTTTGTCCATGTCAGCAACTGACACGTAAGCCTCTGTTAGCCAGCTATGCTTTTTTTAGATGGAATCAGATGGCAGGGACCAAATCCAAAAAATAAACAAGTTACAAGGGCTGTTTCGCAACAAAAAAACTTACAGGGACGAAAACCAAAAACACGCTAACTTACAGGGACCTTTTACATATTTAAGCCTATATTTTTTTAAGAATCCAACTTACATTATATTACTAAGTCATTAACCAAATTACATTACCCACCTTACATAAAAACCAAACCAAATTACAACTACTAAGTCATTACCCAATACAAGTTGTTATAATTAAAACAAAGCTACTAAGAGTCATTACCCAACTTACATAAAAACCAACTTAGATTTTTTTATAAACGGTTCCAACATTAATATCAAACCAAATGACATTCTGTTCAAATTTTTCTTCTAGAGACATTTATAATTCCATAAGTCTCCAATCTCTTTCAATATTATATAGTATATAGAAACGAATCCATGCACGATAATCCCTTAAAAATTATCTTTCCCATATGCATTACAACTAATTAGAAAAATCAAATATGTAGTTTGTAGAGATTGGTATGTATCTGAATCTACATTTTCCCTCCACAATACAGTCTGCAGCAGTAAATGTTCCACAGATCGTATCAGTTTGATTTTTATCCTTACACATAGTAATGAGCTAAGCAATTACAATTTTTTCCTTCTCCAAGATGTGCTGCAAAACCAGGAATAGCATATTTCCCCGCCACTATAATACTAAAGAAACTGTGATTCATGAATCAATCAGCAAAATCCCCATAAAGCAATGGGTTCTTGAAAACAAAGAAGGAAAACTTGTTTCATTTTTATCTACTTTTATAGATGCTAAACAAATGGAAGAGGGAAGTAGTAGTTTGAACATGAGAGAAAGCTCCACAACAGAATCACATAAAACTGTAATGAAGTAAGCGATGAATTTTCGTTGACTCTTTCTATTGTAAACAATGAAAGAATAATAGTGGCAGCAACATGTGTGAGTGAGATACAATTGGAATGTCACAATCTCCTTTATGCCAACAAATTTTAGTAACAAACAAGCTATCGAGCACAAATCAAACAACTCTAACAATAGGAGGATAATTCATAGCAGAAACAGAAAAATTGTCACTATCAGCAATAGAGCAAACTAAAGTTAAAGCATGCAAACAAAATCATTACCGAGCCACAATAGTGGTCAACCCTAGAGTTCCATCATACTAAATGTCATCAAACCACCAAATTCAATGGCTGCATATTATTAGAATAGAAAATAAAAAACACTGATGATCTAGTCACTTTAATAAATTCAAAATGTAAGTTTACATCCTTGAGACATCTTTGGACAACTGGATAGTTCTTCTATTATTTGATGCTTTTGCATTTCATTTGAGGATTTGAGGAGCTAGTAGTAACCTCAATTGTCATCTCTTGTAAAAGTCTCGCATTCTGCAGAATATATGTTGCAAATCGGAGATCATTTTCCGAGCCTTCAAAATTTAAAATAGCACATGACCTGAGGTGAGACTCAACACATTCAAGACCCAAAATTGGGCAATCCCAATCCTTGGATAAGCTGGCGTTCCACTGTCAAGGGATAAAACATAGCATTCATTTTCCATCAAATAAATTATATATGAAAAAAAAAAGCAGGAAAAAAACTTCTAGTCCACAAACCTTTCTAATGAAAACAATTTGAAGCTTGGGACAATTCCGAAGCAATTCTACTACGCCATCCCAGCCATGAAAAAAACCATAATACCATAGTTCAATATGAATTAAGTTTTGAAACACCGGAATGCCTTTGAAAATCTCATCAACATTCATCTGCAAAGAAGGCTCTTGTATCCTAACTACACGTAGAAATTCAACATTATGAATTGCATTAAATGGAACATCAATTGAACCAACATCAGCTCTAACCAATTTAGACAAGAACGATGATTCAAATTCTTCTCCTTCATTATTCTCTTCGCGTCTCATATATCTAGGATAAGAAGTATGCAAATCTTGTAGATTAGGACAAGCATTAAGAAGCTTTTTGATATCATTCTGATTCTCAAAACAAACATATTTCAAATGCAGCGTTTTAAGCGACGGAAGATCAACACACAGAGTTTCAGCTTCAACTTGAACCCGTTGGATTTTATGGATTAACCTTAGTCAATAATTAAAATAATATATAATTATATCAACTATTAATTCTAATTATAATATTGCACCGAATAAAAGGATATTTATTAATGGGCTGTAATTAAAAACAGACCGTGATGGGTTAGGCCGTTTCTCATAGTAGGCATGTTGAGAAGTCCCTCTCCCTATTGATGCTTATATATACTGACTATCCATTAGGTCAGAGAACAATTCCTTCGCACTCTTATTCTAAAGGCATCAGGAAGGGAGAGAAGAATCTCTCAACCTACTTTATTCTCTGATACAATTGTCATCCATGACCTCTCTGATGCAATTGTCATCCATGACCAAGATACATGTTTACTGTATTTTATAATATGTCATAATTTAGTATCTATGATTTTGGGCCATCTCTGTTAAAATCCTTCAGAACCTTGTCAAGTTTCAAAACAACTAGGGTTTGAGAGGTGAAAATTGTGGGATTCAACGTGTGGTTATTCATGATAAGATGAAATTCCTCGACGCATCCTCGTTTAGCGGCTTCGACCCATGCGTCAAAGCTTCGACGATCAGCGTCGTAAATTCCAAAACGACACTTGAGGTAAAACGTTTTGAGGGATTGATTTGAGACGCGAGGAGAGAGCATGAGTGTGTCGATGAAACGACAGAAGCAACCAAACGCGTCATAGTTTTCGACGGGTTCGTCGTCGAAACGGAGAGTGGTGAGGGAGAAGCAGAGTGGGGTCCAACGGGTTGAGAGAACAGTGGTGGTGAAAGCGGTTTTGATCGAAAGAAGAGAGAGAAGTGCGATAAAGTAACTCGTTCGACACCGTCGCTGGGTCTTCCATTTCGGTGATTGAGAGCGACGATGAAACCCTAATTCGAGCGACTGAAGTAAAAGGGGTTTAAGAATGAGGAGCTTCAGTAAACCTAAGCTTTGTGAGATTTGACGGTGTTAGTTTTAAGTTATGTTGGGCATAATGGGAAGGAATTAGGTTAGGGTATGCTATGGCCCAATTTGCTATCATTGTTCCAATGAAAACATGGTTAAAAGTACTTCGATTAAAAAAAATATTTTGATATTCAATAATATATAGAGATTATTTAAAAATAATTTAGGGATTAGTTTTCAGAGATTTTTAAAGAAAGGTAAAAAAAATTGTGTTTGTTTACTAGAATGAAATCATTTTTTTTAAACAATAAGTTATCAAAAATGATTTTTTTAGATGCTAATAAAAACAACTTTTCATTTTAAGTAGTTTTTAAATCATCATTTTTTGAAAATCTGTAACAAACGGGTGGAAATATTTGATAAAAAATTTTAATAAACGAATGAAAACGTATGACTAACCCTAATTTTTTGTTTTGAAAAAAATTTATGAATAAAATTTCTACTAAGAGTTGAACCACAGCCCAAGTTTTTTGTGACTCATGGTTGCTTTCATTTTATTTATCTAACACAAATGCGAGTTCACTTTAAGTCATTCTCACAACCCTGAATTCAAATATCATCTGAACACGAATTGAACGTCATTCACACACATCATGTGATTCAACTTGCTTTTCACCGCCACCAGTGATCCCAACAACAACATCCCGCCGCCGTTGCAACTGCCACTTCAACAACACATGCCGTTGTAACTGCCACCGCCGAAAAATCATTTTCTCTCACTGATCCACACACATCTCGCTACCGCCGCAACTGCCACCTCACCAACAACTGACCGTCGTACATGTCATCGCCAGTAACTCACTTTCTCTCCCCGATTCACACTATCTTTCATCGAAGTGACAAAAAATTATGACCAATGTTGATATTGATTGTTTGAATTTTGTTAATTTCGAATCCTTGACATTAGGGTTTGAAAATCGTTGATTTTGATATGTGATTGTGTGAATTTTAACTTTTTCTTCATTGTTAGAATAGTTTTTTGTTCTTTTTTTCAATGTTAGTTGTTGCACTTCGTTTCTTTTTTTATTTTAGAAAAAAATTCTATCTACAAGCTCTATGTTTCAATCTCAAGTCAATACCTTGCAATCATGCCACTTCTCTGTTTATGTTCTTCTACTTCAATTATGGATTGATTTCTAAACGTTTTTTTTTTTTAATTCTTACCTTTTAATGTTCTGATTTTTTTTAAAATTTGTAGGTTTTAATGAAGGTTTACACAGTTATAGTTAGTTGAATCTGAAGAGAAAAAGAGCACATGTATATTGATAAATATCATAACTCAATTTCTTATGTTTTTTGTGGCCTAAAAAATAGACAAAATTTCCAAGTCATGGCAATTAAGTTATTAAGATATCCTTAAAAAGTGGCTTTGTAGTTTTTCCTTAAACCTTAAAACGTGCCTTTGTTGTTGCCCATGTTTTGTTTTCAATAATCTCATAAATCCTTGAAAATAGGTACCACTCCAAGCATAACTAATGTATAGCGGGTGTTTTTCATAAGTCACGCCCCTTTCATAAATGACTCCTCTGAGGAATCCTTAAAAATAGCCACCACTCCAAGCATAATAGTTGATGTGTAGTGGGTAGTTTTTCATTCACACGTAACATTCAAAACCTCTTTCTTTTCTTATAAATAGACACTTTTCTAAACTTCTCATTCACCATAACTTCTATCCTCTCCATCAGAAACAAAAATCAGGCAAAGTTTGTTCTAAAATTTAATGATAGTAGTATACTTCACATTTATACTTCAGATTTTTTGTGATATGTATCATAACTAACGTGTATCACATCTGTTTTAGGATGACATTGGTGAAAGCAACCCCGATCTCTTATATCGTGTGCGGTAAGACTGAGTTTAATGTCATGGCTAGAAAGCCTCCAGATGCTTTTCGTGGATGACAAGGTAATATGTTTAATTAACCAGGAATTTGTTGTCTGCATATCCATTTTGTTAACTTCAGCTTTCTTCATCACCAAAATTATAAGCTCAATTTCAAACACTTCTGCTCTGACTCAGAAGCGAAATTATTGTCTTATATAATGAGAATTCAATTATTATTCCTGTCATTTCATTTAATTTATACATACTGATTCTGTTTTTATAGTTTTTGTTTTTTTTCTGTTCATAGTCTGCAAAAATTCAGGCAACTATAAGAAAGAATCTAATTGCAAAGTTTAAGGGCGAAATCGAAGAAGGTTCAACTCATGCCTTTGAAAATTTCATGGTTGCTAGCAATGATCAATCGTACAAGGCTACTGAACACAAGTACAATCTCAATTTCATGTATTCAACCAAAGTTTTCAAAATCTCAACTACAGATATACCCATTATTCATTTTGACTTTATGTCTTTCCCATCAATATTGGCAGCTACTAGGGTGGACAAGTTATTTGGTAAATACTATTTTTTCATACATGCGAATTTATATATATGTATATACACTTTTATGGATGCAATTTTTGACTTGCTTCTTACAATTTATTTACATTAGATATTATTGGACATGTTGTTGAAAAGGACGTGGTAAAGGAAACTGAAAAAAATGGTAAAAAGAATAAGGTTATGAATTTGACTTTTGAGGATTTAAAGTAAGTTCTATGTTTTCAATTTTAATTATTTTGCACTAAATATCCATATTTTATAGATGAAACTCGAAACAAACCAGTGCATCACACTGGTTGGGGTCTAGTATATTAACTAAAAAAGAGAAGTACATGAAAGAAAATGGGGACTAGGCCAAGGGCCAAAGACCTTTTCAAAAGGTAATAAATCTGAAATCGGACATACCCAACTTATTCCTAATGTACTCCATTCTGATAAAGTCATGTAAATCTATACATAAAGCTAAAGAAGAAAAGGGAAGTGTAAGGCCAAATTGGCCAACCTATCTGCAAAAACATTCCCTTCCTTATATATACGAGTAGAAAAAAATCTCATGTTACTTGTTAGAAGTAAACAATTAAGCCACATGTTTGTTAAACACCTAGGCACTGCTTTGATGGACTTGAAGGCAAGAAGGACTAGTTAGGAGTCTGATTCCAGCGAGAGACTAGTGTAACCTTTTGAAGTTGCTAGCTTAATAACTATCATTACAGCAGTTAGTTCAACAAACAAAGCATTATCAAGGCCTAAATATTGAGCAAAACAAGAAGTGTACACTCCATTTACATTCCTAAAAATTCCACCAGCAGCTGCCCTGTTAGGACTATTCACGGTTGCTCCATCTGTGTTGACTTTGATCCAATTTTGGATTGGAGGAGACCAGATAAATTCTTTAATAATAGGAGTTTTGGGAGGATGAATATCAACATTGCAAGCTTTCAAAATAGTGAACTCAAACATCGTATCTGCAGATGTTTTTTTTTTGTGTTATTACCAACAAGAGAGACATTTGAGATAATTAAATTGATAGCAATTTTTCAATGAATCAATTTGTCTTGGAATCGTGCTTGATTTCTTATGTACCAGATAACATTCAAGAGGTTAATTATTCAAGCTTTGATAACTACCTTACATTGAGGCGTCTAGTTTCTGTCACGTAAACGTCAGATGTCATGTATTGATGAGAATTTCAAAGTAGTGATGAGAGTTGTGGCCAACCAGGCCCAAAGCTTAAGAGCAAAGGCACATTTAAAAAATAAGAAACAAATTTAAGTTATTATTTTCTTGACAAATTAAATTAAATTATTTGACTAGGTAAATGATTATAAAATTGTAAATAAATATTGAATAGTAAAATTAAAATAAAAAATTACATCCAAATTTAGTATTGTGCTAAACCCTAAATTATAATATTTAATGTTTAGGCTTATTCTTCATACTTGCTACTTCCTCATTGAAACAAAAATTGTTATAGTTTGTCACATTCCATATAAATTAAGAAGTTATGAATAAATGAAAAATAATAACGATTTAAATTTTTTGACCAAATGATAATAATAATGGTTTATCGAAATTAACCTTATTAATCACTAGTGAAAAGACGGGCACTCATGTGTCCGTCTTTCCGCTCTTTTTATTGCACTAACGTTTGAAAATTATGAATGGTGTTTTTTATGAAATTTTGATTTTGATTAAAAGTAAAAATATAAATGTTTTTTGCTTTCAAATTATAATAGCAAATCAAACTAACCATGATTATCTATTTCAATGACACCAACAATATAACAAAAAAATATAATATAAACTCTTATTTTTTTTAATGACACAAACAACATCCTTTATTATAGAAAAAAGTTGTTTAAGGGTGTAATTGGGATAATGAAAAAGTAAGCATAAACATACTCATATAGTTTGTTACACTTTTTAAAAGATAAAAGAAAAAAAACTGGACATATATATACTCATATAGTGTTTGTTACACTTTTATTTTAATATTTGAATTTACTCTTATCTATTTTTTATATATGTTATTTGTATTAAAAGTCGATGTTAATTTTGAAAAGAGAAAAAATCAGCTCAAAAAAACCAAAACATGTTATGTTGTTTGTATATAGTATAGATTCATTGATTCTTGAACATAAAGTATAAAATAACAATTTAAAAGTGATAAATATATTTTTTTTTGTATGTAGATGAAGTGTTAAAGACCACTGAAACTCTCACACATTACAAGATTTCGGGTCCAACGTAACAATTTATGTATTATCGAGCTAGACTTTACCGACCATATAATATTAATTAAAGGGTACAGTGATTTTTCTTATATTTTTGCACATTGTTTTTGGATCTTTCCTGTCGGGATCATGACTAGCACTTTAAAACAGGTTGTCCATTGTTTGTGATCGTCCTTTTACGCTTTCATTGCACGTCATATAAAAATCACAAACCCCATAAATATCTTGATGATGCTTCCATTATAAAGAGTAAATAAAATGCTTCCATTATTAACAAAGCAAAAGCCTTAATGCTTAAAACACATGAATGCATCATCATTTTTTTACAGCTTAATTTCACTTTTGAAGTACAGTGATGATATGTGGAGTACACATCTAACTCTCTATGCAGGATGCCATATAAAATGTGAAGTGTTGCCAATGAGCAATGACCATGGGCTAGGACTTGGGATTCAACTATCCTCAATTTAACGAGGGACTTGTGATTTTTCTTCCAATAATCGGTAATTTAAATTCCAACTCTGTGCATGATTGATTAAACAATAATAATTTTGAAGTCATGTATTTTGGGTTAGATAGAAAACACAATTTGAGCAACATGTTAGAATTCACAACAATTAATATCAATGACATTTTTTGCTATCTAAGTTAACTGCATCTAATAAAGGTTAATACATGAATTTGGTCAAATTCGACCCAACGCGCCGACCTGTAAACACACATATGTATGGGGTGTCCATACTTGGGAGTGAATCCTCTCAATTGAAATCCTCTAAATTTTTTTAGATTGTTGCATCTCACCTATTAAATTTATGTCTTATTTCTTTATAATTTTATCTCCAATTTTCTCTCTCATGATATGCAACAATTAAGAAAAGTTGATTAGAAGAGAATCCATTTACTTCCATACATAGAGAGAAGGCTTAAATGTGTAGTTAGTCTATGTAGGTTGGCGAGTTTTTGGTTATCGTCCTTATTTTTTTTAAACAACCCCTGTAAAATGCAAACGTTTTTATTTTAATCCCTACCATCATCATCTATTACAAAAATGTTTATGTGGCAAACAGAGGATGATGTGGCAGTGGGTAACGTGGCAAGCAAAGGACACATGGCAAAGGAGATGTACGAGTCGATAAGCGAGAGGGATCAAAACTAAAAAAAAGAAAATGAACAGGGACCAAATCCAAAAACATTTGAAATCGATAAAATCTCTAATTTTTTTCATCTTCTCTGACACTACTTATAAATTCATCTTCTCTAATACCTTTGCCCAAAAAATTTCATATTCATATCCAACACCTCTTAATCTTCATCTTCAACTCAAAATTCATAATCCAACAAACCCAAAACATCATCAACATAAAAAATCTTAAATTTCCATAAAATTTTATTACCAAATAGAAGAAAGATTTAGAAACCAAAAAAAGTTAACAACAAAAGGAAACGATTTTCTCTATGAACCTTAATTAATAGCTTGTTGCACCTAGCTTTAGGTTTATAAACATTGTTAAAAAAAAAAAAAGTGCTTCAAATGCCACATTAAACTGCATCAAAGCACAAGAACCATCTAAACTCACAAACATGATTCATGTAGTGCAAATCCAATTATAGCCAACATAAGTTTCAATTTCTTCATTCCATAATTTTTTATCTCCAAAACTTAGAAAATTAATCAACCATAAAAATAGAAATTGAAAGAAAAACATCATTTTCTTATATTTTCGTCTCTTCACTCTCATCCCCCATCATTTCATTCTCTTTAACAACTTTTGAATGACAGCCTCATATCTCTTCACTCTCTTTCTCGATGTATCTCTTCCTCATTGCCATTAATTTCTATGTGGTTGGGTTTTTTTTAACGGTAAGGAGCAACCTTTTTCAAACAAGTTCACTCTGCTTTTTTTTTTTTTACTTTTGAAGAAGAAGAAATAGCTTTCAAGTTTATGATTTTTAATGGGTTAAATAAAAAATTGGGATCTACCTTTCTCAACAATCTCCTTCGTTGTACTCGATTTTGTGAAGTTGTGTGTAGACATATGTTCTTGTTTTGATGATGTTCATTAGATAGTTTTAATTGATGATGTTTTATTGTTAGTATAAGCCTAGACTCTTGTTAAAGCACCTAGCAATTCTTGTCTCTTTGTGTCCTATGGTCCCTTGGTGTCTTGTGTGTCATTTGCTTGTAGAAAACTTCATTTTTCACGGTCTAGGTGATTTTCTAGCCAATTGATTTGATTCACACTATTCTGAATCGTATCATGAAATGTTTATGCCATTTTTCATGTTTGCCTGTGCATTTTGAATCGATTCATGAATTGATGAATCATATCATCATGAATTGATTCAGTCTTGGTTGATTCGTATCATTGTTTTCCTCTTGTCCTGGTTTTTGGCTTGTTGAATTGAATCACACTTCCTTGAATCGTATCAACCTTCATATGGGGGCATATGAATCGTTTCAAATTTTGTTTGATTCTTATCAATCTCCATGGCTCAGCTTGTTTCTCTTTTGATGTCTGAATCGAATCACACATTAAATGAATCAATTCACTATGTTGTTTTTGGCCAAGTTTTTGCACTTACCACTCTTCCCTATATATACTCATTTGCCTCATAACACCCAAACTACTGAATCATTTGCATCTATTCTCTCTCAAGTCTCCAAACCTCAATTTCAAAGGGTATTTGAAGATTGGAGGAGTGATTGCATATATGAATTGAAATTAGAGTAATTGAAGGAGTTCTTGTAATCACAACATTGTAATCAAACATTCAATTTTAGTGGATGTCCTTGGGGGAGACGTTTTCCATCAAGAAGAGTAGACGTACCCCGAAGCGAGGACAAAAGGGGGAACTACTATAAATCTCGGTGTCGTTTCTCTTTCCTTTCCTCTTTAATTTTGTTTACTTTGAGTATATGTTTGTTTGATAATTGTTAGGATTGATTTGAATGTGATCTTGTTTCATTTTGTTAAACTTGACTTAATTCATTGTATTAGGTTTTCTATTAATTCATATTGATCACATTTAGATTCAATCTAGCGTCAATTTATCAAACACATATAAAACGCTATCGCTAAATTGTGTTCAATTTATCAAACACAATCCAATTAGTCAAATTGTTTTCAAACTCACTTTCGCTAAAAACTCGATAATATTTTTAAAATGCTATTCACCCCCCCCCCCCCCCCCTAGCGTGTATTATGTAACACCCCAATTTTTAGGATTAGATTTATTTAATATTATTATATTTGTTAATTGTTCATTTTATTGGGAAAATTTGTGAGTTAGTGGATTTTTAGAGATTGAGGGTATTTTGGTCATTTACGGGTAAAAGATATTTTTGTGAAGTGCTAGAAATTAGAAATTTGAGAATTAAGAGATTAGAGGTGTATGAATAATTAGAGAGTTTAAGTGGAGTAAAAGAGAAATGTTTATTTTATAAGATGAGAATTCACTAAGCCCAATAGTGTAAGTGACTCAAACCCATAATATAAATAGAATAGTGTGTGTGGTGATAGAATTAGGTCACCCCATTTTATCACAAACACACAAGAGGCTAGAGGGAGAGGAATAAAGAAGAACTTGGAGAGAAAGTGAAGGAAGCTCAATGCAAAGGGGGGGAAAAGGGAGATTTCTACTTAGAAGAGCTTATTGGAGTGGATTAAGAGGTAAGAGGGAAGATCATTTTCACCATATGAATTTTATAGGCAATTGGGTAGTTGTGGGTGTTTTGAATTATCTCTAATTTCACGAATTGATGTTGATTATGTGTTAAATTCATGCTCTAATTGTTGTTGTTATTTTGGGTATGTGTTATTTGATGAAATCATGTTATTGTGGGGTTAAAATCCATGTTTGGTTATGTTGAATAAGTGATTTTGAGTTTTAAGCTAAAATGAATATAATTCATGAAACTTGATGATGAAATGATGTTAATTCGTGTTCTATATTCTTGTTATGATATTGGGTAAGAGAATGTTCTGTTTGTATGAGATTTAATGTGATAAGTTCATGGTTAAGTTGTGATTATGTGATGTTTTTGGATTTTTGGAAAAGTGGATAGAAATTATAATTTTGAACGTGTAATTGGTGTTATGAAGTGGTGAAAGTGTTAATTATAAGTGTTTTGATTATGGGTAATGATTTGGAATGATTTGGGTGTGTTGAGATTGAATTAAGTGATTTAAAAGTGATTATTTGGTGAAAAAGCATTTAGAAACTGATTTTGTTGGCTTTTTGTCAACCAAAGTCATGCCACGATTTGGAAAATCTGGCCACGATTTTGGCCCAGATTTTGGGTGGTTTGGCTCGACAAAAATCGAGCCACGATTTGAGAAAATCGGGCCACGATTTTTGTCAGCCCAACTTGGGAAATCGACTTTTTCACCATTTTCCGTTTTGAACTGGGTTTCGGTGTAAACATGAAAGTTGTAGATATGATTAAAATACTACACAAAGGTCATGTTACATTTTTCATGAAACTTCAGCATAACTTTTTCAGTGGATCCTGAAACATCCTTAAAATTAATAATGAGTCTAAGGAATCCTTTAGAGCTAATAAATGAGTATGTATTTTATGAAGTTGTGATTTATAATGATGTGTTATGAGTAATTTATGATGAGAATGTGATGAGTAATAGTTGAAGTTAATTAATGAAGTGTGAATGAAGCTTGTTTAATTAAGTGTATATTATGAATTGTGAGAAGAATTGTGAATTTATTAGATGATTAACAAAGATGATATGATTAGTGAAGTATGCTCTATGATGTATAATGGTGTGTTCAGAATATATGATGAGTGATGCGAATATGTGATAATTTGAATGCTTATTGATATGCATGATGAAATGATTTGGTGATATGATGATATAAAGATGTTGACTTGATGTATGATGTTTGAAAGTGATGATGATGATACATGATGTTTGAAAGTGACGATAATGTAGTGACGATGAATATATATATATATATATATGGCAATGTTGATGATGATAGTTGTTGAGTCATATGTATTTGTGTGATGTCGAGTCATGATGAGTTGTTCATGCATTCATGAGTTAAGTCCAGTGACAATGAGATTCCTCAAAGACATACTTCTGATATCCAAAGCGACGATGGGATCACTCGGTAACATACCTCCGATATCCAAAAATGGTACCACATGTATATAGAGTCGTGTAGGAACATTGCACACATTGGAGTCTATGTGGTAATTGTATTCTTTGATGACAGTGATGAGATGTGAATGCTATGTTTATGCCTTGAGATTACTTGATGATGAGATTATTTTATGAAGTTTTGATCAAGAGAATTTAGTATGAGATGGTTGGCGAATAGTAACACCTTGATGTTTGATTAATTGAATGAATTATTATTTAAATACTAGTCTTGGGCTTCAGGGTGTTATAATGTGGTATCAGAGCAGGTCGGTCTAGTCCGGGCCAACACTTGGTTTATTGTCATCTGGTATGCGACATGTATGTGGATTACTGTAGATGTTAACTAGGTGGTGCTTGTTGTGTAGCGAGAGATGGTCGGAAGGAACGACATTGCTATTGTGAATGCAATGACCGCGATGGCTCAGGCATTAGCTCAGGCGAATGCTGCAGCCCAAGTTCAGCAAAACCAGCAAGGTGGAGTAGACGAGTTGCGCTTGGATCGATTCATAAGGAATCATCCACCGACGTTCAAGGGGAGGCACGACCCAGATGGAGCTCAAACGTGGTTGCAGGGGATTGAGCGGATCTTTAGAGCTATGGTTACGAATGATGAGCAGAAGGTGCATCTGGCTACTCATATGCTTGCAGAAGAGGCGGAATTTCGGTGGTTGAACACCAGGCAGCGGATCGAGGCGGGAGGAGTTGAGATCTCTTGGGGGGTCTTCAAGGATGAGTTTTTGGGCAAGTAGTTCACGACGGATGTAAGAAGTAAGAAGGAGATAGAATTCTTGGAGCTCAAGCAGGGGAATATGTCGGTGGCAGACTATGCGACAAAGTTTGAGGATCTTTCTTGCTTTTGCATGCATTACAATGCGGTGGGAGCAGAGGCGTCACAATGCATCAAGTTTGAGAGTGGACTACGTCCTGAGATTAAGCAGTTCATCGGATATCAGGAGATCAGAGTGTTTTCAGTAATGGTGAACAAATCTAGGATTTATGATGAAGACAAACCAGAGCAAGTTTCTACAATAATGCAAGTGATAAGAAGGGAAATAAGAATGATTGTGGCAAGCCTTATGGAGCGGATAAGGGAAAGAAGAAAGCTTTTGGTGGGACGACTCCGAGTGGGGGAGATTTGAGATGTTTAAAGTGTGGAGGACCGGGACATCGCGCTAATGATTGTAAGAATCCTACCATGATTTGCTACAAGTGTGGTAAAGTTGGACACCATGCTTTTGAGTGCAAGAATAAGTAGATAGTTTGCTTCAATTATGGAGAAGTGGGTCATATTAGTACCAAGTGTATGAAGCCGAAGAAGGAGAAGTCTAGTGGGAAGGTGTTTGCTTTGAGTGTTGAGGAGGGTGCGAAGCCTGACAACTTGATTCGAGGTATTTGTTTCATTAACAACACTCATTTGCTTGCTATTATTGATACTGGTGTTACACATTCGTTTATTTCTCTTGATTGTGCTAAAAGATTGAATCTTGTTGTGTCTCCTATGTTGAGAGGGATGGTCATGGATACCACAGCTAATGGCTCGGTGACCACTTCCTTGGTTTGTGTGAGTTGTCCTGTGAACTTTGGTGATGTGGATTTTAAGTTGGATTTAGTTTGTTTATCCTTAGAGCATATGGATGTTATTTTTGGAATTAACTGGTTGTTATCTTTTGGTGTTAACATTAATTGTTTAACCAAGAGTGTAACGTTTTCTAAACCGGATGAGCGTGTTGAAAGGAAGTTTTTGACCGCGGGGCAAGTAGAAGCGTCCTTAGGTGGAGAAACTCAAGTGTTTGTGAAGTTGGCTTCGTCGAAGGTTGAAGGTAAGGCTGAAGTTGGTGATTTTTCGGTAGTGAACGAGTTTTCAGATGTTTTTCCGTACGACATTACCGACTTACCACCGAAGTGAGAAGTGGAGTTTGTGATTGATGTGGTGCCTGGAACTAGTCCTATATCGGCGCCGCCGTATCGGATGTCTACATCAGAGTTGGGTGAATTGAAGAAGAGGTTGAAAGAGTTGTTAAAGAAGAAGTTCATTAGGCCGAGTGTTTCGCCACCTAAGAAGAAGGATGATAGCATGAGGTTGTGTGTGGATTATTGGCAGTTAAACAAGGTTACCATCAAGAACAAATATCCTCTTCCAAGGATAGATGATCTGATGGATCAGATGGTAGGTGCGCAAATGTTTAGCAAGATTGATTTGAGATCCGGATATCACCAGATACGAGTGAAGTCGGAGGAATGTACCAAAGACTGCGTTCCGAACTAGGTATGGTCACTATGAGTATTCTATGATGCCGTTTGGTGTGACTAATGCATCAGGTGTATTTATGGAATACATGAATAGGATTTTCCATCCTGATTTGGATCAGTTTGTGGCGGTGTTTATAGACGATATCTTGGTGTATTCGAAGTCGGAGGAGGAGCATGTGGAGCATTTGAGGATTGTGTTGCATACCTTGAGATAGAGGAAGATGTATGCTAAGTTGTCGAAGTGCGAGTTTTGGTTGCATGAAGTGAGTTTTCTTGGTCATGTTATATCAAAAGGTGGTATAACAGTTGATCCGTCTAAGGTTGATGCAGTGTTGCAGTGGGAGACTCCTAAGTCGATGTTCGAGATTAGAAGCTTCTTGGGTTTGGCTGGTTATTACAAAAGGTTCATAGAAGATTTTTCTAAGTTGGCTTTGTCGTTGACGTAGTTGACTCGTAAGAGATAAGCGTTTGTTTGGGATGCTAAGTGTGAAGAGAGTTTCCTAGAATTGAAGAGGAGGTTGACAACAACGCCAGTTTTGATTTTGTCGAATGCGAAGGAATCTTTTGTGGTGTATTGTGACGCGTCTAAGATGGGTTTGGGTGGAATGCTTATGCAAAGTGGACAAGTTGTGGTGTATGCTTCAAGGCAGTTGAAGGTGCATGAGAGGAAGTATCCGACCTATGATTTGGAATTGGAAGCATCGGTGTTTGCGCTTAA
Source organism: Medicago ruthenica (assembly GCA_018208015.1). Classification (NCBI taxonomy): domain Eukaryota; kingdom Viridiplantae; phylum Streptophyta; class Magnoliopsida; order Fabales; family Fabaceae; genus Medicago; species Medicago ruthenica. The sequence goes on along the minus strand of CM031371.1, from coordinate 47,084,069 downwards.
GGTTTGGAGGCATTATCTGTTTGGTTCGAAGTTTGAGGTGTTTAGTGATCACAAGAGTTTAAAGTATTTGTTTGACCAAAAGGAGTTGAATATGAGGCAGAGACGGTGGATGAAATTTTTGAAAGATTATGATTTCGAGTTAAGTTATCATCCCGGAAAGGCGAATATGGTAACAGATGCTTTGATTCGGAAGTCTTTGCATATGTCGGCACTTATGGTGAATGAATTAGAGTTGATCGAGCAGTTCAGAGATCTAAGTTTGGTAAGTGAGTTAACACTGAATGGTCTGAAGTTGGGAATGTTGAAGTTGACGGGTAACATTTTAGAGGAAATCAAAAAAGGTCAGAAAGTGGATTTGGAACTTGTAGATCAGTTGGTGTTGGTTAATCAAGGTAAGAAGGTAGACTTTGGATTGGATGAGATCGGTGTTTTGAGGTTTTATGATCGAGTTTGTGTGCCGGATGTACCCGAACTTAAGAAGAGAATTTTGGAAGAAGGTCACAGTAGTAGTTTGAGTATTCACCCTGGAGCGACAAAGATGTATCAGGATATTAAGAAGTTGTTTTGGTGGCCAGGAATGAAGAAGGAAATTGCTGAGTTTGTGTCTTCTTATTTGGTTTGTCAGAAGTCTAAGATTAAACATCAGAAGTCGTCTGGAGTGATGCAGCCGTTGTTTGTTCTGGAATGGAAGTGGGATAGTATTTCGATGAATTTTGCAAGTGGGTTACCGAGGATTGTGAATGGAACTGGTTCGATTTGGGTGATTGTTGATAGGTTGACGGAGTCAGCGTATTTTATTCCTATTAAGACCGGTATGTCTTTGGCGAAGTTGGCGGAGATCTATGTTGAGCAGATCGTTAAGCTGCATGGTATTCCATCTAGCATTGTGTGAGATAGAGATTCAAGGTTTACGTCGAAGTTTTGGGAAAGTTTGTAAGAAGCTTTGGGAACAAAGTTGAGATTGAGTTCTGCTTAACATCCTCAAACTGATGGTCAGTCAGAGAGGACTATTCAGTCTTTGGAAGATTTGTTGAGAGCTTGTATTTTGGAACAAGGAGTAAGTTGTTGATTGAATTTACTTACAACAACATATTTCATTCAAGTATTGGTATGTCACCTTTTGAAGCGTTGTATGGAAGAAGATGTAAAACACTGTTGTGTTGGTCTGAGTCAGATGAGAGTGTTATGCTTGGACTGGAAGTAGTTCAGCAGACTACGGAGAAGGTTAAGATGATTCAAGAGAAGATGAGGCTTTGCAGAGTAGACAGAAGAGTTATCAAGATAAGAGGAGGAATGATATTAAGTTTCAAGTCGGAGATCATGTGTTTCTGAGAGTGAATCCAGTCACTGGTGTTGGGAGAGCTTTGAAGTCTAAGAAGTTGACACCGCATTTTATTGGACCGTATCAGATTGTGGAGAGAGTTGGAGCAGTAGCGTATCAGATTGCGTTACCATCGTCGTTGTCGAAGCTTCATAGTGTGTTTCATGTGTCTCGACATCAGAAGTATGTGTATGACATGTCGCATGTGATTCAAGTCGATGATTTGGAAGTAAGGGATAATTTGACTATTGAGATTATGCCTTTGAATATTGAAGAGCGAGAGGTTAAGCAGTTGCGCGGGAAAGAGATTGTCTTGGTGAAGGTGATTTGGGGAGGTCCTACGGGAGAGAGCATAACTTGGGAGTTGGAGAGTAAGATGAAGGAATCGTATCCGGAGTTGTTTCCTTCAGGTAATTTTTTAGGGCGAAAATTATTTAAGTAGGGGGAGAGTTGCAACACCCCGATTTTTAGAATTAAATTTATTTAATATTATTATATTTGTTAATTGTTCATTTTATTGAGAAAATTTGTGAGTTAGTGGATTTTTAGAGATTAAGGGTATTTTGGTCATTTACAAGTAAAGGGTATTTTTGTGAAATGCTAGAAATTAGAAATTTGAGAATTAAGATATTAGAGGTGTGTGAATAATTAGAGAGTTTAAGTGGAGTAAAAGAGTAGTGTTTATTTTAGAAGATGAGAATTCACTAAGCCCAATAGTGTAAATGACTCAAATCCATAATATAAATAGAATAGTGTCCTGTGGTGATAGACTTAGGTCACCCCATTTTATCACAAACACACAAGAGGCTAGAGGGAGAGGAAGAAAGAAGAACTTTGAGAGAAAGTGAAGGAAGCTCAAGAGCAAAGGGGGGAAAGGAAGATTTCTACTTAGAAGAGCTTATTGGAGTGGATTAAGAGGTAAGAGGGAAGATTATTTTCACCATATGGGTTTTATAGACAATTGGGTAGTTGTGGGTGTTTTGAATTCTCTCTAATTTCATGAATTTATGTTGATTATGTGTTAAATTCGTGCTCTAATTGTTGTTGTTATTTTGGGTATGTGTTATTTGATGAAATCATGTTATTGTGGTGTTAAAATCCATGTTTGGTTATGTTGAATAAGTTATTTTGAGTTTTAAGCTAAAATGAATATAATTCATGAAACTTGATGATGAAATGATGTTAATTCATGTTCTATATTCTTGTTATTATATTGGGTATGAGAATGTTCAGTTTGTATGAGATTTAATGTAATAAGCTCATGGTTAAGTTGTGATTATGTGTTGTTTTTGGATTTTTGGAAAAGTGGATAGAAATTATGATTTTGAACGTGTAATTGATGTTATGAAGTGGTGAAAGTGTTAATTATAAGTGTTTTGATCATGAGTAATGATTTGGAATGATTTGGGTGTGTTGAGATTGAATTAAGTGATTTAAAAGTGATTATTTGATGAAAACGCATTTTAGAAACTGATTTTGTTGGTTGTCTGTCAGCCAAAATCGGGTCACAATTTTGGCCCAGATTTTGGATGGTTTTGCTCGACAAAAATCGGGCCACGATTTTTGTCACACCAACTTGGGAAATCGACTTTTTTCACCATTTTATATTTTTAACTGGGTTTCGGTGTAAACATGAAAGTTGTAGATATGGATGTTAGATTCATTTTCCGTTGGTTACCTCATTTAGATTTCTAGAACTTTAGTTATGATTAAAATACTACACATAGGTCATGTTACATTTTTTATGAAACTTCAGCATAACTTTTTCAGTGGACCATGAAACATCCTTAAAATTAATAATGAGTCTAAGGAAGCCTTTAGAGCTAATAAATGAGTATGTATTTGTGAAGTTGTGATTTTTAATGATGTGCTATGAGTAATTAATGATGAGAATGTGATAAGTAATAGTTGAAGTTAATTAATGAAGTGTGAATGAAGCTTGTTTAATTAAGTGTAAATTATGAATTGTGAGAAGAATTGTGGACTTATTAGATGATTAACAAAGATGATATGATTAAAGAAGTATTCTTGATGATGTACATGTGAAGCTTGTCCTATGTTACATGAAGATATAACCTCTCTTAAGAGTAAAATAGAACAAGCCTCACGTAATATTTTTAGTCAAATTAGTCAAACACAAATCCAATTAGTCAAATTGTTTTCAAACTCGTTTTCGCTAAAAACTCGATAATATTTTTAAAGCACTATTCATCCCCCCTCTAGCGTGTATTCTATCTTGCCATATAGACCAACATTTTGAACTTGGGTGGTGGTGACGTAGAGAGTTTGCAGGTTTTCTTGGTTTGTTAGTTTGAAGGGGAAATATTTTCTGGGTTTGCAATGATGATGACAAAGATTGTGGTATGGGTTGAGTTGATGGTGAATAAGGATTTTTGGGTTGCGTTTGTTAGTTAAAAGGGAATGGTTTTGAATTTTTCGTTTGCTTTTGTTAATGAAGGGTTTAGACAGTTGACAAGGTTGTGGAGGAAGTTGGTGGTGTGTGTGATGAAGAAGTTCTTGGGTTGTTGATCTTGTTCTAGGTTTTTTTGTACAATATGAAGAAGAAGAATAAGGAGGAGGAAGAGGAGGAGGAGGAGGAGGAGGAGGAGGAGATCTAAGAAATATCAAAGTGTCGAGTTTTTTTTTTTTTTTTGCTTTTTCTAGGCTTTTTTCTATTTTGGTCCTCCGATTTATGACTCAGCTAAATTTTTGTCACATCGGCCTCCGTTTGCCACATCAAAATGTGCCACGTCAACCTCTGTTTGTTACATAAACTTTTTTTTACAGAAACTGACAGGCAGGGACGAAAATCAAAACTGTTCGCATCTTACAAGATTTGTTTTTTCAAAAAAGAAACAGGGACGAAAAAAAAACTCGTCAACTTACATGAACTAAGGCTATGTTTGGTAAAAACAAATAAGCTAACTTATAGCTTATTGAACTAGCTTATAAGCTTGTTTGACTAAATGAGAAGTGTTTGAGCTCTGTTTGGCAAGGACCAATAAGCTAGCTTATAGTTTATAGCAGATAACTTATAAGTTCGTCTGACAAAAAAAGCCTTGTTTGATAACGGTCTTTTACCACGAGCTTATAGCTTATTTTACTAGCTTATATCTTATTTTTCAGACGCTATTCCAAGTAGCGTTTGAGCTTATAACTTATAGCTTTTCATCTTTTATTCTATTTTTACCCTATATTTTTAGCTGAAATCCATTTTTGCCCATCTCCTTATATCTATATCCTCGCAGATTAAATGTCACGACGGTTCTTTATGCTGGTTAATTTTTTTTTTATTTCACGACCTCCCACTCACGACATTTTTTTTATTGTCCAGAAAATATGAAAATACCAGGGTAAGTAGCAAAAAAAAAAAAGATAAGTAGCAAGTTTTTTTTTTTTTTTTTACGTCTTGGTTAATCGGTTACGTATCAATCAATATATTAGTATATATTACTAATAACAATATATGTTTCACTATCTCTTTAGATATTTTTTTTTAACAAAACTTATTAGATTTTTTTTAATATTATGACAATATGTATCATTAATACTATTAAGAATTCAAATTATTTATGATAATAGTTTAAAAAAATTTATTTACACCGTAAAAGTTAGTATTTTAAATATTTCACTAATATGTGTTATAAAAAATGTAATAATATTAGTATTGTAAAAAATATGATGAAATAATAATATCTTTTTATGACATTTTACATTTATCAGACTAGTTGAACCAATAATTTTACTAAACACTTTAATTAGTTTATCAGTCATCAACTATCAGTAATCAGTTATAAGCTATCAGCTATCAGCCATCAGCTATAAGCTATCAGCTAGCATATCAGTCTTCCATTGTTTTTACCAAAGAGATCCTTGGTAACAAACTTTTCTCACTAGCTTATAGCTTATTTTCGTATGTTATTTCAAGTAACTTTTGAGCTTATAGTTTATAGTTTTTTGCATTTTTTTTTCATTTTTAACCTTTAATTTTATTTTATTCATTTTATGAAATAAAAAAAACTGCCCGCTCACAAATAGAAACTACCTACGTTTCTTTTGAAAAGAAATGCAACGTAACTTTTTTTCTTTACGATGAAAGCAATTAAACATTATTAATCGGTTTCCTTTTTTTTTTATATATAAATAATTATCACATATCATATCATCATTTTAAATAAAAAAATATTATTTTTAAAAAATAAAAAGATATAATAATGATTTTTTAAGAGAAAAAAATATAATAATGATGTCTAAACAAAAAATCTCAATTTAATTCATATAATATGTTTACCATTTTAAAGATGAAAAATACTTTGAAATAAATTAGCATATTTAAATAAAGATATTAAGTAAAATATTTTTATAAAAAATTAATCGTTTATGTACATTTTTGTCATTTTATATTTATCTGTCGCTTCAAAAGCTAATTTTACGAAATACTTTAATTTAAATAAGCTAGCTTTTTAGTTATAAGCTTTCAGCTATTAGCTATAAGTTAGCTTTTCAGCTATTAGCTAACTTTTCAGCTATAAGCTAGTTTATAACTTAGTTTTACCAAAGAGACCCTAACTACATACTTAAGTGTGTTGGTTAGGCAGTTGACATAGTTGATTTTGATAGAATTGATTTTGTCACACTTGAGTTAAACAGAATTGATTTATGTTTGGATACAATAATGCAGAATTGATTAAACACGATGTATGTTGTTTGGATGATTTTGATCAAAATTGCTTTTGAATGTATAATTACTAAAATGGACGTAGTTAAATACAAATAAATGGACACAGTTGAATGTAAATATAGATATGTTATTTAATTTAAATAATAAATTTTCTAAACATTAATTTAAAAAATAATAATACAATCATTAAACCAAAATTTTTTGACAAAATATTTGTTCATATATTTTATATATTTTTATAAAATATATTTAAGTTAAACAATACTAGAGTTAGTTGCCAAAAATGATAAATATAACGTAAAAAAAGGGTAAAAAAAATACAATAGATCTCAATAGAAACCCAGTAAAAGACCATAAACATATTATGAGGCTAATTTGGTTCATCAAATTAAATACAAAGCAAAAATTTGGAAGGAAAATGATTGATTTTATGGAGAAAAAAATAATGGAACTTGGGTATGCAGCAAAGGGAAGGAGAGTTGATGAAGGGGGCTGTAATAACCAAAATACAAAATTTAATGCCGAAAACTTAAAAGTTATGAATTATAGCTTCAATAGAATTGTTTTTGGAGCTAAGAATTGATTTTGAGAAGCTAAACCAAAGATGTTGGAATGACTAATTTTCACTTTTAAGGCTACTAGAACAGTTTTTGCTGGCGTTGAAGTTGAACCAAAGAGAGAGTGATAATGATTTTTTTTTATTGAATCTTGTCAACAAGTGTGTTAAAGACATTATTTAAGGAGCTCACGATATAAAATTGTCTTGAAAATACAAAGTAATCACATGTAAAAATCATAACTACACAATTTTTAATGTAAAAGCCGCTATTTTTAGATTTTTAAACTTAGGAACTATTCTTGGCATTTTCCATTTTTATTTTATTTTTGAAGAAAGAGAGAAGAGTGACTTGAACATGTGAGTCGCATCTATGATCTATGTGACGTGAATGTGAATGAGCGCGTATAGTATGGATTAAGGAGCGTGTAACATTAATGAATGTGGCATCGGTTTCAAACGTCGCCTACTCTTCCCTCTCTCTCTCTCTCTCTCCCATTCACAAAAACAAAGTGTAACGCACAGAAAAAGAAGAATAAGAAAGAGAGAGAGACTCACTAACTGAGCGCCATAGAAACTTCATCTACCTCAACGACGCTCTACTTTCTCCATCACTGTCTCATATAGTACATGTATATATTTTGCATTACACTCTCTTTTTTTCAGCTCTTCCTTCTTCGTATACTTTCTCTCAAAATTTGATACTACTTTTTCTTTAGAGGTATACTAGTTTAGTATATATATAAAACAATATTGTTCTGACTCAAGTTCATGTGAGTATTTGTTAAAGACACAATTTTTTCCTAATTCCTATCATTTTTTTTTTGTTGTTTTTTGTTTATGGGTATTCTTCCATTTTGAAATGCAACACGGTTTTTTGTGCCTGTGCTGTTCTTTTTCTTTTTTGTTTTGGAACATGAAAGATCTTTGAAATTAATAATTTCAATTATTTCTAGTGATTTATGCTTTCTTGACTTCATGGTTGAGTTAGCTAACTAATTACTTGCATTTTAGTTTTTAGTGCGGCTAGGATGTTGACAAGGTTATCATTGCTGTTTGTTGCTGGTCCATGAAGTGTAGTACCATAGTACTTGAGTAAAAGGGAGGAAAGGTCTAAATAAATTTGGGTTAATAACTTAATAATAATATACTAATTATCACCAAAAAAAAATTACTAATTTTTTGGTGCATGGTTTATATATTTAAATTTTTCTCTACTTATATGTGTATTTAATTTGTTAGGTGGTAGTGGAGTTAGTTTATTTGGAGTTTCTTTGAAGGGATATTATATGCGGTATGTTTGTTAGATGTTTGTTTAACTTGAATCAGGGATCCAATGTGGTCATATAATCTAATGCAAAGTACAAGCAATAGCTTCTTCACAGTTATAAATCAAATTCCTCATTGTCTTAATTTCTTTTGCAGATTGATATTGCTGGAATTGTGGGTCAGGGTCTTTAAAGAAGAAGCTATTTAGTTTGCTTTTTTATCACCTAGATATTAAACATGCAGACACAAAAAGCAAGGTAAGGTTGTCCTATTTCATACTTTTGTAGCATTGTATTCTTTTTCCTGTCTTCAGTCAAATTATAGGGTCTAAATAAGGGATGAGTTGTTCTTATTTTATTCAGTAGCTTTGGTTGTATAATTTATAAGGTCTATTTTTTTTTAAAAAATCTGAAAATTAATTTGAGCCTATTTATTTTAATGGAATTGATTTGATTACTGAATTCCTTGTAAGTCATATTTCAGTAAGTATATTCATTATTCAATATTCAAACAATTATAAATATTTCTGGGATCTAATTGAGGGATGAATGCTACCTTTGGTCCATTAAATAGAATGTATAATTTATAATTTGTAGTTTTCCAAAGAAATCTGAAGAAATAATTTTGTCCTAATGAATCATATTGTGGTAAGCTTATCCTATTCACTACTTGTAAGAAAACTAGTAAAAATACTCCTGCGTCCGCATGATTCGCGCAGTGCTGGTTATTATTCTAAGGTAGGCAATAAAGAATTGAAGTATTTCAAAATTTGTTATCTCCTTTGGACTCGACACAAAAGCTTCTATATGCATCAATGACAAACATTTGTCCTGTTTATGAAAAATATTTGGTGTGTTATCTTCCCTTCTATGAAACAACAATAGTTTGGGAAGGATTATCCTGTTTCTTTATTGGACAAGACCTATAACTCTTCTTGTGTAGATGCCATTCTATTCTAGAAATTTGCAAAGAGATTCTTTCAAATGAGCTCTTCAATTGACCATGCTTAATTGTGATATGTATAAATGTTTTTTTATCTGCATTCAACTTTTATTTAAGCATGTTGATTGAAATATGGTTGGATGTGAGCAGAAATGGTACATCAGGAGTGCCCCGAAAGAAATCTCCTTCAAATCCTCGGACCGCTCGCAAAATGAAGTCATCAGGATCTGATTCTAATTCAGCTTCGTCGTCTTCAAACCCAGCAAATAAAACTCCAAAAGATAGGAGCCCAAATGTCAAGTCAACACAAAGTCCAATATCTGAGGTACATTTTAAGTTCCTATATGACTTACCTTTGGTGCCATTGTGATTATTGGTAATTTCATGGATGCATTGGAATAGATAACTAGATACTGGGTAAAGTTATAAAAGACCTTCATGAATATATTGTCTCTATGCATAACGAAATCTAAATTATTTAGATAGTTATTGAGTTTTTTAACGTATATTATTTACTCTATCTCATTGACCTTTTTCATCTGCCTTTAGAAGAACGAAACAAATAGGGTACAAGAATTGGAGTCTCGGCTATCTCAACTCGAAGAAGATCTAAAGAAAGCTAAAGAACAACTTAACTCGTCTGAGTCGTTGAAGATAAAAGCTCAACATGAGGCTGAAGATGCAAAGAATCGGCTTTTATCCATGTCAAGAGAGTTGGAGGAATCACAACAGCAACTTCTAGAACTATCCAATTCTGAAGATGAACGAATTCAAGAACTAAGGAAAATTTCTCAGGACCGAGATCGAGAATGGCAATCTGAACTAGAGGCTGTCCAGAAACAGCATTCAATGGACTCAGCTGCTTTAGCATCTGCAATGAATGAAATCCAGAAACTGAAAATGCAACTTGAAAGAGCACGTGAATCTGAAGCTACCCGGATTGACAATGCTAAGTCAGATGATGCTGAGATTCAAGACTTGAGGATGGAGCTTGATGAAACACTCTCTTTAATTGCAAAGATGAAAAATGAGGTGAGCAATTGTAAAGAATCTGAATCACAGGCATTGGAAACAGTTGGTACAACTCAAATGCAATTGGAAGCTGCAAATAAGACAGTGGAAAGGCTCCAATTAGAAGGTGCAAAAGCGTCAGAAGATTACCAATCCTTAGCTTTAGAGTTAGAGAAATCAAGGTCTCAAGTAAACTCACTGGAGGAACTTGTGAGCAAACTTCAGGATGATTTGGTCAGTGGTGTCGGTTTATCTTCTTGCTTACCTGCATTGGAAGCTGTAGAAAGCGAGGAGATAAACCGGCTCAAAGCCGAGCTTGTTTCAGTTAAAGCTGAAGCAGGGCAGTTAAAATCTGCATTGGATGCTGCCGAGGTAAGATATCAGAACGAGTATATCCAAAGCACATTGCAGATTAGAAGTGCCTTTGAACGACTGGAGAACACGAAATCGGAATCTTATCAAAGACAAGCTGAATTATATGAGGAATTGAAGAAATCTAAAGCTGATATTGAAGAGTTAAGGGCACGATTGATGGAAAAAGAATCTCATTTTCAAGATAGTGATGTGACTGAGTTGAATGCAAGATTGTTGGAGAGAGAGACAAAACTACAAAATGTAATTGAAGAGAACAATACACTTAAGATGGAAATAAAGAGAGAGGAGTTAGAGAAGAATAAAATCACGGATGAGGCTGTTGCTTCCGCTGAGGCAGCAAGGGCCGCAGAGCGAGAGGCTTTGACAAAACTCAGCTACATAACAGAAGAAGCTGATGAAAGTAACCGAATGATAGCACGTGTAGCTGAGGAGTTAGATGCTGCACAGGCGTCGAATTTGGAGTTAGAGGCTGAATTAAGGAGATTGAAAGTGCAGTCAGATCAATGGAGGAAAGCAGCTGAAGCAGCTGCTGCTATGATTTCTTCAGGAAACAACAATGGAAAAATTGTGGAGAGAACTGGTTCACTTGACAGTGGCTACAACAATTCTATTATTGGTAACAAGATGAGTTCGCCTTATTCAGAAGAAACTGATGATGACTCACCTAAGAAGAAAAATACAACCATGTTGAAGAAGATTGGAGTATTGTGGAAAAAGAATCATCAATAATAGATAGATATATGCAAGGTTGTGTTACTATGTATAATATGCTTCATTACATACTTGTTAGTTACCATGTTGAGTAAATGCTTTAACTCATGTTTGATTGTACTTGTTTGCTTTATATTATTATATGTTGGGCGTCCTCCGGTTTGATCACCATTCAAACAATCCTTGGGGAAAATTTGCCTTAAGAAAGTAGTGTCACAAATGTTTTGAAGATACATTGTTTTGATCATATTTTATTCTTCCTGTCTTACATTTTTTTTTACGTTATTCTGTTTTTCCTGTTAAATTAAGGGAAATAACAGCATGATTGGTTATTTTAAAACATGCAAAATTCAAGTAAGATTATGTTCTTGTTATAACTTTATTTTCATGTTCAATACATGCAAAAATTTATGATTATATTGTTTTATATTCATGTTCATTAAACATGCAAAGTTTATATACTTATGTTCTTGTTCATTAAACTTACTTTGTACCAGCTCCTTTACCTTTACTATCCTTGGCATCAGACATAAAAATTACTTAAGGTACTTAAGGGAGTAGTCTAACAAGCAATAAGGGAGTGAAGAGTTAAGAGGAGTGATAAGGTCAAAACTTTGACCTGACCTCCACTGTCAACATAAATATTAAAAACTAACAATAGTAACATTTGTGTTTCAAAGCAAAATTGTTTGGTACCAAAAATAATTCCTTTTAACTTTAGTCGCAACAGGAGGTGTTTGTTTCAAGTTTAATAAATTTATTTATAAAAATATAAAGATGGTAGTTTTATTTCGATATATTTTTAAAAAAGTTGTTTGGTTAATATTATAATATTATCGTGAACATTTATAATAGAGATGTTAATAGGTAGATACACATGAATTATTATCATCTTTATTGAAACTTTATTCCCACTTTTTTCTTTGGAATTTTTTTCCTATTCCCATAAACATTTTATGTGCAAGAATAAAATTTAATAAACGTGTGACAAACATATTTCTATCATTTTATTCATAGAAATCTATAAAAATAACTTTGAAAAAAACACATCTTAGAATTTAGGTGACGTCTAGGGTGAGGGATGAATTAAGTCCCTCACCGGTGGACCACAAACAAAAAACCATTGAATTTAATCAATGGCCAATGTTTATTAAATTTAAATAGGAGAACATCTATACTTTTCCACATACAATCAAACCTCTACCTCTTCCCCATCTTGGTCCTCTTCATCTCAATAAAAATATGCACGAGATGCGTTGCTAGAAATGAAAGGAAACTGACAAAAGAGTGCTTGAAGAATCATACTACAAACGATGGTAGATTATTTTAAACAAGAAACATTCCAACATAGACTTTCAAGTCTTAATCACAAGTTGGTGGTGAAATATAGAAAACAAAAGCAAAATCAGTCACCCGCAAAACAAGAACATCGTAGATAATTTATCAAATAAATTAATTTTTAATCTCTGATAATCTAATAACTACGATTTTAGATTTTTGTGTCAATTTGGTTTTACAATCGCTCATCTAGGTAAGAATGGTCCTTCTTCGATTTGAATTTTATAAATTCTTTTGCGGCAATAACAACAACTTCTATTTTAATTCTCACTCAACACCACAACGATCAAAATAACAAATAACAATTAGAGGGCAAAGACAAAGACAATGTAGTTTGGAACTCCTTGTTCAAATACATTAATGGGTCCTCTTAAACTGAGTGCTTACAAAATTATTGTCGCAATTTTTTATTTTCGGCAACCAATTTCTGGAGATTTTTAACAAGTTAGAGAAGACCCAGATGGGAAAGATAGAAGCATGGTTGTGTGTGGAAAAGTATAGATGTTCTCCTTTTTAATTTTAATAAATTTACACCATTGATTATATCCAATGGTATTTTGTTTGCGGTCCACCGGTGAGGGACTTGATTGATCCCTCACCCTAGAAGTAAAATCCTTGTGAATAATAAAAATAAATTCCATAATATAATTAAAATTAGAAGAAAAAAGTAAAAAATAAAAATTGTGTATAGGGTGCGGGAAGGAATCTCTCTTGTGCAATGCAATACAGTAGTGGCCCAATAGGCCCAGCGTTGAGATTTTGGTTGAGAATGAAAGGCACTATATAAGTCCTCAGGTTTCTTTTCGGAGATTAGGGTTTTCGTGTGCGGTGTTGTTGCTGTTGCCACTCCATAACCTCCGACCGAGCTCAACACACAAGAACCAAGCAGCCATGGGGTAACCCTCCTTCATTACGTTTTCTGCATATTCTATTGTTTTATTTTGCTGGATCCGTTCCAAATCGAATATTTCCATGCTATGTTTGATTCTTTATTCAAGCTTTTTTTTTTGTTTAGTTTATTGGTTTATATCCTATCGGTATGTAATTTGTTGTTTAGAATTCCTATGGCATTAGGTTTCTGTAAGTTTTATTTGTTAGTTTATGACTTATGGTACTGGCTTGTGTATGTATTTTTTGTTCTTCTTGTGGAACATGGCAATTACTTCAATTTATCTCAATGTAAATAAAGTGAAATTGAACTTGAATATTTAGGCTCTGATTGCTAAGAAAATGAAATTTGAAACTTGAATATATAGGCTCTGTTTGGTCAAAAATAACCAAGAGCTGATAAGCTAGCTTATCGCAGATGAGCTGATAAGCTAGCTGATTAAATTTGTAGTGTTTGGTTAAACTAGCAATTGAACTAGCTTATAAATATGAAATGACATTAAAATGATATATTTAATTTAATTTTTTTTTTCAAATAAGCTATACACTACTTGAATAAGCTTCTAAAAAAAATACTATAACCTAGTAAAATTGAGCTGTTAGCTTGTGAAAAAATGACACCAAGCGGGTTTTTTTAGTCAAATGATCTTATAAGATATAAGATCAAAAATGGGTCTTGCCAAACAGACCCTTAGTTGTGAATTATGAACACTTTTTGTGAACAGTCTTTTTGTTATAAACGACTTAGGTCTCCAACATTTTGATATTAGGGGGAATTAGGAATTGTTTATTTATGTATCCACTATCTATGTAAGAACAAAACATTTGTTTCATGAAAGCTATGTTAAATCTTCTGACTTGTCTATAGGAAGACACGTGGAATGGGAGCAGCTCGCAAGCTGAAGTCTGTCCGCATTAGGCAAAGGTGGGCTGACAAGTCATACAAGAAGTCTCATCTTGGGAATGAGTGGAAGAAACCTTTTGCTGGTTCTTCCCATGCAAAGGGAATTGTCCTTGAAAAGATGTAAGAGCGGTTAAGCTTGGTATTTTACTAGAATTTTGTTTGATAAGAGCATGGGATGCTAAGAAATGATTGCTGTTTTTATCTGCAGAGGTATTGAGGCTAAGCAGCCCAACTCTGCTATCCGTAAGTGTGCTAGAGTTCAACTCATCAAGAATGGGAAGAAGATTGCTGCATTTGTTCCTAATGATGGTTGTTTAAACTACATCGAAGAAAATGTAAGTCCTTGCTCGGATTTTCGGTTGGTTTGATTAGCGACCTTTAAACTGTTATGTCTGGAACTGTCTTGAATTATTTTTCATATCTCTGGTAATTTGTTGTTTGTATCCATCTTGTGTGACATGGTCTGTGGCTGATGGTTGCAGGATGAAGTTTTGATCGCCGGATTTGGAAGAAAGGGTCATGCTGTGGGAGATATTCCTGGGGTTAGATTCAAGGTTGTAAAGGTCTCTGGGGTGTCTCTTCTTGCTCTTTTCAAGGAGAAGAAGGAGAAGCCAAGATCTTAGATTTGTGGAATGAGTTTTTGTTTTCTATAGTTTCCCTAAATTATGTTGATTTTTGCTTCCTGTTGAGTGGGCATTACAGACAGTTTTGTATCTTGTTATTTTGTGGAACTTCATTTTTCACTCTTACTCTTGGGAACATTTATTACCTTGCCTACTTGTGAATCTTCCCTATCCTCTGGTTGTCTTACTCTTATTTTGGTAATGACATGAATTCCAGCCATAACTTGCCAATTATATGGCCACTGAGTTTTCTGCGAACATTTCAATTTTAATACGTTTTCTAAGCATAAACAGTCCATGATCTTGTCAGCCTTGACTTGATTTGTTTACTAGTCAACACTTACTGGCTTGGGATTCAAGAATGGAATTTTGATTACAATATACAAGTTTCATCTAAATGAGAATATATCTGCAATAGTATCTTTTGATTAATAGACAGCTGTACTGTACACATGACTTTTTTTAGACAATTGACAGTATACACAATGAGGTTAAAATTTGAGATTCAACTAAAGAAAAGAGGGGATCGAAATTTGACAATTTCAACCAACTACACAATTTCATCACTCAGTATTTCAACCTGCAAAATTGAAATTTATAACCGTGGTGAAATCTCAAGTTTCACTCAACATCAGCAATGCTTGTACCAGCAAGTAATATTGCAAAGATATTAAAAAAAGAGAGAAAAAAAACTATTTGCTTTTATCAAGAGTGGAGACTGAGCAGATTCAGAGAGGTCCCTCCATAAGGAGATGAGTGAGCTCGCCATGCAGAAAATGACTAAATGAGAATGTTGAACATTAAAATGCAACAACATACTAATGACAATATAAACGTCACCAATTACAATTTCTTCTACATTTGATATTTTAAGGTAGATATGATTAAAGTCAAATATTTATTGTAATCCAACAATTATAATTGATTGACAATGTAAAAAAATATTTATACTATTTGTGTTTATCTCTGTTGCACTAACACTTCTAATCGAAGGCGTGTCTCGGTGTTCGATATGTGTCGTGTCTTACACCAACATTTGTGAATACATTGAATTATGTCATTTTCTCAAAATTTTATCAGTGTCATGTTTGGTTTCCGTATATGTGCTATCAATTAAGTGGTATAGTTTAATTTTATTTAAAATTCATAAGATATGCATTTATGAAAAGGAAAAAACTTAGGTACAATTCCTTAGGTGCTTTTCGTATGGTTCTTAACTAAATTCACCATGATTTCTTTAAATCCATAATTTTCTCAAAGTTTGTTATATAAAAAAAAATTGTATTTTTAGTTAAGAACCATACGTAAAGCAGTTAAATAATTGTACATAAGTTTTGTCCTTATGAAAATATATGTGGAAAGTTGGTTCAGTAGTAAGCTATATAGTATATACACATGTTTTTGTATAAAGTTGAATTCCGAAGAAAATATTGTCGTTGTTGGTTGATTAAATTCTTAAGTTGAATTTCTGGATTGTTGTTGCAAAAATCTAAACATTCCTCACCGTTTTTCTCTCTCTAGTTCCTCACCATGTTTCTCTCTCAATAGTGGTGATATGGGTCGGTGTGAATGTAAGGCTTTTGAGTGGCAATTAGAACTACAAAGCTTTTCGAAATGAAGATGATGATGTTGAGTTTTTGATATCTTTTTCATGGGTTTTTGAGTTTGTTTGAGTTTTTTTTATGAATGTACGAAGATGATTACGAAGATGAAAAAAAGGAAGAGAAAAGAAGATGAAGGAAAGTTAAAATGATTAGGTTTTGGTGGTGTACTATTAGATACAGCAGACATGATCAAATGATTGTATTTTAAAAAAAAAATATCAATTGATTAAAATAAAACAAAGAAATTAATGTGGTATTTGATGGACCAACATTATAGGTTGTACACCTTAGACGATGTGATTAAAAGTTAACGAAAATCAACCAATTTAAATGTGTTCTTCTTCCTAGTATATGGTATAGTGGCTATGAAGCACATATACTTAATACGATACGGATATGGTACTGCACCGATACGTCGATACGGGAAAATTTTAAAATTCAAGATATGATACGGTCATAATACTTTAATAAAAAATTAAATTTAAACTAGATTAAAACTCAAAATACAAACTATGGATTAAAATTCAAAAACAAAAGAATAGGTGCAAAATCCTAATCCAAACAGACATAGAATAAGGTACAACAACTGAAATTGTACGTGACAATCAACAATACCAACGTTCTCAAAACAACAAAAAGTAGACAAAACAGATAATGAGCAACAACATAAATATAAATATAAATATAAGTAATATTGATAATAATGAAAGTGACAATTAGTAAATTACATATATGATATATATCACATAAAGAAAACACTATTACTTAGTCCATTACATATATCTAAAAAATAATAAAAATATCAAGTATCCCGCGCGTATCAATTTTCCACCGTCTATCCCTCGCGTATCCTCAATGTATCTGAAAAGTATCGGACAATTGTTTTTTTAAAAAAATAAAATTTAATTCCCGAATACTCTTTCGATACGCATCGAAGTGTATCAGACTGATATCGGTACAGAATACGTATCGGAGCAGGATACTTATACGTCATGCATTTTGAAGTATATGTGTTTCATAGTATAGTGGTAAAGGTTTCCTATTTCATCAATATTTTTGAAATTTTTTATACTCAACAATTTAACTGCCACATCAATAAATAGTGTAATTCAAGAATTAAAGGGACTAAAATCGCAAATTAAAGAAATAAGGAATCAAAATCGTTGTCAATGAAGAACAACAAGGAGATCAAATGTACATTTAATCCAGCTTAGTTAATATTCATCAAACAGTTGATTCTTTGTCAAAAAACATATCATCCACCCGTAAAAAAAAATATATAATCCACTTTATTCGAACTTAGAAGAAGTAATTTCTTCGTAAAAAAAAAAATAGATGTTTATTTCAAAAATGAATATATTTTAAAAAAAAAATAGTATATGTGTGCTACGTTACAAAAAATAAAATGCATGCTACTGATCTATGTGGGACGATTGAGGTTTTTAATCCTTTGTTCTTCAAAATGTTTACTGATTCCATAGACGCAATAGCAAAGACATCTATACTGCCCAATGTTATTGACATCAAATGACCTTGTTTCACACAAAAAAAGGACCTCCTTGTGCAACTTGCATATCAGAATTGGCTGGGGAAATAAGTCGAGTAAATGAAGTAATGACCCTTCAAGATTTCCTCCCACCTAGGAGAATCATTAATCACCTTATGAGTTAGCATTTGACAACACCATCCTGTTATATTTATCAGGTTAAGAGAAAGAAACATGATCACCATTGTGCTATGTTTGTGTCTTCAAATTTATATCCATATGTTCAACTTGTCTGCTCAAACAATCAACTTGATCATCATACTGAGAATTTCCCTGCGCAAAGTCAAGATTTAGATCTTGTACACCTCTAATGTGCCCTTCGACCATGGTGCTATTAGCATCCAAGTTACCTACACCAGCTTTAAGATGCATTTGGTTTTGAACTTCCATGGTTGCAACAGCAGAGCTTTCGACACTACGGCAAAGCCATATAAGTCTTAACATCTGATGATTTATTAAGAGGAACTGGATGCAAATCTTGCTGGTTAATGAACTCTTTGTTTTCAGTTGGTATGATTGATCTTGGTGATTGTAGCTTTCCAAGCCTTGCTTTGTTTTGTACTTCAGAAGGACTGACCCTTCCTTGTGGCGCAACAGTGTGTGGTTGCATCCTCTCACATGGACTGCGGATTGATGATTTCACCTACATAACATAATTATACAGATTGAGATGTAATAGAGATGAAGAAAGCAATGAGGGAAAAAAACACCATGTCCAGAAACATTTATTCCACTCTTGCAAAACCAATACATTGCTTTTAAAATTTAGCCATACAAAGCTTGATAACATGTCCATGAACATTATACAGACAAAATCAGTTCCTAAGTCTATTTAACACAAATAAAACAACACTCACCCTGTCAAAGAAGCCAATCTTGGGTGATGGCTGTCGGAGGCCTAAGGGTTTCTTGGGAGAGGAGGTAAGAACCATTCCTTTAGCAGTAGCCATCACACACTGACCAGTGGATCCAGCATTCCTACTCTCCTTCCCTTTTAAGCATGAACCACTTTGAGAATTTTGAGAATTTGAAACATGTGTAGCACCTTTCTTTGGTATGTGCATTCTACTAGAGCTACTGTGAAAGGTAGTCCTTGAACTTTTAGACCTAAATTTAGTCATAGAAGTTGATGATGATGACTCTATAGACCAATCACTAATAGAGTTTGCGGGCGAAACACTAGAAGAGAACTTGGTGACAGAAACCAAGCCAGAAAGACTAGAATTGCTAGACCCAATTTTATCTCTTGAGGCAATTCTTGGTGGTGTTCTGACGACTGAGCAAGAAGAGGGTGACTTTTTTGTTCCAGCATCAACTTTTCTTTTTAAGGAATTCAATGGTGATTTGCTAATATTACTGGATAGGTTGCTGCTGCAAGATGGGGAAATTGTTGATTTTGTTTTTGTAGCAACAGATAGACCTAACGGGGATTTGGATGATGTGGTGGGTTGAAGTCCATTAACTTGAGAACCCTTAATGACAGTTGTGTTCATCACAGGATTGACCTTACCTGAAAAAGGCCAAATAAAATTAAAAGTGAACAACAGTTGAGAACAATGCCAAATTTACCATCACAGAATTTGCTAATATAACAAAAGAAGAGGAAAAAAGAATCATGCTTAAAGCAAATTCTAACCACAATTGTTTTTATTTGCCTTGTCCTTTTTGCTTTTGACATGAAGATCACCAAGGGAACTTCTATTGGATGATATTGTTGAACTTGGACTAGACTTTCCTAGTGTCTTTCGTTGCTTTGAAATACATGGCTCTTCCCTTCTAGCAACAGGGTTCTTTGAGAAAGAAAAAAAAATATAAAATGACATATATGAAGCAACTAAAATTCAATTTCCTGATCCACGACTTCTATTGTCTCCCGTGAAAATGCATTAGCTATCATAAGTAAAGAAGCACAAGTTCTCTTGAAAGTTTTCTTTAGTTGCTTACCCGTGAAAGGTGTGGAGAAATAGGATTCTTCTTTGTCAACTTCCCTGTGCCTTGCATGCTTGCACTTGGACTCTTGGAACTTGGGGCCTTCATCCAAAATCCATAGTTATTACAGCTATTTTTCAATTACTACAAACTCCCATGACAAAAAAAATGTAGTCTATAACTATTAACTAAACCATTTACCTTCTTACAAGAAGCCATGCCAACCTCTTTCGAAGCTGAAAGGAGCAGCTGGAAAAACTTAATACGGCTAACGTAAGATAAATCAAGGCATTGGAATATATGCAGAATAAATTAAAATAAGATTCAACCTACTAGCTCTGAACTCATCAGAAAGTGACAGGGAAAGATAAAAGATAATATAGTCATTTCATGTCCCTGCAACTAGAAGTTCTAAACCAATTTCCAACTATAGTAATAGTAATGAAATCACTGTCAGCTCTGTGTGAAGATAAAAGTAGAAGCAATGTTCTTAAATAGTGGCGATAGAGGCGCTATAGCGCTATATGGTAGCAGAATTTGAACAAATTGCTATTGTTCTGCAATTCACTGACCATTTAGTACAGAACATTATCAAATAGCGGCTATAACGACGCGCTATAACGCTATTGTGTAGTGGAATGAAAATCTATTTTTGCGATACGTGATTGACAACACTGAGTAGAAGCTTCCTTGACTTGCATCATTCAGTTTGAGTTGAGAGATATTTTCTTTTACAGGCAAATCAGTAAGTTACAAAAAGATGAACTACTGATAATGTGGTCACTGGAGGAAAATGGCAACATTATATTTATCTGCGTTCGTGTGAGTGGTTATTTTTTGTTGCTGAGAAGGGAGGGTATCAACAACAATGAGGCAATTGGATTAGGATAGAAGCAAAAGGAGATGATACTTATGATAAACACTTGTGCTTCTTCTGACAGTAGCCATTACCAGTGAAGATTGAGGCAGCCAAACTGCCAAAACATAAAGCACACACAAGATTCGCCATGGAGACAAAATCTACGAAAACCAACCTATTTAGCTTTGTAAACCCATGCTTTTTTTATCTTCAGTTCAAAACTTGGACATTCAAACAGAAATAAACAGATTGCAAGGATGCCAACCAATACCAACTGACTATCAAGTTCAAGGTGCAGACAAAGATTTACAGCCACCAGTTTGGAACCTAGATGGAACATTTCTGTTTGCCCTTGCCAAATCGGACATCCTGCTGAAGTTCTGAATCGAAGCTCTTACATCCTGAAACAAATCATCCTCTAGACTCTCGAGTCAAGCTATTGTTGCTTTTAAAGGTAGAGATAGACTCACATGACCCGTGCAAATCCTCTTGTATCGCCGGTAACGGTGATGCGTGCTTATCACCCTTAACACCTTCCTTGAACTCCTATTGTCTCCCACGCAAATGCATTAGCAATCATCGGTACAGAAACACAAGTTCTCTTGAAATTTCTCTTTAGCTGCTTACCTGTGAAAAGTGTGGAGAAATAGGAATCTTCTTTGTCAACTTCCCTGTGCCAGGCATGCCTGCACTTGGACTCTTGGAACTTGGGGCTTTCATCCAAAACTCATAGTCATTACAGGTATTTTTTAATTACTCCAAACTCCCATGATAAAAAATCTGGTCTATAACTAATCCACTTACCTTCTTACAAGAAGTCATGCCAACCTCTTGGAGATACTTAATATGACTAATGTAAGATAAATCAATGCATTAGAATATAGGCAGAGTAAATTAAATAAGATTCAACCTAGTAGCTTTGAACTCATCAGAAAGTAAGAAGCTTCCTTGGCTTGGTTCATTGTGTTCAAGTTGGGAGATATTTTCTTTTACATGGCAATTGGTAAGTTATAAAAAGATGAGCTACTGATAATATGGTCTCTCGCGGATAGCAGAAAATAGCGGATTGCTAAAAGTCTGCTACGCAGTAATGCTATAGCGCCACTACAGCAGAACAATTGTATTTTTTTTTCCAAATTCTGCTGCGCTATAGTGGTATAGAGCCTCTATAACTACTATTTAACAATGCTGAATAGTAGGATAGCAGCAAAAGGAACTGATACTTATGATAAATACATGTGTTTCTTTTGACATTAGCCATTATTAATCAGTGGAGATCGAGGCAGCCAAACTGCCAAAGCATAGAACACACAAGATTCTCCATTGAGAAAAAATCTACTAAAACCAATCTATCTAACTCTGTAAACTCATGCTTCATTTATCATCACAGTTCAAAACTAGGACATTCAAACAGAAATAAACAGATTGCAAGGATGCCAACCAATACCAACTAACTACAAAGTTCAAGGTGCAGTGAAAGACTTACAGTCACCAATTTGGAACCTAGATGGAACATTTCTGTTTGCCCTTGCCAAATCGGACATCCTGCCGAAGTTCTGAATCGAAGCTCTTACATCTTGAAACAAATCAACATCCTCTAGACTCTCCTGAGTCAAGCTATTGCTGCTTTTCAAGGTAGAGATAGACTCACATGACCCGGAGACATCCTCTTGAATCACAGGTAACACTGATGTGTGCTTATCACCCTTCTCAACACCCTCTATCATACAACTCAACTCCTCAGGATCCAAAACACCTGAACATACATGTCTCTTACTGTGAATCACACTCAACAAAACAATAGTAGTAATAGCAATAACAACAATGATATCATTAATCAAGATAAAAATAATAATGAGTAAATCATCAATTCGCCCCTGAAATTGTAGGGTTCAAGCATTTACACCCCTAGAATTTGCGAATAGGCAAAAAAAAAAAAAAACCGATTTTGAATACTTCTAGCAATTTAGTCCTTCTGCTAACTTGTATCTAATTTACTGTTAAATTTGTCTGTGAATTATATCACTTACTAGTAAATTAGTCCATGAATTATACCACTTACTCGCAAATTAGTCCCTGAATTAAATAACTTACCGTCAAACTAGTGGTTACAAGTTAACAGAGTAACAAGTTGGCAATCGTCATTTAAAATCAGGGTCTTTTTTTGTCTATTCCCAAATTTCAGCGGAGTAAATGTTTCACCCTATAATTTACAATTTTTTATTTACTTTTCACTAAAAATTACAGAATTGCACATTTGTAGTCCTCTGTTTTGTAATTTACAACAAAATTTGTGATAATTATGAGACTAAAATTGTTGAACCCTAATAATAATAATTATAATTAAATTACCAGGACTTGTGAAAAAAGCAGTATCCCAAGCAATACTTTGGCGCAAATTAAACTTATTGTTTTCATCAATCTCATTTGGTTGAGGTTCCCGCTCCCACTCTTTGAATTTGGTAGCAGCATCATCGAATTCGTCTCTCGAATTTGAAGTGCAAAACAACTCTAATGAAACAAGAACAAAGGAAGCGTGAGAAGAAAATGAAATTTGGAAAATGTATAAAGAAATTCAGAAAAAGAAAATAAACCTGATGAATGATGGTGGAAGGGATCGTCGATGAGAGAATCGTCGGCGGAAGAAACGTCGATGAGACTCATGCGTCGATCGTCGTTTGTGAAAGAATCGTCGTCGTCGTTTTGAGACGTTGTCATTGTCGTTTCGCTGTGAAAAGAAAAAGAAAGAAGAAGAAGTGCGGTTTCGCTATTGCTTGAATATTTGTAACTGACTGAGATGAGATGAGATAATTGAATTAGGGTGGTAATATTTGAGACTACTCACACTCGCGCCAAAACATTGTAAAAGTAGGGTGTATTTGGATTTGGTTTGGAATTTCAAAAGAATTTCAGGTCATAAAAAATGTTTCATCATGTTTAATCAAGAACACTTTAGATTAAAGTAATATATGAATTTTTTTTATGATATTATCGTTTTAAAAAAGATAACTTGGTCTTTGACAATAATTAAAAGAGTTTATTGTTCCAAACAACACAAAACAAACAAAAAGGTTGATTCATTGGAGAATAAATTATTATTTTTTTTAAATAGTCTAGTGACCATAATTTCACCCTTAAGGTGATTAAGTAGAAAATTCAGGGTTCGAATTTTCAAGTAGTTTAGTGACCATAATTTCACTCTTAAGGTGACTATAAGTAGGAAATTCAAGGTTTGAACTTTGTCCCTTTATATATATAATGTAATGTCTCTGTCAAGTGAGCTATGTTCACATGGACATTAACTATTTTCATTGATATGTGTTTGAAGGAGATAATTAAAATTCCATAAAATTTAGAATTTAGAAAATTTAAATGTTTTACTCTTTTTTTAGGTGAATTTAAATGTTTTACTTGAATTCCCTTCTATAAATATTTTGGTTTGTTAGATAATTAAATGCTTCGTTATTAATTTTTTCTAAGAAATAGTTGTTTTTTTGACAAGAAATAGTTGTTAAATATTGTTGTATCGATAGTTTAACCAAATAAAATATAGCTTATTTAGATGTGGGTTATTTTTATAAATTTCAAAAGTTGCGATAAAAATATAAATTTCAAATGAATTGGTTCAAAATGAAAATTTTGAAACACCCGATCAAATTAGAAATTTCAGAAAAGTTGTTCGACCAATCTGCATAATTTGAAAAATAAATAGACAATGATATGTAAATTTAAAACATAAAAAGACCAATCTGCATAATTTTAAAAGTAAATAGTGACTCGTTTGCGTGTTAACCGTTAATCTTTTGGTTCTTAGAGGAAGGCAACTTAGTAAGTAGTAATCTAGAGTTTAGCCGGAAGGTAATTAAAATATGGCTAAAAATTGTTTCCACCAAGAATTAAACTCTGGTTCTCTCGAACGATTCATTCTAAAGGAAGTTCATTCAACACTTGAGTCCAATTACTTGTTTAAAAATTAATAGAAACTAATTCAAGATTCACATTTTATAGGGTAAACAACGAATTACAAATTTTAAATTTTTTGTATGTACTGATTTGAAGCTCTATAAATTTAACTTTAACAAATATTTTTTTTCCCTTTTAGTTTCTATAAAAACATTTTTATTTTATTTTTACTTCTTATAAAAATATCTCTTATTTGTATAAGTCGTATATAATAAGATGCTACTCAAGCAAAATCATTTAGGCTTTGTTTGTGAGTTTGGAGGGGATGAGAGGGTTTTGAGAAAAAAAGGAAGAAGCAAATGGAATAAATAGAAAACATTAGGAGGAGAGGGATTTGGGGTTTATTTTTTTATTCATAATATAAAATCCCCCTCATATTTGGGAACTAAAAAATGTACTGGAGGAGGTTTTTCAAGGGTTTATATGAATTTTTCAAATTCAATCTATGTTGTTATAATATTCATAAAAATTTAAAATATATTAATCATAAGCATTAGTTTATCATTCTCCAAAAAAACTACTCTTTTAAAAAATGTGAAAGATTTCTCAATTTTTCTATACGTTTCCACCATCCAAAATCCTACTAGCTCAATTTCCACCCTCCCAAACAAAGACAATTTTTTTTATTCTAAGACTTGTGTTTATGTTTAAGTTGTCTTAGAGTATATTTAAGTTGTCTTTGTTTAGAGTAAATTGATCCCATGTAATTTAGCTTTGAATTAAGTTGTCTTTGTTTATTTTAACAAGGTTATATGTTGCTTTCAGTTAGCTTGAAGTTTATTTAAGTCTGCTCTAAACAATGATATAAAGCATACATACTAACCATTTGATCGCTTTATTAGTGTGAAGTCAAAGATATAATTCATGTTAACATCAATTGCTCTGAAAAAAGAAATAAAATTCCTCTAACATCTCTTGCTTCTGAAAATGTTGCCACAACCAGTAATTTAGAAAAAAAACGGATTCCCTGCAATGCAAAAGTAACATCACCTTCATCTAATTTGGGTGTCACTCACTCTTCTCAATTTATCATCCGTGATTGTCCTAGTTTAATAAGGCCCTGGTCATTTAACACTCTGCACATGTTTTAACTTTTATCTGAACATTCAAAATAAAAAATTATTTGATTTAATACAAAAACATATTATTATTAAAATAAATCAACAATTTAATTATTAAACTATATTTTGTATATTTCATTAATAACTAATACTCATTAAGTAAAAGAGAAGACCATCAATATCAATGTTGGTTACTAATATATCTTTCACTACCGTCTATGAAGCCCCGATACCTGACACGATGCGGATACGATACGATACCGATACGGCGATACGAGAAATTTTTCAAAACTCCCGATACGATACGGCCTCGATACGTTATTAAAAAATTAAATTTAAAACTAATAGTATAAGTGCACAATGTATAAACATAACTAAAAATGATAATAAACAAACATCCACATCAATAAAAATGATCAAAACAAGTGACAATTACATATTTTTTCTGCACAAATTTAAATATAGCTAAACATCATTAGTACTATCAAAAAAGAATATCATTGTCTGATGTTGACTACTTAATAGCTAACACTATTTGAGATTGAAAACAAATAATTTAAAAACAACATGTTTCCCCAATTAGAGAGAAGAACAAAAGAAGAGAAGAAGATATTATAGGGAGAAGAACAGAAGAAACATAGCATTAGAGAGAAGAGAATAACTATCGTTCAGTGGTTGTCGAGAACCCTATTTGTCGGACACGATTCTTCACCATTTTTGGAGTATCGGGGCTTCAGAGACTACCGTTGACAAAAGCAGATCAAACTATATTACGAAAGATGCATTGATAACTCATTGAACATAATTGTCAAAACACACTAAAACTTAGAGTGTTGATAGATATTTAACATAAAAACTAACAATTGTTGTAAAAAAAACAAACCAAGAATTTGAGGTTGAAGAAGGATCAATGTCAAACATCTCCTACATCCACATAACTTTGTTCTTTCTTTCTTTTTCTTCCACGCTTCTCTGTACCTTTTTTTGGTGTATTAGGCAAAATCTTGAGACGAAAACTTTTGAGTGAAGTTCCAAATATGCTTGCAAGATTAGTAAAAGCAGTTTCTGCATCACAACGTCTTTGGAAAACAACTCTGGCGCCTTTAGTCTTCTCTAGCAGTTCAGTCTTCCATTCAATTAGGGGTCCAAAGTGACAAAAAATCTTGTTAAGAAACGTTGTCGAACGAATCGAATTGAAGTTTGTAAACTTAATAGTGAGAGCAGTTGGAGAACACTGGTAAGCATGTTCCACATTTCCTCTCGTATCTTGATGCATTAAACACAATTTTTGACTCATCTCAGCAGCTACCAAAAGCTCCATTGTCGTTGACATACAAGCAGCAGCTTCTATATACAGAGGTTTTTTTGGTTGACAATTTCTATATTCAGATGTTAGTTACTACTTTAGTATGTTTTCTATTCCAAAAGATGTGTTTTGTATATTACTCCCATGTTTTCCTTTTATACTATTTTTGAACGATATGAGATGAGATTTCTCCAGATTATATTAGCAAGTTGCTTAGTTTTTTTTGGAATAAACAACTTGTTTAGATTTAGACGGACAATAATTGGTTTGGTCCTTTTTTTTTAACAAAAAAATGATTTGGTCTCTTTAAACAATTGTTAAGTTGTTAATATAGAATAATTCAATACAACTTGCTCATCAGATCATATTAAAAGAATGACCAAGGATATTACCAAATTAAGTCTTCTCTTTTCCTCTAAAAAAAGGTCTTCACTTTAAACAATTTGTTAAGTTGCCAATATAAATTCCCTTCAACAACAAAAAGTCTCAAATATAAATTAGTTGGATCCAAATTACTAAATATGTTAAAGAATGACCAAGGAGATTAACAAAATCTTCATGAATATTTTCCAATTAATTCCACCAATATATTAGAAAATTGCTCTTCCCTCATACCGTTTTGCTCATTCTCACGTGATTTGACCAAAATACCTCCAGCGTGACTTAAGTCATGTTCGGTATATACCAACGTGACTTAAGTCACTCTTGTTTTAGGTAAGTTATGTTTTCATCAATTTTGCACAAAGATAATATTTTTTGAAGACCTCAAACATACAATATGTTATGTTCATTTTTTAAAAGCATGTCATGTCTTAGAAACATCAATAACAACAATTCATTCATGATTCAAAATAAATCATAACTAAAAATACACAAGTACGCGTAATAAATTCCAACATTAATAGAATACGACAAATTTATTTAGTTATAATTTCATCTCCGTTCAAATAAAGGAAGCGTTACGTTACATTACATTACATTATCCCTAAGGATGTTGTATCATCATGATGTTGGATTAAAATTAAATTCATGAAAGTTTGCCGAAAATGTTGGCATTGAAGCGTCTTATACTTAGTGAAAAAATTTGCAAGTCTCTTTCAAAACTCAAAAGAATGAAGAGAACACAACACATGTATTCTACCGAATCAACTATATAGGTTCTCACATCGAATTCCCTCATATAAGATGAGTCATGACAAAAAAGAATGCATTCCAATATATTCTTTTGAACTTAATCTTATTGCCCTGCCAACTGACAAGTTTCAATTGACAGAGGAGCATGATCAAGCTCAAAACAACATCTTAGAAATGCATTTCCGTTTGTCACACTCATCTTATACGAAAGAATTCGATGTAAGAACCTATATAGCTGATTCGGCAGAATACATGTTGTGTTCTCTTCATTCTTGCGAGTTTTCAAAGAGAGAACCAAACTTTTACGCTAAGTAAAAGACACTTCAATGCCAACATCTTCAGCAAACTAACAAAAATTAAACTAAAATCCAACAAAATAATGACACAACATAATAATAATACATAAACATCTTCATCCGGCCGAATCAAACTCTTGAGAATATCTTCAGGCGAAAGCTGATGGTAGAGTCAAGCAAGTGTCATCCCACCCTAGGACCACTCGTGCACCGTGTCCAAATCCTCCAGCATAATGATGAACGCTTTTGCTGTTCTTGTTGGCGAAAATGGTGATGTCAACCAAGTACAACAAAAATGCTTTAATGCACTGCGTCGTAACCCTCTCCTGCTCCTCCTCATCATCATCAGTAGAAGGATGCTCCAACTCATTGCACATATGCAAGAGTGTGTCATACTGTCTCCTCAGGCTAGATATATTAATATACCCACCCCACTGCTTTTTTATCTCATCCTCAGCCTCATCCTCCGTCATACCCAGACCCTCCTGCAGCAGCTCCATACCTCTCTCATATCCTACATCCTTGTCACCCAGGAGCCTCCCAACGATGGGGATGTGTAGAAGACACGCCACATTATCTAGTGTGACAGTCATCTCCCCGACAGGCAGATGGAAGCTGCTGGTCTCCGCATGTCATCTCTGAGAAGGCCGTGATGAGGGCAGAGTTGATGTTCTCGTATCCAGTATGAAGGAGGGGTGCAATCTAGCCTCAAATATATTCTAATGATCATGCATATGGATTCTAGCTTTTTAGCGAAATTATGACGTATCATTCGACAACATCATTCATGTCTAAATGACGTCGTGAGATCGATCGTATCGTTTAATCGATGATTTCTCAATCTATTAAACGATCCAAAAGCTTTACGTTCTGACACTTTATGTGATTATCAAAACCAAATTCCATGTCTAGAATTTCTCATTTTGATAGAAGATTATTCTAAACCTAGATTCAAAAGTATTTGTCAATAACATTTAAATCAAGCATAAGAATGAACAGCAAGAATAAAATCAATATCACATAAGGTGCTAGAATCATATAATTGAAAGATCAAAAGATTACATCTAAGCTTGATAAAGTACCTCCAATCCCAACAAAGGGGAGTTAGTTGATCACTGTCATGACAACTATACAAAAGTGTAAAGAAAAATGAAGATTCAAAGCTAAGTCTTGATTTCCCAAAGAATCTTAGTTAATCCACACTTCAATCACTCTTGCTCTATGAAGAACAGAACTTTTATCCCTATTTTCTACCTAAAAATATAACTACTTATTTATTACAACATTTTTCACATTCAGCTCTTGAACCTATTTATAGGTGTTCTGTTTTTAATGAATTCTTCACCATGAGGGAAGTAAGAGGGGTCTTATATCTAGGAGTTCCTAGGTAGAAATACCACGGGTAGTGATTAAGTGAGAAGGGGCTGTGAAACAGGGGCTGTGAAACAGGACTTCGAATTGATATTATTTTAGTGGATTTCCTTCCTGGCTTGGTAGGCTCCAGATGTAGGTGAAGTTGCACCGAACTGGGTTAACAAATCAACTGTGTTTCTTTACTTTCTGTCTTTATTTTTGCTGCTTCTGAACCTCTGTTAAACATACTCTGTTCAGCTCTGTTTTACGGTTCAGACTCAGTCTTGCCAGAATTTCAATTGGCATCAGAGCCGGCACCCTGCCTGTTTTAGGGTGAGCTCCAGAGAAAGTTTTTTTCTGGCATAATGGACTCAGAAGAAGAATTGACTTTTGAAGAACCAGCTGCCTCTTATGAAGAACTATTCATCAGAAGTGAAGAAGTGTGCAAGGAACTAGAAAATCAAAAGAAGACTATCAGTCAACTTCAGGCTGAAAGAAGTGAACACTTAGGACAAATTTCTGATCTCAAAGATGAGGTAACCCATTTGAACTTTCAAATTGAACATTTGAAGAAGCAGGTCAGAATGTTGAACACTGATACTGCTATGTTAGATGAAATATTGGAGAGTCAAAACCAAGGGAAACCAAGTGGAATAGGGTTTGATTATAGGACCTTGAACAAACAGCAAAATCCAACTAAAAAGGCCAGTGCAGTTGTTAAAACTTGTGATCCAATGATGGATAAACCTAAGTTGGAAAACCAGAACCAACCTCAGGGATTTAAGAGCAAGAGGGCATCTCATCCTTGGGTATGTCATCATTGTGGTAAAAAGGGGCACATAAAGCCTTTCTGTTATAAGCTGCATGGATACTCCAAGCACTTTCAACAAATAAAACCTCATGTTCAATCAAAGGTCATCCATACTTTTGTTCAAGTTAGAAAAGTGGAACCAGTTGTGAACAAAAGCAATGTCAAGAAAGAATGAAGACCTAAAGGGGTGAATACCATTGGTACTAAAAGGATCCATAAGAGTAAGTCTGTTGAAGGTGGTAATGTAACTAGGAACAAGGCCCTCATAGTATCTCATGGGAACAACAAAGGTGAAAGTGTTGACAAGAGTAGAATGAAGAATTGTGCTCTTATGAATGCAAGACACAAGAGAACATCTGATGCAGCACATGTGAAGTTAATCAAAAAGTATGTGGGTTCTGATGATGGGTCTGAGCATGAAGTTGTACCAGATGTTGAAACATTCCTGATCCAACCTGATGACCCTATTAAAGCCTGTCAAGAAAAGTCTCCTGGAAAGTCTGCCAGTGAGTCTGTTGTTGTGTCACCTTCTGACAATTCGCAAGAGAAGGAGACTGATGAGAATTCCCAGGATACTTTGTCTTACCAAGAAGTTCAAGAAGTTAGTTCTGATGTGGAGTCTGATGATGAACCCATTGGAAATAGGCTTAAACAAAGTGTAGCAAAGAGACTGGATCCTAGTGAATCTGAGGATGATGTTGACATCATGCTCTCTGTTCAGAAGATGATTGCTGAACTTCAGAAGAGGATTGCTGGGAAGAAGATTCCTGTGAATGTGCCTGAAGCACACATTAACTAAACAGCTTCTGATGCTGTGTCTGATGATGAAACATCATTTGTTTCTGAGTCTGAAGACTGTCAATTTGTGACTGATGTCTTGGATTTCTGTTTGTGCTTCTGGTCTGCAGTTGTTGTTTTTTGTTTTGTTCTTCTGGGTGTGGGTACTATGTTTGTGTGGTGCTGAGATGGGTTTTGTTGTGGGTTCTGAGTATGTGGTGCTGTGATGGTTGTTGATAACCTCTGAACTTTTCTGGGTGTGTTCCCTGTGTTTGTAACCTCTGCTTGTTCTTTCTGCTCCTGGTGATTGCTGGTTGTTTTGTCAACATTGTTTGGCTAAAAAGGGGGAGAAATAAGTATGTGTCTGTTTCAGAAGCTGTTCAACAGTTCAGGGGGAGTTGGAGTTTCTGATTGATCTGTTTCAGGGGAGTTCCTGAATGTCTATTTCAGGGGAGTTCCTGAATGTCTGTTTCAGGGGGAGATCCTGAATGTGTGTTTCAGGGGGAGTTCCTGAGTTGTGTTGTTCCTGAGTATCTGTTCAGAGGTAGTTCAGGGGGAATATATGTGGGAAATGTAGTGAATCATCCGCTGCTGACTCTGTTGCTACATTTGTGTTATATTCTTCATGGTTGTGTTCTTTGTTGTGTGAAGAATTTGCTTGTTACTATGCTCAAATTGATTTTAGCCAAAAATTTGCCAAAGGGGGAGATTGTTGGATATTTGGTTGTTGGCTTCATGTTTGCTAAAATCAAATAGACAAGCAATTTGTGCTTCAGAAGCTGAAATCTCAAGGAGTATGTCTTCAGAAGCTGAAATGTGCCTTCAGAAGCAGGAAATGTTCATCAAAAGCTGAATTGGTTCATCAGAAGCTGAACTGGGTCTTCAGAAGCTGGAACAGTACTTCAGACGCACTGTTCAGAAGCTGATCTTCAGACGCACTGTTCAGACGCTGACTTTCGTTGACCTTCAGACGCACTGTTCAGAAGCTGACTTTCGTTGACCTTCAGAAGCTGCATTTCAGAAGCTGGTTTCTGCGTTCAGAATTTTTGTCTTCAAGCTGTAAATTCTCTCACATAATCTTTTGAAGATTTAATTGAAGATTTATCCAAGCTTCGTTTCTAGAAGGAAGTATTTTTGCGTGAAGATATTTGTTGAAGATTAGATTCAATTATTTGTGAATATATTTTCAAAGCAATCTTTGGAAAATATATTTCAGAAATATAATTGCTTCTATTTGCTTCTAAAGAATTTTAGAACAATATATGTTGAAGATTATTTTGTTCAGAATTATGTTGCAGCTGATTGCTATATAAGGAGGATGCTGCTATTGAAGAAGGACATCTCAACCAAAGCTATCATTGAAAGAGTCTTAGGTTTTGAGTCTGTTAGTTGTGAGTTGTATGCTCTGTTTTTTGTACACCACTCAATTGTTTAGAGTTGGTTTAGTTTATTGAGTTGTAATCACTTGAAGCTTTTAAGCAAGAGTGACTGATTATGTTTTGAAGAATATCTTCATCTTTGATTTGTTAGAGTCTGATAATCACTGGGGCAGTGATTGACTGAGGGAAGTAAGAAGGGTCTTATATCTAGGAGTTCCTAGGTAGAAATACCACGGGTAGTGATTAAGTGAGAAGGGGCTGTGAAACAGGGGCTGTTGTCATAGGGGCTGTGAAACAGGGGCTGTATCATAAAACTTCGAATTGATATTATTTTAGTGGATTTCCTTCCTGGCTTGGTAGCCTCCAGATGTAGGTGAAGTTGCACCGAACTGGGTTAACAAATCAACTGTGTTCCTTTTATTTTCTGTCCTTATAATTCTGCTTCTGGACTGCTGTTTGCATACTCTGTTTTACGGTTCAGAACCAGGTCCTGCCAAGAATCTCATAATTGCTCACTCCCACGTGTTCTGCCTAAAATACCCCCATGTGACTTAAGTCACGTTGAGCCAGCATGAGTTAAGTCATGTTCGGTAGCATCAACCTGACTTAAGTCACGTTGAGCCAACGTGAGTTGAGTCACGTCTAGTACCAACGTGACTTAAGTCACGTAGGTTATAGGCCAACGTGAGTTAACTCACGTTCTGCCTGTGTCAAGTAGCAGAATAGTAGAATTGACTTTTTTTCCCTAGGATTAGATTAGATAGATTTAAACTCTGAAAAACCGCTTTGACATTGATCGACAGATCTATTTGCACCTCAAATTTTACTAGAATCCTATTTTGTGTAAAGAAATGTTAAAACATCGGTTGAAAAATGGTTTGAACTCTGACCAAATAAATGTTTATAAGTAGTGGTAATTCTCACCTTACAAGCTAGTTTTATAGAGTTGTGTTAGGTTCAACCACAAATTCTAAGATAGTACTAGTAAAAGACCCGTGCTTTCGCACGGGTCACGTAACATTGTGATAATTATATAAAAAATAATTAGATTGTTAATATTGTAGAATGTTTATAAATATTAAATGAAAATTATGAGTATTAATGTAGAATGTTTATAACTTTTTATTTTATATGTAAAATATCATTCAATGTTTGCATTGCACCCGTTGCAGATTTTATGTACTTATATCTGCATAAGCAAATTTTTATGTACATATATGAGAAAATCGATATGATAAAATTTTGAAAACTCATGATTATTTTCAAAATCAAAATTAATGTAGTGTTTCTATTAAGTAACTTTTTATTTTATATGCAAAATACTGTTCAATGTTTGCACCACACCCGTTGCAGATTTTATGTACTTATATCTGCATAAAAAAGTTTATATACATATATGAGAAAATCGATATGATAAAATTTTGGAAACTCGGTACTATTTTCAAAATATCAACATTAATGCAGTGTGTCTATTAAATAAATTTTTATTTTATATTTAAAACACCTGTAAATATTTAAACCGCACTTATTGAAGATTTTATATGCTTATATATGTAGAAGAAAATTTTTATGTACCGATGTGTCATAGTCGATATGATAAAATTTTGAAAACTCATGACTATTTTCAAAATATCAACATTAGTGCAGTGTTTCTATTAATTAAATTTTTTTCTATATGCAAAACATTGTTCAGTGTTTGCACCACTGCCGTTACAGATTTTAAATGTTTATATCTACAGAAACAAATTTTATATACATATATGACAAAGTCAATATGATACAATTTTAGAAACTCGTGACTATTTTCAAAATATCAACATTAATGTAGTGTGTTTGCACCGCTGCCACTGCAGATTTTAAATGTTTATATCTGCATAAATAAATTTTATATACATATATGAGAAAGTCGATATGATAAAATTTTAGAAATTCATAACTATTTTCAAAATATCAACATTAATATAGTGTGTCTATTAAATAAATTTTTATTTTATATTTAAAACACTGTTAAATATTTAAACCGCACTCATTGAGGATTTTATATGCTTATATATGTAGAAGAAATTTTTTATGTACTGATATGTGATAGTCGATATGATAAAATTTTGAAACTTCGTGATTATTTTCAAAATATTAACATTAATAAAGTGTTTCTATTAATTAAATGAAAAAAAAAATTATATGCAAAACACCGTTCAATGTTTGCACCATTTCCGTTGCAGATTTTAAATGTTTATATCTACAGAAACAAATTTTACATATATATGAAAAAGTCGATATGATAAAATATTGGAAACTCGTGATAATTTTCAATATATAAACATCAATGTATTGTTTCTAATAATTTTTTTATATGCAAAACATCATTCAATGTTTGTTGGACGATTATATAATTAAGGAAGATTATGAAATTTTGCAATTTTTTTTGACAAAAAAAACTTGTTACACTTGTGATGATCATTATCCGTAATTAATTTTTTAAAAAACAAATAAATTAGTTTCATAGTCATCCGTTGAAATTGGTTACACTTGACTATTATCCGTAATCAATTTTAAAAAAAAATAATTAATTAGTTTCATAGTTATCCGTAGAAATTGGTTCCATTATCCGTAATTAATTTTTTGAAAAACAAATAAATTAAATTTTACAAAATGACAGTTGTGCCCAAAAAATTAAGATCGTGAGTTTTAATAAGGACGATTATGAAATTTTGCTGCACTTCAATTTTTATATATTGTTAGTAGATAAGAGTCTCTTAAAAATCTGTTGAACTTTCTGCTATCAAGTTTCCGCTATCAGATCACTCATCATTTATATCTACGCACCAAGTCTTATAGTATTGGGCATGAGAAGGTGTGTTAAAGTCTCATATCATATAATAAATAACGTGAATAAGTGTTTATAAGTGAAGACGATGCTCACATCACAAACCGATTTTATAAAGTTGTGTTAGATTTAACACGATTTCTATAAAAAAATAAAAAAATCAAAATTTATGTTTTTTTTTTCAAAAGAAAACTTTATATTTGTACGTGATCTCTTGCTTTTATTTTTTAGGAAAGGAATCAAACTCTTTTTTTGACAAACGGAAAACAATCAAACTTGATACTTCAAGATTTACAACATATATACTTATTGTCAATGTGTGTGTATTTGAAGGGAATATTTTATAGGACAAAATTTAGGTACAATTCTTTAGGTGCTTTTCGTATGGTTCTTAACTAAAAATACAAATTTTTTGGATATAACAAACTTTGAGAAAATTAAGGATTTAAGAAAATCATGGTGAATTTAGTTAAGAACCATACGAAAAACACCTAAGGAATTATACCTAAGTTTTTTCCTATTTTATATATATGTTTCATTCTATACACGTTTGACATAAGAGAGATAATTTGATTAATTGTTGTTAGTGGAGACATTGATATATTTGTTGTTAAAGTTATCTCTATTATTACACGTAAAAATTGCAACTACTGAAATAACTTATCAATTGTCTTACAACTACAAGGAATGCGATGCAAAATCAAATGAGAGATAAATAGTTTAATTGCTTATATAGAGAGAGTGGCATTTTTTATGACGTTGAAAATGAAAAAATCGTTCAATATTTATAGAATATGAAAATCTGTTAGAGAACAATTATTATGTATATTTATATATCGTCTCCACTACTCTAAATTTCTGGGCTGTCCCGCCGTGCACCAACTATTTGCGTTAAACATCCATGATATCTCTTATTTATAAATTATATCTCATATATATATAAACATTCAAAATAAAAACATTCAAATAAAAACATTCAAAATAAAAACAATTAATTTAACACAAAAAATTACTAAAATTAATCAATAATTTATCAATTAAAATATATTTTTTATATTTCATTAATAACTAATGGCCAATAAGAAAAAGAATAGACCTTTTCCAAAAAAAAATATATATGAATAGACCAACAATGGTGGTTGAGTCTAACAAAATATACTAATTTATCTGTCACAACGTGACACAAAAAACTGTTCAAATCATATTAAGATAGACGCCTAGATAACTCATGGAACATAATTGTGTCTGGCAACAAATTCTTAAAAGGAGACCTATAGATTCAACCAAAAAATATATTTAAAGAATGCAACAATGCGGTTTGAAGTTAGCACCACTGTCACTGTACATTTTGTGCTTCAAATCCTGTGGAGAATATGGTATGGCATTCATGAAGAAAAAAAAAATGAAGGAATGGATATGAATCATGCAATTTTGAATGACAATGTGACTAGAAAAAGCAGTAAGCAAAACCTTCGGTTTTCAGAATAATAATGCACCACTATTCACAGATATAACTTGTCAAACAAAGTCATATACTAACTTAAACTTCGAACTTTGTTCATATTGGTCCCAAAACATATCCATCATCATAATTAAATGGAATTGATACTATCCCCAAAAGATTTCTATATATATATCATCAATTAGTGAGCTACTCAATTCTATTGATTAGCATGCTAGCCAAGTTAGTAACTCATCAAAATACTAAAACTAAGAGTGTCGATCGATATTCACATTAACTTAACACTAATTGTAAAGGCATCAAACTGCGGTGGCATTCACAGAACTTTTTTCTTTTTTGCTTTTTCTGCCTCGCTTTCCTGTGCCTTTCTTTGGTGTACGAGGCAAAATCTTCAGGCGGTAACTTTGTAGCGAAGGTCCAAATATGCTATACTTTCCAGCACTACTAAAAGCAGTTTCTGCATCACAGCGTCTTTTGAAAACAACTCTAGCGCGGTTAGTCCTCTCTAGAAGCTCAGTCTTTGATTCAATTAGCGGCCCAAAGCGGCCAAAGATCTTGTTGAGATCTGCTGTTGAAGGAACCGAATCCAAGTTTGTAAATTTCAGGGTAAGAGAAGTGGGAGAACTCTCATTCACATTTTCCACATGGTTGGAAGGTTCTGATCTGAGATTTCCATTGGATTCTTGATGCATTAAACCCAAATTTGGGCTAATTTCAGCAGCTGGCAAAAGTTCCTCTCTTTCATTCTGGTTTTTTAACAGTGTCTCCTCATCAGAAATGCTTTGAATTATTCTATCAGTCCAATAAGAATCATTGCAAAGCGCCATTGGTGTTGGTGTTGACATAGAAGCTGTAGCAGCAGCTTCTATAGAGGTTACCACTTCAGTCTCACCACAATGCTCTTGTTCTAAAGATAATCCCTGCTCCAGTAAAACAGAATTGTTGCGGCCGGTGAATTTTTTAAATTCAGCAAAGTAATATATCATGTCACTGAAGCAACTTTCTCCTGCAGGATCTGTGGCAGCTAAACAAAGCTGAGACTGCATCTCACCAATCGATACATTCTGTAATTGGGCAAGGTTTCCAGTTTGGGAATTATTGAAACAACCATCAGAAGTATTGTAAGGTACCTTCCGTTTCCTACCACGCCGTGAAGTTGAATTATTAGCAGCAATTTGGGAATTATTGAAACAATCATTAGAAGTATTGTAAGCTGCCTTCGGTTTCCTGCCACGCCGTGAAGTTGATATATCATCAGCAATTTGAGAATGATGAAAATAATTGTACGAAGTATCATACGCTGCCTTCCGTTTCCTGCCACGTCGTGAAATTGAACTATCACCAGCTTTCTTTTTTGGTGTACATTCATCATTTGGAGTCCAGACGTTCTCCTCGGACATTAAATCTGACAAAAGTTTTTTCTTTTTGCCGGTCTGCTTCGTATTCCAAGAGATGTGCTGTTCATTAATTTGATCATCGCACTGCTCATTCTCCCTTACAAATAGAATTTCCCTATCATTCTCAAACAACCGGTCAAGCATTGCAAATTCAGGCAGTTGAGAATAGCCTTTTGATCGATAGAAAGCTGACAATCGAGCATGTGCACTTACAAAATCCAATCTATCAAATTCAGTAAATGGAGACTGGGCTAACGATTTAACAAAATTGACAAGTTCCATCGGTTCAAAAGATGCCGCATTATTAGCAATTACTTTCGTTTTCAGCTCAGGATACATTTCTCCAGGCATACAAGGACAAGACAGGACAAACTCAACCCGTCTTGAGGCCTCTTCTAAAGCACAATCAACAGCATGGCGGAAGTTTTCCATATCACTCTGTTTCTCCATTTCAGAAAAATGTTTATGAAATGGCTTTATCATTGACGCGTCATTCCAAGCAAATGTTTGATCCCCAAAATATGCTATCAGGTAACAGTTTTCCTTACGCTGCTTCTTTGCCTTCTCCGATGCAACCGAGGGATCATAGATCTGACCAGGCCACCAAGGATGGCCCCTAACCTTTCCCCATACTAAATCAGATACACAGTAATTAGCTTCGGATAACTCCGATTCCCTAGGCACACTATCCTCCTGAGCATTTTTGCAAGAATTAAGACCAACAAGATCAAAACCGCGACAATCATATTGAATATTCTTGGATATCCCTGCTACAGAAATATCGATGCCTGTGGTTTGATTCTGAATCACGTTTACTTGTGCATCTGACAGAAAGACTGGCTGTTTCAACTCACACGAAGTTTCACGCTTGTGACAATTTCTCGAAAACAAGTCTTTCACATCCAAAGACTTTTCTTTATTAACATCCATGCCTTCCACATATGGAATTCCATCCTGCAATTGGTAGGTTGCAACATCTGCGACACGAGAATCTTCAGGATCGTCTTTAGTAACAAAACAATCAGCAGCTTTTATCACGCCGTCATCCTCCACAACGACCCTTAAATTTGACAAAGCATCATTTTTAACCTTGTGATCGCCCTCAGTCACATCATCTTTAACTCCTCGAACCTCATTACTCAATTCAAGTTTCGCCACAATCTCACACTCCTGCTCAATCTGAACACCATCATTCAATCCAAAAACCAAACCTTTATCAGACTCTGCTCCTCCATCAGAACAATGAATCACACTTTTCTCATCATCATTCTTCACCAACCCACATGAAAATTTTCTTCCTTTCTCATCCAACCCTCCATCAACAACATCAAACATTCCACCATCCTCAAAACCATGAACTTTTTCATCACAAAAACCCTTTTTTCCACACCCTGTATCCATATGAAACCCAACCACATTAGTCCCAGAAAGCATGTGAACAAAACCATCATCGGTTCCTCCAACATCACTAATTAGGGTTTCATCAAAAGAAACACCAACACCAACATTAGACCTTAAAGATTTAAACCCCAAAACATCCTTCTCTTGATCAAATAAAACAGTATCAGCATTCAAATCAATTTGTTCTGAATTCAAAGCCATTGTAACATAAAACCTAAAACACAAAACAAAAACACGTGCATGGATTCATATTTGAATTCTAACAATGTAAATTGTAAAAAGCTTTATAATAAAATAGTATAAAGATGAAGGATGTAAAATTCAAACCTGTTAGCGGAGATAGAGACAGAGGCTTGTTGTGTTTGTTTGTTTGAGTTTGAGAGGAAAGAGATTGTTGTTGTTTGTGAATTTAATGAAGGAGAGTGAAACGTTAAAAGAGTGAGAAAATCTCGAGGGATTTATTTCAGAGAGAGAAAATTGGAGTGAAGCGTGCCATAATTTGTTGTTATGGTTTGGCTTCGTACCAGAAAAAACGCAGTTATAGCTTCGTGTCATGTCAAATTCTATGTTTGACGCGTGGGGGGCTATTCTAGTAATTTCACGTTTTTTGTTTTTATGTAGTACTAATTTAGAACGAATCTTTCTGTTTGAAAACACACGTTGGTCATTGAAAAAAATGTCCTTAAATTAAATTTTTTTTTAAAGAAAATCTTGTACATTCTTGGTATCATGATATTTAACTTTTTTTTTTGACAGGATATCATGATACTTAACTAGGAGTACCTCTTTATAAATATACGGGGGAAATTCTTGTTTATCCATCAATAAAAGGTGGGTAATACTACCCATGTTGAGTTGGCCCAATCAAAACAATGTATTTATATAACATTAAAAATAATATAAAATAAACAAATAACTTTGATTGGTGTCAACTCAGCATGGATTGTGTTACCCACCTTTTATTGATGGGTTCCCAAGTTGTCACCAATATACGGAGATACTATAATTATTAAATTATTGAGGTTGTAAATATGTAGATTTGGCAGAAGATTATATGAATGTGTATTTGATTAAGAATTATCAATTCATTATTTCTTACAAAAATCAATTCATTATTATCAATAAATACATTATTAAGTCATCCGGAATCATATCTCAATTGTGTTTCGAATCTCAAATTTCTTATTTATTCATCTCATAAATGAAATTTTGGACTACTTGATAAAAAAAATATTAATCATAGATGATGCTATGATAAGATAGAAAAGGTAGAATAAACTATAATAGTCGATCCCAATCAAGTCATCTTTAATTTTTATGTATGTTGCGTGTGTTTTTTTAGGTGTTATGTTTATGTTTTTTTTTATCTTATTTTGCTTCTCTAGTTAAAATTTATTTGGATTATTTTTATGAACAGATAGGTTAAGATACAAAAATAAGTTGTTTATGTTATTAATTAATGGGATATATAATTTTTTTTATGTATCTTTCAAAAAAAATTGATGTAATTAACTTGTTTTCAATATTGATAAATTACCCTCAATTCACATGGCTTGGCAAACTTAGACCCTGAGAGTGTTCGTAAAGGCATCGACCATTTGATATATCGAAAGAACATATCAAAGCAACACAAATTTTTTTCACAACTTTTCTCTTAACAAAGTGAAAGTTCAACTCAAAATACATAAATTATTTAATAAATATAAAAAATATTTTTTTCTTATAATAATGACGCGAGGGAATATTATTTAGACAAAACTTAAATACAGTACCATATGTACTGTTTTTACTATTCCCAATTAAATATAGACACATATACAGTACCATATGTACTGTTTTTACTATTCCCAAT
Organism: Medicago ruthenica; assembly: GCA_018208015.1. Lineage (NCBI taxonomy): Eukaryota > Viridiplantae > Streptophyta > Magnoliopsida > Fabales > Fabaceae > Medicago > Medicago ruthenica. The sequence continues at coordinate 47,042,493 of CM031371.1, read as the reverse complement.
TAAATATAGACACGTATACATTTTTATCTCGTATTTGGTTAGCTTTTGTTATTTTTAATTTATTTTGACATAACATGTTAAACTTTCGGTTTTCTATGTTTTGATGATATTTCCCCATTCAGCGGAAGTGAAGCCAACTGATGGAGATTATGAAGCTCCGATTGATATTTTGTTCTCTTCCACCAACGTTACGCTCAGAAGCGCACAAGTCGCTTTCTGCTTCGAAGGTTATGTTTGTGTCTTCAACACATAAATCAGCGACTTATATCAGCATGTTGTCTTCGTGCTGCATCTAAGAAGAGGATAAGAAAAGGTAACAATTAGAACCATTTGTTATTTTGATGGTGGTGTCCATGAGCCCATGACACACACTGCCAAAGTAGAAAGCAACGAAAACAAACAATTTACCACATAATTAATTAATTAAAATGGTAAACACTAATTTAGAGGAGGAAAATAAAATCAAAAGATTGGTGTAATGAGTGATGACCGATGACCATAGAGTTAGAGCAGGAGGAGAATTGACAAAGTCTTCTGTATTCAATCAAGACTTTTTGTAACTTAAAAAAAATTTTTTGGTATTCAATCAAGATTTTTTGTTATTTAAAAAAAGTCTTGTAGTATTCAATCAAGATTCTTCATCACTTAAAAAAAGTCTTGTGGTATTCAAAATCATTCAAATTTCGAAGGATTGTTTAATAAATTGGATTTTGATGGATTTTGTAGTAAAATTTTAGCATGAAAAAATCTTTCATGAAAACATAAGATTTCTTAAGATTGTGTCTTTCTTTTAAGATTTTATTATTTCTCTCCTCCCTTTTCTCTCACTCTCTCTCTCTTCCTCTCTCCCTCTCTCTTCCCTCCTCCCTTCTCTCTCACACTTTCTCTCTTCCTCTCTCTGTGTGTGTCTATATATATCACTCTCTCTTTTCCCTCCTCTCTCTCCTCGCTTCTCTCTCACTCTCTCTCTTCCTCCCTCTCTCTCTCCCCTCTCTCTCTTTATCTCTCTCTATCTATCTCATAGAAAATAAAGTAAAATAAATAAAAGAGTGTGTTATGATCATTTTTTTAATGAGTCTTTAAAAATTCATAAAATCTTTTGAAATCCATAAAATCATTTGAAATCCTTTAAAATCTTATGAGTTAAATCTATTGAAATTCAAATTGCAAATCTTGATAGTCTTTTAAAATCATCAAAGTCATTAAAATTCTGCAAAGTCTTTTAAAATCTTTAAGATTTTTTTAAACAAAAATTGTCCTTTAAAATCCTAATCCAATACACCCTACTACATTTAATTGGGAAGAGTTGAAACAGGACACATTATATTGTATGTAAGTTTTGTCCATATCATTTTCCATCAAAATAGTCCTTTTTTTTACTAAGGATACTTCTAATTCTTGAACACCATTTATTAGTGTAACTGTAAATGATTATCTGTTGCTTCTTACAAATTTAAGATAAATGAGCTTATTTAGCAAGGCGAGTTAAGTCACATCCAAAATGTTTAATGTATGAATTTATCTAACATGTGCAATAATGACTCAATAAAAAAAAGTATGTATTTAGAACAGAATACAAAAGTTTCAATGCAAATTTACTATTTTGAACTTCTTAACAAGTGAAAATTTGCACACGATAAAAAAATCCTTATTTTATTAATAAAAAAACAATCTACCAACCTATATATAATTACAACCTAATTTAACCCCTTCTTCTAAAAAAGTATTGTTAGTAATCCCGTCAAATTATCTGCCTAATTTGTCCCCACAATGAAGGACATAATTGTCATCTAATTGGTTCGTAGCACACCTCACTGATGGTGCCTATTCATTTCCTCCATGTTGTAAGTTCGCGGCGTTGTCCATTCTTAATTTTCGCCACTTTTAATGCTTCACCTAGAATTTTTAACTGAGTGTCCCCATTTACATTTATTGGGCGGTCCATTCTTAATTTTTGCCACTTTTTACCCCAAAATGAGCAACCAACAAGGGAGATAGGTTTTCATTATTTTCTCTGCAGCAGCACACAGGATTACTACCTCCGTTCCTTTTTAATTGTCACTTTTTGACATTTTACACAAACCAAGACAATTAATAAATATCACTACTTTTGATACAATAATTTATATTTTTACTATAATAGCCTTATTCATTTAATATATCTTCTCATATATTTCTCTCTTCGTAATAAATAACTAAGGATAATATTGGTAAAACAATATTTAAAGTTGCATTGAACTTTGAAAGTGACAGTTAAAAAGGAACAAAAATTTTCTTCAAAAGTGACAATTAAAAATGAACGGAGAGTAACAAAGAAGGAAGACTTTATTTCAGAAAAGGGATACGGATGTAAAAATATTATTTTATTTTTTATGGCAAACATTAACACTCCTCCATCCCATATTATATGACACAGTTGATTCTTTCACGTATGCTAATGTATAATTTTGATCTTAAATATATTTAATCATATATTAGAAAAATTTATAAAAATTTGATATTTTAAAAATATTCATCGAGACAAATCTGAAAACATCTTATATATTATAAGTTGTCTTTGTATATTAGTAGAAAAATTTGATCTAAGTACGTTATGTGAATAATGTACATTTTCAAAGTAGGTCATTTAAAATGGGATAGAAGGAGTAATTAGTATTATATTACATAATCTCCTTCTCGTTGGTTTAAACCTGGACCTTTGACTACTTCAAATCAGTTTAACTACTCAACCCCTGACAGGGCCGTTCCTATGAAATAGGAGGCTCGGTTCTCATAGTAAAATAGGCCCCCAATAAAATAAAAACGCATTTTTTGTGTAGTTAAGTTTCATTAAAAAATCAGAATCAGAAGAACTTCTAAACATGAAACGAAATAAAAAAAAAATTAAGCGAAAAAGAGGTGAAATGGGAAAACAAAAGGTTTATGCGAGAAAAAAAATTGTTGTGATTCTTTCAATGAAGTAGCTTTTCAAATTGACTGATTAAGTGATTATACAAATTGGGAGTGGTTTAATAACATCAGATTTAAGTCCAGAAAGGAGAACTAGAATCTAGAAAGAAAAAAATTTAAACATGTATCGAAGAAAGAAAAAAAGTAACATATATTTTTTTCATTTGAATGGGGGTGAGTATTAGACTTAATTTTTTTTTTTTTGAGGCCCATAGCTTTTGGAGGCCCGGCTTGGTTGAGCTGCTTGCGCACCCCCAAAGTCGGGCCTGCCCCCTGATACAGATGCAAATTTAATGGTACTCGTGATTGTGGATATCCATACATGTTAATAAATTATTTAAATGATTTTAGTTAAATATGAAAGTTAGCCTTTCAATTTCAATCAAAAAAATAATCATAGATACTGCTTACACTTGTCGGGAGCTAGAAAGGAATTTTTATGTTTTTGTTGAATGTGATAAACTTTGTTTTGGTTAGAAATGAAATGTGTAGATATTATTATATATGGATATCATTATGTTTGGTAAAAAGATGGAAAAGAATGTAATGAACTTTTGTTGTCAAATTTTAGGTAATTAAATTTATTTATTTTTACAAAAATTCATATGTAAAAAAATGTTATCCATAGATATTTTTTTTTTACCAATAGGAAAACTAAAAGAGCAACAAGAAAAGAAGGAAAAAAAACTAAAGGCGGAGAAACAAAGTTTTTCTAGCATCAGCTAAACAGTAACTCGAGAGGTGGGTCATACAAGTTGGGATGATCTTGATCTCATGAGAAAGCGATGCACCCAGTTTAGCAAGCCAATTTGCGCAAGAGTTTCCTTCACATAAAGTATGAGCAAACACAAAATTCCAATCTCTCGACATAAATGAACGAATGTTATCAATAAGAGGAGCATAAGGGTGAGTAGGTGGGACTTCGTTCTTGATAAAAGTCAAAGTTGTTTAAGAGTCTGCCTCGCAAATGATGTCTCTAAATCCATGATCTCGATTAAGTTGCAATCCATAGAAAATAGCACGAAGTTCAGCATTAATATTAGTAGTATGACCACAACTTCCCGCAAAACCAGTGATCCAACCCCCAAATGAATTTCTGATAAGACTGCCAAATCATGATCTTCTAGGGTTACCAATCGAACTATCATCAACATTAACTTTAATCACATTATCTGGAGGGGGTGCCAAGAAACAAATCTAGAAGCATGGATCAGAGATGAACCACCAAAAACCTTTTTGGTGGAATTAAACAGAGAGTAAATTTGGCTAAGAATATACCAGAGAGGATGATTAATGTCTGAAAAAGCTTCGTCATTTCTAGACTTTCAAATAAACCAACATCCATAAATATTTGTAAATACATGTGGGTACCTCAAAATTTGTGGGTTATCTGCTTAGCGGATACCCGCACAGATATGAGATGTGCACGGATATTGTATTTATTCAAAGGGCTGACACAAGTATCGTACTAATTATGCTCATTAATACCCATTTACGTTCCTACTTACAATAATACCCATTTACGTCCTACTTACAATGACTTTGATTATTTGTTACTTCAGCAAGTATCATCCTTTAAAATTTGTTGGATCCAATATATATGTATGGTTCGACTTACATAACTAGATGGCCAACCCGCGCTTCGCTCGGGTTCATGATGAGATACATATAGAGGCAAGGCTTAAATGAAAGACATTAAATAAAAACGATGTGAAATACAAAAAACCATGAAATGATAACAAAGATATTAGAAATTGTACAGGAGTTACACAATCTAGCCATAAACACAGGAGTACAATGCAAACAAAGTAGTTAGATTACAATATTTGGACCTAAAATTTGACGATCACATTTGACGTTGCCTTGTTTATAAAATTCATCCTAAGAGTGTCGTTCTCCACAAATCGATTAATCTGAACGAATTCACTCCAATCCACTCCAAATTTTGTACTTCTCTCGTCATAGACGGTCTTCTTATAGATAAGACATGGAATCTCAGTGCCTTGAGGTTCGTACAGTCGTACTGAGCTATAGCCTGTCAATCGAACGTAACCACCAAATTCTGGGCTGAGCTCATGTGCACACATAAATGTAATAAATTATGTTATAGCGTAGTGTTTGATATAAAAAACATAAAGAAAATTTCTACGTTAATTACCAAATATTCTCCAGTTGCAGAAGAGCGAGTCAAGTGACTTCAAAATACTCCGGTTGTTCCATGGCCTGACGGAATGTGTGTTCGGATGGAAGAAAGAAGCAACAAAATTAATCTAAAGGGTATCTTATCTGTTAGTGTTTTCCACTCCTTATGAGCAACATTATATTTGCTGGAAAGGACAATGAGGCCTCGAATGATAAGAAAATAAACATTGTGAATTTATCTTTACATATTTAAACTAAAGATATGCTTCAAATGTAACAATTGTTAAGAAAATAAACATTGGAAGAAGAGAAAACTTAAGAAAAAGGTTAGGAACAAAAAAAGAAGAGGAAAGGTATATATCATGAATAGATATGATCTGGGACGGAAGGATTCGAACCTCCGAATAACGGGACCAAAACCCGTTGCCTTACCGCTTGGCCACGCCCCATTTTTGTTTTGATTCGACACTAATAAATACTATTATGGGTTGTTCGTCAATTCCAGTTCAAGAAAATATCTAATTACTTATATGTATCATGCTAATATATTTCTTAGCAACTAAAAGTGACGATGATCAACTAAAAGTATCTAATTACTTATATGTACCATGCTAATATATTTCTTTGATTATAAAGCTTATTCGATTGATCTTTAAACCATGAACAGAACATGTAAAATTTAGATGAAAACAATGAGATTTGAATGGAGTTGAAATCAAACCTTTTTTGAACCATGAACATAACATGTAAAATTGATAAGACAATATTCACAAATCCAGGACCAGCAACAAAGCATGATTCTACCATTTCTGATGGATGGATATTTTTTATAATGGCCTGCACAAACAAAAACACACACACACACATTTAAATTAAACAAAATCTAATTCCAAAATCAGTAATTAATAAGAAGGAAACAATCTTTGATCATACCTCTCCAAGTGAACGTGGATTTTTGAATTCCGGTTGCTGCCCTTTAATCTTAGCAAAAAAACTCATTGCATTGTTACTGAACAAAGAATTTAAAAAAAAATAAGCTTGGTTTGCCAATGTACGGTGCAAAAAAAAAAAGCGGTTGTTTCAATAAACAACTTAATTAAGCGCTTATGTATAAGTTATTTTAATATAAACTCAAATTGATGTCATATAAGCTATAAGTTGTTTTCATAAGCTATCATGCAAGTAAATAAATTGAGTTGAAATCCAAACATAGGGTAAATGAATCGATTTAGAGAAACTTACCATTCATAATCAGCATAACTGCAATAATGATGCACTCAATAACTAAGCAACTGGTGTCGCATCAATCTCAATCCTGTTATATAAGAAAATGAGGGCAATACACAGTGAAATTCTGGCAATTCTGGTTCTGAACCAGTAAAACAGAGTATGAAAACTAAAGTTCAGAAGCAGAAAATTAAAGTGCAGAAAGTATAGGAACACAGGATATTTGTTAACCCAGTTCGGTGCAAACTTCACCTACTCTGGGGGATACCAATCCAGGAAGGAAATCCACTAAGTAGTATTAATTCTAAGACTCAACTCACAGCCCCTGTTTTTCCAGCCTTATCACTTAATCACTACCCGTATAGATTTCTACCTAGGAACCCCTAGATATAAGAACCCACTTACTTTCTAATCAAGTAATCACAACCCAGTGATTATCAGACTCAACAAAAAACAACAAATTGAAGACACTCTTCAAAAACAGAAAAACATTCACTTGTGCTTAAAAGCTTTAAGTGATTTCAAAACAATGACAAACAACCAACTCTAACAATGAGTGATACACAAAGACAAAGCACTAAGCTTAACAGACTAAAAAACAAAGACTCTTAATTCTAATAACTTCTGGTTTTTCAATCGTAATTTCTGCAATAGCAATGTCCTCTTTAAATAGTCTTCAGCTGCAACATAATTCTGAACACAGTAATCTTCAATTGATATAGTTCTGAAATACTTTAGAAGCTCATAGAAGCAAATATATTTCTGAGATATATTTTGCAAAGATTCCTTTGAAAATATATTCATCAATAAAATAAACAAATATGCACGCAAGATCTTCACAGGAAATATTCAGCCTTCTGGAAACATTAGCCTTGATAAATCTTCAACAAATCTTCAAAAGATACGCAGCAAGAATTAACAAAAGAAACGCAGAAATTCAGCTTCTGAAAGGCAGCTTCTGAAGGTCAACAAAAGTCAACGTCTGAAGGCAGCTTCTGAAGGTCAACAGAAGTCAACGTCTGAACAGTGCGTCTCAAGACCTGTTCAGCGTCTGATGAACAGTTCTGCGTCTGAAAGCCAGTTCTGCGTCTGAAGGCCAGTCTTGCTTCTGATGAACAGTAAATCCAGTTTTCAGCTTCTGAAACTTCTCAAAATCAATTTCCAGCTTCTGAAGACACAAATAAACATCTGAGGACGCTTTGCTTGTACAATATGATTTTAGCAAACATTTAGCCAACCTTTAAATAAACAACACACAGAGAGGTTCAGATTCTATCATTTATCCATAAATATCCACCAAAGTTATCTGGATTAGTTTTAGGATTAAAACAATTCAAATTTCAAAAGTCTTATTAGAATATTAAAGCATGGACAATCAAACCACGTTATTTTTTTTAACAAAACAATCCAAAGACATTTAGGAATATCTTTTAGATTCAAACCTTAGGAGGTAATACAGACAGAGTTACTAACAAAAATGGCACAAAGAATTCCAGCAACTAATAAGTTTCTAACAATAAGCTTATTATTTGAGCTGAGAGACAAAAATGGCACTCTGAACCTTCAGACTCTGAAAATCAGACTCTGAACCTCAGACCAGAACCTCGGACTCTGAACCTTTAGACTCAGAACCTCAGACTCTGAACCTTCAGACTCAGAACCTCAGACTCTGAACCTTCAGACTCAGAACCTCAGACTCAGAACCTCAGACTCTTTTTGTTCTCTCTCATCAATCTGATTTTAAGCTTAAAAATGACGATGATCAACTAAAAGTATCTAATTACTTATATGTACCATGCTAATATATTTCTTTGATTATAAAGCTTATTCGATTGATCTTTAAACCATGAACAGAACATGTAAAATTTAGATGAAAACAATGAGATTTGAATGGAGTTGAAATCAAACCTTTTTTGAACCATGAACAGAACATGTAAAATAGATAAGACAATATTCACAAATCCAGGACCGGCAACAAAGCATGATTCTACCATTTCTGATGGATGGATATTTTTTATAACAAACAAAAAAACACACACACACACACACACATTTAAATTAAACAAAATCTAATTCCAAAATCAGTAATTAATAAGAAGGAAACAATCTCTGATTATACCTCTCCAAGTGAACGTGGATTTTTGAATTCCGGTTGCTGCCCTTTAATCTTAGCAAAAAAAACTCATTGCATTGTTACTGCACAAAGAATTTAAAAAAAATAAGCTTGGTTTGCCAATGTACGGTGCAAAAAAAAAATTAAGTTGTTGTTTCGATAAACAACTTAATTAAGCGCTTATGTATAAGTTATTTTAATATAAACTCAAATTGATGTCATATAAGCTATAAGTTGTTTTCATAAGCTATCATGCAAGTAAATAAATAGAGTTAAAATCCAAACAGAGGGTAAATGAATCAATTTAGAGAAACTTACCATTCATAAGCAGCATAACTGCAATAATGATGCATTCAATAACTAAGCAACTGTTGTCGCATCAATCTCAATCCTGTTATATAAGAAAATGAGGGCAATAAACAGAGAGGTTCAAATTCTATCATTTATCAGTAAATTTCCACCAAAGTTATCTGGATTAGTTTTAGGATTAAAACAATTCAAATTTCAGAAGTCATGTTAGAATATTAAAGCATGGACAATCAAACCACGTTATTTTTTTAACAAAACAATCCAAAGACATTAAGGAATAGCTTTTAGATTCAAACCTTAGGAGGTAATACAAACAGAGTTACTAACAAAAATGGCACAGAGAATTCCAGCAACTAATAAGTTTCTAACAATAAGCTTATAATTTGATCTGAGAGACAAAAATGACACTCTGAACCTTCAGACTCAGAACGTCAGACTCTGAACCTTCAGACTCAGAACCTCAGACTCAGAACCTTCAGACTCAACCTCAGACTCAGAACCTTCAGACTCAGAACCTCAGACTCTGATCTGAACCTTCAGACTCAGAATCTCAGAGTCTGAACCTTCAGACTCAGAACCTCAGACTCTTTTTGTTCTCTCTCATCAATCTGATTTTAAGCTTAAAAATGACGATGATCAACTAAAAGTATCTAATTACTTATATGTACCATGCTAATATATTTCTTTGATTATAAAGCTTATTCGATTGATCTTTAAACCATGAACATAACATGTAAAATTTAGATGAAAACAATGAGATTTGAATGGAGTTGAAATCAAACCTTTTTTGAACCATGAACAAATCATGTAAAATTGATAAGGCAATATTCACAAATCCAGGACCGGCAACAAAGCATGATTATACCATTTCTGATGGATGGATATTTTTTATCATGGCCTGCACAAACAAAAAAACACACACACACATATTTAAATTAAACAAAACCTAATTCCAAAATTAGTAATTAATAAGAAGGAAACAGCCTCTGATTATACCTCTCCAAGTGAACGTGGATTTTTGAATTCCAGTTGCTGCCCTTTAATCTTAGCAAAAAAAACTCATTGCATTGTTACTGAACAAGGAATTTAAAAAAATAAGCTTGGTTTGCCAATGTAAGGTGCAAAAAAAAAGTGATTGCAAGAAAATGAGGGCAATACACAGAGAGGTTCAGATTCAATCATTTATCCATAAATATCCACCAAAGTTATCTGGATTAGTTTAAGGATTAAAACAATTCAAATTTCAGAAGTCCTGTTAGAATATTAAAGCATGGACAATCAAACCGCGTTATTTTTTTTAACAAAACAATCCAAAGACATTTAGGAATAGCTTTTAGATTCAAACCTTAGGAGGTAATACAGACAGAGTTACTAACAAAAATGGCACAGAGAATTCCAGCAACTAATAAGTTTCTAACAATAAGATTATTATTTGAGCTAAGAGACAAAAATGACACTCTGAACCTTCAGACTCAGAACCTCAGACTCAGAACCTCAGACTCTTTTTGTTCTCTCTCATCAATATGATTTTAAGCTTAAAAATGACGATGATAAACTAAAAGTATCTAATTACTTATATGTACCATCCTAATATATTTCTTTGATCATAAAGCTTGTTCGATTGATCTTTAAACCACGAACAGAACATGTAAAATTTAGATGAAAACAATGAGATTTGAATGGAGTTGAAATCAAACCTTTTTTGAACCATGAACAAAACATGTAAAATTGATAAGACAATATTCACAAATCCAGGACCGGCAACAAAGCATGATTCTACCATTTCTGATGGATGGATATTTTTTATAATGGCCTGCACAAACAAAAAAACACACACACACATTTAAATTAAACAAAATCTAATTCCAAAATCAGTAATTAATAAGAAGGAAACAATCTCTGATTATACCTCTCCAAGTGAACGTGGATTTTTGAATTCCAGTTGCTTCCCTTTAATCTTAGAAAAAAAACTCATTGCATTGTTACTGCACAAAGAATTTAAGAAAAAATAAGCTTGGTTTGCCAATGTACGGTGCAAAAAAAAATTAAGTGGTTGTTTCGATAAACAACTTAATTAGGCGCTTATGTATAAGTTATTTTAATATAAACTCAAATTGATGTCATATAAGCTATAACTTGTTTTCATAAGCTATCATGCAAGTAAATAAATTGAGTTGAAATCCAAACAGAGGGTAAATGAATCGATTTAGAGAAACTTACCATTCATAATCAGCATAACTGCAATAAAGATGCATTCAATAACAATGCAACTGTTGTCGCATCATTTGCAATCCTGTTATATAAGAAAATGAGAGCAATACACAGAGAGGCTCAGATTCTATCATTTATCCGTAAATATCCACCAAAGTTATCTGGATTAGTTTTAGGAGTAAAACAATTCAAATTTCAGAAGTCCTATTAGAATATTAAAGCATGAACAATCAAACCACGTTATTTTTTTTTAACAAAACAATCCAAAGACATTTAGGAATAGCTTTTAGATTCAAACCTTAGGAGGTAATACAAACAGAGTTACTAACAAAAATGGCACAGAGAATTCCAGCAACTAATAAGTTTCTCGCAATAAGCTTATAATTTGATCTGAGAGACAAAAATGGCACTCTGAACCTTCAGACTCAGAACCTCAGACTCTGAACCTTCAGAATCAAAACAGCAATCCATTCAAATTCTCATTTTAGAAGGTACTATATTGGATAGCCCAACCAAGCACCAGGAATTTGGATAAAACAACTAATTTGAGGTCTAAGCAATCAATTGAATTATCATAATAGTTGGAAGGGAAACGGAAATTAACATCATTCTATTTTTGTGCATAATAAAAATAAATGGAAGGCACTATATGTTGAAAACACATAACGATAATTCAATTGATTGAGAATATTCCATTCGATACATTTGCTACGAAAACAAAATTAGAATGACAAAATACGCTTCTTCATTACGACATACATCAAAATAGCCTGCAGTACAGCGAACAAAATATATGACTGAAATGTTCAAAACACGATAATTAAAAACAACAAAACAAAACGAAAATGACTACAGACTTGGACACCGACAACACCACTCAAACTGCATAATCTTTCAAGACTCTTCACTCGTCTTGTTCAACCTTCACACGCACCAGCTTTGGGTCTTTTGTTGTGGATTTATGACATCCAAGCACATCAATACCGTCCAATGAATCAACACTATCAGCACTCCTCTTTCCCAAGGATTTGCTAGTCGGAGTTGTTGGAACAAAATGTGTTAAACAACTCTCTTCTGAATTAAGGGGGAGATTGTTGAAACATTATGTATAAACATATCTCTCTTTGTAGTTTTGATGATAACAAAAGTGTTAAATAGAAAATTGGTTATTTGCTAATGCTTTGTTCAAGTGATTTCAGAACCACGTATTTAATGATTGGTAATTGATAATGGTTATGAAAGAACAAGCTTAGAGCAAGAAAGGAAAGCTTAGAAGCAATGTTGCAAAGCTGGAAGAAAACTGGGTCTGAAGAGTACTCCTGAAGTGGTGCTACTGATCAGCTTCTGAAGGGGAGTCTGAAGCTTGCGTCTGAAGACAGCTTCTGAAGTCTGAGTCTGAAGGTCAACGAAAAGTCAATGTCTGAAGACGTGCTTCTGATGAACAGCGCTTCTGAAGAAGTGCTCCTGAAGAGAGCTTCTGATGTACTGTTCACGCAGAAGCTTCTGAAGTCTGATGTGGCAAGGAAAGCAACTGTTACTGTGCGCATTTAATGCCTGGATATGTCAGAACAACTCAATGGAACAGTTGTCTCCCTGACTCAAACATTCCCCAGCTTTTAAGGAAAGCAAATTCAAATATGGCTGCTGCACTCTGTTTTCTGCAAAAGTTCAGCACACATTTGCAGCTATCCCAGCTCTCAATTTGCAACGGCTCTTTCCTAATTTTATGGGCAATCTTCAACAGCTATTTTCTGCTCTATAAAAGGAAGATGATTTGAAGAGAAAATGCAAAGACTCTGTACAGAAACACAAGCTGCAAAACCTGAACTGCAATACTCTGTTTTAGTTTTCTGTCACAAATTAACTTAATAATTCTTACAATTGTTTATCTTAGAATTTCTTAAGTGTTAGAGTCTTAATTGTGTTGTATTAAGTGAACACCTCTGATATTTTATCAAGTGTTCAACCCAAACTTATTTCTTTGTAATTCAGTTTGGTCCTTAAGTCTCAGTCTGAATATTGAGCAATTGTAACCTCATTCCTTTGTGGTCTGAGCTGTTAGTCACATTCATGTGTGGTCTGTGCAGGGAGTCTTATTCCTTTGTGGTCTAAGCAAGGAAGTCTCATTCCTTTGTGGTCTGAGCAAGGAAGTCTCATTCCTTTGTGGTCTGAGCAAGGAAGTCTCATTCCTTTGTGGTCTGAGCATTGAAGTCTCATTCCTTTGTGGTCTGAGCATTGAAGTCTCATTCCTTTGTGGTCTGAGAAATTGTAATCAGTTTGATTATAGTTAAATCTCTTGTTAGTAACAAGGGGACTGGACTACTTCCAACATTTGGAAGGAACCAGTATAAATCTTTGTGTGTCTCTCTTTTCCTCTCTCTTTTCATTTTGAATCCGCTGCAATACTCTTTGATAATAGTTCAGAACCTGTTTCTGAACTTAACATATCTGTGAAAAGGAAAGAAAACCTATTTTTGAGTACACACAATTCAACCCCCCCTTCTTGTGTGTGTTTTTCTCACCTTCAGTTGGTATCAGAGCCTGGTTCTGATATTAACACTTAACAGTGTGTCAGTCTTGATCCTGAGAAAAACATGTCATCTGGAAATTATGGGGAATCTACATCCAAAAGTGGTGGTGGTGGCTGTGGTACTGAAAACAAGAAATCTCACTCACACAATAAATCCCCTTTGTTTAGTGGTGATGCTGAGAAATTCTCTTGGTGGAAAAGCAAAATGTACAGCCACATTATTGGAACTGATGATTCATTATGGGATATTATTGAAGATGGAATCTCCATACCAGTTGATGAAGAAGGAGTGGCTCTGAACAGAAGAGTTCTCACTGATGCTGAAAGAAAGATATACAGAAAGCATCATCATGTGAGAGGTATTATTGTGGATTCTATGCCTCACAGTGAATACCTGAAGCTGAGTGACAAGTCTACAACTAAAGCTATCTTCACCTCTTTATGCTCCAATTATGAGGGGAACAAGAAGGTCAGAGAAGCAAAGGCCAACATTCTGGTTCAGCAGTATGAAATGTTCAGAATGCAGGAGAATGAAAATATTGAGGCTATGTTCTCAAGATTTCAGACTCTTGTGTCTGGACTTCAGATCCTGAAAAAGAGCTACACTACTGCTGATCATGTGAACAAGATTCTCAGAAGCTTGCCATCTATATGGAGACCTAAGGTGACTGCTATTGAGGAAGCTGAAGATTTAAATACTCTAAGTATTGAAGATCTTATAAGCTCCCTCAAGGTGCATAAACTGGGACTCAATAAAGATGAACCAGTTAGAAATTCTGAGTCTGTAGCACTTAAATCCAAAGGGAAGCTTTCAATAGCTCTAAAAGCTTCAGAATCTGATGAAGAATTTTCTGAGGAAAGTTCTGAAGAAGATTCAGAAGCTGAAGAGCTAGAAAAACTTTCCAAAAGAATTAAGTTCTTGCTGCAAAGACAAAAGAAATCATCTAACAGGAGTAGCAGCTTCAAAGAATCTAGTTCCAAGAAGGATGAACAAAAGAATTGCTCAAATTGCAAGAGAACTGGTCATCACAGATCTGAATGTCCTGAGTTTCAGAAGTACAAATCCAGAAAGAACAATTCAAGATCAGGCAAAGACAGATTAAGAAAAAGCCTTATGGCTACTTGGATTGATCTTGATCAAGAATCAGATTCTGAAGATGAAAATGAAGATGAAGAAGCTAACCTGGGTTTGGTAGCATTAGTATCATCTGATGAGAAATCTGGATCAGAATCTGACCAAGAAAATGAAGCTGAATCCAATTTGAACCTGGTTGCAAATGTATCTTCTGATACAGAACCTGATTCAGACTGAGAAGCTGAAAATGAGGTATTTTCTGAATTCACTAGACCTGATCTTATTGAAACAGTTAAGGAACTTATGAACCACCTCAGAAGCAAGATAAAACAGTTAAAATCTTTGAAAAAGGATAATAACTTGCTGGCTGATGAAAATCTTCAACTTCAGAATCATATCAATAATATTGATGAAGAAGTTGAAGAGCTCAAACAAATGGTTCATAAGAAACCTGATGCTGTTCCCAGTGAACATGAAAATGCTCTTCAAAATTTTATTTTGGCTGGAATCAACAGAAGCATGATTGCTTCTATGATTTATAATATCAGCAGAAACAAAGGAGAAGGAATTGGTTTTAAAAATGATTCATTAATTTTTTCAAATGAAACAAACCTTCCATCTTGTTCTGAAGATAATATAAAAGGCTCTAAAGTATGTTTTTTGCCTGCTTCTGAAAGTTTTGAGATAATGAAGTTAACAGAAACTGAGACTGCTAAGTCTGAAGTTCTGAACTGCTCAGAGTCTGAAGCTTCTGAATCTAAGGGAAAGATGAAAGCAGAAGTTAAAACTTTGCCAAAGTCTAAACCCAAAGGTCCTAAGCATAAGACTATGAGAAAATCAGACTCTAAACTTGAAAATGTTTAGAGTCTGAAGAGTTCAGAACCTGAAACTAGTAAGTCTCAGAGTCTGAAAAATCCAAACTCAGATTTTTCTAAGACTGTGTTTATAAAACCTTCAAGGATTAATAAACCAGCTTATTCAAAACACTTTCAATCTCAGAATGTCAGGCGAAGCAGACATAAGAAAGCAATCAGTCATGCAATTCTGATTATCATCATACTTAATATAAATGTTATGCAGTCTGATAAACACTTTTGCAACGCTAAAATAGCTAACCCCAACCCTAATTTTTGGTTTTGAAAAATTTTTATGAAAAACAATTCCTGCTGAGAGTTGAACCCCAGACCAAGTTCTGGTAGATCACAACCATTACCACTAGATCACTAAAGTTTTTTGTGACTTATAGTTGCTTTCATTTTATTTATCTAGCACAAATGCGAGTTCACTTTAAGTCATTCTCACAACCCTGAATTCCAACATCATTTGAACACGAATTGAACGTCATTCACACACATCATGCGATTCAACTTCATTTTCACCGCCGCCGGTGACCCCAATAACAACATCCCACCACCGTTACAACTGCCACTTCAACAACACATGCCGTCGTAACTGCCACCGCCGGAAAATCACTTTCTCTCACTGATCCACACACATCATGCCGCCGCCACAACTGCCACCTCACCAACAACTGACTGTCGTAAATGTCATTGCCGATAACTCGCTTTCTCTCACCGATTCACACCATCTTTCATCAAATTAACAAAAAATTATGACCAATATTGATATTGATTGTCTGAATTTTGTTAATTTCGAATCCTTGACATTAGGGTTTGAAAATTATTGATTTTGTTATGTGATTGTGTGAATTTTAGCTTTTTCTTCATTATTCTTTTTTTCATACTAAATGTTAAGTAGTGTTGCTCTAACCCTAATGATTAGCCCTACTTTTTAGTTATAAAAATTTATGAAAAAAACTTCGGATGGGGATCGAACCAGGTACCACATGCTTTCAATTCACAACTCTTACCACCAAGGTACTGATGTTTTTTATGACATGTGATTGTTTCAATGTTGTGTATTCAACACAAATCTCGGGTCCTCTTTCTTTCAATCTCACAATTCCTAAATCATTTCTCACTCACTTTCATCTCTCTCACCATCTTGCAATTGAACCTAATAACCATAACACCACCCTTTTTGACGGACCTAATTAATTTTTATGAAAAAAAAATATGCAAGGAATTGAATCAGATAACACATGAAAATGTCATTTTTTTAAAAGTCACTAACGTCATTGCAATTCCTTTTTTTATAGTAGTTCCTTTTCATTATTAGCGGTTCCTTTTTATTATTATTATTATTTTTTATTTCAATTACCACGTAACGTTCCTTTTTATTTTTTTTTCTTTCGGTTACTAAATAACAATTCCTTTTCCTTATTTTTTTCTTTCGATTAACAACTTTTGCGGTTATGATCAATTTCTTGGTGCTAGCTTTTGTATATATTTTTTCTTTTGATTTGTCATTTTTATTGCAGTCCATCTTTTATTTTTGTTACTTTTTGAGATAGTTTGATAACATAATACTGAATATAACTATAAAAGTAATAATATAGTCATTTGATAGTTATATATGAAGCTATACAAAACCCGTGCATCGCACGGGTTAGAGTCTAGTATTAAGAAAGGTCAGAAAGTCTGCCTTGTGTCTGAAGCAAACAAAACTGCAGTTCTTAACAACTCAGAACCTTCTACTTCTGAATCCAAGATTCTGAACAAATCAGAATCAAAGACTCTTAAGTCTAAAGTTCTGAAGAAATCAGAACTTATGTGTTCAATGATTCACACTCTGAACAACTCAGAACCAAAGACCTTCAAGTCTCAGGTTCTGAAGAAATCTGAGTTAAGACCATTGAAAACTCAGGTTCTGAAGAACTCAGTTTATAAAACCAAGACTTATTCAAGATTAAAGGATTCACATCCAAAGTATCTGAACAAGTCTGAGTTCAATAGCTCAAGACATAAGTTGAAAAAGACTAAACCTTTCAGGACTAACCCTAGAGGACCCATATGGGTACCCAAGTCAGAAATCATTTCTGTTTCAGATATGATCAAATGCCAAAGAAAAGGTGAAGTCCTCGTGCCTGGACAATGGCTGCTGGCACTGCAGAACAGAAAACAAGTCTATGTTCCAAACCCTGACCATGAAAGAGGGAGGAAATGTGGAATCTGGAGGAAACCACAAAGACTTGATCACTGGTACTGAGTTTCAGCTCTCAGAGGACACTTCAGAACCTGAGTCTGAAGAATGTCCAAATAGCTGAAAAGAGCATCTCAGAAGCTGATACTTCTCCTAAAAGCATGTCAAGAACATTGTTGGAACAAAAATGGGTGTTCAGCAACAAATGAACAAAGAGAAGTAGATCAGAAGCTCTACTGAGGTATGTTTAGTTCTCAGTTATACTTAAAAGATTCCACATAAGTTAGTAATGTATCAGATTCATAAAATCAGCATAATCTTCTCTGTGATAACATTGCTGTAATATGTTTGTCTGAAAATTCCACTTCTACATTCAAGAGCCAAACAATTTTGAACTTAAACATCAGTATATTAAGAGATTTTGTTCAGAATATAGATTTAAACCTATTAAAAAGAATCTGAACAATGCATTTCATCTCTTTGAAAAATTTGCTTGAACTTGAATGGAAACTGAGACCCTGAGTTTATCATAAGCTAAGACTTATCAGACACTCATTTTCTGAGAGTCTGAAGAAAGTTAAGCCTGAAAAACTTCAGAGTCTGGAGGATCAGAACCTGGATTTTCTGACTTCTGAATCTGATAAAAATCTAATGATTGGTCAGAATCTGATAAGTATAACCCTGGGCAATGATGATTAAAGCTTTGAAAGTTTATACCTTATCCCTCCCAAAGTCATCAATATAAAAATGTGATTTTCTGTTTTGATATCAAATGCTAAAATTGCTTAACAAACAATTTCAGTTGGTATCAGTCTGTTTTTAAAATGTTTTAACACAGACACATTTTTCAAATGCTCAATTTGTATCAGACATGTTCAGGCTTTTAGAACTTATTTTAAAATTGGTATCAGTTGGTCTGAAAGAATTCAGCAGCACTTGAACTTTTGTATCCACACTGAACCAAATGCTATATCTTGGTATCAGCACTGAACCATATTTTGGTATCAGGTTCTGATATAAGTTCAGCAGTATTAAACCCTTCAGTTGGTATCAGTAGATATATGATCTGAACAATTTTGTTTAAAATAGTTCAAGTTTGCTCTGATACTGAACAAATTATACTGAACAACAATGTCTGAACAAAGAATGCTTTGATCAGAAGCTCTGAACTATCTTTTTCTGCTTCTGAACAACATTCTATTTTTAATGCAATGTCTTATACTCATGTAAAATCTATATGATTATCTATATGATTGCATAATTATCTCACATGTTTTTCAAACTCTCTCAATATTCTGAAACTTTTTGAAAGGGGGAGAAATGTTTTCAAACTCTTTTAAAAAGGGGAGAAATTTTTCTGAAATTTTTCCAAAACTTTTTGTTGATGACAAAAGGGGGAGAGATGTAAAACAAGTATTAAGCTCCTGAGCTCAAAATATAAGTTAAATCCTGTCAGTAATTAACTTATGAAAGGGGAGTAAAAGGTATTAAGACCTGAGGCTCTAAACATAAGTTAAGTTCTGAATGAAATTAACTTATGAGAACTGATTTTAACTCTTAGCCTCTGAATTGAAATTCTGTGAGATACATAACTCTTAGTGAGTTAAAATGAATTTAAATAACTTGGATAAGACTCAGGGAGCTTACAAAACTCATCCTGTGGATTATCAGACTTAGGGGGAGAGCTTACAAACTCAGAACCTGAAGTCAGCAAGTTATTTATAATTCTAAGTGTTAATTTCACTTTATTGTTTTAAGTTGAGTTTAATTAACTTGGATAAAAATCAAGGGGAGCTTACAAACCTAACCTTGAGGATTGTCAGACCTAGGGGGAGCTTACAAACCTCTCCTGAAGTCAGATTGTTAATTAAACTTAATAACAATTCTGAAATTTTCACATTTGTGATTTAAACTGAACTTAATTAACTTGGATCAGACTCAGCGGGAGCTTACAAACCTCACACCCTGCGGTTAACTTGTTAATTAAGTTAACAACAATTTTCTGATTAATACTTATGTTTGTCATCATCAAAAAGGGGGAGATTGTTGGAACAAAATCTGTTAAACAACTCTCTTCTGAATTAAGGGGGAGATTGTTGAAACATTATGTATAAACATATCTCTCTTTGTAGTTTTGATGATAACAAAAGTGTTAAATAGAAAATTGGTTATTTGCTAATGCTTTGTTCAAGTGATTTCAGAACCACGTATTTAATGATTGGTAATTGATAATGGTTATGAAAGAACAAGCTTAGAGCAAGAAAGGAAAGCTTAGAAGCAATGTTGCAAAGCTGGAAGAAAACTGGGTCTGAAGAGTACTCCTGAAGTGGTGCTACTGATCAGCTTCTGAAGGGGAGTCTGAAGCTTGCGTCTGAAGACAGCTTCTGAAGTCTGAGTCTGAAGGTCAACGAAAAGTCAACGTCTGAAGAAGTGCTTCTGATGAACAATGCTTCTGAAGAAGTGCTCATGAAGAGAGCTTCTGATGTGCTGTTCACGCAGAAGCTTCTGAAGTCTGATGTGGCAAGGAAAGCAACTGTTACTGTGCGCATTTAATGCCTGGATATGTCAGAACAACTCAATGGAACAGTTGTCTCCCTGACTCAAACATTCCCCAGCTTTTAAGGAAAGCAAATTCAAATATGGCTGCTGCACTCTGTTTTCTGCAAAAGTTCAACACACATTTGCAGCTATCCCAGCTCTCAATTTGCAACGGCTCTTTCCTAATTTTATGGGCAATCTTCAACAACTATTTTCTGCTCTATAAAAGGAAGATGATTTGAAGAGAAAATGCCAAGACTCTGTACAGAAACACAAGCTGCAAAACCAGAACTGCAATACTCTGTTTTAGTTTTCTGTCACAAATTAACTTAAGAATTCTTACAATTGTTTATCTTAGAATTTCTTAAGTGTTAGAGTCTTAATTGTGTTGTATTAAGTGAACACCTCTGATATTTTATCAAGTGTTCAACCCAAACT
Organism: Medicago ruthenica; assembly: GCA_018208015.1. Taxonomy (NCBI): domain Eukaryota; kingdom Viridiplantae; phylum Streptophyta; class Magnoliopsida; order Fabales; family Fabaceae; genus Medicago; species Medicago ruthenica. The sequence continues at coordinate 47,021,919 of CM031371.1, read as the reverse complement.
TATTTCTTTGTAATTCAGTTTGGTCTTTAAGTCTCAGTCTGAATACTGAGCAATTGTAACCTCATTCCTTTGTGGTCTGAGCTGTTAGTCACATTCCTGTGTGGTCTGTGCAAGGAGTCTTGTTCCTTTGTGGTCTAAGCAAGGAAGTCTCATTCCTTTGTGGTCTGAGCAAGGAAGTCTCATTCCTTTGTGGTCTGAGCAAGGAAGTCTCATTCCTTTGTGGTCTGAGCAAGGAAGTCTCATTCCTTTGTGGTCTGAGCATTGAAGTCTCATTTCTTTGTGGTCTGAGCAATTGTAATCAGTTTGATTATAGTTAAATCTCTTGTTAGTAACAAGGGGACTGGACTACTTCCAACATTTGGAAGGAACCAGTATAAATCTTTGTGTGTCTCTCTTTCCCTCTCTCTTTTCATTTTGAATCCACTGCAATACTCTTTGATAATAGTTCAGAACCTGTTTCTGAACTTAACATATCTGTGAAAAGGAAAGAAAACCTGTTTTTGAGTACACACAATTCAACCCCCCCTTCTTGTGTGTGTTTTTCTCACCTTCAGGAGTCACATCAATGCCCCCTGTAGCTACCAGTTTTGGTTCTTTAGTTGTGGATGCATCACATCCAAGAACAACAATATCATCCAGCGAATCAGCACTATCGGCAGCTTTATTTCCCAAAGATTTGCTGGTTGGAGTCACATCAATATCCACTGCAGCACCTTCTTCCTTATTGCTCGAATCAACACCTTCAATGATTTCCTGAAAGTTACGACACACCATCTTTTTAAAAAGTACTTCATTGTTTTATAGCATATTCTAAATTCATTAAAAAGTAAGAAACAGTAAAAAAAGTGAAATTTGAGAAGTAAACCAACTCAGAGATAAACAACGACAAAGAAGTATACCGATGTGAAACATACGGTTACTGCGAGCTGATATAGGTAATCACCAGTGCATAAATTGTCACCGCGAGCTACTGCAACATTGAGCCAATGCAAAAAATCACATGTGTGTAAGCTATCACAGCAAGCTTTTTGCCAACAATATGGATTTTTTAGAAACTTCATTTTAGAGAGGAAATAATAAAAACGAAGATAGATGGAACAATCAAGAAAATGAATTAAAGAAGCAAACTAAATTTGCAGTTTTTCAATAAAAAAACTGAAACCCCATTACCGTAAAAATACTCTTAGCATCGAAGAAGCTGTCACACTCACTCATTTTGCACGCGCAATTCCTCTGCCTCAAATTCTGAAAATAAAATACCCAATAAAAAAGACACAACACAATGAGACAAAAGCTATAAAAAACGAAATCTGAACAACAAAAAGGAAAGAATAAAAAGTGAAATAGCTGAAGGGGAAAAAAACTTGTCCAAGGGCCACCTTCTCATCAAAGCCTCATTCTCCATCATCTTCAGCATTTGAACTCAAACCTAGCAGCACCACCATCCATTTGAACTCATATCATCGTCATAGTTCTCTTTCCCGTCATAGTTGGCTTCATCAATGGTTAAGGCAGGTGGTGCACGTCAGATTTCAATTATTTGAGCTACGATGGTGGTGAGGAGGACGATGGTGATAGTGGGTTACAGTGGAGAGGGGGTGGTAGCCGATGATGGAGGAGGACGATGGTGATAGGAGGATGGTGGGCCGGTGGCGGTGGAGGAGAGGGTGGAGGGTTTGAGAGGAGAGAGAGAAGACAGAGAAAGAAAGAGTGAAGGAATGAGGATTTGAAAATTGGTCTGAACATTAAAACAAATACGTTGGTGGTGATTGTGAGTTTTTGTAGGGAGAGAAAGGAAGAAAGGAAGAAAGGAAGAAAAGAATGAGATATAAGGAAACGTGTGAGAGAGATGTATCTGCTTGGAAGAGGAGTTTTTGCGTGGAGTGATGGGAAAGAAGTCTGTGCTTGTCTCTAATTGGTCAATTGTTTGGTGACAGTACTTAAGCAGTGTGAAGTTGTAGACCTGTACATCATTGCATAACAAATTAGGTTTGGCGCCCAGCAAGGGGTACAATAGTAAATTTGTCTACTGCTGGCCTAGAGTTTTTGTTAGGGTTTGCTTGCAGACCTGTTTCTTCCATTTGTATATATTAAGATACGGGACAATGTTTTTTGAATTTGATTTATATAATCCGAACAGATATAAAAACAAAAAGTGGAGAGCGTGCAAGAAAAAAGGAAAAGAAAAACTCATTTTTTACACTTCAGAAGGACTATTTTTTGGTTGTTTTCAGTGGAAGTACTTTAAAATAAGAGACGGACATTGGTCTTTTAAGTTCTCTTAAGCAACTAACATGCATCGATCTTACAACGTGTCGAGGAAGCACTATGAGCATTGATCAAAATTACCTTAGTGACAGAGTGAAGAAAAAGCATAACCCATTTTCAGTAAAATTTGTTGAGTTGTGTAACTTCAGCTTGTAATCCAAATGGAGGCATCAAAACTAATGAAATGCAATGAATTGCTTCCTTAAAAAAAAAACTTTTTTCTTTCAATTTTTTGAAGAAAATTTAATAGAGATAGCTCAGAATCATAGATACAAAATTATGGCATATTATAGAATATTGTAAACGTGTACCTTGATCAAATGGTAATTAAATAGTGATTGAATTATGTTGTCAGAGAAGCCAAGAGCGGAGTATGGTTGAGAGACTCTTCTCTCCCTTCCTGGTGCTTTAGAATGAGAGCGTAAAATGAAAAATTATCTGACCTAATGAGATAGTCAGTATATATAAGCACCACCAGTAGGGAGAGGGACCTCTCAACAGACTTACTATGAGAAACGCTCCAATCCATCACGGTCCGTTTCTAATTACAGCCAATTAATAAATATCATTTTATTTAGTGCAATATTATGATTAGAATTAATAGTTGATATAATAATTTATTATTTCAATTTTTGATTAAGGTTAATCCATAAAATCCAACATTTTTTTCTCTAAGGTTAATAAGAAACTCTTTGTTTAATCTATTGAAAATTACACATGAGTGGAAGGTAAACGAGCAACAAGCTGCTAAAATATCTTCAAAGAAAACATCTTCAAAATTTTAAACAAAAATATTTTCTCCAGGGCCTTGTATACCCAATTATAGTTATGTTTATCAATTTTAAAAAAATTGAATAAAACCACAATTACCTAAATAATTTTACACTAACATGACTTTCATTTTTATTCATGTTTCATCAGCCTTGTTGTTCCAAAATTCTATATAAGTTAATCCAAAAATACCATTTTCAAATAAAAATAGCCACTTTAGATTATTTGAAGTTATTACATTGATTTATACTTTCTAGGGTATACTAGTGTATATACGTATCCTCTTTTCTACTTGATGTAGCAGATCAAACCTAATGAGAGGCAGTGTCACTCATATCCATCAAGAGGTTCTAACCTCCACTCACTTCCATAATAAGAATTAGGCAAACCCAACCAAAACTTAAAAGCCTCAGCTGCTCTTTTCCTCTCCACTCTTCTGTCTTGTCTAGCCTTTGAAGCATGTTTACTAGTAAACATTCTTGAATGCATTTCCACATATATTCTAGTATACTTGGTCTTGTTTGGAGGTATCCCATTTTCTTCCATGCAAGCCACAATTTCCAAGGCCTTTCTAAAGAAAGCAGCCCTCACACATATATCAGCAAGTGTGTCCAAAAGCCCTTCATCAGGTTTCAAAGGTGGAACAGAAGAATCAGTTTTCCCTCCTTCCTTTGCCAACTCACACCTTTCCTTCACTTCATTCCAAAGTATAAGTGCTTCGCCTGGTTTTCTTGCCAATGAAATTGCATTGGCAAAACTTCCATAGGTGCTCACATCAGGGTAAAATCCATTTTCCTTCATCTTTTGAATCACCTTCTTTGCCTCTTCAACCAACCCTAACCTACTATATCCTTCAACCAACATATTCCAAGCAATTAAATCCACCCTCACTCGAGCGTCGTTCACCATTTCGTCGAAGACCCTTTGAGCCAGCTTTGGTTGACCAGACAATGCAAAAGCTTTCATCAAAGTAGTGTAACTAACTTTTGTGGGAGCTATCCCTTTTGCCCTCATCTCATTAAAGAAGGAAAGAGCACCAGCACTGTCATCAACCAATATACAACCATCAATAAGTATATTATACGACACAACATCAGGCTCAATCCCAATATCCTCAGCCATCTCCTCAAGCAACTCCCTTGCCTTGTCCATCTGCAGCTGTTTACAGTAACCCTTGAGCAGAATATTGTAGGTTATCCGATTCGCAGGCACACCAATTCTTGTCATTTCAGCAAGAACTTGACGTGCCCGGTCCATAAAACCAGCCTTCACAAATGCCGAAACCACCGTGGTATAGGAAATATGGTCAGGGTGACCGGCACTATCCTCCTGACAACGCATTGCCTCAAGCATCCTTACAGTATCCGTAACACGCCCCGCCTTCATATAACCTTTCATTAGAGTTGTGTAAATCCTAGTGTTAGGTGTATACGCTTTTGGCAACAAAGGTAAATCATTCACATTGTGATTTCCAGTCTTATCCATCATCAAATTTGGAAGCAACTTATGAAAAACAGAATCAACATCATCATCAACATAAGAATATTGTGAATTGGACTCTCTGAGTATTCTACATAGATCTCTCCTTTTTTCCCTCATAGCCTGAACAATTTTCTCAGCAGTTTCCAAATCATTAAAATCAACATAAGCAGCAACAAGTGAATGCAAAGTAGTCATACACAAAGGTATATTCAACTGAAGAATCCTCTCCAACACAAACACAAGCAAATCTTTTCTACCATTTCCACAACAAAGCTTCATAACAATGTTATAACTCAAAGAATCAGGCACAACACCAAACTGCGGCATTTCATCAAACACTTGTAAGAACATCTTACCATCACCCAAATTAGCACAAGCATTAAGCACAGCATTGAACGCCACAGTATCCGGCCGCGACTCCGACGCCATTTCAAGGTCAGGGAGCTTCCTAAGCCGGCGCGTGACAGCATGGAAGAGACGGATAGCCTCAGCTGGACCGGAAGCATCATCGTCGGAGGCGAGACGGCTTACGACAGCACTCCAAGCTTTGACATGAGGGAGGTAGCCAGAGCGGAGCATGGATTTAACAACGGAAGACGCGTAGAGAGTGTGACCAGATTTAGCGGCGGCGGCGGCGAGGAGGCCGAGGGAATTGGAGTCGAGACGGTGGAGCTGGGATTCATTACGGAGGCGCGTGAGGATGGACTGTGCGCGCGTGAGGGAAGAGGGAGTGTTGTTGGAAGAAAGCTGAGAGAGTAAACGGCTGAGGCAAGTGGGATTAGGGAGGTGAGGGGAGTGAGTGTATGCAATCCAAGCTTCTTCGGTTTTACGTTGTTGTAAGAGTGTTAGAAGCTTTTGGTCGCGTGGTTCGGTTTTTGAGGTTGGTGTTAGTGATGTTGGGTTTGTGTAGTTTAAGACAAAGGAGTTAGAGTTGGTGTTTTTAATGTTGGTTTTGGTGAAGTTGAATGATGATGGAGGTTGTAGTAGAGTAATGTTCATTGTTGCTTCTTCTCCATTTGGGAAAGTTGTGCTGTTTGTATGGATAAGGAAGTTGGTCATGTGTTGTTGTAACGATGGAAGTGAAACTAGCTACGTTTTTGTGTTCCATCCTCTTGTTTTTCTCTTTCCCTTTTTCTCCATTTTTAGTGTGTGACTGACTAATAAGGAAAGGACATAGATTAAGTACCGTTTCACCTGACTTTTTTTTTACTTTTCTACGATTTTAAGAAGAAAGTAGGTCAAACACAATATCTATTAAGTACTTACTAAAAAAATATTTTAAACATTTTTTCCCTTCAAAAAATATTTTAACATTTTTTTATATATTATATATTTATACAATATTTTGCCAAATAACTTTTAATTTAAAAATAGCTTTAAAACTAAAAAAATAATAAAGTAATCAAACAAATTTAACTTCTTTCTTAAAGTCCTTAATTTTAACTTTGTTTTAAAGTAGCTTTTGGACTGTAAAAAAGTCAGGTCAAACGATGCCTAAACCATATTTGGGCGAAAGTATTTAATTTGTGTCATAAGGGCATATGTCAAGAAATTTAAAAGTAGAAATATTTTTATAAATTTTGTGCATTTAATTAAGCAAAAGTAGAAATATTGTGTTTAGTGTGATGTTCACACATGTGTATTGTGTTTAGTGTTGTGATAATTTATTTTCTTTAGAATTATACACAATGGTATAACAAATACCAAGATTGTGTGTTGAAAGGTAAGATCCGATTAAACTATTTGTTGATCCATTGATTCATGCTCACGAAGTTGTTGTGCACATGGGTGTCAAGATCAACAAATAAAATTACAATTTTGGTTCAGAGCCTTGTATCGGTAACTTGGTGGTCGACATACAATTGAGAATGGTTCTTTTATTGAAATTTTTTTTTATGACCCAGTTGGCCAAAAAAATGATTTTTTTGACCCACTTTGAAAAAAATTTACCTAAATGACCCACTTTGATTTTGGGGGTTTTTTTTTGTCGTTTAGTGCCATTACCGCCATTCCAATTGGCGGTAATGGCAGAAAAGTCAGAGGGGGTGCAGCAAAGCACTGTAGCGTGCAGGATTCAAAGGAAGGCAGCGTGCAGGTCTGCAGGATTCAAAGGCATGGCAGGCTTTTTTGGTTTTTTTTTTATTAGGAATGACCCATTACCGCCAATTGGGCCGGCGGTAATGGGTATTTAATTATTTTTTTTTTCGTTTTTTAATTCCCCCCCCCCCACAACACCCCTTTTGTCCAAATTAACTCATATTTTTCATACTTTTTCTCGCTTTAATTCCAAAAAATGAAATATATACCGTCGTAGTTTGGTAATTTATACTGTCGTAGTTTGGTAATAAAATATATACTGTCGTAGTTTGGTAATAAAATAAAAAAACCAAAAAAAATAAAAAAATAAATATATTGATTTAAAAAAAATAATTACATCATTCAAAGACGATCCTAATTTTTTCTTTTAAACCAGTTACCCCAATGTAAATTATGACTTCCCGTAGCACAAAATTTATGTTTTTGAGTTCGTACGGGTCGTTGAGGTTGCTGTTGGTCTTCCTCTTCCTCTTCCACTTCCTCGTCATTTATTTCAGCTTCATTTGTTTCCAAATTCGCCTCATTTTGCACTTGTGGTGGGACAGAGTTTGTCCAAATATCATTTACAAAATCATCGTCGTTAAACCCCGCAGCCAGTGTTTCTATGGGATTGGTTTGTGTTTGTGGCCATTGTGGGGTGTAGTTTGTTTGTGGATAATTTACAATGGTTGGAGGGGTTGGTAGGTTGAAAGAGGGGTATTCAGGGTAATTGCTGTGGGGTGTGTTTTGGGTTGGAATAAAGTCATCGATGAAATAGTTTGATGTTCGGGAGCTTTCTCCATGATGACTCTGTTGGGAGTAGCTAGGGTATGGTATTGGGGAGTGTTGTGGGAACTTGTTTGTGGATTGTGGTGGGGATTGGTAGGTCTGGCTGTAGTTGTAGCTGGTGGATTGGTTGAAGCTTGGGTCAAAGTATGTGGGTGTAGGTGTGATGAATTGGCTAAAGGGTGGTGGGGTATCTGACCAGATGTTTGCATCTGGCACAAAGGAGTGGTCTGGTGGTGTTTGATAGGTTGCTGGTGCTGCGGGATATTCCGACGACAGTTGTTGTAAAATTCTGGAACATTCAACCATTGGGTTTCGCAGTAGCGCTTCTCTAGAAATCCACAGATGATCTCTAAAAAAGGTCCAATACCATGCAAAATATTGACGGTTTGGATAAACCAAGTGGTTATATTTAACTCCGTCAAGTGCTAATTGAAGACGATTGTTCCAATTTTGTATTTGAAACTGAAATTGATCTCCCCACGAGCCTTTTATTTTTTTATTCGCCAAAGATATCTCGTGGAAATGTCTCATATCTTCTGGCACGGCGGGTGGAAGTTGAGGTAAGCCAAATTGTATTCTGACTCTATCTGTATGATGCCTTTCGACTATCTCGAAACAGATGAGATATGTGTTTGCAGACCATATCTGACTTTCCTCTTCGTTGTTGTAATGGAAGTGGAGATAGGGCCTCCAGCAAAACTGTTTAAAAAAGAGGAATGTTAGTATTCTAATGTTGCTAAAAAATTAATCCTGGAAAAAAAAAGTTAAGTTTCAAACCTGATCATATGTCATATTGTCTATTTTTGAACGTGTTGAAAGGAGATTATGCCGAGGATTTTCCATATATTTACTCCCACGTTCTAGCCATCTAGTTAATATTATTAAAACGAGATAATTAATATACCTGATAATTGAATTTAAAAATTAATAATAAATAATATATTTATTTAACTTACATAGTTGCCAAAGGAGGTTGTCTTTCAGCTTGTGGTGGGTTCCTCGACACGGGAGATATGCATGACATTCTTGACCAAGCCCATGCCTGTAGGAGTATTGTGCACCCAGTTGTGTCACTTACGCCAATTTTTGCGGCGTCACACATACCTCTGTAAAGCGTGGCCAAACAAGCAGAACCCCAACTGTACTGTCCAACCTCCTCTGGTGATTTATTCAACAATGGCAACCATTTTATATGTACAAGGTTGCCAGAAAAATTAGGCATTAAACGAGTGCCTATCAAGTATAAGACATATGCTATAAACAGGTGCTGAACTGTGGGGGGACCTACTTCCCCGTGACCTACAATATAAGATTCTAACCAACTTAATCTTATTTGCAGACTGTCACGCCTTTTTTTATTAGGCATTGCGCCTAAAATTTCTTCAACTAATTCCCATTTTACGGTCGTAGGTCCCGTAACCGGTGCACCGTTTACCTTTAAACCAAGGAGCATATGAACGTCTTCTAACGTAATAGTACACTCGCCGGAAGGAAATAGAAATGTGTGTGTCTCTGGCCTCCATCGTTCTAATAAAGCGGTTATTAGACGATTATCGACCCTGTATTTATTAATCTTTGTAACTTCCCATAAACCAGCCACCTTTAACATATCAACAATGGACGGCGGCACGGAAAATTCCACTATATGACAGCGATTCCGAATATAATGTTTTTCCTCGTCCTACAATTAAAAATTAACGAACGATTAATCATCCACATTTGAGAGTTTTAATTGATTTTGTGAATTATATACTGTGTGAAATAAATAAATTGACGAACTTAACGGAATAAATAAACAAATAAATTAATAAAATAAACTTACATTTAGTGTTTCTGAAATATGACGGGATCTATGTTGGTTGCCTAGATGAAGGAATTGTTCCATCTTGAATTGCAAAATATGACAGGAAACTTAAGACTTTTGTATTTTGAAACTGCAAAATATGACAGGAAGAATTGCTTTGTATTGTGAGGAAAGCGTTATCCTTGTGCATCAATTTATACTGAGTATTGCCTTGCATTATTGCCTTGCATTATTCACTTGCCATGCCTTGTTAAGTTTTATTGCTTTTCATTATTGGAATAGGAAGCATAAGTCCCATCTACCTGCCATGCCATGTGATTTCACGTGTGGGAGCATAAGTTTTCATTATTGGAATAGGAAGCATAAGTTTTATTGCTTTTGTTGTTTTAAATTTCAGCCGTCCGCGTGTTCTTTTCCATTTGTTTTTAGCCTGCATTGTACTGTAGAACCTGACCAAAAGTAACTCATTACCGCCATTTTATTTGGCTGTAATGAAGTAGCCAATCGTAACACTCCACGTGTCATACTTGCTTGCCTATAAATGTATGGAATCGTAACAATTTATAACATGCAAATTGTTATAGCACACATAGAAAACAAACAGCTATGGCACACACACCAGAAAATGTATTTTTCATTGTTCATTACAATGGAAAAGTTTTAAGAAACCAGTTTGGTTCATTTTTTGAAAGTGAACGAAGAAAATGTTTTAACATGAGTATCAAAAGCACGTTTGATCACTTGAAAAAAAGAATAGAGCAAAAGCTACGCCTAAGTGATTCTCAGGTGATATCTAAAATTATTTACCGAGCACCACAGAGCTTTGCTGCAGGTCATGTCCAATACAACGACGTAGAAATTTTTGATAACGATGACGTTGCAGATATGTTTGTCAGTTATAAATCTTTTTAGGTACTCGGTGCAGTTGAGTTATCAGTTACGGTAGTAAATAACGAGTTTCCACAACCTCGTCAAACACCACAACCCCTTCAAGTACCACAGCACACTCAAACACCACCGTATGAAAACGAACCGGCACAAAATCAATATGATTTTCAACCGTCGTCTTCACAAAATTTACCGTACACCCAACCTTTCTCACACACACAATACGAATATCAACCATTTTCAGCACAACCTTTCTCACAACCACATGACGAATATGAACCATTTTCATCACAACCATTCTCACAGACACAGTGTGAATTTGAACCATCGTCTTCACAACCGCCACCTCAAACCCAACCGCAACCACAAACACAAACACCACTACCAGAAATCTTCCGCCAACAATTTCAAGACATTCCAGATAACATTCAAGAAGAAGTATGTAGTAGTGAAAGTGATGAAGACGAATCACTTCAGCATGAGGATGACGAAGAAGACGATGGGGATGAAGACATCTTCGACAACATTTTTCCTGGCGCACAAGCACAACCACCGCAAGAGGCAGTACCGATCAGAGCCGCTTATTGTCCACCGCTACATATGCGTAACGTTGATGTTGCTGCATATGATGCTATACCCACTGACGATCACTGGAATACGAATGTTGCCCTCGATGGGGCTATTGCGGTAGGAATGACGTTTCACACCAAAGAAGATTGTTTGCATGCCATCAAGTCATTCCACATCAGACGTTCACTGGATTACGTTGTTATACACTCCGATCCAGGAAGATATGTTATTCAATGTACACACGAGACATGTCAATTTAAGTTGAGAGCGTCCTACAGAAAAAGGAGTGGCAAATGGAAAATTGGGACCATGAACGGTCCACACAACTGCACATCGTCTTCAATGTCACAAGATCACCGCAAGCTCAACTACAAAATTATAAGTGACAGCATCAAAACCCTTGTGCATGCAGATGCCTCCACAAAGCCGAAGTTGATCATTGCGCATATAAGAGAAAAGTTTAACTACACAACCACCTATAGAAAGGCGTGGAAGGCGAAGAACGCGGCAATCGAATCGATTTACGGGAATTGGGAGGAATCTTATAATGTTCTTCCCCATGGCTGAACGTGATGAAGGAGACAATGCCAGGAACAGTCTTCGATTTGAAGACGCGAATTGCCGTGAACGGAGAGACACAGTTTCATCGTCTATTATGGGCCTTCTATCCATGCATCAATGGGTTTAAGTATTGTAAACCAGTTGTCCATGTCGACGGAACGTGGTTGTATGGCAAGTATAAGGGAACGTTGTTGCTTGCAGTTGCGCAAGATGGTAACAACAAAACAATTCCAATCGCCTTTGCGCTTGTCGAAGGTGAGACAAAGGAGGGATGGAGTTTTTTCCTTAAAAATCTTAAAAGGCATGTCACACGAGAACTAGCCGTCTGCATGATCTCCGACAGACATGAATCGATTAAAAGCGCATTCAACGACCCACGGAATGGTTGGCAAGAAACTGGTTCAACTCATGCGTACTGCATCAGACACATCAAGCAAAACTTCATGAGGACAATCAAGGATGAAGATTTAAAGGATGTAGTAAATAATATGGGTATAAATCTTTTCTTACAAATTTTTTAATCAATGTTTTTATTAAAAAATTTATCTGACTGAATTTTTTTCCATCATATACAGGATATGCCCTAAACATACCCATGTTTGATTACTACTGTAGTATAATCCAGGAGGCAAATCAGCGTGCGTTGGATTGGGTGCACAATATCCCAAAAGAAAAATGGACTCAAGCATATGACGGGGGTCGACGATGGGGCCACATGACAAGCAATATCGTTGAGTCATGGAACTCTGTGTTTAAGGGAACTCGCAACCTCCCTATTACACCTATAGTCCAATCAACATACTATAGGTTGACATGTCTTTTTGCCGAAAGGGCTCAAAGTGCGTTTGCAAGGGTGGGTTCTGGAGATGTGTTCAGCGAATATTGCCAGAATGTGATTAAGGATGACATTGGTAAGTCCAACACCCATCAAGTCGAACAGTTTGACCGAGAGAGGTATACCTTCTCTGTCCGTGAGACAGTCAACTACAGGGAGGGAAGGCCAATGGGAACTTTCAAGGTGGACCTCCAAGCAGGGTGGTGTGATTGTGGGAAATATCAAGCTTTGCATTTGCCTTGTTCACATGTCATAGCCGCGTGTTCTTCATTTCACTATGACTACACAACCCTTATTCCAGATGTGTTCAAAAACAAGAGTGTTTATGCCATTTACAACACATCATTTAAGGTTGTCCACGACAAGACTTATTGGCCCCCATACAACGGTCCAAAGCTTTGCCATAATCCAGACATGCGAAGACTAAAGAAAGGTCGACCCAATAGTACTCGCATTAGGACTGAAATGGACGAGGAGGTTGAAGAAAGAAGACCGACACCGAGACTGTGTGGGTTGTGTCGGCATTAAAGACATATTAGGAGAAATTGTCCGACCTTATATAACCAGTAGTTAATATCATTATCAATTAGGTGTTCAACCGAGCTTTTATAAGTATTTGTGACTTTTTTTAATCTTTAATCAAATTTCGTCGTTTAAAGAATATCCACGTATTATGATTTTAATGTTTATTTTAATTATGTTAATTAAATAATATAATAGACGAGAAAAGACAAACACGAAAATATAATAATTAATCAAAACACTACTCAAACCAAATTACATTAACTTAAAAAAGCAAACAAACAACATTAAAACAATTGATTCTCCACGTATCGACTATTTTGACTTAACGTCAAGATACCATGGACCTTGTGCATTTTCTTCAGACGAAAACATATCTTGAACATTGATAAGTGCCTAAAAGGTGTTATATTTTGATACATTTTAGGGCACTTATGATTACTTGTTTCGCAAGTTACCTTAGGATTAGAGCATATTTGTGTTAAAAATGCAATGATTGTGATCCTAAGCCTTACCCCATGTGATTATGCAGGAAATACATGCTTGAACCTGATTGATGCAAAAGAATGAAGCTTTTCTGGATGCCATCGCTACAAGCGCAGAAGCCATCGCTAGTAGCGAGGATAGGCAGGGATTTCCAGGAAGCCATCGCTTGAAGCGCAGACTCCATCGCTAGAAGCGAGCTTAGGCAGGGATTTACAAGGGTTCATCGCTTGTAGCGATGAACTGGACGCTTGAAGCGAGCCTAGGCAGGGAATTTCAAAGGCTGGTCGCTAGTAGCGACAGACCTTGTCGCTACAGCGACCAAAGGGGCGGTTTAATGCTGATGGTGACGTGGAGCTCTATGATTGGCCAGTTGAAGTCCTCGCTACAAGCGACAGGCTGGTCGCTTGTAGCGAGCGTGCTTTTTCTCAGCATATTTATAGATTTCTAAGCTCATTTCTGAGAGAGATAGTTTTTTATCAGTTTTAATATTTTCCAGAGCTTAGAATACTTGTTATCTTTGAGAGAGAATAGGCATAGAGGGAGAAGAACTTCAAATAGCAATTTGATTTGGATTGAAGAAGATCTTAAGAAGCTTTGAGACATCAAGCTCTCACATATCTTCATCTTCCTTTCTTATTTTGCCATAGTTGTCATGACAATGATCAACTAATCTCCTTTGTTGGGATTAATAGGTAATCAATCATTCATGTTGTAAACTTTTGATTATTCAATATATGATTCTAGCAATTTTTATATACCATTGAATTTCTTCTTGCTTTTCAATCTTATGTTTGATTTAAATGTTGTTGAAAAAGACTTTTGAATCTAGGTTTAGAATGATTTTCTATCAAGATAAGAAATTCTAGAAATGGGATTTGGTTTTGATAATTACATTATAGTATTGGATCGTAAAGCTTTTGAATCGTTTAATAGATTGAGAAATCATCGATTAAACGATACAATCGATCTCACGACGTCATTTGGGAAATCAATGATGTTGTTGAGCAATACGTAATAATGTCATATATAAGAAAAAGCTAGAATCTGTATTTGTAATCAATCGAATATAAACGATGTTTGATTGATGAAAGTTAATCCTAACACCTTCTATGTCCTATTACTCTACTATTTATTTATTATGTTTTTAAAACAATGAGTAGTGTAGTAAAACAAATGGTTAAACCCTAACTTAAGACGATAATCGACGTTGAACGGTTTATGATATCACATTAATCCCTGTGGAACGATATAAAAACGATACTTGCTTTTGCAATACTAACAAAATGGCGCCGTTGCCGGGGATTAAAGTTATGATATTATAATCATTGCAACTTTAATTATGGTTTTAAGCAATTTTGCACCAAAATTCTTTTATGTATATAACTAATATTTCTTATCCATCTTGTTTGCTAATTCTTTGCGGTCAGATTGTTGATATCGTTTATGCGAGGTCAAGTATCAGAGGACCAACTTCTTTTTGATTCCGAGATAGAGAGAACAGCTCGTAGAAACAATAGCAAGAACCGGAGAAAGAAGCAACAAGCAAAGAAGAGGCAACAAGAGGAGAATTCTGTTTCTAGTCATTCATCAAATCCAAGCCAAGAGTTACAAATGGCTGCAGCAGGACATCAAGATCCTGGAGGTTCAGGCGATCGTGGGTTACCATGTACTAATAGTCCACGCCGTTTCGCACAACTGGGGAAAACTCCGCGGACTGCTAAGCAAACGGAGATGAAGACGGGGATATTACAAATTTTATATGCTAATCCATTCTCAGGATTAGACCATGAAGACCCGTTCCAACATCTCACAAAATTCTATGAGATTGCGGGAACCCTTGGTGAGACGGAGAATAACGAGGAGGCTATGTGGATGAGGATGTTTCCTCACTCATTGATTGGTAAAGCTAAGGAGTGGTACTTGGACCAGCCACCGACGGTAATGACGAACTGGAACACGCTTGAGGAGAAATTCCTTGAGAGGTTCTTCCCTCAGAATCGGTTTATGGAGGCGAAGACAACTATTGCGGTGTTCTCACAAGGAACTAGTGAGACATTATGTGAAGCCTGGGAGCGTTTCAAGTCAATGCTCAGAAGATGTCCGAACCATGGATTTGATGAATTAACACAAATTCATCTCTTCCGGAACGGGATGCAACAACAATCCAAGCTTTTGCTAGACGCTGCTGCTGGTGGTTCTTTGATGGCCAAGAGCGCCGAGGATGCTGTTGCTATTATAAAGAGAATGGCGTTGAATGATCACCAAGCTCATCACAACCGAAGCCAAAGCCAAAGGAAGGCGGGAATCCTAGATTTGGGAACTAATGATGCTATCCTTGCACAGAACAAGTTGCTCACGCAACAAGTGGAAGAGTTGACAAAGAAAATGGCCAACCTTCCTCAACAAATGAAGGACATCCAGAACGAACAAAGAAGACAACACCAAGTCGCATCTTGCGAGCTTTGTTCGGGAGACCACCCAACCGGATTTTGTCCGCCCCCTACAAAAGAGGTAAGCTATGTTGGTAATCAACCAAGGCCTCAACAGTTTCAAAACCAATTCCAAAGCCATCCAAACAACTTCCCAAGAGGGAATAATCCGAATTATGGCCAAGGGTGGAGACCAGAAGCTGGGCAGTATAACCGACAACCTTACCAAAATTATAACCAATATCAACCTCCACAACAAAACCGCAACCAATCCACCGATGAAACCCTCAATCAGTTCATGCAGATGTCAATGGCCAACCAGAAGAACACTGATGCGTCCATCAAAAATCTGGAGACGCAAGTGGGCCAGTTGGCACAACAACTTTCTCAAGCTACTCAACAAGGCGGAACCTTTACCGCCAACACACAAACCAACCCAAAGGATCATGCATCATCATCAAAATGACAATTAAGTCATTTTGATGAGGAAGTCCTTGCATTAAGAGACAACGAAAATTGCAAGGCAATTGCTACAAGGAGCGGGAAGGTCATTGGAAAAGGTATAGGGGACAATCTTGAAGTAGAGAGAAGGGTTGTTGAGAATGAGGTGAAAGAGAAGGATGATGATGAAGGACGTGAGGAAGAAACGGGAGATGTACATATAGAGGATGTAGTTGAAAAAAATAATAAGGATGTAGTTGAAAATGAGAACATTGTATGGAAGAAGGATGTGGTGAAGGAGAAGGGCAAGAAGCAAGAAATAGTGAAGAATGCACCAACACCGCACCTACCTTACCCAACTACACCAGCCAAAAAAGAGAAAGAGCGGCAGTTTGCTAGGTTCCTTGAAGTTTTCAAAAGGTTACAAATCAATATACCGTTCTCGGAAGCCCTAGAGCAAATGCCGACGTATGCCAAGTTTATGAAAGAAATCTTTTCCAAGAAGAGGAGGTTTAATGAAGAAGAAACAATTCTGCTAGACGCGAATTGTAGTGAAATCATCCAGAATACATTGTCAAGAAAGAAGAGAGATCCGGGCAAAGTTACACTGCTCGTGTCCATTGGCAATGTTGATGTCGGCAAGGCACTTATTGATTTGGGTTCAAGTATCAACCTAATCCCATTATCCGTTGTCAAAAGGATTGGTGATATAGTTGTGAAGAGAACCAACTTAACCTTGCAATTGGCTGACAAATCCTACACTCGTCCATTGGGAATTGCTGAAGACGTGTTGGTGAAAGTCGACAAGTTCTTGTTCCCCGTCGACTTTGTAGTGATGGATATTCCGGAGGATGACGATGTGCCACTACTTCTTGGGAGAACTTTCATGCAAACGGCACGGATGATGATTGATCTTGACGGAGGCTTGATGAAAGTCCGTGTGGACGATGAAGAAGTCAATTTCAACATCCATGAAGCAATGAAGTTTCCTAGTGATAAAGCTGCGTGTTTCAAGATGGATGCAACGGAAGAATTGATAGTTGATACGAGAAACCAGTTGCATGACTTGACACATCTTGAGAGAGTATTGACAAACGCACTAAGTATCCTAGGAGAAGAAGATGAGCATGAGCTTGAAGAGTGTTTGAAGGAGCTCGATTCGTTGAAGGAAATTCCTCCTCACAAAGCCAAAATCGAGGAATTGACGAATGAAGCTAAGGTAAAAGAAGTGAAGCCGGAGATGAAGATCTTGCTCTCACATTTGAAGTATGTGTTTCTTGATCAAGAGGGTAAGAAACCGGTAATCATTAGTAGCTCCTTGTCAAACCAAGAAGAAACAAGATTGGTCGAAGTTTTGAAGTCCAACAAGGAAGCAATAGGTTGGACACTATCCGACTTAAAAGGGATAAGTCCTTCCTATTGCATGCATAAGATCATGATGGAAGAGGATTATAAGCCGGTAGCACAACCTCAAAGACGGCTAAACCCAAACATGAAAGAAGTAGTCCGGAAAGAAGTAGTCAAGCTACTTGAAGCCGGCATGATATATCCGATCTCGGATAGCACTTGGGTTAGTCCGGTTCAAGTTGTCCCTAAGAAGGGAGGTATGACGGTTATCACGAACGAGAAGAATGAGCTCATACCGACAAGAACCGTGACCGGTTGGAGGATGTGTATCGATTACCGGAGGTTGAACAAAGCAACTAGAAAGGATCATTTTCCTCTACCATTTATGGATCAAATGCTAGAGAGGCTGTCAGGACAAGCTTTTTATTGTTTCCTTGACGGGTATTCAGGTTACAATCAGATATCGGTGAATCCAGACGATCACGAGAAGACTGCATTCACATGTCCTTTTGGGGTATTTGCATATCAACGCATGCCGTTCGGATTATGTAACGCTCCAGCAACATTTCAACGATGCATGCAAGCCATCTTTGCAGACTTGATAGAGAAAAGCATTGAAGTGTTCATGGACGACTTCTCAGTTTTCGGGTCATCATTTGATTTATGCTTGAAGAATCTGGACACGGTACTGAAACGGTGCAAGGAAACCAACTTGGTGCTCAATTGGGAGAAGTGTCACTTCATGGTAACCGAGGGTATAGTCCTTGGTCACAAGATCTCCTCCAAGGGTATTGAAGTTGATAAAGCTAAGATCGACGTGATAGGAAAACTTCCACCACCAGTCAATGTCAAGGGAATCCGAAGTTTCCTAGGCCATGCCGGGTTATATCGGAGATTCATCAAAGACTTCTCAAAAATTGCCAAGCCATTGAGCAACTTGCTCAACAAAGATAAGTCTTTTGATTTTGATGTTGATTGTTTAAATGCTTTTAATAGTTTAAAGGATAGCTTAACATCCACACCCATAATCACCGCACCAAACTGGACATACGATTTTGAACTTATGTGCGATGCAAGTGATTATGCGGTAGGCGCGGTGTTAGGTCAACGCAAAAACAAAATTTTTCATGCTATACACTACGCGAGTAAAGTTTTAAATGACGCACAAGTCAATTATGCTACCACTGAAAAAGAATTACTTGCTATAGTGTTCGCATTAGAAAAATTTCGTTCGTATCTCATAGGTTCAAAAATTGTTATCTGGACTGACCATGCAGCTATCAAGTACTTAATTACCAAACCCGACTCAAAGCCGAGACTCATCCGTTGGATGTTGCTACTCCAAGAGTTTGATTTGGAGATTAAGGACAAGAAGGGGACTGAGAACCTAGTAGCTGATCATCTGTCAAGATTGGTGAACAATGAGATAACGAAGAATGAAATGGACATCCTTGAAGAGTTCCCGGATGAGAAGTTGCTTATGGTGCAAGAAAGACCATGGTTCGCGGACATGGCCAACTACAAAGCAACGGGTTTCATACCGGAGGATTACACATGGCAAATGAAGAAGAGGTTGTTGAGAGACGCCACTCAATTCATTTGGGATGACCCGTATCTCTTCAAGATTGGAGTAGACCACTTAATAAGAAGATGTGTTGCTAGAGAAGAAGCCAAGGACATCATGTGGCATTGTCACAACTCGCCATATGGTGGTCATTACAGTGGAGAAAGAACTGGAGCAAAAGTTCTTCAAGCTGGCTTTTATTGGCCCTCCTTGTTCAAAGACTCATATGAACATGTGAAAGAATGTGAGAGTTGCCAGAAAACCGGAGGGATTTCAAAGAGGAATGAAATGCCTCTACAAAGTATCCTTGAAGTCGAAGTCTTCGATTGTTGGGGTATTGACTTTGTAGGGCCATTTCCATCCTCTTTGAACAACGAGTATATTCTGGTAGCTGTTGACTATGTGTCTATAACACCCATACTAACTTTAACTAGTATATTTGCATGTGCGTTAAACTGATACTGGATACATTTAAAATTTCAATAATAAAACTCATACATCACAAATGAAAGAATACATAATACTCGTTGTACAAATAATCCAATATTTATACAATGCTTATATAAATGTCCATTAAGCTTCTGAGCTGGTACACAACGAGCAATTGCACTCCATCCAGTACCTCTATGAAGATCTTCGTCACGAACCTCTGACTAACCTGTAAACCTGCACCAGAAGGAATGGGATGAGACATAATGTCTCAGTGAGCTCTACCCAACCTACTGTTGGCAACCACAGGGAACCTAGGGTCGCCATGCCTACCTTGGCAATCTCGGGGATTTCCTAGGATCGCCAAGTCTTAACTGCCTATGACTATAAATCCTTCTGTAACTATAACTTAAATTGCCTATAACCTCTGCCATATCGGCCTATGACTATAACTATAATTGCCTAAATCCATAACTATGACCTCGTCTGTATCTATGACTTAGTGATCGAGGGGAAGACCTAGGATCACTTTCTGATAACTGTCTATAACTATAACTGTATATTTCCTGTGAATATAACTGTAACTGTAACTTTGACTATAACTGTAAAACATAAAACATATAAACAGTTCGATAGCAGTTTTATGTTAGCTGTTAGCGTTGAACAAACAATTATCTGAGTTCATTTTACGGAGGGCACCCCGGGTGGAGCAACCCCGAGATACGTCTCCCTATAAACCGGTGAAACTCCTATCATATCAGGCTAACACCGGACTCCCTATAAAACGTGTGGACAACCCTCTCGGAGAAGTCCCATCCGGCGAATCCCGGAGTCTGATGAACACGCCACTGTAAAACGTGCAAGCACGCCACTATAAAACGTGTAAACACGCCAATATCTTTAATCTTTAATTCTTTAACTTTAACGTATGAACATATAATCAGTCTCTTTAATTCTATAACCATTCTGTAATCTATAACCTGTAACATATAATCTTGGCTTATCGTTCTCATAAGCCACCTATAATTGTTGGAGCACCCACACTTTAAACATATCTGTAACTATAATTGCTTAAACATTCCCATGCCTATATATTCCAAAGGAATACCTCTATAACTTTATTCATAAGTGTTCATCCTATAAAAGGCTCTAAGCTTAATCATTGATTCATTATTGGTTTAGACTTACTTAGGGTGTACATGGAGTTGCTTAGTAAGGGATAATCCCATTACTAGCTCCTTCACTCCTCTATATAACTTAGAATTCGAGTATTCATCTTCCAATGTATTACCCTTTACCCATACCACCTTTAATCCATGCCTATAATCAATAAAAAGATGAGTTTGAGGGAAAGTGAAATCGGTGGCCGATTTGCATAAATCGGGCCCCGATTTTTGCCGTAAAATACATAGAAAATGAGCCATAAAATCGGTGGCCGAATCCATGAAATCGGTGGCCGATTTCCTCCTTTGCAGGGTCCAAATTTCAGCTTCTAAGGCTAATCCAAACACTCCCAATCTTCATAACAGCTTATGGCATAAACTCTTAAGACATAATGATAAGTAATAAC
Organism: Medicago ruthenica; assembly: GCA_018208015.1. Lineage (NCBI taxonomy): Eukaryota > Viridiplantae > Streptophyta > Magnoliopsida > Fabales > Fabaceae > Medicago > Medicago ruthenica. The sequence continues at coordinate 47,001,087 of CM031371.1, read as the reverse complement.
ATAATTCAACATGGAATTAGTAAACAATTGGATCTATGGCATAAATTTTGCAAATCTAGCTCTTAATGCTAAAAACTCAAAGCATAGCAAGGTGAGGATCTAAACCCTCTAGGAGCTCACCTTAATCTTGATCAAAACTTGTTAAACCTTCATTCCAAAACCCTTAGCTTGATAGCTTCTTCTTTGCTAAACTTCTTCACCAAAACCCTAGCTTTTTGCCCCTTTTTCTTTTCTTGATTTCTTGCTCTTTTCTTCCAAATTGACCCAAGAGTCACAAACTTGCTTACTTGCATGAGGATTGGGTGTTTAAAAAAATGAAGTTGATGATTATGGAGGGAGGAAGGAGAATGGCGTGAGGTATAGAGAGAGAAGGAGAGGAAACTTGTGACTTTTAGAGAGAGAAAGAGGATGAGAAATGAGGGAAAAATATGGGTTATTACCCTTTTATAAAAATCTCCGCATGACAATTACAAAATTGCCCTTCGCTTAATATCTCTGATGCATCATCTCAATACTAATAAATATCCAAGTATTTAGCGGGATATTACACTCTACCCCCCTTAAAGAAATTTCGTCCTCGAAATTTAGAATCCACTCATTATCGTCTGTGAATAATTCTATTATACCACCTTCTCTACTAGCACAATTTCAATTCTTCTTGCTTATCGGAATCCCTTGGATTTTCCAACTCTATAAGTCGAGTATGCTCGACAATCTTTTCTTTAACTATGATGCTTGTGGTACATTACATAACTCTTACGTAGTAGGATATGAGGTTATCCGAACCAACATATCCATATTATCTGACTATGATCTCTGTTCGACATTTTCCTTACTAATCCAACTTAAAATTGTTAAGTCTCGGATTTCCTTTACTGAATTCTATCAGTTCTTCTTTAATTGACAATTCCATATTAACCTGAAGACGTTGAGTCATTCTGTTCTCCCCAAAATATTTCAACTTTCCGAGGAATCTATTACATTACTTTTAGTTCAAGAACTTTTGTCTATAACTTTCGCCTCGCAAGACGACCTTTTACTATTACACTTGTAACTTTCTTCATATAAATTATTCTTACACTGAAAGGCATCTAATATTGAGTAATCTCAAACGAAAGTAAAATCTATTACAACTATCTTCACAATTCGAATATAAGGTGGCGGCTGAACTTATGGTTTACGTTCCTTTCTTTCTGTTATCCTGGTGTAGCTATTAACACAACCATGAGCATTGCTCACATTCCCACTGCGGAAATCCTTAAAGCTCGAGAAATCTTATGAGCCACTCGTGCTCCGATTAAAAGAATCAAAAATAACATGTAACCAAAGATCTTAGGAACTTTCTTCTTTACCAATACTTTCAAACTTATGAAAATCCAATATAAGTGACATGTGGCATAAGCCGTCTAACATATCATCATATAATGTAGTCCATAGCACATAGCTTTCATACACGATCGAGTACGTGTCCACTACTACCGAATACATGGTTCATCGCATCATCATTGTCCAACTAACGGGACATCATACTTAATAAAAATATACTTGAGACCAACCACGTCAACCAAGGTTACTCTCTTAACTCTTAATTCATCCTTGTATCCTTTAAACATTCACAATCCCATAACGTAAGTTATGGTTACATTCCGTTGTCGTAATAACTTACTTGTCAAAAGACATTCTCTGTTTTCGAAAAGAAAGCTCTATCCTGATCGCTGTCAGAATAGCACTTTAAAACTCTTAATCCTTTAGTTCATAACTTTAATTCATGTAGCCTTTTACTGTAAACTATGAGAAATCCTCTGATCCGTGTAAAACATTTCTTTCCTTTAACTATTAACTTTAAGTTCAAGAATTTCTGAACTTCTCAACTGAGACTTTCCTGCTAAAACATTACCGACTGCGTACCACGGTTACCAATACATGTCACATGACTATAAATATGTTACACTACTGTCTAGGTAGTATAAACTCTGCCTGATCAGTATACATAATACTAATCATAACCTGTTACATGCCTGTTACATGCGACATGCTAGCATAACGTAGGTACGATGCGGAATAACTGTATGCCACGACATAATTCCTTTTTGGTTAAAATTACTTTTCAAGTTAACTTTAAGTTACTGAGCTGAAACAGCTGAATTACCGTTTTAGTTGTGGCTTCCTTCGCCATGTACTCATTGTGTTAGAACACATCCTTTGAATTTCTAAACTGCTTCAATTCTCATTTCTCAAGAGTTTCAAGGTCCGAGACATTCCTCGACTTATCTATTAAAATTTCCTATTAGGACAGATGATAGGTTCAAGTCATCTCTACTTACACATATTCCGTAACTTGAGAATTAATCTCTGAATACCTTTCCTGTAATTCCTCTGACAAGGACTTCACAAACATCCTTTTCTCTAAACTTCAGCTTTGATTTGTCTGTTAACTCATAATTGGATTACTTCTCCGCTGCGCAACTCTGATTTTAACAATTCGCTTCGGGATCACTATTACCATATAAAATTTCCTTGGCCAATCCTTTGACTTTATAACTTTGTAGTTACCATACACAACCATCTTACATATAATTTCTCTCGTGGTTTAATCCATCCGTTCAACTTACTGATTGATCGTCATCTGACTTTGCGTTTTCTTTCGAACATAAACAAAATTCTTACTTTCACGAAAAACACCGAACCCTGTAGACAGTCTTTAACAATGAATATGAGCCCAATGATGCTCCTATTAAAACAACTTAAGTTCATACATTATTTACTTGTGGTAACTTCTAGAAACATTCTATGACTTCCGGAAATTCTCGTCTTTCAAATACTTATTCGATTAATGAATCGAGTCTCATCCTGTAATTATCCGTAGGGATTTTCACATCCACACTTTTTCTAAGACACTTAGGTCCACATAACTCTAACATAACTCTTGGTTACTCCTCGGGTTCTTTCGGAAATAATCCGTCTGGATAAAACTCAACCTTACCGGCTCTCCTGTAAATTCAAACACATGATACACCTCTTCGAGTACCCGATTTATAAATCCGTAAACTTCAATTTTTAACATTTCCATTTTAATCTTGTTATCTGAATAATAGTCCATCTATCTTCTCGACCGTTGCCCTCTTCTTGGTTTCGAACAACCCAAGGTATATATATATCTACCATCTTTAACACCTACCAACATATGGTGATCTTTGTCGGCTTAACTGAATACTCGTGTAGGAGCCCATCAGAATAAAAGTTAGAACCCCTTAACCTCAACCATAACTTTAACTGTAACTTGCACGTTAGTGACGATCTTCCTGCTTAATCCTCGAAACCGGTCTACCATAATCCATCAACATAAGATTCAATCTTTAATCCATACCCTTACCGGGGTTTCCTTTACTTATCGCTACGCTCGCATCTTCATACCAAGCATCTTGGCGTCCCATAACAAAGGAAGGTAATCTATTTCATCCATCCAATATTTCGCTTAATCCATAAACGAGTCTCTTACCTATCAAATATTTAAATCTCGCCCGTTTTAAGTGTGCAAATCCTTCCACCTTACACACTATATCCTCACTAGAAGCCCGGAGTTTTTCAATAATTAACTGTTCATTCCATATTCCAAGTCGCTGGGTTGGTATCACAATCCTTTGCATCTGCAGCCGGAATTAAAACTCTAATCAACCCTTAACTTTAACTTTCCAAATCATTCTTCGGAGTATTCTATAATCCCTTACTCTACACATCACCTCGGAGAAAAACATCGCTCAATGATGCGTCCAACTAACCAAGGTACTTGACCTTACTCTTAAATACCTCTTATAATTCTGAGACTTTGCCGTTAACTGGCTCAGTCACTTCACTGCTAGAGAACCATCCTTTGACACAAAACACTTTGTCAAATTCGTCTTAGAATCTGACGTCTTAACCTTCGCCCTTCGTACACTTCTTTCCTCCTTGGTCACATTCAGCTCTCGGACATTTATCCTAACTGTCATATACTAGACTGAGTTGATCAGGCTCAACTAGATGTGACCTTTAGAACAACATCCGGAACCCAATGATTCCACTACTTTTATTGAATCTTAAATGACCCATGGCACGGTCTGAATCGACCTGCTCTGATACCAATTATAACACCCATACTAACTTTAACTAGTATATTAGCATGTGCGTTAAACTGATACTGGATACATTTAAAATTTCAATAATAAAACTCATACATCACAAATGAAAGAATACATAATACTCGTTGTACAAATAATCCAATATTTATACAATGCTTATATAAATGTCCATTAAGCTTCTGAGCTGGTACACAACGAGCAATTGCACTCCATCCAGTACCTCTATGAAGATCTTCGTCACGAACCTCTGACTAACCTGTAAACCTGCACCAGAAGGAATGGGATGAGACATAATGTCTCAGTGAGCTCTACCCAACCTACTGTTGGCAACCACAGGGAACCTAGGGTCGCCATGCCTACCTTGGCAATCTCGGGGATTTCCTAGGATCGCCAAGTCTTAACTGCCTATGACTATAAATCCTTCTGTAACTATAACTTAAATTGCCTATAACCTCTGCCATATCGGCCTATGACTATAACTATAATTGCCTAAATCCATAACTATGACCTCGTCTGTATCTATGACTTAGTGATCGAGGGGAAGACCTAGGATCACTTTCTGATAACTGTCTATAACTATAACTGTATATTTCCTGTGAATATAACTGTAACTGTAACTTTGACTATAACTGTAAAACATAAAACATATAAACAGTTCGATAGCAGTTTTATGTTAGCTGTTAGCGTTGAACAAACAATTATCTGAGTTCATTTTACGGAGGGCACCCCGGGTGGAGCAACCCCGAGATACGTCTCCCTATAAACCGGTGAAACTCCTATCATATCAGGCTAACACCGGACTCCCTATAAAACGTGTGGACAACCCTCTCGGAGAAGTCCCATCCGGCGAATCCCGGAGTCTGATGAACACGCCACTGTAAAACGTGCAAGCACGCCACTATAAAACGTGTAAACACGCCAATATCTTTAATCTTTAATTCTTTAACTTTAACGTATGAACATATAATCAGTCTCTTTAATTCTATAACCATTCTGTAATCTATAACCTGTAACATATAATCTTGGCTTATCGTTCTCATAAGCCACCTATAATTGTTGGAGCACCCACACTTTAAACATATCTGTAACTATAATTGCTTAAACATTCCCATGCCTATATATTCCAAAGGAATACCTCTATAACTTTATTCATAAGTGTTCATCCTATAAAAGGCTCTAAGCTTAATCATTGATTCATTATTGGTTTAGACTTACTTAGGGTGTACATGGAGTTGCTTAGTAAGGGATAATCCCATTACTAGCTCCTTCACTCCTCTATATAACTTAGAATTCGAGTATTCATCTTCCAATGTATTACCCTTTACCCATACCACCTTTAATCCATGCCTATAATCAATAAAAAGATGAGTTTGAGGGAAAGTGAAATCGGTGGCCGATTTGCATAAATCGGGCCCCGATTTTTGCCGTAAAATACATAGAAAATGAGCCATAAAATCGGTGGCCGAATCCATGAAATCGGTGGCCGATTTCCTCCTTTGCAGGGTCCAAATTTCAGCTTCTAAGGCTAATCCAAACACTCCCAATCTTCATAACAGCTTATGGCATAAACTCTTAAGACATAATGATAAGTAATAACATAATTCAACATGGAATTAGTAAACAATTGGATCTATGGCATAAATTTTGCAAATCTAGCTCTTAATGCTAAAAACTCAAAGCATAGCAAGGTGAGGATCTAAACCCTCTAGGAGCTCACCTTAATCTTGATCAAAACTTGTTAAACCTTCATTCCAAAACCCTTAGCTTGATAGCTTCTTCTTTGCTAAACTTCTTCACCAAAACCCTAGCTTTTTGCCCCTTTTTCTTTTCTTGATTTCTTGCTCTTTTCTTCCAAATTGACCCAAGAGTCACAAACTTGCTTACTTGCATGAGGATTGGGTGTTTAAAAAAATGAAGTTGATGATTATGGAGGGAGGAAGGAGAATGGCGTGAGGTATAGAGAGAGAAGGAGAGGAAACTTGTGACTTTTAGAGAGAGAAAGAGGATGAGAAATGAGGGAAAAATATGGGTTATTACCCTTTTATAAAAATCTCCGCATGACAATTACAAAATTGCCCTTCGCTTAATATCTCTGATGCATCATCTCAATACTAATAAATATCCAAGTATTTAGCGGGATATTACAGTGTCAAAGTGGGTAGAAGCAATAGCATCTCAAAAAGCCGATAGCAAGACGGTGGTCAAGTTTCTGAAAAGAAACATCTTTTCCCGATTTGGAACTCCAAGAGTGCTGATAAGTGACGGAGGTTCTCACTTCTGCAATCAACAGTTAGCAAAAGCACTTGAGCACTATGGAGTAAAGCACAAGGTAGCTTCACCATACCATCCACAGACCAACGGTCAAGCCGAGGTATCCAACCGTGAAATCAAACGGATACTTGAGAAGACCGTGTCATCTTCAAGAAAGGATTGGGCGATGAAACTGGACGAAGCGTTGTGGGCCTATAGGACCGCATACAAAGCTCCTACGGGTTTCACACCATTCCAGTTGGTGTATGGGAAAGCATGCCACTTGCCGGTCGAGTTGGAGCACAAAGCGTTTTGGGCGCTCAAGTTTTTGAACTTTGATCAAGAGCAAGCTGGGGAGAAGAGAAAGCTTCAGATGCATGAGTTAGAGGAAATGCGTGACCAAGCCTATCAGTCAAGCAAGCTTTATAAGGAAAAGGTTAAACGGTATCATGACAAGAAGATCATGAAGAGGGAATTCAGCCCCGGTCAGATGGTGTTGCTGTTCAATGCAAGGCTACGACTATTTCCGGGTAAATTGAAGTCCAAATGGTCCGGTCCGTTCATGATCAAGGAAGTAAAGCCTTATGGAGCTGTGGAACTAGAGGATCCTATCACCAAGTCGACATGGACAGTGAATGGACAGAGGCTTAAGCCATATTTTGGAGGTGAAGTTGTTCGGCACACGACAATGATTTCACTCATCGATTCTTATGCGTAAGCGAATCAGGTGTCGATCTAATGACGTTAAACAAGAGCTTGTTGGGAGGCACCCCAATTTTGTAAGTATGTTGCGTTTTTAGTGTTATTTTACTTCTGTATAGTTATTTTTGCATGTTGGGATAGTGGCAAGAACTCAAAATTTTATTTTTCTGTTTCCTGTCATGGTCGCTACAGCGACCAATTCATCGCTGTAGCGATGGAATTTACACTACGTCGCTGTAGCGACGCACTTGTCGCTTGTAGCGATGGAATTTGCACTTGCGCTTGTAGCGCCATTCCACGCTTGTAGCGATGGGCTTTTTGCCTGTCGCTGTAGCGACAGGTCGCGCGCTTGTAGCGAGCGTATCAGAAAACAGTTTTATAATACCCAGGCCACTCCTGTCGCTTCAGCTACTTCCCAACTACTTTCATTAAGTATTCTAACCGTTTTATATTATATTTTCGCATCTATCCTATCTGTAAACATTCCATATCATTTCTGCATTTTGCTCATTTCCATTTCTGCATAAATCTTGCTAATCACTCTGTACCTGCAATAATCTTGCTCAATCTTCACTCAGGTATGTATATCGTCCTTATCTGTCACTGATTAGTTGCTGTTTACTGTTTATTAGTGCTGCATGCTGATTTGAGATTTTAGGGTTTAGGGTTTTTGAGAAATTTGCAAAATTAGAAGTACCCTGTTGTTTACCCATGTTTAGATATGATTTAAGTTGTTATAAATGACTTAGAATCACTAGGAAAACTCTCCTTTAATCCTCTTGTTCATAGAAATCGTATTTTGAAAAAAACCTTTGTAAAAATTTTAAATAAATTAGGGTTTTGAGGATTTAGGAAGTTTAGGTGATTGTTAGTCATTTATTTTAGCTTTAATGTTAATTTCGCATGCTACAACCAAGTTTAAATCAAGAAAAACTTGAAATTTTGAAAAGGGTTTCCTCGCTAGAACAGCGCTTGTAGCGCAGGAAACAGGCATTTTCTGGGTTTCGTCGCTACAGCGACCAAGCTGTCGCTTGTAGCGAGCGAACCCAGAATTTGTTTTATTTTTGTTTTGATTGAAACTTGACTTGTGTCCTACCTGATTTTCATCTGTTTTAAATCATTTTGTAGGAATGGCACCTAAAACCTCGTCTAAACGTCAAAGGAACGTTGAGAGCTCGTCGTCAAGACCAAGAGTAAACATTCAACCACACGACACGAGCCGTTTCCTGAGTTTCAGAAATCAAGAAAGGTACGAAGAGCTGAGAACAAGAAGAATTTGGGCTGAGAAGCAGTTCCAAATTTCTGAAGAGGGAGAGTATGGTGGCATAACAGCAATGATTAACGAGAGGAAGTGGGGGATTCTATGCACGCCACCCAGGAGGATTAATTATGACATCGTGCGCGAATTCTACGCGAACGCGATCCCCTCTGATCCATCTGACGAGTTCACATGGACTACTTACGTGCGAGGGCGCACCATCACCTTCGATCGCATGTCCATTAACGCGTATTTGGGCAAGCCTCTGGAGCTAGTTGAAGAGGATAATCCGCTTGCACCCACTGCGCTTTGTGATTTTTGTGAGCATCAGAGGAGCGGTACTTGGGATCATGAGAGCATCGCACGAGACATCTTCTAGGAGGGGAAGAGTTATGATTTGAGTAGGGCTTCGGGTAAGCCTTTCCGAGCATTTCGAGAGGACATGACCACTGAGGCTCAGGTAGTTCTTACCCTTATTTTGTATAACATCCGCCCCAAATCTCACACATCTTCCACCACCTTAGATGTTACCCCTCTTGTCCATTATATCCTCACTCAGCGTCAAGTTGACGTTGCTAGGCTGATAGCAAATGAGATGAGGATAGTAGCTGAGAGTGGCCTTTTACCCCCGGGCAAACCCAAATGCCCACTTACTTTTCCCGGGTTGATTATGGGCCTCTGTAGACGTGCTAGGGTACACATGCCATCACAGGTTGATGAAGAAATTAAGAACCCTATTGATGATAGATACATCAATAGGTACTGCTCTACACCTGCACCTGTTGCCCCACCTCATACCTCAGCTGGACCATCATCTTCAGCCGGTCCTTCTCATGTACCACCACCACCACCTCAGCATACTAGCCACCCTAGCCACCCGACCATTCCACCACTGGACTTCTCGAGTTGGGACTCTGCTACGGTTAGCTCTTTTCTGTTGGCGCAGAATGCGTCAAATCACCGGGCACTTACTACGATTCAGAGCCATCTGCATGACAGTGGCCAAAGCCCGTGGACACTTGCTTTCTTCTCTGAGCACATAGCTTGGCCTGGGGACAGGCCTTTCTTTCCAGGAGGGGCAGATGCAGCGGATGTTGGTGATCAGGATGCTGGTGACGATGGTGACGACGACGCAGATGTCGATGCTGATCTTGGAGATGATTCATCGGAGGCTACTAATAGCCTAGACCTCATGGCAGTAGACCTGATAGACTCTGATGATGACATGGATTCAGATTCAGATTGATGATGCAGAGCTGCAGATCTTGATTTGTTTTCTCTTTCGTTTTATTTATTCAGCTTTGTACTTCTATAACATTTTTATTTATGCTTTGTATTTTGGTTATGTTTCTTTTGAACCATGGATGATGTACCTTTTTGGTTTATGTTATTTATATTTGGTATAACATGTTAGTATAGTTATATTTTATTTATGCTTTAGTATTTATTTTTGGTATAAATTTTTTGAAATTATCCCAACAAATGTTGAAAGAAAGATGTAAGATTCAAAAGCCAATGCTTGAACTTTGAATCATCTGAGTGATAATGATAGAATGAGTGTTAAAGCGCGCAGCTAAGGTACTCGTTTTCTTGTTTTTCTAGGTATATTCGTAAATGTGAATAAGTTCTTTACACACACAAGTTAATTTATTCAGTTTTTAAGCAAGCATTTGTTTAGTTTTGAACCAATATAGAACTAGCCATAATGTGAGGAATCCTCAACCATTGTATATATATGCAGGAGACCAATATCATGTTTAACTCAGTCATTTTATGTTAAATCTGTTGTTGTTTTAAATTGTATAAGAGCATTGAAGTGATCAAGGCAATTTTTTTTTGAAATTGAGTGAAATACTTGACCAAATGAACCTACCCTGTGAGATGTGTGAGTATCTGTTAACCCATCTGAGCCTGTTGAATCAGAATTGTTAACTGTGGACTGTCAATTTAATAAGCTCATCTGCTTATTTAAATTGCCGGAGTTTGTAAAAAAATTCAGTTCATAGTTAACTCTTTATTAAATTCTGATAGTTGTTTTCTTTTGAACCCTTATCCATCGTTTTTATTGACCTTTGCCATAATGATAAAGGAACATTCGATTAGGGTATCATTGGAATAAGTTGGGGAGAAAGGGAGGTTATGTTTAAGTCAATGTAAGGGTGAATGATGATATTTGATCTTGACAACAAGAAAAAGAAAAGAAAAAAAGAAAGAAAAGAAAACCAAGAAAAAGAAAAGAAAAAAAATGAAAAGGTTTGCAATAATTCAAAGAAAATGTTGTCAAAGATCAATCAAGAATAGAAATGTAAGAAATTCACCAAGTGTTGTATTGGAAAAAGAAGGAAGTGTGTAATTAGATTGAATGTTTCCTTTTGCTTGGCCATTTGAATTCAAATATCCCACATATGACAATTCTTTTGTAACCTAGCCCAATTACAACCCTTAAAGACCTTTTGATCAATGCCTTTTATGCTTTTGGAAATGATAATTAGATAGACACATAATTTGATTGTATGTTATCATGTTTATTGGATGAGTGTTCATAACCCTTACAAATGATTTCAATTGTTCATATACTTTATATAGAAGTGTGTTAGGGTTGGTTCAAATTTAAACATGCTGCTTGTTTAGGATTGTATGATTTAATTCCTTGTGTTTAGAACTAGTTCACATTTGTAGAATGTATCTTGTTTAATGAGAAACTGAACTTTAGCTTGCGCAATCACATTTGAATCACTCACTTGATGTTTATTTCTTCGCACTTTTGAATCCTTTGCTAATTGCTCAATACTGTGGTTTTTAAGCTATGAAAATTTCCTTTTTAAGTCTTTGGTTTGAGGACAAACCAAAATGTAAGTTGGGGAGAGTTTGATAAGTGCCTAAAAGGTGTTATATTTTGATACATTTTAGGGCACTTATGATTACTTGTTTTGCAAGTTACCTTAGGATTAGAGCATATTTGTGTTAAAAATGCAATGATTGTGATCCTAAGCCTTACCCCATGTGATTATGCAGGAAATACATGCTTGAACCTGATTGATGCAAAAGAATGAAGCTTTTCTGGATGCCATCGCTACAAGCGCAGAAGCCATCGCTAGTAGCGAGGATAGGCAGGGATTTCCAGGAAGCCATCGCTTGAAGCGCAGACTCCATCGCTAGAAGCGAGCTTAGGTAGGGATTTACAAGGGTTCATCGCTTGTAGCGATGAACTGGACGCTTGAAGCGAGCCTAGGCAGGGAATTTCAAAGGCTGGTCGCTAGTAGCGACAGACCTTGTCGCTACAGCGACCAAAGGGGCGGTTTAATGCTGATGGTGACGTGGAGCTCTATGATTGGCCAGTTGAAGTCCTCGCTACAAGCGACAGGCTGGTCGCTTGTAGTGAGCGTGCTTTTTCTCAGCATATTTATAGATTTTTAAGCTCATTTCTGAGAGAGATAGTTTTTTATCAGTTTTAATATTTTCCAGAGCTTAGAATACTTGTTATCTTTGAGAGAGAATAGGCATAGAGGGAGAAGAACTTCAAATAGCAATTTGATTTGGATTGAAGAAGATCTTAAGAAGCTTTGAGACATCAAGCTCTCACATATCTTCATCTTCCTTTCTTATTTTGCCATAGTTGTCATGACAATGATCAACTAATCTCCTTTGTTGGGATTAATAGGTAATCAATCATTCATGTTGTAAACTTTTGATTATTCAATATATGATTCTAGCAATTTTTATATACCATTGAATTTCTTCTTGCTTTTCAATCTTATGTTTGATTTAAATGTTGTTGAAAAAGACTTTTGAATCTAGGTTTAGAATGATTTTCTATCAAGATAAGAAATTCTAGAAATGGGATTTGGTTTTGATAATTACATTATAGTATTGGATCGTAAAGCTTTTGAATCGTTTAATAGATTGAGAAATCATCGATTAAACGATACAATCGATCTCACGACGTCATTTGGGAAATCAATGATGTTGTTGAGCAATACGTAATAATGTCATATATAAGAAAAAGCTAGAATCCGTATTTGTAATCAATCGAATATAAACGATGTTTGATTGATGAAAGTTAATCCTAACACCTTCTATGTCCTATTACTCTACTATTTATTTATTATGTTTTTAAAACAATGAGTAGTGTAGTAAAACAAATGGTTAAACCCTAACTTAAGACGATAATCGACGTTGAACGGTTTATGATATCACATTAATCCCTGTGGAACGATATAAAAACGATACTTGCTTTTGCAATACTAACAAACATCAGCATCATTCTTCAGAAGTTTGTATTCGTAATAATAATCAAAGTCTTTATGCGATCCCAAATCGATAAACCGCTCTCCGTAATAAATCTCACTAACTTTTCGTAAAGGCTCATTTGCTAGACGAAAAATATGATTGAGATAATTTTTCAACTCCACTAAAGTCATACATGGAGTTACTACCATTTCAAAAGGTCGTATATATTTATCAAATTTAACAGTCACCAATCTTAAAGGGGAAGGAGAAGGAGGAGGAGGAGAAGCAGGAGAAATTGTATCTGAGTCAGAGTCAGACATAATGCAGAAGAAGTGAGAAAAAAAGTATGAAAAAATTTGAGTTAATTTGGACAAAAGGAGTGTTGTTGGGTATTTATAGGGGGATTAAAAAACGAAAAAAAAAAATTAAATACCCATTACCGCCGGCCCAATTGGCGGTAATGGGTCATTCCTAATAAAAAAAAAAACCAAAAAAGCCTGCCATGCCTTTGAATCCTGCAGACCTGCACGCTGCCTTCCTTTGAATCCTGCACGCTACAGTGCTTTGCTGCACCCCCTCTGACTTTTCTGCCATTACCGCCAATTGGAATGGCGGTAATGACACTAAACGACAAAAAAAAAACCCCAAAAATCAAAGTGGGTCATTTAGGTAAAATTTTTTCAAAGTGGGTCAAAATAATCATTTTTTTGGCCAACTAAGTCATTTAGGTGTGATCTACGTTTTTTTTACAGTAACATTATATAGCTAATGGAATTAATTATTTTTTAAATAAAAATGATGTAATGGCAGGGCTGGACATCGGTCGGCCATGGTCGGATTTCGGGTGAAAAACCCAAATCCGACGGAAACCACGGGTGGAAAAAGTCATATCATCTCCGTCCGATTGTCTTCACGGTTACGTCGGATTTCGGTTTGAACGGGAGTCAGTTTGGACGGGTACGGGTTTGAACCAGTTAAAACGAATTTGCATGTCCATAAAAAATCACCAACAAAAATAGCAACATTAGAAAATCCAGAAACATCACAGTAACTTTCAATATATGAAAACATAGAACACATTCTTTTAAGGCGTGAGCAAGACTATAGTACGAAAGAAGAGCACTTGTAAAAGAAGATGAGAGGTTGAGACTTGAGATAACACGATGAAGCAAAGAAGAAGACCGATTGAGTTTTCTGGAGAGGAGATGGTGGTCGGTGAGAATCAAACTTGTCAATGGATAAAGGTAACAAGTGAGAGAAAAAGTGACCACAAGTTTCTGAAGAAATGAATTGAAGAATGGTAAAATATTTAATGTTGGAGTCTCTCAAAAAATAAATAAATTAAATACTTTGTCCACTTGTTTTGGTGATAGGCTCAAGCTGACAAACTCTATACTATAGTACAACTTTTTATGTGATTGGACCTGACAAGTTGTGCATATGCGTACAAGTTAAACCAAACCAAATTACTATATTTATAATATATTAATATATGCGGACGGGTACGGCTTCCGCAGGGTTCGGATAATCCATCCGGAACCGACCGTATTAACCCTTGCTTACCCAAGTTTGGCCATCCGAGTAATCCGATCCACCCGTTTCACCCGACGGGCCTTTACGGATTGGACGGTTTGGGTCGGGCGGTACTTTTCTGTCCAACCCTATGTAATGGTGGTTTATCTTGGGACCAACCCAGTCCTGTATTGGTATTGTCTTGTCTTTATTGGGTCTGAACTTCATCGAGAGTCAGATCAAGTTTAATAAGTAACTCGAATTAATGTTAGGGTTGGGTTCAGGTCACATACAACCTAACCTAACTCTCCTTTGTACAACCCTAATTAGCGACACATATAACTTTGACACATTTTCATGTTGTGGTATGTTTGGGAAATGATACTGGGCCGACTACAACAATGATATGATTACACATATTAACTAGTATCGGGTATTACGTAAATAATTTAAGACAATAGATAGTCCAGTTCAAAATTATATGTATAATTGTTATAATATGCTCCAAATATTCTCCTTTGTTCTATTTTGTTTTGATTAGGAATCATTCTGGCTGAAATTAACTTACCTTCAGGGGAATAACTGAGGAAATTGTAATTCATATCTTGTAAAATCAACACACAGAGACACACTATTTTATAAAGTGTACACTATTTTATAAATCAATATTGAATTACTACTTTATTTATCTGGACATAAAAAGTGCCTATCAAAAGATACACAAATACACCAAGCCAACAACTCAACAGAGATAACAAGTACATAACTCCATCATCAACATCAAAAGAAATTCTCTAAGAAGAACATCAAAAGACATATTCAACAATAAAATCAACGTCTTGAATTAATACATGATGAGAATTATCAACATATGACTTCATTTGCAAATCTGAAACAAAATACCATTGGCATAAGTGTAAATAGATATAATCAATATGTGTGTGTATTAATAGGAGGCGGAATCCTTATTGATAAAGAATTCAATGGTAGACCAAATAAAATGATAACTCGTATCTTATGGAAAACTTCTTTGTAAACAACAATGATTGTTAAAGTAATGACTGACCATTTTCATCAACTATTAAAATTTTCAAACCACCTCTTGTCTTCACACGAGAAACAACAATATACAACTGACCAAGCAAAAATATGAACCTAGGTAAGTAAAATCGTACATTGGACAATGTTTGATCTTGACTCTTGTTAATGGTCATAACAAAATACAAGCACAACGAAAATTGGCGTTTCTGAAAATTAATATCAACATTTGCATCCGATGGTGTTAAATTCATACGGGGGATGGATACACGATCTAGACTATGAGGACCATTGACAACTTCAACATGAATCACATTGTTTCCCAACTCCACAATATTAAATTGTGTTCAATTGCAAAGACTAGCTGCTACATCAATATTTTGAAGCAAGAATATGGAAGCTCCAATCTTAAGATTTAATTTGTGATTAGGCATTGCATAACACTTGATGTCATTCAAAATCTTTGTGGCTATCCAATGAGAATCAATCTCAACATTTTCATCAACCTTGCAAATTGTATCACAACTAAATCCAAAGTAGGAGCTAATATAGCTCGATCTTGATTTTTTTTTTAGAATCTTTCATATTTTCAAGAAAAGATGGATAAGTCGATTCAACAATATCACCTACATGGTCCTCAAAACTTTTTATGCACATGTCATATGGAATCTCAACAATCGCCTCACTGTTGTTATCTTCACCTAAATTACCATCACCAATATCAAGTATCCACTTTGCAAACAAAATCAAAGATTCATTTTCTATCGTGTCATTTAAAAATTGCAATCTCATATTCTTATTCAACTTTAAAACGTTGCACCAACGCAATAACGGTAAAGAGTTAATGATCGCATGGACAATATTTGCACGACCTCATTTAGGAACCACTCAACTTCAATTTTAACCAAAGTAACTCCGGTATCTCGCCGACAATAAACATGATAATCACCCTGGTCAAATGATGCTCTTTTAGCAACAAAAAAAAAGATAAAATTTTGAATAACAACGATCTTTCATGCAAAGTAAATTAGGTATAGCAACGCCACAAGGACCATGTATCATAAATACTCGAAACAATTGAAAATAATTTTGGAAACATCCGTTGCTCAGGAAACTTAGCACCTATCACTAAATTAACGGCCTCAGGGGAATCGAGTCTGTCACGAGTGTCTAACCAAAGCAGTATATGGACATGCGACAATCTTCTCTTTTGGAATTCTATAGCATACAAACCTATAAAATAAAATATGTAATAATTTTCTCTGAATGTTAACACTTAAAGCGACTGAAAGTATAACACAAAAGAGATAATGGGAAAAAAAATCATAGCATGGATCTAAAATAAAAATAACTTACCTTCAATGACTCTGCCAAAAAAGTGGAAGTATATTGTCACTTTATGATGTATGAAGTTGTATCTCAATCCACTTAGGGTTACATGTGACGGTTAGGAACAAATTTGGGTATCCGTACTTCATACAAATAGTCATTGCACCTTGACAATTATTAAACATGTACCTTCTACCAGCAGTGTAACAGTAGTGTACATTCAACACATGTCACATCTTCTCAAATGAGCCAAATCAACAAGAAATTCACCCCAAGGACTTTTTTAAAACATTTTTTTACAGGGGTATATTCCAATTGTTTTTACAGGGACCAAACCTCTAATTCATTATATTTATAGGGACTAAATACATAAACCTCTAACTCGTTATATTTTCAGGGACTAAATACATATTTAAGCCTATAAGATAAATAAGATTTTGTGATGCTACAGTTGCAAGTAGAGGTGTTCATAAAAATTTAGTATCCATAACAGATATGGTAACCAAATTGCTCAATTTTTAAAAACTCAAATAAACTTCTTTAAAAAGCCAACTAAACTCATCTATAGTTGTTGATTTATTGGGCCCATTAAAACTTGAACACTACCCACATGGTTGAGGGGCCAAAAAATTTCAATGTTAAAAGAGCCCACAAGACAAAACACCCTCAAAAACTAAAATTGGCCCACAATTCCTAACTTTTCTACCAATTTTTATTTTTTGAAAAAAAAAATTCCATAAAATAATATCCTTAGAAAAATATTTCCAATATTTCGAAACTATTTTTTAGGAAAAAAGATTTCTAGAAATGATTTTTAACAAGATATATTTTGAATTTTTTTTGCACAAATTACTTTTCTCAGAAAAAAAAGGGTTTGAAGTCCCCTTACATAGGTCCACACAAAAATAATAACATAATGAGATTGAAGAAAAATATCATCTAAATAGGGGCTCATACTTAAGGGGTTTAGTATGGGGCATAATAAGCGGGTCTTTGTATTTTGAAAATTTCTTTTCACACTTCACTCAATGCTAAGAAACACCATGAAATGACAAATTTAACCTCGAATTCCATCGGGAGTTAACTACCGCCGGTTAAAATCCATCGGCACTTAACTGCCGATGGAGTTATATTAGTAATTTCGTGGTGTTTCATAGCAACCTTTAATGTGGGAACGTCAATTTTTCTTGAATTTTTGGGGAGTTTGGGCCTTTTATTATAGCTCTTAACCCATCTAAGCCCAAAAACAAAAAAAAAAAACGGATACCTTTTAAGATTAGGTTTTGTTAATTGGTTTCATATTCTTCTCATCTTCTCATACCTTAGGAAACGGCGGCCTCTATTTCAAATACCTACTTTCATCATTGTTAAATTCATTTGATGATGATTTTGTAGATATTCAATCACCATACATGGAAGAAGATTATCAAGATAATGTTTTATACTTAGATGAAGATTACCCGAACTCAATAGGCACAACCATGTCAGGTATACGATCTTTATCAATGTTTTAACATTACGATGCTTCATCTATTTATATTTATGATTTTGGTTTACTGTGTAATTCCAACAATTTCGACTAAAGGTCTTCATCTTTATCGTGGTTGTGCTTGTTATTATGACATGGTCTTAGGATTTGTACTTTGCATCTTCTTATTTCAAGTAATGTTACTCTTAATAAGATTATGGAATTTGAGTATATTTATCTCATTAGATGGTTACAATGAAATAAAGAGATTTGATGTTTTTCTTTTAAAAAAATACACCAATGTCTCTCTTCAAATTAAGACCTTGCCATGAAATTGCTGCTTTATATTGAATAGAGATTGAATTTATATATATATATATATATATATATATATATATATATATATATATATATATATATATATATATTTGAAGAAATATTGTGAACTGTGATATTATTTGTAGCTTTTATTTTATTCATTTTTAGTGGCTTGAGACTATAATTATTTGAGCAGATGATGAAATAAAATCATTAGTTGCTTATTGGTTATTCCATGAAGCTATCATAATCGAGCTTTTTAAAACTGATGCTCAAACCATACATAGTCAATATTAAAAAAAAAAAAAGGGGCGTATGACCCATTGTATTGTTTGTGGCTGCTTGAAACTATGATTATTTGAGCAGATGATGAAATAAAATCATTAATTGCTTATTGGTTATTCCATGAAGCTATCATAATCGAGCTTTTTAAAACTGATGCTCAAATCATACTATGTCAATATTTAAAAAAGGGTGAATGACCCATGGCATTCTTTTTGGTAGCTTGAAACTATGATTTAGAGCTGTCAAAACGGGCTAGCTCGTATGGGCCGGCCCGTCAAGTCTGATTAATTGTAGGACTTAAGCCTTAAATATGAGCCCAAATTTTAATAGGTGTATATATATATATATATATATATGTGTGTGTGTGTGTGTGTATTCAATAATTCTTTACTTAGTTGATTATTAAAGTAAAAAAATAAAAGTGAAAATTCAATGAATCAACACACAAATATAAAGTAATAAAAAATTATATTTACTCGTTTCGTTACTTTTAATTAATTTTAAAGATCGAACAAATAGCTATTTATAATCATAACATACGTAATTTATTCAAAATTGTTTTCCTCGCCGTTTTACTCTGCGATGTTTGTACGATTTTTTTTTTTGCGCTAAACATTATTTAAATCTATTATAAATATTATTTATAAGAAATTTTAAAGTACTTTTTTATAATAAAAAATTATTTTTAATATCGCCCCAGTCAATTTAACCCACGACCTGTGTAGCGCCGGGTTCAGGTATTTTTTTTTCAAGCCCATATTTCAACAGACTTTTTTGTCCCATCACGATAAAGCCCAAAGCCTGTTAGGGCCGACCTCTAAACGGGCTATCTAGCCCGTTTTGACAGCTATGATTATTTGAGCAGATGATGAAATAAAATCATTAATTGCTTATTGGTTATTCCATGAAGCTATTCTAATCGAGCTTTTTAAAACTGATGCTCAAATCATACTTAGTATAAAAAAAAATGGAGGATGGCCCATTGTATATAATATTTACAATGATGTTAATTGAAAATATTTCAATGAGAATAAATCTATAAATAGATTTATTTTATCCTAAATAAAATTGTTTTCCTTAGTAGTCAACTAAGCATATCGTTATAAATCTATTATAGAGACCAATTTTGTATATTTTGAAAATAAAATATTGGGAGTCCCTTTTGTTTCTTAAAGTTTTATAGAGACTTCATCGAGTTTTTAAGTATTGGAAATCTATTCCATTTAACCAATTAATTGAGTTTATTGTAGAAATACTTATATGATGATTTTTAATCTCATGAAATATTTGAAAAAAAATTGTGGACTATGGTATTATCTGTAGCTTTTTTTTACTAGTTTCTGGTTTCTTGAGACTTTGATTATTTGAGAAAATGATGAAATAAAACCATTAGTTGCTTATTGATTATTCCATGAAGCTATCATAATGGAGTTTTTTAAAATTGATGCTCAAACCATGCTTGGTCAGTGTAAAAAAAAAGGGTGAATGCCCGTTGTATTATTTGTGGTAGCTTGAAACTATGATTATTTGAGCAGATGATGAAATAAAATCATTAATTACTTATTGGTTATTCCATGAAGCTATCTTAATCGAGCTTTTTAAAACTGATGCTCAAATCATACTTAATATAAAAAAAAATAATGGTGGATGACCGATTGTATATAACAATACAATGATGTTAATTGAAAATGAGAATAAATCTACAAGTAGATTTACTTTATCCTAAATAAAATTGTTGTTTTTGTAGTCAACTAAGCATATCGTTATATATTTGTTATAGAGACCAATTTTATATATTTTGAAAATAAAATATTGGGATTCCCTTTTATTTCTAAAGTTTTACAAAGACTTCATTGAATTTTTATGTTTTGGGAATCTATTCCTTTAACCAATTGATTGAGTTTACTGCAGAAATATTTTATGATGATTTTTAAACTCATGAAATATTTGAAGAAATATTGTGAACTATGATATTATTTGTAACTTTTTTTACTTGTTTTTGGTTTCTTGAGACTTTGATTATTTGAGTAGATGATGAAATAAAACCATTAGTTGCTTATTGATTATTCCATGAAGCTATCATAATGGAGCTTTTTAAAACTGATGGTCAAACCATACTTGGTCAATATAAAAAAAAAAAAGGTGAATGGCCCATTGTATTATTTGTGGTAGCTTGAAACTATGATTATTTGAGCAGATGATGAAATAAAATCATTAATTGCTTATTGGTTTCCATGAAGCTATCCTAATCGAGCTTTTTAAAACTGATGCTCAAATCATACTTAATATAAAAAAATGGTGAATGATCCATTGTATATAATAATACAATGATGTTAATTGAAAATTATTCCAATGAGAATAAATCTACAAGTAGATTTATTTTATCCTAAATAAAATTGTTGTTTTTGTAGTCAACTAAGCAAATCGTTATATATTTGTTATAGAGACCAATTTTATATATTTTGAAAAATAAAATATTGGGATTCCCTTTTATTTCTTAAAGTTTTACAAAGACTTCATTGAATTTTTATGTTTTGGGAATCTATTCCATTTAACCAATTGATTGAGTTTACTGCAGAAATATTTTATGATGATTTTTAAACTCATGAAATATTTGAAGAAATATTGTGAACTATGATATTATTTGTAGCTTTTTTTTACTTGTTTTTGGTTTCTTGAGACTTTGATTATTTGAGCAGATGATGAAATAAAACCATTGGTTGCTTAGTGATTATTCCATGAAGTTGTCCTCCTAATCGAGCTTTTTAAAACTGATGCTCAAACCATACTCAATATAAAAAAAGGTGAATGACCCATGCTATTCTTTTTGGTAGCTTGAAACTATTATTATTTGAGCAAATGATGAAATAAAATCATTAATTGCTTATTGATTATTCCATGAAGCTATCATAATCGAGCTTTTTAAAGCTGATGTTCAGTTCATACTTAACATTAAAAAAAATGATGAATGACCCATTGTATATAATAATAATATAATGATGTTAATTGGAAATTATTCCAATGATAATAAATCTATAAGTAGATTCAATTTATCCTGAATAAAATTGTTGATGTTTAGTTGTCAAATAAGCATATCATTATAAGTCTTTTATAGATACCGACCAACTTTATATTTTCAAAATAAATTATTGGGAATACCTTATGATTCTCAAAGTGTTAAAGATGCTTCATTGTGTTTTCAATTATTCGAAGTCTATTACATGTAACAAATTGACATACATTTAAAGATGTTGTGACTTTTTGTATTATCTGTTGTAGTTTTTTTGACTCATTTTTTGTGGCTTGAGAATATGATTATTTGAGTAGATGATGAAATAAAATCATTAGTTTCTTATTGGTTATTCCATGAAGCTATTCTAATCGAGTTTTTTAAAACTGATGCTCAAATCATACTCGATATAAAAAAAAACAGGTGAATGTCCCCTTTATATTATTTTTGGTAGCTTGAAACCATGATTATTTGAGGAGATGATGCAATAAAACCATTGCTTGCTTATTGTGATAAAAAGCATCAGTCTCCTCCACTTCAGAAGAACTCGACCCCGAGTTCTCATTCTGATAAAAAACTTCCCACGCATGTTGACTCCTCCAATGAACAAGAGACCACCCTCCTGGATCCCATTGAGTGAAATGCAAAGAAGAAGTTATGGATACTAACTGTGAAAGTAGCAATAAATACTCCCTGAAATAATGTGCAATGGGTGAGCATGTGATCACTAAAATACTTAAGAGCGTCAAGGCTGAAATATGAATCCCTTGCTGCCAACTCTTTCCTTCACACCAAAACTTGCCTCTGTGATAAGTGCCAGAAACTAGTTTTAAAGCATATTTATTTTAGGCACTTTTCTTACTAGTTTTGCAAGTTATCTAGGTAAAAGCTCCAAAATAAAGGATAAATATCATTTCATGCTTTTTAGACCTAATCCCAACCATTTTTTTAGGTACATGCTATTTCCTTGGACTTAAAGGTCAACAATTGAAGAAAATCAGATCAGAGTCTGCAGATCAGACTCTGAAGATCAGCGTCTGATGAACAGTGTCTGAGGATCAGCGTCTGATGAACAGTGCCTGAGGATCAGCGTCTGATGAACAGTGTCTGAAGCTTCAGAGTCTGAACTATTTCGCAGAGCGACGTGTTGATTCGTAGAGCGAACTAAGGCGGCTTGGACTGTTCAAGGCTGAGGTGGCAGAAACCCAGTGGTAAAGAAAGGTGACTTCGCAAAGCAAAGTATGACTTCACAAAGTGTTAATGTACAAAAGTAAGTATCGTTTTTATATCGTTCCGCAGGGATTAATGTGATATCATAAACCGTTCAACGTCGATTATCGTCTTAAGTTAGGGTTTAACCATTTGTTTTATACTACACTACTCATCATTTTAAAAACATAATAAATAAATAGTAGAGTAATAGGACATAGAAGGTGTTAGGATTAACTTTCATCAATCAAACATCGTTTGTATTCGATTGACTATAAATACGGATTCTAGCTTTTTCTTATATATGACATTATTACGTATTGCTCAATAACATCATTGATTTCCCAAATGACGTCGTGAGATCGATTGTATCGTTTAATCGATGATTTCTCAATCTATTAAACGATTCAAAAGCTTTACGATCCAATACTATAATGTAATTATCAAAACCAAATCCCATTTCTAGAATTTCTTATCTTGATAGAAAATCATTCTAAACCTAGATTCAAAAGTCTTTTTCAACAACATTTAAATCAAACATAAGATTGAAAAGCAAGAAGAAATTCAATGGTATATAAAAATTGCTAGAATCATATATTGAATAATCAAAAGTTTACAACATGTAATGATTGATTACCTATTAATCCCAACAAAGGAGATTAGTTGATCATTGTCATGACAACTATTGCAAAATAAGAAAGGAAGATGAAGATATATGAGAGCTTGATGTCTCAAAGCTTCTTAATGTCTTCTTCAATCCAAATCAAATTGCTATTTGAAGTTTTTCTCCCTCTATGCCTATTCTCTCTCAAAGATAACAAGTAATTTTTGCTCTGGAAAATATTAACTCTGATAAAAAAAAAAAACTAAAACTATTTTTCAGAAATGAGCTTAAAAATCTATAAATATGCTGAGAAAAAGCACGCTCGCTACAAGCGACCAGCCTGTCGCTTGTAGCGAGGAAGTCAACTGGCCAATCATAGAGCTCCACGTCACCATCAGCATTAAACCGCCCCTCTGATCGCTGTAGCGACAAGGTCTGTCGCTACAAGCGATGGATCTTTGAAATTCCCTGCCTAGGCTCGCTTCAAGCGTCCGGTTCATCGCTACAAGCGATGAACCCTTGTAAATCCCTGCCTAAGCTCGCTTCTAGCGATGGAGTCTGCGCTTCAAGCGATGGTACACTGGAAATCCCTGCCTATCCTCGCTACTAGCGATGGCTTCTGCGCTTGTAGCGATGGCATCAAGAAAAGCTTCATTCTTTTGCATCAATCAGGTTCAAGCATGTATTTCCTGCATAATCACATGGGGTAAGGCTTAGGATCACAATTATTGCATTTTTAACACAAATATGCTCTAATCCTAAGGTAACTTGCAAAACAAGTAATCATAAGTGCCCTAAAATGTATCAAAATATAACACTTTTTAGGCACTTATCAAACTCTCCCCAACTTACATTTTGGTTTGTCCTCAAACCAAAGACTTAAAAAGGAAATTTTCATAGCTTAAAAACCACAGTATTGAGCAATTAGCAAAGGATTCAAAAGTGCGAAGAAATAAACATCAAGTGAGTGATTCAAATGTGATTGCGCAAGCTAAAATTCAGTTTCTCATTAAACAAGATACATTCTATAAATGTGAACTAGTTCTAAACACAAGGAATCAAATCATACAATCCTAAGCAAGCAACATGTTTAAATTTGAACCAAACCTAACACACTTCTATATAAAGTATATGAACAAATGAAATCTTTTGTGAGGGTATGAACACTCATCCAACAAACATGATAACATACCAATCAAATTATGTGTCTATCTAATTATCATTTCCAAAAGCATAAAAGGCATTGATCAAAAGGTCTTAAAGGGTTGTAATTGGGCTAGGTTACAAAAGAATTGTCATATGTGGGATATTTGAATTCAAATGGCCAAGCAAAAGGAAACATTCAATCTAATTACACACTTCCTTCTTTTTCCAATACAACACTTGGTGAATTTCATACTTTTCTATTCTTGATTGATCTTGACAACTTTTTCTTTGAATTCTTGCAAACCTTTTCATTTTTTCTCTTTTCTTTTTCTTGGTTTGCTTTTCTTTCTTTTTTTTCTTTTTCTTTTCTTTTCTTTTCTTGTTGTCAAGATCAAATATCTTCATTCACCCTTACTTTGACATAAACATAACCTCCCTTTCTCCCCAACTTATTTCAATGATACCCTAATCGAATGTTCCTTTATCATTATGGCAAAGGTCAATAAAAACGATGGATAAGGGTTCAAAAGAAAACAACTATCAGAATTTAATAAAGAGTTAACTATGAACTGAATTTTTTTACAAACTCCGGCAATTTAAATAAGCAGATGAGCTTATTAAATTGACAGTCCACAGTTAACAATTCTGATTCAACAGGCTCAGATGGGTTAACAGATACTCACACATCTCACAGGGTAGGTTCATTTGGTCAAGTATTTCACTCAATTTCAAAAAAAATTTGCCTTGATCACTTCAATGCTTTTATACAAATTAAAACAACAACAGATTTAACATAAAATAACTGAGTTAAACATGATATTGGTCTCCTGCATATATACACAATGGTTGAGGATTCCTCACATTTTGGCTAGTTCTATATTGGTTCAAAACTAAACAAATGCTTGCTTAAAAACTGAATAAATTAACTTGTGTGTGTAAAGAACTTATTCACATTCAAGAATATACCTAGAAAAACAAGAAAACGAGTACCTTAGCTGCGCGCTTTAACACTCATTCTATCATTATCACTCAGATGATTCAAAGTTCAAGCATTGGCTTTTGAATCTTTCATCTTTCTTTCAACATTGTTGGGATTATTTAAAAATTTTTTTACCAAAAATAAATACTAAAGCATAAATAAAATATAAACTATACTAACATGTAATACCAAATATAAATAACATAAACATAATGTAACATCATCCATGGTACAAAAGAAACATAACCAAAGTACAAAACATAATACTGTTATAGAAGTACAAAGCTGAATAAATAAAACGAAAGAGATGACAAATCAAAAGTCTGCAGCTCTGCATCATCAGTCTGAATCTGAATCCATGTCCTCAGAGTCTATACGTCAGCTGCCATGCGATCAATACTATTTGTAGCTGCTGAGGAGTCATCACCCAGATCATCATCAACATCAGCGTCGTCGTCACCCTCATCACCGGCATCCTGCTGATCACCAGCATCCGCTGCAGCTGTCCCTCCTGGAAAGAAAGGCCTGTCCCCAGGCCAAGCTATGTGCTCAGAGAAGAAAGCAGGCGTCCACGGGCTTTGGCCACTGTCATGCAGATGGCTCTGAATAGTCGTAAGTGCCCGGTGATTTGACGCATTCTGCGCCAACAGAAAAGAGCTCACCGTAGCAGAGTCCCAACTCGAGAAGTCCAGTGGTGGAATGGTCGGGTGGCTAGGGTGGCTAGTATGCTGAGGTGGTGGAGGTGGTACATGAGAAGGACCGGCTGATGTGGATGGTCCAGCTGCGGAAGGAGGTGGGGCTATAGGTGCGGGTGTAGAGCAGTACCTATTGATGTACCTGTCATCAATAGGGTTCTTAATTTCTTCATCTACCTGATTGGGCATGTGTACCCTAGCCCGTCTACAGAGTCCCATAATCAACCCGGGAAATGTCAGTGGGCATTTGGGTTTGCCCGGGGGTAAAATGCCGCTCTCAGCTACTACCCTCATCTCATTAGCTATCAGCCTAGCAACGTCAACTTGACGCTGAGTAAGGATATAATGGACAAGAGGGGTAACATCAAGGGTGGTAGAGGAGGTATGAGATTTGGGGCGGATGTTATACAAGATAAGGGTAAGGACTACCTGAGCCGAAGTGGTCATGTCCTCTCGAAATGCTCGGAAAGGCTTACCCGAAGCCCTACTCAAATCATAGCTCTTCCCCTCCTGGAAGATGTCTCGTGCGATGGTCTCATGATCCCAATTGCCGCTCCTCTGATGCTCACAAAAGTCACATAGCGCAGTGGGTGCAAGTGGATTATCCTCTTCAACTAGCTCCAGAGGCTTGCCCAAATACGCGTTGATGGACATGCGATCAAAAGTGATGGTGCGCCCTCGCACGTAGGTAGTCCATGTGAACTCGTCAGATGGATCAGCAGGGATCGCATTCGCGTAGAATTCGCGCACGATGTCATAATTAATCCTCCTGGGTGGCGTGCATAGAATCCCCCATTTCCTCTCGTTAATCATGGCTGCTATGCCTCCATACTCTCCCTCTTCTGATATCTCGAACCGCTTCTCAGACCAGATTCGTCTTGTCTTTAGCTCCTCGTACCTTTCTTGATTCCTCCAGCTTAAGAAACGGCTCGTGTCGTGTGGTTGAATGTTGACTCTTGGTCGTGACGACGAGCTCTCAACGTTCCTTTGGCGTTTGGACGAGGTTTTGGGTGCCATACCTACAAAAGTATCAAAACAGACAAAAATTAGGTAGGGTACAAGTTAGGATCAGAACAAAAGAAAAATAAAACAAGTTTCTGGTTTCGTCGCTACAGCGACAGATTGGTCGCTTGTAGCGAGCGAACCCAGAAATTGCTGGATTCCTGCGCTACAAGCGACCTGTAGCGAGGAAGACCCAATTTCAAAATTCATGATTTTTCTGATTTTAACCTACTTGTAGCATGCGAAATTAAGATTAAAGCTAAAATAAATGACTAACAATCACCTAAACTTCCTAAATCCTCAAAAACCCTAATTTATTTGAATTTTTACATAAGTTTTTTTTTTCCAAAATACGAATACTATGAACAAGAGGATTAAAGGGGAGTTTTCCTAGTGATTCTAGGTCATTTATAACAGCTTAAACTCTATCTAATCATGGGTAATCAACAGGGTATAAGATTAAGTTCAAAAATTTTAAAACCCTAAAACCCTAAATAATCAAATCAGCATGCAAGCACTATTAAACAGTAAAAAGCTACTAAACAGTGACAGAGAGGAACGAAAAGCATACCTGGAAGTTGTTAGGATGAAAGATTGCACAGGTACTGAGTGAAGTGCAAGATTTTTGCAGAAATTTAAAAGAGAAAAA
This sequence comes from Medicago ruthenica, assembly GCA_018208015.1. Classification (NCBI taxonomy): domain Eukaryota; kingdom Viridiplantae; phylum Streptophyta; class Magnoliopsida; order Fabales; family Fabaceae; genus Medicago; species Medicago ruthenica. Next base: position 46,973,285 of record CM031371.1, on the reverse strand, counting down.
TGCAGAAAATGGAATAAAAGGAATGGACTGTATGTACTGGTTATAAGATGCGAAAATATGAGTTTAAACGGCTAGGACACTTAATGAAAGTGGTTGGGGGTTACTGAAGCGACAGTAGTGGCTTAGGAAACATAAAACTGTTTTCTGATACGCTCGCTACAAGCGCGCGACCTGTCGCTACAGCGACAGGCAAAAAGCCCATCGCTACAAGCGTACTGTGGCGCTACAAGCGCAAGTGTAAAATCCATCGCTACAAGCGACAAGTGCGTCGCTACAGCGACGTAGTGCAAATTCCATCGCTACAGCGATGAATTGGTCGCTGTAGCGACCATGACAGGAAACAGAAAAATTAAATTTAGAGTTCTTACCACTATCCCAACATGCATAATTAACTATACAGAAGTAAAATAACACTAAAAATACAACATACTTACAAAATTGGGGTGCCTCCCAACAAGCTCTTGTTTAACGTCATTAGATCGACGCCTGATTCGCTTATGCATAAGAATCGATGAGTGAAATCGTCGTCGTGTGCCGAACAACTTCACCTCCAAAATATGGCTTCAGCCTCTGTCCATTCACTGTCCAAGTTGACTTAGTGATAGGATCCTCTAGTTCCACAGCTCCATAAGGTTTTACTTCCTTGATCATGAATGGACCGGACCACTTGGACTTCAATTTACCCGGAAATAGTCGTAGCCTTGCATTGGACAGCAACACCATTTGACCAGGCCTGAATTCCCTCTTCATGATCTTCTTGTCATGATACCGTTTAACCTTTTCCTTATAAAGTTTGCTTGACTGATAGGCTTGGTCACGCATTTATTCTAACTCATTCATTTGAAGCTTTCTCTTCTCCCCAGCTTGCTCTTGATCAAAGTTCAAAAACTTGAGCGCCCAAAACGCTTTGTGCTCCAACTCGACCGGCAAGTGGCATGCTTTCCCATACACCAACTGGAATGGTGTGAAACTCGTAGGAGCTTTGTATGCGGTCCTATAGGCCCACAATGCTTCGTCCAGTTTCATCGCCCAATCCTTTCTTGAAGATGACACGGTCTTCTCAAGTATCCGTTTGATTTCACGGTTGGATACCTCGGCTTGACCGTTGGTCTGTGGATGGTATGGTGAAGCTACCTTGTGCTTTACTCCATAGTGCTCAAGTGCTTTTGCTAACTGTTGATTGCAGAAGTGAGAACCTCCGTCACTTATTAGCACTCTTGGAGTTCCAAATCGGGAAAAGATGTTTCTTTTCAGAAACTTGACCACCGTCTTGCTATCGGCTTTCTGAGATGCTATTGCTTCTACCCACTTTGACACATAGTCAACAACCACCAGAATATACTCGTTGTTCATAGAGGATGGAAATGGCCCTACAAAGTCAATACCCCAACAATCGAAGACTTCGACTTCAAGGATACTTTGTAGAGGCATTTCATTCCTCTTTGAAATCCCTCCGGTTTTCTGGCAACTCTCGCATTCTTTCACATGTTCATATGAGTCTTTGAACAAGGTGGGCCAATAAAAGCCAGCTTGAAGAACTTTTGCTCCAGTTCTTTCTCCACTGTAATGACCACCATATGGCGAGTTGTGACAATGCCACATGATGTCCTTGGCTTCTTCTCTTGCAACACATCTTCTTAATAAGTGGTCTGCTCCAATCTTGAATAGGTACGGGTCATCCCAAATGAATTGAGTGGCGTCTCTCAACAACCTCTTCTTCATTTGCCATGTGTAATCCTCCGGAATGAAACCCATTGCTTTGTAATTGGCCATGTCCGCGAACCATGGTCTTTCTTGCACCATAAGCAACTTTTCATCTGGGAACTCTTCAAGGATGTCCCTCTCATTCTTCGTTATCTCATTGTTCACCAATCTTGACAGATGATCAGCTACTAGGTTCTCAGTCCCCTTCTTGTCCTTAATCTCCAAATCAAACTCTTGGAGTAGCAACATCCAACGGATGAGTCTCGACTTTGAGTCGGGTTTGGTAATTAAGTACTTGATAGCTGCATGGTCAGTCCAGATAACAATTTTTGAACCAATGAGATACGAACGAAATTTTTCTAATGCGAACACTATGGCAAGTAATTCTTTTTCAGTGGTAGCATAATTGACTTGTGCGTCATTTAAAACTTTACTTGCGTAGTGTATAGCATGAAAAATTTTGTTTTTGCGTTGACCTAACACCGCGCCTACCGCATACTCACTTGCATCGCACATAAGTCCAAAATCGTATGTCCAGTTTGGTGCGGTGATTATGGGTGCGGATGTTAAGCTATTCTTTAAACTATTAAAAGCATTTAAACAATCAATATCAAAATCAAAAGACTTATCTTTGTTGAGCAAGTTGCTCAATGGCTTGGCAATTTTTGAGAAGTCTTTGATGAATCTCCGATAGAACCCGGCATGGCCTAGGAAACTTCGGATTCCTTTGACATTGACTGGTGGTGGAAGTTTTCCTATCACGTCGATCTTAGCTTTATCAACTTCGATACCCTTGGAGGAGATCTTGTGACCAAGGACAATACCCTCGGTTACCATGAAGTGACACTTCTCCCAATTGAGCACCAAGTTGGTTTCCTTGCACCGTTTCAGTACCGTGTCCAGATTCTTCAAGCACAAATCGTATGATGACCCGAAAATTGAGAAGTCGTCCATAAACACTTCAATGCTTTTCTCTATCAAGTCTGCAAAGATGGCTTGCATGCATCGTTGAAATGTTGCTGGAGCGTTACATAAACCGAACGGCATGCGTCGATATGCAAATACCCCAAAAGGACATGTGAATGCAGTCTTCTCGTGATCGTCTGGATTCACCGATATCTGATTGTAACCTGAATACCCGTCAAGGAAACAGTAAAAAGCTTGTCCTGACAGCCTCTCTAGCATTTGATCCATAAATGGTAGAGGAAAATGATCCTTTCTAGTTGCTTTGTTCAAGCCTCCGGTAGTCGATACACATCCTCCAACCGGTCACGGTTCTTGTCGGTATGAGCTCATTCTTCTCGTTCGTGATAACCGTCATACCTCCCTTTTTAGGGACAACTTGAACCGGACTAACCCAAGTGCTATCCGAGATCGGATATATCATGCCGGCTTCAAGTAGCTTCACTACTTCTTTCTGGACTACTTCCTTCATGTTTGGGTTTAGCCGTCTTTGAGGTTGTGCTACCGGCTTATAATCCTCTTCCATCATGATCTTATGCATGCAATAGGAAGGACTTATCCCTTTTAAGTCGGATAGTGTCCAACCTATTGCTTCCTTGTTGGACTTCAAAACTTCGACCAATCTTGTTTCTTCATGGTTTGACAAGGAGCTACTAATGATTACCGGTTTCTTACCCTCTTGATCAAGAAACACATACTTCAAATGTGAGGGCAAGATCTTCATCTCCGGTTTCACTTCTTCTACTTTAGCTTCATTCGTCAATTCCTCGATTTTGGCTTTGTGAGGAGGAATTTCCTTCAACGAATCGAGCTCCTTCAAACACTCTTCAAGCTCCTGCTCATCTTCTTCTCCTAGGATACTTAGTGCGTTTGTCAATACTCTCTCAAGATGTGTCAAGTCATGCAACTGGTTTCTCGTATCAACTATCAATTCTTCCGTTGCATCCATCTTGAAACACGCAGCTTTATCACTAGGAAACTTCATTGCTTCATGGATGTTGAAATTGTTTTCTTCATCGTCCACACGGACTTTCATTAAGCCTCCGTCAAGATCAATCATCATCCGTGCCGTTTGCATGAAAGTTCTCCCAAGAAGTAGCGGCACATCATCATCCTCCGGTATGTCCATCACTACAAAGTCGACGGGGAACAAGAACTTGTCGACTTTCACCAACACGTCTTCAGCAATTCCCAATGGACGAGTGTAGGATTTGTCGGCCAATTGCAAGGTTAAGTTGGTTCTTTTCACCACTATATCACCAATCCTTTTGACAACGGATAATGGGATTAGGTTGATACTTGAACCCAAATCAATGAGTGCCTTGCCGACATCAACATTGCCAATGGACACGAGCAATGTAACTTTGCCCGGATCTCTCTTCTTTCTTGACAATGTATTCTGGATGATTTCACTACAATTCGCGTCTAGCAGAATTGTTTCTTCTTCATTAAACCTCCTCTTCTTGGAGAGAATTTCTTTCATGAACTTAGCATACGTCGGCATTTGCTCTAGGGCTTCCGAGAATGGTATGTTGATTTGTAACCTTTTGAATACTTCAAGGAACCTAGCAAACTGCCTCTCTTTCTCTTTTTTGGCTGGTGTAGTTGGGTAAGGTAGGTGTGGTGTCGGTGCATTCTTCACTACTTCTTGCTTCTTGCCCTTCTCCTTCACTACATCCTTCTTCCATACAATGTTCTCATTTTCAACTACATCCTTATTATTTTTTTCTACTTCTTCCTCTATATGTACATCTCCCGTTTCTTCCTCACGTCCTTCATCATCATCCTTCTCCTTCACCTCATTCTCAACAACCCTTCTCTCTACTTCAAGATTGTCCCCTATACCTTTACCAATGACCTTCCCGCTCCTTGTAGCAATTGCCTTGCAATTTTCGTTGTCTCTTAATGCAAGGACTTCCTCATCAAAATGACTTAATTGTCATTTCGATGATGATGCATGATCCTTTGGGTTGGTTTGTGTGTTGGCGGTAAAGGTTCCGCCTTGTTGAGTAGCTTGAGAAAGTTGTTGTGCCAACTGGCCCACTTGCGTCTCCAGATTCTTGATGGACGCATCAGTGTTCTTCTGGTTAGCCATTGACATCTGCATGAATTGATTGAAGGTTTCATCGGTGGATTGGTTGCGGTTTTGTTGTGGAGGTTGATATTGGTTATAATTCTGGTAAGGTTGTCGGTTATATTGCCCAGCTTCTGGTCTCCACCCTTGGCCATAGTTCTGATTATTCCCTCTTGGGAAGTTGTTTGGATGGCTTTGGAATTGGTTAGGAAACTGTTGAGGCCTTGGTTGATTACCAACATAGCTTACCTCTTCTGTAGGTGGCGGACAAAATCCGGTTGGGTGGTCTCCCGAACAAAGCTCGCAAGATGCGACTTGGTGTTGTCTTCTTTGTTCGTTCTGGATGTCCTTCATTTGTTGAGGAAGGTTGGCCATTTTCTTTGTCAACTCTTCCACTTGTTGCGTGAGCAACTTGTTCTGTGCAAGGATTGCATCATTAGTTCCCAAATCTAGGATTCCCGCCTTCCTTTGGCTTTGGCTTCGGTTGTGATGAGCTTGGTGATCATTCAACGCCATTCTCTCTATAATAGCAACAGCATCCTCGGCGCTCTTGGCCATCAAAGAACCACCAGCAGCAGCGTCAAGCAAAAGCTTGGATTGTTGTTGCATCCCGTTCCGGAATAGATGAATTTGTGTTAACTCATCAAATCCATGATTCGGACATCTTCTGAGCATTGACTTGAAACGCTCCCAGGCTTCACATAATGTCTCACTAGTTCCTTGTGAGAACACAGCAATAGTTGTCTTCGCCTCCATGAAACGATTCTGAGGGAAGAACCTCTCAAGGAATTTCTCCTCAAGCGTGTTCCAGTTCGTCATCACCGTCGGTGGCTGGTCCAAGTACCACTCCTTAGCTTTGCCAATCAATGAATGAGGAAACATCCTCATCCACATAGCCTCCTCATTATTCTCCGTCTCACCAAGGGTACCCGCAATCTCATAGAATTTTGTGAGATGTTGGAACGGGTCTTCATGGTCTAATCCTGAGAATGGATTAGCATATAAGATTTGTAATATCCCCGTCTTCATCTCTGTTTGCTTGATAGTCCGCGGTGTCTTCCCCAATTGTGCGAAACGACGTGGACTGTTATTACATGGCAACCCACGACCTCCTGAACTTGATGAACCATCTCCAGATGCAGCCATTTGTAACTCTTGGCTTGGACTAGATGAATGAATAGAAACAGAACTTTCCTCTTGTTGCCTCTTCTTTGCTTGTTGCTTCTTTCTCCGATTCTTGCTATTGTTTCGACGAGCTGTTCTCTCTATCTCGGAATCAAAAAGAAGTTGGTCCTCTGATACTTGACCTCGCATAAACGATATCAACAATCTGACCACAAAGAATTAGCAAACAAGATGGATAAGAAATATTAGTTATATACATAAAAGAATTTTGTGCAAAATTGCTTAAAACCATAATTAAAGTTGCAATGATTATAATATCATAACTTTAATCCCCGGCAACGGCGCCATTTTTGTTAATGTACAAAAGTAAGTATCGTTTTTATATCGTTCCGCAGGGATTAATGTGATATCATAAACCGTTCAACGTCGATTATCGTCTTAAGTTAGGGTTTAACCATTTGTTTTATACTACACTACTCATCATTTTAAAAACATAATAAATAAATAGTAGAGTAATAGGACATAGAAGGTGTTAGGATTAACTTTCATCAATCAAACATCGTTTGTATTCGATTGACTATAAATACGGATTCTAGCTTTTTCTTATATATGACATTATTACGTATTGCTCAATAACATCATTGATTTCCCAAATGACGTCGTGAGATCGATTGTATCGTTTAATCGATGATTTCTCAATCTATTAAACGATTCAAAAGCTTTACGATCCAATACTATAATGTAATTATCAAAACCAAATCCCATTTCTAGAATTTCTTATCTTGATAGAAAATCATTCTAAACCTAGATTCAAAAGTCTTTTTCAACAACATTTAAATCAAACATAAGATTGAAAAGCAAGAAGAAATTCAATGGTATATAAAAATTGCTAGAATCATATATTGAATAATCAAAAGTTTACAACATGTAATGATTGATTACCTATTAATCCCAACAAAGGAGATTAGTTGATCATTGTCATGACAACTATTGCAAAATAAGAAAGGAAGATGAAGATATATGAGAGCTTGATGTCTCAAAGCTTCTTAATGTCTTCTTCAATCCAAATCAAATTGCTATTTGAAGTTTTTCTCCCTCTATGCCTATTCTCTCTCAAAGATAACAAGTAATTTTTAGCTCTGGAAAATATTAACTCTGATAAAAAAAAAAAACTAAACTATTTTCAGAAATGAGCTTAAAAATCTATAAATATGCTGAGAAAAAGCACGCTCGCTACAAGCGACCAGCCTGTCGCTTGTAGCGAGGAAGTCAACTAGCCAATCATAGAGCTCCACGTCACCATCAGCATTAAACCGCCCCTCTGATCGCTGTAGCGACAAGGTCTGTCGCTACAAGCGATGGATCATTTGAAATTCCCTACCTAGGCTCGCTTCAAGCGTCCGGTTCATCGCTACAAGCGATGAACCCTTGTAAATCCCTGCCTAAGCTCGCTTCTAGCGATGGAGTCTGCGCTTCAAGCGATGGTAACACTGGAAATCCCTGCCTATCCTCGCTACTAGCGATGGCTTCTGCGCTTGTAGCGATGGCATCAAGAAAAGCTTCATTCTTTTGCATCAATCAGGTTCAAGCATGTATTTCCTGCATAATCACATGGGGTAAGGCTTAGGATCACAAATTATTGCATTTTTAACACAAATATGCTCTAATCCTAAGGTAACTTGCAAAACAAGTAATCATAAGTGCCCTAAAATGTATCAAAATATAACACTTTTAGGCACTTATCAAACTCTCCCCAACTTACATTTTGGTTTGTCCTCAAACCAAAGACTTAAAAGGAAATTTTCATAGCTTAAAAACCACAGTATTGAGCAATTAGCAAAGGATTCAAAAGTGCGAAGAAATAAACATCAAGTGAGTGATTCAAATGTGATTGCGCAAGCTAAAAGTTCAGTTTCTCATTAAACAAGATACATACTATAAATGTGAACTAGTTCTAAACACAAGGAATCAAATCATACAATCCTAAACAAGCAACATGTTTAAATTTGAACCAAACCTAACACACTTCTATATAAAGTATATGAACAATTGAAATCATTTGTGAGGGTATGAACACTCATCCAACAAACATGATAACATACCAATTAAATTATGTGTCCTATCTAATTATCATTTCCAAAAGCATAAAAGGCATTGATCAAAAGGTCTTAAAGGGTTGTAATTGGGCTAGGTTACAAAAGAATTGTCATATGTGGGATATTTGAATTCAAATGGCCAAGCAAAAGGAAACATTCAATCTAATTATACACTTCCTTCTTTTTCCAATACAACACTTGGTGAATTTCATACTTTTCTATTCTTGATTGATCTTGACAACTTTTTCTTTGAATTCTTGCAAACCTTTTCATTTTTTCTCTTTTCTTTTTCTTGGTTTGCTTTTCTTTCTTTTTTTCTTTTCTTTTCTTTTTCTTGTTGTCAAGATCAAATATCATCATTCACCCTTACATTGACATAAACATAACCTCCCTTTCTCCCCAACTTATTTCAATGATACCCTAATCGAATGTTCCTTTATCATTATGGCAAAGGTCAATAAAAACGATGGATAAGGGTTCACAAGAAAACAACTATCAGAATTCATAAAGAGTTAACTATGAACTGAATTTTTTTACAAACTCCGGCAATTTAAATAAGCAGATGAGCTTATTAAATTGACAGTCCACAGTTAACAATTCTGATTCAATAGGCTCAGATGGGTTAACAGATACTCACACATCTCACAGGGTAGGTTCATTTGGTCAAGTATTTCACTCAATTTCAAAAAAAATTGCCTTGATCACTTCAATGCTTTTATACAAATTAAAACAACAACAGATTTGACATAAAATAACTGAGTTAAACATGATATTGGTCTCCTGCATATATACAATGGTTGAGGATTCCTCACATTTTGGCTAGTTCTATATTGGTTCAAAACTAAACAAATGCTTGCTTAAAAACTGAATAAATTAACTTGTGTGTGTAAAGAACTTATTCACATTCAAGAATATACCTAGAAGAAAAACAAGAAAACGAGTACCTTAGCTGCGCGCTTTAACACTCATTCTATCATTATCACTCAGATGATTCAAAGTTCAAGCATTGGCTTTTGAATCTTTCATCTTTCTTTCAACATTGTTGGGATTATTTAAAATTTTTTTTACCAAAAATAAATACTAAAGCATAAATAAAATATAAACTATACTAACATGTAATACCAAATATAAATAACATAAACATAATGTAACATCATCCATGGTACAAAAGAAACATAACCAAAGTACAAAACATAATACTGTTATAGAAGTACAAAGCTGAATAAATAAAACGAAAGAGATGACAAATCAAAAGTCTGCAGCTCTGCATCATCAGTCTGAATCTGAATCCATGTCCTCAGAGTCTATCAGGTCAGCTGCCATGCGATCAATACTATTTGTAGCTGCTGAGGAGTCATCACCCAGATCATCATCAACATCAGCGTCGTCGTCACCCTCATCACCGGCATCCTGCTGATCACCAGCATCCGCTGCAGCTGTCCCTCCTGGAAAGAAAGGCCTGTCCCCAGGCCAAGCTATGTGCTCAGAGAAGAAAGCAGGCGTCCACGGGCTTTGGCCACTGTCATGCAGATGGCTCTGAATAGTCGTAAGTGCCCGGTGATTTGACGCATTCTGCGCCAACAGAAAAGAGCTCACCGTAGCAGAGTCCCAACTCGAGAAGTCCAGTGGTGGAATGGTCGGGTGGCTAGGGTGGCTAGTATGTGAGGTGGTGGAGGTGGTACATGAGAAGGACCGGCTGAATGTGGATGGTCCAGCTGCGGAAGGAGGTGGGGCTATAGGTGCGGGTGTAGAGCAGTACCTATTGATGTACCTGTCATCAATAGGGTTCTTAATTTCTTCATCTACCTGATTGGGCATGTGTACCCTAGCCCGTCTACAGAGTCCCATAATCAACCCGGGAAAATGTCAGTGGGCATTTGGGTTTGCCCGGGGGTAAAATGCCGCTCTCAGCTACTACCCTCATCTCATTAGCTATCAGCCTAGCAACGTCAACTTGACGCTGAGTAAGGATATAATGGACAAGAGGGGTAACATCAAGGGTGGTAGAGGAGGTATGAGATTTGGGGCGGATGTTATACAAGATAAGGGTAAGGAACTACCTGAGCCGAAGTGGTCATATCCTCTCTGAATGCTCGGAAAGGCTTACCCGAAGCCCTACTCAAATCATAGCTCTTCCCCTCCTCGGAAGATGTCTCGTGCGATAGTCTCATGATCCCAATTGCCCGCTCCTCTGATGCTCACAAAAGTCACATAGCGCTAGTGGGTGCAAGTGGATTATCCTCTTCAACTAGCTCCAGAGGCTTGCCCAAATACGCGTTGATGGACATTCGATCAAAGGTGATGGTGCGCCCTCGCACGTAGGTAGTCCATGTGAACTCGTCAGATGGATCAGCAGGGATCGCATTCGCGTAGAATTCGCGCACGATGTCATAATTAATCCTCCTGGGTGGCGTGCATAGAATCCCCCATTTCCTCTCGTTAATCATGGCTGCTATGCCTCCATACTCTCCCTCTTCTGATATCTCGAACCGCTTCTCAGACCAGATTCGTCTTGTCTTTAGCTCCTCGTACCTTTCTTGATTCCTCCAGCTTAGGAAACGGCTCGTGTCGTGTGGTTGAATGTTGACTCTTGGTCGTGACGACGAGCTCTCAACGTTCCTTTGGCGTTTGGACGAGGTTTTGGGTGCCATACCTACAAAAGTATCAAAACAGACAAAAATTAGGTAGGGTACAAGTTAGGATCAGAACAAAAGAAAAATAAAACAAGTTTCTGGTTTCGTCGCTACAGCGACAGATTGGTCGCTTGTAGCGAGCGAACCCAGAAATTGCTGGATTCCTGCGCTACAAGCGACCTGTAGCGAGGAAGACCCAATTTCAAAATTCATGATTTTTCTGATTTTAACCTACTTGTAGCATGCGAAATTAAGATTAAAGCTAAAATAAATGACTAACAATCACCTAAACTTCCTAAATCCTCAAAAACCCTAATTTATTTGAATTTTTACATAAGTTTTTTTTTTCCAAAATACGAATACTATGAACAAGAGGATTAAAGGGGAGTTTTCCTAGTGATTCTAGGTCATTTATAACAGCTTAAACTCTATCTAATCATGGGTAATCAACAGGGTATAAGATTAAGTTCAAAAATTTTAAAACCCTAAAACCCTAAATAATCAAATCAGCATGCAAGCACTATTAAACAGTAAAAAGCTACTAAACAGTGACAGAGAGGAACGAAAAGCATACCTGGAAGTTGTTAGGATGAAAGATTGCACAGGTACTGAGTGAAGTGCAAGATTTTTGCAGAAATTTAAAAGAGAAAAATGCAGAAAATGGAATAAAAGGAATGGACTGTATGTACTGGTTATAAGATGCGAAAATATGAGTTTAAACGGCTAGGACACTTAATGAAAGTGGTTGGGGGTTACTGAAGCGACAGTAGTGGCTTAGGAAACATAAAACTGTTTTCTGATACGCTCGCTACAAGCGCGCGACCTGTCGCTACAGCGACAGGCAAAAAGCCCATCGCTACAAGCGTGACTGTGGCGCTACAAGCGCAAGTGTAAAATCCATCGCTACAAGCGACAAGTGCGTCGCTACAGCGACGTAGTGCAAATTCCATCGCTACAGCGATGAATTGGTCGTTGTAGCGACCATGACAGGAAACAGAAAAATTAAATTTAGAGTTCTTACCACTATCCCAACATGCATAATTAACTATACAGAAGTAAAATAACACTAAAAATACAACATACTTACAAAATTGGGGTGCCTCCCAACAAGCTCTTGTTTAACGTCATTAGATCGACGCCTGATTCGCTTATGCATAAGAATCGATGAGTGAAATCGTCGTCGTGTGCCAAACAACTTCACCTCCAAAATATGGCTTCAGCCTCTGTCCATTCACTGTCCAAGTTGACTTAGTGATAGGATCCTCTAGTTCCACAGCTCCATAAGGTTTTACTTCCTTGATCATGAACGGACCGGACCACTTGGACTTCAATTTACCCGGAAATAGTCGTAGCCTTGCATTGGACAGCAACACCATTTGACCAGGCCTGAATTCCCTCTTCATGATCTTCTTGTCATGATACCGTTTAACCTTTTCCTTATAAAGCTTGCTTGACTGATAGGCTTGGTCACGCATTTCTTCTAACTCATTCATTTGAAGCTTTCTCTTCTCCCCAGCTTGCTCTTGATCAAAGTTCAAAAACTTGAGCGCCCAAAACGCTTTGTGCTCCAACTCGACCGGCAAGTGGCATGCTTTCCCATACACCAACTGGAATGGTGTGAAACCCGTAGGAGCTTTGTATGCGGTCCTATAGGCCCACAATGCTTCGTCCAGTTTCATCGCCCAATCCTTTCTTGAAGATGACACGGTCTTCTCAAGTATCCGTTTGATTTCACGGTTGGATACCTCGGCTTGACCGTTGGTCTGTGGATGGTATGGTGAAGCTACCTTGTGCTTTACTCCATAGTGCTCAAGTGCTTTTGCTAACTGTTGATTGCAGAAGTGAGAACCTCCGTCACTTATTAGCACTCTTGGAGTTCCAAATCGGGAAAAGATGTTCCTTTTCAGAAACTTGACCACCGTCTTGCTATCGGCTTTCTGAGATGCTATTGCTTCTACCCACTTTGACACATAGTCAACAACCACCAGAATATACTCGTTGTTCATAGAGGATGGAAATGGCCCTACAAAGTCAATACCCCAACAATCGAAGACTTCGACTTCAAGGATACTTTGTAGAGGCATTTCATTCCTCTTTGAAATCCCTCCGGTTTTCTGGCAACTCTCGCATTCTTTCACATGTTCATATGAGTCTTTGAACAAGGTGGGCCAATAAAAGCCAGCTTGAAGAACTTTTGCTCCAGTTCTTTCTCCACTGTAATGACCACCATATGGCGAGTTGTGACAATGCCACATGATGTCCTTGGCTTCTTCTCTTGCAACACATCTTCTTAATAAGTGGTCTGCTCCAATCTTGAATAGGTACGGGTCATCCCAAATGAATTGAGTGGCGTCTCTCAACAACCTCTTCTTCATTTGCCATGTGTAATCCTCCGGAATGAAACCCATTGCTTTGTAATTGGCCATGTCTGCGAACCATGGTCTTTCTTGCACCATAAGCAACTTTTCATCCGGGAACTCTTCAAGGATGTCCCTCTCATTCTTCGTTATCTCATTGTTCACCAATCTTGACAGATGATCAGCTACTAGGTTCTCAGTCCCCTTCTTGTCCTTAATCTCCAAATCAAACTCTTGGAGTAGCAACATCCAACGGATGAGTCTCGGCTTTGAGTCGGGTTTGGTAATTAAGTACTTGATAGCTGCATGGTCAGTCCAGATAACAATTTTTGAACCAATGAGATACGAACGAAATTTTTCTAATGCGAACACTATGGCAAGTAATTCTTTTTCAGTGGTAGCATAATTGACTTGTGCGTCATTTAAAACTTTACTTGCGTAGTGTATAGCATGAAAAATTTTGTTTTTTGCGTTGACCTAACACCGCGCCTACCGCATAATCACTTGCATCGCACATAAGTTCAAAATCGTATGTCAAGTTTGGTGCGGTGATTATGGGTGCGGATGTTAAGCTATCCTTTAAACTATTAAAAGCATTTAAACAATCAATATCAAAATCAAAAGACTTATCTTTGTTGAGCAAGTTGCTCAATGGCTTGGCAATTTTTGAGAAGTCTTTGATGAATCTCCGATAGAACCCGGCATGGCCTAGGAAACTTCGGATTCCTTTGACATTGACTGGTGGTGGAAGTTTTCCTATCACGTCGATCTTAGCTTTATCAACTTCGATACCCTTGGAGGAGATCTTGTGACCAAGGACAATACCCTCGGTTACCATGAAGTGACACTTCTCCCAATTGAGCACCAAGTTGGTTTCCTTGCACCGTTTCAGTACCGTGTCCAGATTCTTCAAGCACAAATCGTATGATGACCCGAAAACTGAGAAGTCGTCCATAAACACTTCAATGCTTTTCTCTATCAAGTCTGCAAAGATGGCTTGCATGCATCGTTTTTATCATTTTTATTTTTTATCATCATTGTCATTATTATTGTCATTTACTATTTTATTTATTTTCATTATCATTTGCATTTTTGCATTTTTCATTATCATTATCATTATTATTATTTATTATTATTCATTTCCCACCTTTTTATTTTTAAATACAAAAAATCAAAAAAAGGGGAGTTCGCAGTGCGAAATCACCTTCGCACTGCGACCTCTGCGAAATTTTCTGCAGAATTTTATATATTGGTTTATCCTTTTTGCTTTCAATTACAATTGTTATTATTAGTATTATTACTATTATTATTGCTATTTTGTGACTGATTTGATGCAGCAAGGCAAAAATGAATGTGTGACATTAAAGATAAAAGGAAAGAAGGATTTTCTTCCAACCTATCATGTGATCAAACAAATTGGCTGCCCTTGGTCAGCTCTTGTCCCTCCAAATTGACCCATCACCCAACCTAAGCTTGCCAGCCAGCTGCTTGATCCCTTTCCTTCCCTTTTTCTCTGCCAAAACCAGCCAAACACAAGTGGTTTTCTTGCCCAAAAAGCTGTTTGGTATGCCCTGTTTTGAGCTGGATTTCTCCTCCCACACACCAGCCCACATGCTCATTTTGCTTCCCCCAATCTCCCTGTACATGGCAGTACACGTTTTCATTGCTTGACCTTCCAAGATTGCAAGGATTGATCCCAAGAATCACCCCTTTTGCAGCTGCCCTGTTTTACAGTTTTTCTCATCATTACCTTCTAGAATTAATGGCATTTGTGGCTGAGATCAGTCAAGACCTTGCCCCTTGGCACAAGGCAAAGCAAGTTCTATCCATTAGCATTAAATGCAAAGTGTTTTAGCCTGGATTTAGCCCACAAACCAGCTAGAATCTAGAGATTTGCCATCATTACATAGATTTGCATTTTGGCCTATAAAAGGAATGCCAAGGCCCAAGCATTAGAGAGAGCCATTACACATTGAAAAAACCTGAAATACACAGCCTTACTCACACGAAATTCATACCAAAATCCCTTGCATTGCAGCACAAAATCAATCCACCACAAACCAATTAGAACATTGTTCATAACTTCTCACCAAGCAAGCAAACCACTTCCAATCTATTGCTCAAGCACTGCTAGGAGTTCTGTAAGTCTCCTATAATCTTTCTTTTTCATTGTGTTTGCTGATTTCATCACTTGCTTTGTTCAAATTTGTTTTGTGTACAAAAACCCCTTTTGAAACTCAAAAGGGACCTCAAAGGGGCCAAGCTTTGAAACTGAGTTTTTTCATCCCATTTTTTTCCATTTTGTCAAGCTTTTTAACCCCCTTTAGGTTCTGAAGCTTGCTTAGAAGCAGTTTCTGAACTTCTGTTCAGAAACAGCTTCTGAGTTTGAAAATTCGCATACTTCGCAGAGCAAAGTATTGCTCGCACTGCGAACACACCAGAACCTGACTTCGCAGAGCCAAGTTCTGGTTGCTCTGCGAAGTATGGAAAATTCAGAACATGAATCAGGCATTCAAATGTCAAAATTTTTGGGGTTCCAGCCCTTGATTCAGAACCTAAAGAGGGTTAAAACCTTTTTTGTCCAAACCCAATTCATAATCATGCACAACTTTGAAGATTTCACAAGTTCGTGCGACAAATTTTGAGTAACTTGCGAAACAAGTTATGTTCTTTAATGTTTTCAAAACCAAGTTTGAGCAGCAAGCTAAGTTCGTCTATTTCAAAACAAACTTGAACAACCATGTTGTTCATGATTTTCAATCCAAACGCGAACTTAAGCCGATCTCGCTCATCTTTTTAAACCAAGCTCGAATTGAGCCGAACTTATGGACTTTCCAATTTTTGTGCATGTCTTATGATTGTGTAAGCCATTCAAACTTGAACTATACTCGTTCTTGAGTTTCAATAACTTAGGCAACAAGTAATGTTCATGATTTTTAATAAAATCGAACAACAAATTTGTTCGTGTTTTCTTTTCTTTTCTTTAAGTTTCCTTTTAAAATATTTTGGTTCCCTTTGAGATTCCTTAGAGTCCCGACGAAACCAAACTTGAATGAAACGGGAATGGCTTGACGTATGTCTCCCCAAACCTCGGTTGCACGAATGCGTGACGTATGTCTCGTCGCGCGGGCAATCGTCATTCCACCCTTTGACGCGTCTAGCACGCTCAACCTTCCCTTGGCCCCCTTGTGGCAATTTTTACCCTTTTCTTGGCCCTCGTGGTCAATCCGAACCTTTCGCGCCTTTGCGCGTTCATCCGAACCATTTACGCCTTGCGCGAATTTATCGCCTCCGCGCGTTTGTCTTTATTTTCAACATTTTACGCCTCTGTGCGTCTGTCTTTTTTTCTTAAAACATTTACGCCTTGCGCGAGTTTATCGCCTAGCGTCCATCTTTCACCATGTTAAAACTTTGTACGTCTTCGTACGTTTTAAAACCTTTGTTCAAGTCCGAGTGCAAAATCCTTTTATCAAATCATTTACTTTTATGCATTGTCGTCAATGGCCAGTTCGGCAGCAACCCGAACAGTTAACATTTACTTTCATTACTTTCTTTTTTTTTCAAACTTTTTCGCTCGGACGCGATCAAATCTTTTTTAACTAAAATGAACCAACATACAAACTTTTTCTACCAAAGAACTACGTACGCTTTGAATTCTCCGACTACTGGGAGATACGTAGGAGCAAGATCGACATCTTGTCAAGCCCATTAATAAAAAACTTGTTTTTTTCCCTTTCGTTTGTTTTCATCTCTTTCTTCGTCTCGCATTATGTTATTATATTTTCTTTTATATATGTTTAAACACGCAAGTAAAACATCGAAGCATTTTAAGCCTAAGCCGACTAAGAGGTTCCCGTTGAGTACAACGGATGTGAGGGGTGCTAATACCTTCCCCTCGCATAATCGACTTTCGAACCTAAAATCTTTTCTCAAGGTAATTTAGAACTTTTTTCCTTTTTCCCCGAAAAATTAAAAGTTCAGTCGTGATTTAAATTTAGTGATTCAATGCTTCCCAATAGCTTGACATCCGAAATTCGACGCGACAGAAATGGCGACTTCACTGGGGATACATGTATTAAACATTTTGTTTGTGCATAAATGAGTCAAGCTTATCTCAGTCGGCTTTTAGGCTAATTTATTTCATTTTACTTGCGTGTTTATATTTTCTTGTCCTTTAGTTGTTTATTCTTTATGCTCTATATATATATATATATATATATATATATATATATATCATTTTGCTTCATATTCATATATATATATATCAATTGTGGGGGTTACTTGAGCGATGTTACTCCACATTGTTCGGGTTAATGCTGGACGTGTGAGGCTCTCTACCCGAGCTCGAGAGAAAACTAAGTTAGAAGGAGGTTGTGTGCGGAAGCCCGCGTTGACGTATGTCCGTGAGGTAGGATGCCCAACCCCGCTTAGACGAGATTTTCATATGGAATTAATTGAAGTCATGTCGACGTATGTCCATAGACAACCCTAATTCCATATGAGATTGATGACTCTAGGGACCTCTTCTTAGGAATCTTACCTTTAGAGCCTACACGTGAGGATGGGGGAAATTTTGAACTTACATATCACACCCATGCATATCATACATTACATTCATGGAAAAATAATTTTCGCATATCACTTTGCTTTATAGGAATTTAAAAAGAACAATCAAATATTAGCAAAAAGAAATATGGATTCCGGAAATAAAAGTACGCTCGCTTTCAAGGTTAAAGCTCCTAGGGTGGAAAGTTTGTTAGCCTTAAGTAAGAAGCTCTCCCCGGTCAACAAGAGTATTTTTGAAGCAATCTATGGGTTAATACTTGATCTCCTACCCGTGAGGATAGATTCAACGGCCTTAACCACTTTGGCACAATTCTTCGACCCACCACTCCGGTGCTTTACATTTCAAGATTTCCAACTAGCTCTAACATTGGAAGAATTCGAGAAGATCTTGGGTTGTAGCATGAAAGGTCATGAACTATATCTCGGTCCCGGGAAAGACCCCACATTAGAGACCATCGCCGAATCCTTATACCTTGATGTCCAAGAAGTAGCATCTAACTTGGAAATTAGAGGAAATGCTAGGGGATTCACAAGAAAGTTTTTGGAAGCCAAAGCTCGGGATTTACTAGCCAACAAAGAGGGAATGGCATTCAACGCCATCTTAGCCCTTTTAGTCTACGGGATTGTTTTATTCCCCATCATGGATGATTTCGTAGACTTTCCGGCTTTAGAGGTATTCATGATTAAAAATCCGGTTCCCACAATTTTGGCGGATTTTTATCACTCCCTCTACTCTAGGCATGAACAAGCAAGGGGACGCAAGATTTCTTGTTGCACTCCTTTAGTGCAAATTTGGATGATGTCCCACATGCCGAGAAACCGAGACTTTGTGGAAAACCGGGCCAAGCTCAAATGGTCACAACGGATGACAACCCTCGTCGCGAAGGACATCCATTGGTTTTCTCCAAATTTAGAGGACCCGGAAATTATCCTCAGTTGCGGGACTTCCCTAATGTACCCCTCATTGGTACTAAGGGATGTATTAACTACAATCCGGTCCTCTCTCTCCGACAACTAGGTTTTTCAATGGAAGACAAACCTAATGACCTTTTGTTGGAAGCTTTCTTTTTAAGGGAAGGCGATCAAAACCCGACATTGCTAGAGAGAATCCAAGGGGCGTGGAACCAAGTGCACAAAGGAAGGGTCGGCAAAGAGAAATTGTGTCGCCAAAACCCCTTTATACTCAATGGGTGAAGGAGAGGGTTAAAACAATCAAATTACCCTTTGTGGTCATATGCCCTCC